>JBBGZY010001535.1:0-600000 GCA_037952925.1 Lithobates clamitans | reverse complement strand
GACCTTGGAACACATCACCCCCCCACTGGTGACCTCAGAACACATCAACCCCCTCACTGGTGACCTCAGAACACATCACCCCCCTCACTGGTGACCTCGGAACACATCACCCCCCCTCACTGGTGACCTCAGAACACATCACCCCCCTCACTGGTGACCTCGGAACACATCACTCCCCCTCACTGGTTACCTCGGAACACATCACCCCCCCTCACTGGTGACCTCGGAACACATCACCCCCCCTCACTGGTGACCTCGGAACACATCACTCCCCTCACTGGTGACCTCAGAACACATCACCCCCCCTCACTGGTTACCTCAGAACACATCACCTCCCTCACTGGTGACCTCGGAACACATCACCCCCCTCACTGGTGACCTCGGAACACATCACTCCGTTCACTGGTGACCTCAGAACACATCACCCCCCCTCACTGGTGACCTCGGAACACATCACCCTCCTCACTGGTGACCTTGGAACACATCACCCCCCTCTCTGGTGACCTCGGAACACATCACCCCCCTCACTGGAGACCTCAGAACACATCACCCTCTCACTGGTGACCTCAGAACACATCACCCTCCTCACTGGTGACCTCAGAACACATTACCCCCCTCACTGGTGACCACGGAACACATCACTACCCTCACTGATGACCTCAGAACACATCACCCTCCTCACTGGTGACCTCAGAACACATCACCCCCCTCACTGGTGACCTCAGAACACATCACCTCCCTCACTGGTGACCTCAGAACACATCACCCCTCTCACTGGTGACTAGGGATGAGCTTCGAGTTCGAGTCAAACTCATGTTCGACTTGAACATTGGCTGTTCGCAAGTTCGCCGAACAGCGAACAATTTGGGGTGTTCACTGCAAATTCGAATGCCGCAGAACACCCTTTAAAAGTCTATGGGAGAAATCAAAAGTGCTAATTTTAAAGGCTAATATGCAAGTTATTGTCATAAAAAGTGTTTGGGGACCTGGGTCCTGCCCCAGGGGACATGGATCAATGCAAAAAAAGTTTTAAAAACGGCCGTTTTTTCAGGAGCAGTGATTTTAATAATGCTTAAAGTCAAACAATAAAAGTGTAATATCCCTTTAAATTTCATACCTGGGGGGTGTCTATAGTATGCCTGTAAAGGGGCGCATGTTTCCCGTGTTTAGAACAGTCTGACAGCAAAATGACATTTGGAAGGAAAAAACCCATTTAAAACTACCCGCGGCTATTGCATTGCCGACAATACACATAGAAGTTCATTGATAAAAACGGCATGGGAATTCCCCAAAGGGGAACCCCGAAACCAAAATTTTAAAAAAAAAAGACGTGGGAGTCCCCCTAAATTCCATACCAGGCCCTTCAGGTCTGGTATGGATTTTAAGGGGAACCCCGCGCCAAAAAAAAAAAAAAAAAATGGCGTGGGGTCCCCCCAAAAATCCATACCAGACCCTTATCCAAGCACGCAACCTGGCAGGCCGCAGGAAAAGAGGGGGGGACGAGAGTGCGCCCCCCCCTGAACCGTACCAGGCCACATGCCCTCAACATTGGGAGGGTGCTTTGGGGTAGCCCCCGAAACCACCTTGTCCCCATGTTGATGAGGACAAGGGCCTCATCCCCAAAACCCTGGCCGGTGGTTGTGGGGGTCTGCGGGCGGGGGGCTTATCGGAATCTGGAAGCCCCCTTTAACAAGGGGACCCCCAGATCCCGCCCGCCCCTGTGTGAAATGGTAAGGGGGTACTTACCCCTACCATTTCACTAAAAAACTGTCAAAAATGTTAAAAATGACAAGAGACAGTTTTTGACAATTCCTTTTTTTAAATGCTTCTTCTATCTTCCTTCATCTTCTGGTTCTTCTGGCTCTTCTGGTTCTTCCTCCGGCGTTCTCGTCCAGCATCTCCTCCGCGGCGTCTTCTATCTTCTTCTCCTCGGGCCGCTCCGCACCCATGGCATGGGGGGAGGCTCCCTCTCTTCTCTTCTTCTTTTCTTCTCTTCTTCTCTTCTTCGGGCCGCTCCGCACCCATGCTGGTATGGAGGGAGGCTCCCGCTGTGTGATGGCGCTCCTCGTCTGACAGTTCTTTAATAACGGGGGCGGGGCCACCCGGTGACCCCGTCCCCCTCTGATGCACGGTGACTTGACGGGACTTCCCTGTGACGTCACGGGGAATGCCACAGGGAAGTCCCGTCAAGTCACCGTGCGTCAGAGGGGGGCGGGTCACCGGGTGGCCCCGCCCCCCGTTATTTAAGAACTGTCAGACGAGGAGCGCCGTCACACAGCGGGAGCCTCCCTCCATGCCAGCATGGGTGCGGAGCGGCCCGGAGAAGAAAATGAAGAAAAGAAGAAGAGAAGAAGAGAAGAAAAGAAGAAGAGAAGAGCGGGAGCCTCCCCCCATGCCATGGGTGCGGAGCGGCTCGAGGAGAAGAAGATAGAAGATGCCGCAGAGGAGATGCTGGACGAGAACGCCGGAGGAAGAACCAGAAGAACCAGAAGATGAAGGAAGATAGAAGAAAGAAGAAACATTTAAATAAAGGAATTGTCAAAAACTATCTCTTGTCATTTTTAACATTTTTGACAGTTTTTTAGTGAAATGGTAAGGGTAAGTACCCCCTTACCATTTCACACGGGGGGGCGGGATCTGGGGGTCCCCTTGTTATTCCAATAAGCCCCCCGCCCGCAGACCCCCACAACCACCGGCCAGGGTTGTGGGGATGAGTCCCTTGTCCTCATCAACATGGGGACAAGGTGTTTTGGGGGGCTACCCAAAAGCACCCTCCCAATGTTGAGAGCATGTGGCCTGGTACGGTTCAGGATGGGGGCGGCACTCTCATCCCCCCCTCTTTTCCTGCAGCCTGCCAGGTTGCGTGCTCCAATAAGGGTCTGGTATGGATTTTTGGGGGGACCCCACGCCGTTTTTTTTTTTTTTTTTTTTGGCGCGGGGTTCCCCTTAAAATCTATACCAGACCTGAAGGGTCTGGTATGGAATTTAGGGGGACCCCCACGTCATTTTTTCTTTAAATTTTGGTTCGGGGTTCCCCTGTGGGGAATTCCCATGCCGTTTTTATCAATGAACTTCTATGTGTATTGTCGGCAATGCAATAGCCGCGGGTAGTTTTAAATGGGTTTTTTCCTTCAAAATGTCATTTTGCTGTCAGACTGTTCTAAACACGGGAAACATGCGCCCCTTTACAGGCATACTATAGACACCCCCCAGGTACGAAATTTAAAGGGATATTACACTTTTATTGTTTGACTTTAAACATTATTAAAATCACTGCTCCCGAAAAAACGACCGTTTTTAAAACTTTTTTTTGCATTGATCCCTGGGGCAGGACCCAGGTCCCCAAACACTTTTTATGACAATAACTTGCATATTAGCCTTTAAAATTAGCACTTTTGATTATTCATGTTCGTGTCCCATAGACTTTAACGGTGTTCTCGTGTTCGAACAAATTTTTTGCCTGTTCGAAAGTTCTGGTGCGAACCGAACAGGGGGGTGTTCGGCTCAACCCTATTCTTCTGGATCAGATTCCCTCTAGTTGGATCTTTAATTAGTAGAACTGTTTCTAACCTCACAATCTTGCATACATAGAGTAGAATAATTTATTGATAGCAAAATATATATTTACATAAAGTATTAAAGGATTAGGAATGAAACCAGTCCTTGTTAGTGACTATTAAAGGATTTGCTCCACCATTGATCTTTACAGAGATGATTAAATGTTCAAATCTTGGAAATGATGTAATCAGGTCATCTTATGTATGATCTCTACACCGACGACACACAAATCTATCTCTCTACTCTCTTCGTCTCACTACTTCAGTCTCCTCCCGCATTACTAACCTACTGTAGACAATAGGAAATGGTCTGAGTGGCTCTAAAATATCATGCACCTCATCCTGTTTAATGAAAATCATGAAAGAGGAGGATTGGAATTATTGCGGTGCCTGTAATAAATGATACATATAGAGTTATCATAAAAAAAATCCTGCCTTTGGAACTAATAGCATCAGAAAAACACCACCAATTGTCTTTAGAAAGCATTAGGTGCACACTGTGCAGAGAACACAGTACACTAACCAACTAGGTAGCCGTTGTCACCCCCATACTCTTTGCAGGAAGCCATTGTCACCCCCATACTCTTTGCAGGAAGCCATTGTCACCCCCATTCTTTTTGCAGGAAGCCATTATCACCCCCATTCTCTTTGCAGGAAGCCATTTCCACCCCCATACTCTTTGGGGGAAGCCATTGTCACCCCATTCTCTTTGCGGGAACCCATTGTCACGCCCATACACTTTGCAGGAAGCCATTGTCACCCCCATTTTCTTTGCAGGAAGCCATTGTCACCCCCATTTTCTTTGCAGGAAGCCATTGTCACACCCATTCTCTTTGCAGGAAGCCATTGTCACCCCCATACTCTTTGCAGGAAGCCATTGTCACTCCCATTCTCTTTGCAGGAAGCCATTGTCACCGCCATTCTCTTTGCAGGAAGCCATTGTCACCCCCATACTCTTTGCAGGAAGCCATTGTCACCCCATTCTCTTTGCAGGAAGCCATTGTCACCCCCCATACTCTTTGCAGGAAGCCATTGTCACCCCCATACTCTTTGCAGGAAGCCATTGTCACCCCATTCTCTTTGCAGGAAGCCATTGTCACCCCCATACTCTTTGCAGGAAGCCATTGTCACCCCATTCTCTTTGCAGGAAGCCATTGTCACCCCCATTCTCTTTGCAGGAAGCCATTGTCACCCCATACTCTTTGCAGGAAGCCATTGTCACCCCATTCTCTTTGCAGGAAGCCATTGTCACCCCCCATACTCTTTGCAGGAAGCCATTGTCACCCCCCATACTCTTTGCAGGAAGCCATTGTCACCCCATTCTCTTTGCAGGAAGCCATTGTCACCCCATTCTCTTTGCAGGAAGCCATTGTCACCCCCATACTCTTTGCAGGAAGCCATTGTCACCCCATTCTCTTTGCAGGAAGCCATTGTCACTCCCATTCTCTTTGCAGGAAGCCATTGTCACCCCCATTCTATTTGCAGGAAGCCATTGTCACTCCCATACTCTTTGCAGGAAGCCATTGTCACCCCCATTCTCTTTGCAGGAAGCCATTGTCACCCCCATACTCTTTGCAGGAAGCCATTGTCACCCCCCATACTTTTTGCAGGAAGCCATTGTCACCCCATTCTCTTTGCAGGAAGCCATTGTCACCCCCATACTCTTTGCAGGAAGCCATTGTCACCCCATTCTCTTTGCAGGAAGCCATTGTCACACCATTCTCTTTGCAGGAAGCCATTGTCACCCCCCATTCTCTTTGCAGGAAGCCATTGTCACCCCATTCTCTTTGCAGGAAGCCATTGTCACCCCATTCTCTTTGCAGGAAGCCATTGTCACCCCCATACTCTTTGCAGGAAGCCATTGTCACCCCATTCTCTTTGCAGGAAGCCATTGTCACTCCCATTCTCTTTGCAGGAAGCCATTGTCACCCCCATTCTATTTGCAGGAAGCCATTGTCACTCCCATACTCTTTGCAGGAAGCCATTGTCACCCCCATTCTCTTTGCAGGAAGCCATTGTCACCCCCATACTCTTTGCAGGAAGCCATTGTCACCCCCCATACTTTTTGCAGGAAGCCATTGTCACCCCATTCTCTTTGCAGGAAGCCATTGTCACCCCCATACTCTTTGCAGGAAGCCATTGTCACCCCATTCTCTTTGCAGGAAGCCATTGTCACCCCCATTCTCTTTGCAGGAAGCCATTGTCACCCCATTCTCTTTGCAGGAAGCCATTGTCACCCCCCCATACTCTTTGTAGGAAGCCATTGTCACCCCATTCTCTTTGCAGGAAGCCATTGTCACCCCCCCATACTCTTTGTAGGAAGCCATTGTCAATGTGACACAAGGATCTTGCTCTCCTCTAACTTTACTGAAGGAAAAGGATGTCATTTTTTCAACACTTGGGCCCCATTCATTCTATTCTGCTGTCAGATGATGGGATGGTGGATGGCCATGTCCTAATTTCACCTTCTCAGAATCTATATTATTTTTATTCAAAACTGGTGGTGCAGCTTTTACTAGGTAGGTTCCCTTTTTTACAGGATCTTATGAATCAGAATAGAAGAGTTTTGTAACCATTTGAGGTTGTCCTTCATTTTTCTGGCTCCAGTAGAGTTACCCAGTAGGCTATGAACAATCAGGGCCGCCTTTAACTCAGGGCAAATGGGGCATCTGCCCAGGGCCCATTCATTGTTGGAGGGCCCCAAACGCTGATAAGTCAAGTGCATTTGTTTTCTTCTCCTTTCTATCCAGCTTGGCGCGGGTTAAGTGAAGTCACATCCCCGTAGGGAAATGGTCTTTGGAAAGACTTCTTAGTTTTACCCATTAATTTGTATGTAGTGGGGGCAGTAAGTGGTATAGTAACAAAAGAGGTTTACCTTGCTTGTAAAGAGGATGGAAAGCCAGCCCAACACCCAGAAGATAAGTGCTGGATATAGAAGTGCGCCAGGTGAGTATATATAATAGATAATCCCCAATCAGCTGGTGATTGCAAACAGCTGATATATTGGGGAGGAGATTGCTGGGAGATCCCAGTCCATTTACTGGAACCCCCTCTTTTTCCACTCCACTAAGTGAGGCCTGGAGTGAGTGTAAAGTAATGGAGCTAGCAGTGACCTGGAAGGACAGGAGTGAGAAGGGGACACCAAGGGGTTAAGGATAAGAGGGTAAAAGTAGGGAGAGGTGGATTGGAAGAAAAGGAAAGAGGGGAGGGGTTTAGTTTATTTTATTTTTTTTTCAACATTGCAGGGAGAAGTCTAGACAGGGAACAGTTTATCACCCACCCTCCCTGTTTTTGTTGTGTGTTCATTTTGCTTTATTTCAGGTGCGGTGCAAGAAGGACATGTCATGGCAGCAATGGAATTGGCGGTGGTGGTCTTTGATGGTGGCAAGATAACCTACGAGATGGAAGTGTGGGGGACCCATCGGTGGTATGAGCCCTCTGGTGTATTCCAGCTAACATGGTTTAGCTGGATGATGGTATAGGGTTGTCTCTGAGCTGGTGTTACACGGCTGGAGGCCTAGTACGGAAAAAGGCCCACAGTGTAGAAGTGGAACAGAGCTAGGTTGGGAAGTGCCTTCAAAGACCACTGGGAGGGGAGGAGCAACTGATAGTTGGAGTTTTGTTATGTAAAAAGATTTGTATTCCTTCCATCCTCCAAGTCAAAACATGGAAAATAGAAGAAACTGCTCAAGCAAAGTGCAAGAGGGTCACACCCTCCTCTACTCTAGTAAACCCCCCATGCCAATTAAACCCACCAGTTTTACACCGCAGGGTGAAACACTGGCAATTTTGGCCTATTTCTACACCTAACTCTCTATTATAGCACTCACCTAAACAGGTGGGCGCTACATACGTTATGTTGACAAAGTATTTTCACTTTAAAATACTGATTTAATATCTGAATTATGCTGTAGATGAATTCCTCCTTCCTCTACATCCCTGAAGAAGGACTATACCGTATCCCGAAATGCGTTGGGTGTTAGGAGGTCTTTTCAAAAAATCCCTCATTTATGGTGATAGTAACGAATTGTACTGTAATGAATCAATGAATCAATGTTTCAATCTATTATAATCATGTTTAAATAAAATTGGTGTTATTATATTACTCTTGCATATATTTATTAGAATATTATCAGTTGCCTAAAAAGTCCATTTAGGGGAACCCCCTCTCTTTTCGCTTTATATATTGGATGTGGCACCTTCAAGCACAGATTTGCCATCCTTCTTTTTGTTTCCACTTAGTGGAGTGGAAACATTGCTCTGGTCCATAGGTGGGGTACAGGTGTGAGAGAGGAAGGGGTTAAAAAGATAAAAGATATTTATCCCTGTAGATGTATTTCATGAACAAAAACTCCATATACATTATATAACCTTTCTTCACAAATCGTAAGTCCACTATTCATAGTATGTATTATAATAATTATTATTATTATTATTAATATTAGTATTGATATTTTATTGAACAGAACATTTTATCTTTAACCACTTAAGGACCGACCCTCTTTCTGAGATTTGTTGTTTACAAGTTAAAAACAGGGTTTTTTTGCTAGAAAATTACTTAAAACCCCCAAACATTATACATTTTTTTTCTAACACCCTAGAGAATAAATCGGCGGTCGTTTGCGCAGCGGTCTTACAAGTGCACTTTTTTAGGAAAAAATACACTTTTTTGACTTAAAAAAAATAAGACAACAGTAAAGTTAGCCCAATTTGTTTCATATTTTAAAAGGTGATGTTATGCCGAGTAAAAATTGATGCCCAACATGTCACGCTTCAAAATTGTGCCCGCTCATGGAATGGGGACAAACATTTTACCCTCAAAAATCTCCATAGGCGACGATTAAAAAAATTCTACAGGTTGCATGTTTTGAATTACAGAGGAGGTCTTTGGCTAGAATTATCGCTCTCGCTCTACCGATCGGGGCGCTATCTCACATGTGTGGTTTGAACACCGTTTTCATATGCGAGCACTACTCGTGTATGCGTGCGTTTCTGCACACGAGTTCGGCGGGACCGGGAGCGTTTAAATTTTTTTATTATTATTATTATTTTGTCACTGTCTTTAAACAAAAAAAAAAATGTGTCACTTTTATTCCTATTACAAGGAATGTAAACATCCCTTGTAAAAGAAAAAAAACATGACAGGTCCTCTTAAATATGAGATCTGTGGGGGTCAAAAAGACTCTCGCATCTCATATTTACACTAAAATGCAATAAAAAAAGTAATTTAAATTACCCTTTAACAGCAATGGGTGGAAGTGACGTTCTGATGTTGCCTCCGCCCTGCAATGGTATGGAAGAGGACCCGATCGCCTCCGCTGATGCCGATGGCTCCGGTAAGCGGTGGAGGGCACCGGAGAGTGGCGGAAGGGGGCTGCTGCCAATAAAAGTGATCTTGCGGCGAATCCACCACAGAGACCACTATTTTCGGAAAGCGGACCGCCCGCTGAAGAAGAGGATACCGGGGTTGTCACGGAATGTCCCACACTTCGCTTGAGTGCTTCCGTCAGTATACCGCTTCCTAAGTTCTGGAACACGAGTCCAATGGATCTGGCTATAGGAACCCCCAAGAACTAGACAACACCAGTCTTGGAGTACATCATGACTAACTCTTTATTTGAGATCTCACACACATTTATACACCAGGATGACTCAAAGCTAACCTAATTAACATGAGCTAATTTACTACAAAATTTACCCAGACCAGATGACAGACTTGTGGGCACCGAGCTTCACACAGTAGTATAAACACAATAGCTGGAGCTAATTACAATTAACAATACAAACAACAATCTCCCCCCTCCTCAGCCTATTCATCAACAGTTCGTCTCCTAGCCAGCCCTGGAGGCTAATGTGATCAGCTCACTCAATTAACAGGTTGAGTTCAGAATCAACCAAACCAATATTAGTCTCTACATACATCCTGGGAATATTGTGGACAAATATTACTGTCCCATTTTAAGTAGTCCAAGATATATTTTCTCACTCACCCTGTGCCAGGATGGCACAGGGTGACTTAGACATAAGATGTATTCTGAGTTCCACGGGCCCTCCCGTCACATCTCTCCCCTTTCAGCAGAAGACTAACACAGGAGGAGACCCCAGACGGGTTGACTCCGAAGTTAGTAAGTAGTTCCAGTCCTCTACTGCCTGTACCCACACAGTACCCCAAATAAATTGTTCCAAACAAAGCATTACTCACCCAGCCAACCTCTGCCTCTCTCAGAGAACATATCTGCCGCTGGGGAGAGGCCTGGACTGGCCCTTCTCCCTGGAGTCCTTTCTGCCGCTGGAGAGAAGACAGGGTGACTGAGCTCACTCCATCATGCTGTTGGGGATCTGAGCCAACTGCCCAGCATCCCTGGGGTATACATGTGGAGACTGAAGTCACATCCACCTTCACAGGAAATCCATCCTCTGTTAGTTGAGGGCAGAGTCCAGCAGTCCTCGGCCCTGTTGCCAGCCCTTCTGCTGGAAACCCCACACCATCTGTTCCAGCTAACTGTTGGGGAGGGAGGCCGACTGCCCCACCTCCCTGGAACTCTGTAGTTGTTGTCGGTGCTGGGCAGAGGTTGGTAACACTGTGCCCTGTTGCCAGCACTTCTACTGGGGACTCCGCATCCTCCACTCCGGCTGGCTAACCGTTGGGGCAGGAGGCTGGCTTCCTCCACTCCCAAACTGTGTAACTGCCATTGGGGAGGTGAGCCGGTTGCTTCCTTTTCCATTCCCTCATCTGGTTGCTTGGACGACATGTCTCTGGTACTGTCTCCCAGGTGCACTGATCTTTGCTGGGGAGGGAAGGCCGCTTCCTCCACCCTGGCCAACTGTTGGGGAGGGACAACACACACCTCCTCTCCCTTCTCCCCCTGTATCTGCTGCTGGGAAGTGATTGCCACCTTCTCACCCTGGGCCTCCGAAACTGCCACAGGTGTGGGGCAGAGGTCTTGGACCCTCTGTCCGGTTGCCAGATCTTCAGCTGGAGAAGTTTGTTGTAACTCCACAGATACGGCTGTTGGTGCTGGGAAGAGCACAGTGAAGTTTGGCCCTAATACCAGCTCTTCTGCTGGAGGCTCATTAGGTTGTTCTTCCTCAGCAGAAAAGTCTATTAAATCCCCTATCTCTATAACTGGTGTCTGGGGATAGAGGTTCACTATCTCCTGTCCATGGAACCCAGAAGATGTTATCAGTGCTGGACAGAGGTTAGCAGAGCTCTGCCCTGTTGTCAGCACTTCAGGTTTGGGGACGGCAATCTTCAGATTTTCCACTGCCGATTCTCTGGCATGGTGCTGAACGTGTTCTAACAGTTTCCTGTATGCCCTTTCCAGATGCTGTTCCTTCCTTAGCAAATGGTCCAGATCAGGTTTGAGCTCTGAGACCCCTGCAAGACCGAGCATAGCCTGTCTATATTCTCGCAGGTCCTCAAGGTCAGGCTCCCCTTCATCGCCAAACATAAAACAATCTGTAAGGCTCTCCCACAGCAATCCAGGGCCTCCAAAGTCATATCCCTCCGGAGAGCATTCTGTTGTCTCCCCTAAATATCCCTCCTCTGCGTGCCATTGCAGAGCCCGATAATGATTGTCCAGCTCTATCTCCTGCTGGACCAGCCTGTCCAACTCAGTCACTCATTGTTCCTGGGGCCGCTCTCCCAGGAATGCCATCCGCAATGCCAGTTGGTCACTGGCCCGTTGCTCTTGGGTTGGAAAGCACTTGCCCTGTTTTATACCAGCGAGCTGGAGGGCTCCAATCCAGAGCTCCACCCGAATTTGTTGCCTGAGCTCCAGGTATTCATCCTCAGACACAGTCCTGGTGTATGTTGAAAGGATGATCCGCAGCAGTCCCGGGAATTCTGATGCCAGGTCCATATCTCCGCTGGGGTGACTGAAGTCTGCTATGCTGTTCTTGGATCCAGTTGGAGGTTTGGATGTCCCAGACTGCATGAAGCTTTCCCGCTGCTTGCCACCAATGTCACGGAACGTCCCACACTCCGCTTGAGTGCTTCCGTCAGTATACCGCTTCCTAAGTTCTGGAACACGAGTCCAATGGATCTGGCTATAGGAACCCCCAAGAACTAGACAACACCAGTCTTGGAGTACATCATGACTAACTCTTTATTTGAGATCTCACACACATTTATACACCAGGATGACTCAAAGCTAACCTAATTAACATGAGCTAATTTACTACAAAATTTACCCAGACCAGATGACAGACTTGTGGGCACCGAGCTTCACACAGTAGTATAAACACAATAGCTGGAGCTAATTACAATTAACAATACAAACAACAATCTCCCCCCTCCTCAGCCTATTCATCAACAGTTCGTCTCCTAGCCAGCCCTGGAGGCTAATGTGATCAGCTCACTCAATTAACAGGTTGAGTTCAGAATCAACCAAACCAATAATAGTCTCTACATACATCCTGGGGATATTGTGGACAAATATTACTGTCCCATTTTAAGTAGTCCAAGATATATTTTCTCACTCACCCTGTGCCAGGATGGCACAGGGTGACTTCGACATAAGATGTATTCTGAGTTCCACGGGCCCTCCCGTCACAGGGGTTATGTCAACAGAGACCACTATTATCGGAAAGCGGACTGCCCGCTGAAGAAGAGGATACCTGGGTTATGGCAGCAGAGACCACTAGTATCGGAAAGCGGACCGCCCGCTGAAGAAGAGGATACCGGGGTTATGGCTTCTGCAATAACAACGATATTCCTCTTCAAACAGCCGACGTATATCGGCGCGTGGCAGTCCGGAAGGGGTTAATTACCATTTACAATTTTTTTTTCATATTTTACATGCTAATAACAATTACATTATTTTGTATATTTGCATCTGAATGTTACATATAATATATATTAAATATCCAGAAAAATAAACTACTAAACATTATAACTTTTATTCCTCGGCATTGCTGATACTGGAAAGCAGTTCTTTAGTAAAGTATTATTAGACATCTTCTTCAGGGAACAGCCGGAGTTTCTTCTATTGGATGGAAGTTTCTGTAGAATCTCTCAGGGGATGGAATCTGAATTTACTATTCTTCCCCTGGTAACTGAAGACACATTTAGAATGTTGTATTTTTTGTGTCTTATACAGAAAAATCTTTTCATCTCTGTGTCGATATTAAAGAAAAAAAGGAAGCTGGGAACCTGAAGGATAGATGGATGTAGGGTTGCCACCTTTTCATCAAGCCACACCAGAACACTTTAGCGGCACACAGCATTTTTTTTGTGCGGTGTACACTATAGAATTGTAAAAGACCTGGGTCACCTTTGGGTGACCAAGAAGAGTAGTATTTCAGAGCATTTAGCCTCCCATGATGAACAGAGCTCTAGACTGAATATTTCACTGAAAGTGGACCACAATGTTGCCATCATCCCTAATACAAAGTTGTAAATTGAGGGTCCCCCACAAGAGGGTTGGGACTTAGATAGATATATTTTATTATTGTATCAAATTTAAAAGAGTTAGTGCATATGAGTATTGTAACTGACTCATTAGTAACAACAATGACATAAAAAAAAAAATATATATCAATATACAAACAGATATGGTCTCCTCTTTTGAAAGAGAAAAGAGCCTGACGCGTTTCAGGAGCTTGTTCTTTCTTTAGGGGCTTGTTATATATGGAGACAGGTGTGCATCTATAAGAAAATCATATCCATCAGAGTTGAACAATGTGGGGACAGGACGTGATGAACAGTCGGTGTGGCCAAATTGTGTTAATAATGGGAGAAGCTTAAGGAGTGTAGTTAAATCAAACAAGGTCAGTCTGTATCCCAGTACCACACCCCCAGGTCAGCCTGTCCTCCAGTATAATCCCTCCCCCTCCCAGGTTAGTCTGTTCCCCAGTATAATCCCTCCCCCTCTCAGGTCAGTCTGTTCCCCAGTTTAATTCCCCTCCCCGGGTCAGTCTGTTCCCCTCAGTATAATCCCTCTCCCCCCTCCAGGTCAGTCTGTACCCCACTATAATCCTTCCTCCTCCCTCCAGGTCAGTCTGTCCCCAGTATAATCCCACCCTTCAAAGTCAGTCTGTCCCCCAGTACAACCCCCCAGGTCAGTCTGCCCCCAGTATAATCCCCCTCTCCAGGTCAGTCTGTCCCCCAGTATAATCCTTCCTCCCCCCTCCAGGTCAGTCTGTCCCCCAGTATAATCCCACCCTTCCAGGTCAGTCTATCCCCCAGTATAATCCCACCCTTCCAGGTCAGTCTGTCCCCCAGTACAACCTCCGCAGGTCAGCCTGTCCTCCAGTATAATTCCCTACCCCAGGGTCAGTCTGCCCCCCAGTATAATCCCCCCTCTAGGTCCGTCTGTCCCCCAATATAATCCTTCCTCCCCCTCCAGGTCAGTCTGTCCCCCCAGTATAATCCCACCCTTCCAGGTCAGTCTGTCCCCCAGTGCAACCTCCGCAGGTCAGCCTGTCCTCCAGTATAATTCCCCACCCCAGGGTCAGTCTGCCCCCCAGTATAATCCCCCCCTCTAGGTCCGTCTGTCCCCCAGTATAATCCTTCCTCCCCCCTCCAGGTCAGTCTGTCTCCCAGTATAATCCCACCCTTCCAGGTCAGTCTGTACCCCAGTATAATTCCCCTCCCCAGGGTCATTCCTCCTCCAGTATAATTCTCCTCCCCAGGGTCAGTCCTCCTCCAGTATAATTCCCCATCCCCAGGGTCAGTCTGTCCCCCAGTATAATCCCACCCTTCCAGGTCAGTCTGTCCCCCAGTATAATCCCACCCTCTAGGTCCGTGTGTCCCCCAGTACAATCCTTCCTCCCCCCTCCAGGTCAGTCTGTCCCCCAGTATAATCCCACCCTTCCAGGTCAGTCTGTCCCCCAGTACAACCTCCGCAGGTCAGCCTGTCCTCCAGTATAATTCCCCTCCTCAGGGTCAGACTGTCCTCCAGTATAATTCCCCTTCCCAGGTCAGTCTCTCCCCCAGTATAATTCTTCCTCCACCCCTCCAGGTCAGTCTGTCCCCCAGTATAATCCCACCCTTGCAGATCAGTCTGTACCCCAGTTAAAGCCTCCCCCTACTAATATAATTACAAGCACTGCAAGCCGATGGGAGGGAGGAGGGGGATGGTCCGGGTTGTGATGTGTCCAGTGGATTAAAACCTGGACACAGGATCTAAAACCCGGACTGTCCAGGTGAATCCCGAACAGGTGGCAACCCTAGATGAATGGTGCCACCCAACATGCGGGCAGGGTATGTAACACAGCAAATAACCATAGAAAAGGAAAAAAAATTGTGTACACCCAAAAGGTTACCTCCTCACATTTCTTAATCATACACAAAAATAGTACAAATAAAAACAGCACAGACCATGTAAGGAACACTTCCCAGTCCTATCCCTCCCAGATAACCCTACAAACCCCACCAATTCCCTCACCCCCCCCCCTAGACCTATGAAATGCCTCACCGGGATCTCCCCGAGGAGCTGAGAATGTGCGGTCGCTAGCCCCTCACGGAGATGAAACAAACCCCTGTTGACTACACCTGCAGCGATAGTTCCTTCAACAATGGGGACTCAGACGTCCACCCAAGCAGCTGAGAGGAGAGCACTGCACCCTAAAGCCACTATGGGGGTGAATGCAGTGCAATCTGACAGACGGCTGCACCTGGGGGGACGGATGGAAGTCTGATTCATGAAATTGAGCCCCGTTGATAGTCCTGTAAGAAGACAAAAAAAAAAAAACGACAGTAAAGCACACGATCGGATTTTCCGACAGGAAATGTGTGATGACAGGCTGTTGGCAGAAAATCTGACCGTTTGTACGCTCTATCGGACAATTGTTGTCGGATTTTCCCCAGACAAATGTTGGATGGCAGGTTTTAAAATTTTTCGCGGACAAATGTCTGTTGTCAGATTTTCTGAGCGTGTGTACATCATACAAAAAAATAAAGTACAAACACGCATGCTTGGAAGCAAAGACGAGCCGGAACCGGTCGGTCTTGTAAACTCGCGTTCGTAATGGAGAATTAACATTCATGACGCGGCAAATTCTGAAATCTGGAAATGCAGCGCACAATTCTCTTCTTCTTTAAAGGGATAATAATGAAGCTGCTTTGCTGGTGATACTGATGGAGTTATTGCAAACAAATTTTCAAAGGCTTTTTTTTCTAGTGATATCAAGAATAATATTATGGGTTTTTTTTTATTTTATTTTTTTTATTTTTTTTGGTGCCAGTTACCACAACACCATTATTAGTAGTTTTTAAGATCAAAGATACAACTATGTTGGTGTCCCTTGTTAATTTGACATTGTATTTTATAAAATGTAACTGCCGACTCCCAAACTGTCATTTGAAGTAATACACATAGCCAAGTATTATTCTCCACAATTTTTTATTGCGCATTAAAAAAAGAAAACAAATAAAATTAGACATGATATCTGCCCATAGAACTTAAAGAAAACATGCATTCTATGCATCCAAAAATATAGAAAATATAACAAATCAAATCATTTTTATTCAACCAAAAAAATAAAATAAAAGCCTCATGCATGTGTCCTGCTTCTTAATATAGGGGGTCAGCAATGCCAAGAGTTGGTGAACGCAGGGGGTCCATCATCCGGAGATAATTCCGAAAATCATCTGGATTATTCTACTGGAGCTCCCGCAGCAAAGGCATATGACAGAATTGGTCACCATTAATAAAGCAACCAATTTTTGGTCCATGAACTCCTCCTTCTCCTTTTCCTGGAATGGACTTGGGTCAAAGCAATAACTCCAAGGCCAATAATAAATAACAAGTTATCTCCTCCAATTCTGCAACATGGCTGGTTTACGAACGTCCGTTCCGAAACTAACTGAAAAGCGCAAAATGAAAAGCACAAAATAAAAAGCGCGAAATGAAAAGCGCAAAATGAAAAGCGCAAAGCAACACTCACCAAACTTCTACTAACACGAAATTAGCAGAAGGAGCCCAAAGGGTGGCGCTAAAGAGCTGAAAAACCATGTAGTACGTCAGTATGTTCATGTTTGTTGGCCGACAATTCCTTGCCATTTGTATGCAAGACAAAATCCAGGCACACGCCAAAAGTCTGAGGTTTTGTCTGCGGAAAATCCGCTTGTGTGTACGAGGTTTCAGTCTTCATCCAGTCCAGAATCTCAGCGGGTGCTAAGGTGATATCCAGCAATCTGCTACAGTATATATCGTTACTGAACACCTCATAGGGAATAAAAGTGATATTCAGTGCTTACTCTGCTTGATTTCAAAGGCACAGTAAGAAATTGTCACTACTAGGACATAGCTTCCAAGGACATAAGCTCAAACATATCTGGCAACATAATAGACATCCGACCTGGCCACTATTAGACCACTGTGTTCCAGAGCCTTGAAGAACCTCATGAATATTGCCTATATGGTCAGTCTGTCTGTGTATAGATTACTCACTGTTACGTGGTTTTTCAGCATCCATTATATGTTGTTCCATAGTCCATAGTCCTTAGTGGAAATAGCCAGAGAACTTCACAGCCAGTTCGTTCAGCAGGCAAACACAGCCAGTACAATCCATACCCTGGATGATGTCTTAGTGAAGGAAACGTTGGGACGTATAGAGTCATGTTATTGCGCTCCTCATTATCCTCCTTTTGTGATCACATATATACAGTGCCTGTATCCATCCATATTGATGTAAGTGCATTACTTATTCAATGAAATAATTTGTTAAGGATTTTATGCTATTTTGGCATGTTTCCCTCCTCAATTCTCATACCTGGTTGAACCTTGGATTTTTTGGATGCTGAGTCGGAGTGGCTGCATTCCATCTGTGCTGGTTCCGTGTGTGGTGGCTCCGTGTGTGATGGTTCTGTGTATGCTTGTCCTCGTGTATGCTGGTCCCTGTGGAGTCCAATCTACTCCAATTTCTCTGTGCATTTGGCTGTTTGCTGGTAGCCCATTGGATCTGGTAAGAGTACCCCGATCATTGTGTTTGGTGGTGGCTGCACATTTGATGTCAATTTCCACTTTCGGTGGTCCTCTTCACAAGCACACCAAACTTCTCTCCAGAAGTAGAAGTTTGAATTCATATTGAACAGTTTTGTTTTTTTTTAACTTCAGTCACTTACCGTATATACTCGAGTATAAGCCGTTTTTCAGCCCATTTTTTAAGCTGAAAAACCTCTCCTCGGCTTATAATCGAGTCAGGGTCTCAAGTGGGGGTCTCGAGTAAGGGTGCAGCTTCATTCTGCCCATCTGCAGCCATACCTTTGATACCTTTGATTACTAAAAAGTCTGTTTGGTGGCAGTCCATTGTAAAAAAAGCCCCTCCTCCTCCTCATCCATGATAGACGGAACACTGATACAATGCTGGGAAACTGTATCAGTGTTTCGCCTATCATGGACGAGGAGGAGGCGGGGCTTTGTTACAATAGACAGCCCCCAAACAGACTGCATAACACAGCGGGAGACACCTGCTGTTTTAGTAATCAAAGGTACGGCTGCAGATGGGCACAATGAGGCTGCAAATAGGGAACAGTAAGGCTGCAAATGGGCACAAGGAGGCTGCAAAAGGGCACAGTGAGGCTGCAAATGGGCACAGGGAGGCTGCAAATGGGCACAGTGAGGCTGCAGATGGGCACAATGAGGCTGAAAATGGGCACAGTGAGGCTGCAAATGGGCACAAGGAGGCTGCAAATGGGCACAGTGAGGCTGCAAATGGGCACAGTGATGCTGCAAATGAGAACAAGAAGGCTGCAAATGTGCACAGTGAGGCTGCAAATGGGCACAAGGAGGCTACAAATGGGCATAGTGAGGCTACAGATGGGCACAATGAGGCTGCAGATGGGCACAGTGAGGTTGCAAATGGGCACAGTGAGGCTGCAAATGGGCACAAGGAGGCTGCAAATGGGCACAATGAGCCTGCAGATGGGCACAGTGAGGCTGCAAATTGGCACAAGGAGGATGCAAATGGGCACAGTAAGGCTGCAGATGGGCACAGTGAGGCTGCAGATGGGCACAGTGAGGCTTCAGATGGGCACAGGGAGGCTGCAGATGGGCATTGTTTACCCAGTAGCTGCTGCATTTTCCCACCCTAGGCTTATACTCGAGTCAATTAGTTTTCCCATATTTTTGTGGGAAAATTAGGTGCCTTGGCTTATATTCTGGTTGGCCTATACTCGAGTATATTCGGTATTTCCTCTCTTGGAATGTTTTCTGATTCATCACGTGTATTTTTATATGGACATTAATATTTATTGATGTTTAGATATTTGTATTAGTATCATGTTTGTATGATTTTCACTTCTTATTGGTGCCAATCATTTGTATATTTTTATCACTATTGCACTTTTATTTGTTTGCATATCTCAGCGCTGCACTTTATATCACAAGTACTGTGGAAGTCCTTACAGTTGTCGCGTGTGAATAGTACGGGTGTTCAATATCTTCTGTAGATAATCCCATCTGCTGACATCCTATAGAGCACAGGACAGGTACAGAGCAGCGGGCTGTAGTGAGGTGGGATGATCCCTCTGGTAAATCCGTCAGGTAAGTGGGATCGTGTAAACAGGCAATCCAGGATGCAGTACATCAGGGGGTGTGAGGGGTGCTGTTCCAAATAGATCTACATATGTTTCGTTACGCCCCCAGAAATTCTTCAGCTCCTCGGGGAGATCCCGATGAGGCAGTTTATAGGTCTAGTGGGGGGGGGGGGGTGAGGGAATTGGTGGGGTTTGTAGGGTTTTCTGGAAGGGAGGTGGGGGAGGGATAGGACTGGGAAGTGTTTTTTACATGGTCTGTATTCACCCCCCTTGGCTTTTTACCTATTTTGTTACATTACAGCCTTTGGTTCAATGTTTTTTTTTTAATCTGAATTATATGTGATGGATCAGAACACAATAGTCTAAGTTGGTGAAGTAAAATTAGAAAAATATATACATAACATTTTTTTTTTTTCAGAAATAAAAAACTGATAATTGTCATGTGCGTATTTATTCACCCCCTTTGTTATGAAGCCCACAAAAAGCTCTGGTGCAACCAATTACCTTCAGAAGTCACATAATTAGTGAGATGATGTCCACCTGTGTGCAAGTGTCACATGACCTGTCATTACATAGACACACCTTTGTGAAAGGCCCCAGAGGCTGCAACACCTAAGCAAGAGGCACCACTAACCAAACACTGCCATGAAGACCAAGGAATTCTCCTAACAAGTAAGGGACAATGTTGTTGAGAAGTACAAGTCAGGGTTAGGTTATAAAAAAATATCCAAATCTTTGATGATCCCTAGGAGCACCATCAAATCTATCATAACCAAATGGAAAGAACATGGCACAACAGCAAACCTGCCAAGAGACGGCCGCACACCAAAACTCATGGACCGGGCAAGGAGGGCATTAATCAGAGAGGAGCACAGAGACCTAAGGTAACCCTGGAGGAGCTGCAGAGTTCCACAGCAGAGACTGGAGTATCTGTACATAGGACGACAATAAGCCGCACGCTCCATAGAGTTGGGCTTTATGGCAGAGTGGCCAGAAGAAAGACATTACTTTCAGCAAAAAACAAAATGGTACGTTTTGAGTTTGGGAAAAGGCATGTGGGAGACTCCCAAAATGTATGGAGGAAGGTGCTCTGGTCTGATGAGACTAAAATGGAACTTTTTGGCCATCAAAGAAAAAGTTATGTCTTGTGCAAACCCAACACATCACATCGCTCAAAGAACATCATCCCCACCGTGAAACATGGTGGTGGCAGCATCATGCTGTGGGGATTTTTTTTCAGCAGTCAGGACTGGGAAACTGGTCAGAGTTGAGGGAAAGATGGATGGTGCTAAATACAGGGATTTTCTTGAGCAATACCTGTAGCACTCTGTGTGTGATTTGAGGCTAGGAGGGAGGTTCACCTTCAGCAGGACAATGACCCCAAACACACTGCTAAAGCAACACTTGAGTGGTTTAAGGGGAAACATGTAAATGTGTTGGAATGGCCTAGTCAAAGCCCAGACCTAAATCCAATAGAAAATCTGTGGTCAGACTTAAAGATTGCTGTTCACAAGCGCAAACCATCCAACTGGAAGGAGCTGGAGCAGTTTTGCAAGGAGGAATGGGCAAAAATCCCCAGTGGTGAGATTTGGCAAGATCATAGAGACTTATCCAAAGCGACTCGGAGCTGTGATAGGTGGCTCTACAAAGTATTGACTTTAGGGGAGTGAATAGTTATGCACATTGACTTTTTCTGTTATTTTGTCCTATTTGTTGTTAGCTTTACAAAAAAAAAAACTTCTTGTAAATTAAATGATGCAAATCCTCAAACAATCCATGTTAATTCCAGGTTGTGAGGCAACAAAACGCGAAAAATGCCAAGGGGGTGAATACTTTTGCAAAGCACTGTATATGTACTATTTTTGCATATGATTAATAAATGTGAGGATGGTCAATGTGTACATTACAGCCCTAGTTTTCTATTGGTGTTGAACATCCAGTTATTGCTGATTTTACGCATTTTACCCCCATAAGGTGCAATACATAATACAGATCAACACACAATACTTCAGATGAATCCAAAGAAAAAAATAAAAGAATGTGAGTGGCGTTCTGTGTAGTGAATTGTACATGTAATGACCTGTCAGAAACATTCCTGTACACTATGATGTCATAGAATAAGAGCAGAAAATGTATGTTTAAATGTCTGGCAATGAATGACATGTCCAACGGCGGCAGGGGTAGACTATCTACACCAACCCTGGAACTTCTACCTGGGATATATTCCCCCCCCCCCCCAATACCATTAATAGCGGAATTTCCAGCCAGACTCAGAAGATCAACATCCACGGTGATAGCAGTGATACCCTTTGGGTCAAGGAGACACAACCATTTTAAGACTGAGTCTAGAGAACCCATTTCCTCTCCCAGTAACACCGGATCTACTCTCACAAGGCCAATCCCTACATCCGGCACCGGAATAACCACACCTGACGGCTTGGAAATTGAAAGGGAAAGGCTACTAAGCCAGGGATGCTCACTCAAGGTGGTAACTACCTTACAGCAAGCCCCGAAGAAGATTTCAACTAATAATACTGACAAGAAAGTATAGAAGAAATTCCCTTCGTACAGCAGCCTTCCTGGGAATCGTTAGAACCTACAGTATCTCAAATTCTAGCAGTGGCGGCTGGTGCTCAAAATTTTTTTTTGGGGGGGGGGGGCGCAAAATTTTTTTGAAAATAAATAATCAATTGCAGCCACTGTGCCATCAATTGCAGTCACTGTCCCCATTAAACACTGCCACTGTGCCCATCAAACGTTACCACTGTGCCCATCAAACGTTACCACTGTGCCCATTAAACGCTGCCACTGTGCCCATCAAACGTTACCACTGTGCCCATTAAACACTGCCACTGTGCCCATCAAACGCAACCACTGTGCCCATCAAACGCAACCACTGTGTCCATCAAACGCTACCACTGTGCCCATTAAACGCAGCCACTGTGCCCATCAAATGCTGCCACTGTGCCCATCAAACGCTACCACTGTGCCCATCAAGCACTGCCACTGTGTCCATCAAACCCAGCCACTGTACCAAACGCTGTCACTGTGCCAAACGCTGGCAGTGTGCCCATCAAATGCTGCCAGTGTGCCCATCATATGCTGCCAGTGTGCCCATTAAATGGTGCCAGTGTGACCCCCGCCCACTCTGCGTCTGCCTGGCACTTACCCTGTCTTGGTGGGGTAGCGGGTGATGGAGACGAGCCAGGTCCTCCATGCGTCTTCTGACGTCCTCATCTCCCGTTCTCTCCTCCTGATAGGCGTCCACTAGCAGCGCCTGTCATTTCAGCCAATAAGGTGACAGATAACAGACCCGAGCACCTGATTGGTGGATTAGTTTAGTGTTAGGAAAGCGAATAGTCATTTGCTTTTCTAACACAGCTGAGTGACCTGCGAGCTCCCAGCATGCCGCTTGCAGGTCACCCTTTTTGAAGCCTATTAGAGCCTGTGGCTCTAATCAGGTGCTTCAAAAACACCCCCTGCCGCTGCAATTCAGGCGCCCTGCACCCAAAAAGGGGCCGGGTGCCTGAATAGGGGGTGGCAGCGGCGGCCATAGATAGATTCATGCTATGCATGAATCTATCAATTTTACATAGATGGGTGGCAGGAGAGAGGGGACGGCGCCCGTGCGCCCTTAGTGCACAGGCCGCCATTGAATTCTAGTATTCCTGCAATCGGGCCTAGACAAAGCTCTAGGCTCTAGTATGCTAATGGTTCAAGTCTCTGCTTTATCTGCTATGATGGGAATCAAATGGGCTTCAAATCCCCTTATCATTCAATTTCTAAGGGCATGCTTAAAGATCAAACCACCAAGGAAACCAACTTTTCATACCTGGAATATACCTCTCCACAGTAGAACTGTCAAATTCTCCCTTTCATCCCATGGAGACAGCATCCCATGGGATTTAATGATTAAAATAACTTTTCTTATTGCCATAACCTCAGGCAAAAGGGTATCCGAGTTGCAAGCCTTACTGATGAAAGAACCTCACCTGATCTTCTACCCAGATAGAGTGGTGCTAAGACCCTCGGATCAGTTTATTTCTAAAGTAACATCCGCTTTCCACTTTAATCAAGAAATCAACCTACCAGTTTTCCTTTATAGTCAAGGGGACCCACATCCCTTGGACGTCAAAACAACTATTGCCTCATACCTAATGGCTACCAGCCCATTCAGGAAGACGGAAAATCTTCTGATCATTCCTCATGGCCCTAAGACGGGACAAGCTGCATCTTTGCGTACAATAGCCTGACGGCTAATTAAAAACATCAAAAAATAGGATTTTTATAACAGCTTACCTGTAAAATCCTTTTCTTGGAGTACATCCCGAGACACAGAGCCATAGTTATTAACTATATGGGTATATAGGCACCTTCAGGTGATGGACACTGGCACACCCAATTCAGGAAGTTCACTCCCTATATAACCCCTCCTCCTACCACGTGTACCTCAGTTTTTGTAGCAAAGTAATATAACTAAACCCCAGAAAGAGAGAAGGGACCTCTGTGTCCTGTGATGTACTCCAAGGAAAGGATTTTACAGGTAAGCTGTTATAAAAATCCTATTTTCTTTATCGTACATCACGGGACAGTTATTAACTATATGGGATGTCCCATAGCAATGCTATTTGAGGGGAGGGAGGCACAACCCGTAAGGCACTCCTAGACTTGAGGACCTATCAGTGGAGTAACTAGAACCTTCAGGGCCCCGGTGCAAGAAACCACAATGGGCCCCCCCCTTCCATACGAACCCCGGGCTTCCAATTTTGGGAGGGTGTCCATGTACATTGTCCCAAAACTGTGCTTCCCGCATGCCCCCTGGGATGTGCATCCAGCGCAATCACAGAGGCCCTTTACCATGTGATGTCAGCTGATCACATGTAAACAGACTTGCCGGTTATCCGCAGTCCTTTCCTCCCATGCTGTGTCTGTGTTAGGAAAGGACTGCCATTAACTGTCAAGAATGTCAGAAAATTGTTTACACTGATAATCAGTGCCTCAATCATCAGTGCCCATCAATGCCGCCTATCAGTGCCCATCAGTTCCGCCTACAAGTGTTACCTATCAGTGCTCATTAATGCTGCCTATTAGTGCCCTTCAAATCTGCCTATCAGCACCACCTATCAGTGCTCATTAATGCTGCCTAACAGCGTCCATCAGTGCCACCTATCAGAACTCTTCAATGCTGCCCATCAATACTGCCTGAGTTCTGCCTATCAGTGTTCTTCAGTGCCCATCAGTGCAGCCTATGAGTTCTGCTTATTAGTGCTCATCAATGCCCATCAGTGCCACCTATAAGTGCCCATCAATGCCTCCTATCAGTGCCTCCTATTAGTGCCCACCAGTGCCTCCCATCGGTGCCCGTCTCAGTGCCCCCTAGTGCCTTCTCATTGCCCCCTATCAGTGCCCCCTAGTAGCTTATCAGTGCCCCCTATCAGTGCCCCCTAGTGCCTTCTCAATGCTCCCTATCAGTGCCCCCTAGTGCCTTCTCAATGCCCCCTATCAGTGCCCCCTAGTGCCTTCTCAGTGCCCCCTATCAGTGCCCCCTAGTGCCTTATCAGTGCCCCCCTAGTGCCCTCTCAATACCCCCTATCAGTGCCCCGTAGTGCCTTCTCAATGCCCCCTATGAGTGCCCCCTAGTGTCCCCTATCAGTGCCCCCTAGTGCCTTATCAGTGCCCCCCTATTGCCCTCTCAATGCCCCCATCACTGCCCCCATGTGCCTTCCCAGTGTCCCCTATCAGTGCCCCCTAGTGCCTTCTCAGTATCCCCTATCAGTGCCCCCTAGTGCCTTCTCAGTATCCCCTATCAGTGCCCCCTAGTGCCTTCTCAGTGTCCGCTATCAGTGACCCTATCAGTGCCTCCTTTCAGTGCTCATCAGTAAATCCTATTAGTGCTCCCTATCAGCGTCTCCTATCCGCGTCTTCTATCAGCGCCCCCTATAAGTGCCTTCTATCAGTGCCCCCTATCAGTGCTTATCAGTGCCTTCTATCAGTGCCCCCTATCAGTGCTTATCAGTGTCTTCTATCAGTGTCCCCTATAAGTGTCCCCTATCAGTGCCCCCTATCAGCATCCTCTATCAGTGCCCATAATTGTCCTCTATCAGTGCCCCCTATCAGTGCCCATCAGTGTCCTCTATCAGTGTCCCTATCGGTGCCTCCTATCAGTGCTCATCAGAGTTCTCTGTCTTCTCAGGACAGCACGGCTCTGAGCGGAGAGCTTGTCTCTCAGGTAACAGCAGCACAGAGACACTGGCATTTACAGTTTTTTATCCCTCTCTGATGGAGACGGTCTGGTCTGTCCTCTCTCGCACGGGATGACAGAAGACACACAGCTGATCTCTCCCTTCTCCCCCTCCCCTCTCCTGTGTGCTCCGCGGGAAATGTTAGCTCATTAGCTTCACACTTGACTGCCCGCAGAGCACACAGGAGAGGGGAGGGGGAGAAGGGAGAGATCAGCTGTGTGTCCTCTGTCATCCCGTGCGCGAGAGGACAGACCGGACGTCTCCGTCGGAGAGGGATATAAAACTGTCAATGCCAGTGTCTCTGTGCTGCTGTTACCTGAGAGGCACGCTCTCCACTCAGAGACCTGTGAATAGCAGCCCCGCTGGGCCCCCCCACAGTGACAGAATGCCAGGGCCCCGTCGCAAGTGCAACTGTGGCGACCCTGGTAATTCCGCCACTGGGACCTATACTGCTGCCTGCAGCACACTACACCCAAAGGCAATATCTTCATGCCTTCTTTCATCCACCTGATAAAACCTGGTGAATGTATGTACTGAAGACCAAGTTGCGGCCTTACAGATCTGAGCCATGGAGGCTGGTCAACTGCGCTTTGACTTGAAAAGGTGGAATCTTACCTTTTAAACCATAAGCCTGAATTATAACTTGCTGAATCCACTTAGCGACAGTGGATTTAGATGCTGCCTGTCCTTTCCTAGGACCTTCTGGCAGCACAACTAAGACATCAGTCTTCCGGATCTGAGCAGTCGTCTTTAAATAGATCTTGACCGCTCTCACCACATCAAGACAATATAGTGACTTCTCTTCCCTAGAACATGGTTTTGGAAAAATCGATGGCAGGACAATATCTTGGTTCAGGTGAAAACCTGAAACCACTTTAGGCATAAAACTTGGATGAGGACGCAACACAACCCTGTCCTCATGAATAATCAAATATGGCTCTTTACAAGAAAGAGCAGCCAATTCCGAAACCCTCCTTGCTGAGGATATAGCAACCAAGAACACTAACTCTAAGAAGGACTAAGGGAGTATGCTGTATTGGTTCAAAGGGCTGTTTTTGTAACACTGACAAAACTAAGTCCCAAGGGTTTAAAGTTGATTAAGCTGCATCACCCCTTGCATAAAAACCCGGACCAAAGAATGCGAAGCAAGCGGTCTTTGAAATAAGACCGATTAAAGCTGAGACTTGGCCCTTAACAGTACTCAAGGCCAGCTTCATCTCTACCCCTACTTGTAGAAAGGCAAGAATTCTGCCTATGTTGTACTTCCGAGGGTGCCAACACTTGGATTCACACCAGGAAACATAAGCCCTCCACACTCTATAATAAATGGTTCTGGAAGATGGCTTCTTTGCATTAATCAAGGTAGAGATAACTGACCCGGAAAGCCCACGTTTCTTCAGAATGTGGGTTTCAATAGCCAAGCTGTTAAATTTAGAGTTTGTAAGGTAAGATGGAATATCGGCCCCTGTGAGAGTAGGTCTGGCCGTAGTGGAAGGGACCATGTATCCTCCACCGCCATCTTGATGATTTCTGCATACCAGGACCTTCTGGGCCATGCTGGGGCTACCAGAATTACCGACTTTCTTTCCAGCTTGATCCTGCAAAGAAGTCGTGGGAATGCATAAATCAGTGAGAACTGATCCCACGGGGTCACCAACACATCTGTTCCACATGCGAGTGGATCCCTTGTCCTGGACACAAAGTTGACCAACTTCATGTTGAATCTGGATGCCAGAAGATCTACGTCCGGAGTCCCCCATCTTTGGCAAACAGCCCAAAAATTGTTGGAGTGGAAGGGATCATTCCCCTGGGAGCAACTGCTGGTGGCTCAAGAAGTCCGCCTGCCAATTTTCTACTCCCGGAATGATAACTGCTGATAGGCACGGAACATTCCTTTCTGCCCAAGTTAGGATATGGTTCACCTCCCTCTGTGCTGTGAGGCTCTTGGTGCCCCCTTGGTGATTGATGTAAGCTACAGCTGTGGCATTGTCGGATCGAATCCTGACAGGACAACCCCGTAACCTGAATGTCCAAGCCTTCAGAGCCAGACCTGCTGCCCGAATCTCTAGGATGTTAATGGTCAAGGACCTTTCAATTCTTGACCATTGTCCCTGGACAGTTGTCTTTTCTAGCACTGCTCCCCAACCTGAAAGGCTGGCGTCTGTCGTTACCACCTTCCAGATAACTGGTCTGAAGAATTTTCCTTTCAGCAGATTCTGCGTTACCAACCACCAACTGAGGCTTTGGGACACCCTTGGGGACAGCCACATTGGCAAGTCTAAAGCTTGAACCATTTTGTTCCAAGCAGACAGGATACTGTTTTGCAACAGTCTCGAATGGAACTGGGCATAGGGAACTGCTTCGAATGAAGCCACAATCTTTCCTAACAACCTCATGCAAAGGAGAGTGGAGGGATCTCTTTTCGACCTGACCATGTGCACCAGCTCTCTTATGGCGTTGATCTTTGCCAGAGGCAAGAACACCTTTTTCTGGGCTGTGTCTATGATCAGACCCAAGTACTCCAGCCTTTTTAGTGGGTTTAAGGAAGACTTCTCTAGGTTGAGAATCCAACCCAGACTTTCCAGGTATCTGGTTGTAATGCGCACGCTTTGCTCCAAATGGACCACCAACTGGTCTATTAGCAATAGATTGTCTAGGTACGCCAAGACTGGTATGCCCTGTGCCCTTTAGCTGGCTAGAGGTAGGGCCAGAACTTTTGTAAACACCTGGGGTGCTGTAGCTAGCCTAAAGGGCAAGGCTACAAAATGAAAATTATGCTGTTCTACCTCAAACCGCAGAAACCTTTGGTGAGTGGGAAATATAGGGACATGCAGATATGCATCCCTGATGTCGATAGACGCCTGAAGTTCTCCTCCTTGTAGGATAGAAACCACTGACCTGATCGACTCCATGTAAAAAAAGTGGATCCTCAGGAACTGATTTAGATTCTTTAGATCTAGAATGGGTCTGACATCCCCATTCAGTTTTGGTACCATAAAGAGGTTTGAATAAAACCCCAAACCTTGCTCTTCTGTGGGGATTTGTATGATCATCCCCTGAGCCAGTAATCGGTCTAGTGCCCAAAAATGCCTTTTCCCTGGATCTTTGGGAATGTTTGACCTCAGAAAAGGAGACAGTGGAAACTGCCAAAAATTCTGGTTTGTATCCTAGAGTTACCGTAGAGATAACCCATCTGTCCTGAATTTCCTCTTGTCAGACTTTTGAGAACTGCAGAAGTCTTCCCCCCACCCTTGCGAGCGGGGGGCACCCCTTCATAATGAGGCTTTAGAATTCTGTTTTGCAGGTTTTCCGCCCCCAGGACTTCTTTTGTGCCTGGGCCTGACCCTGAGGCTTTCCTCTAGACTCTGATGGCGGAGGCCATCGCTACTGCCTAGAGGCGAATGCCCCTGGTGCAAGAGAAAGAGCCCGCTTGAATGAAAGGCGTTTATTGTTTCTCTTGACTGGCAAAAGAGTACTTTTCACACTTGAAATCTTTTGGATGTACTTGTCCAAATCATCCCCAAATAACCAATCCCCATGAAAAGGAAAACCAGTCAGGAGCCTTTTACATGGTGCTTCGGCTGACCAATTTTTTAACCACAGGATCCTACGGATGTGTACTAGCACAAGCATAAGGAGGGACGCCTAGTTAATAGAATCTTTAATGGCCTGTATAAACTGGTCCTTTAGGGATTGACAGATGCCTATTGCAGTGTAAGTGCACCTGCCAAAGAAAAAGAGGATATTAACAGGAATTCCAACCTTTTATCTGTTGGATCCTCAAGCATTTGTGCATTGTCTACTGGACAAGTTAGACTTCTATTCACACTGGAAATAGCAGTGTCAACTGCTGGTACATTCAATCTTTTTGGTGAATTCCTTCTCCATGGGATAGAGTACTGTGAATCTCTTTGGAGGGAGAAAATGCTTTTCCGGGTGATCCCATTCAGCATAAATAAGCTGTTCTAGTAATGCATGGATGGGAAAAGCATGCAAAGGCTGAGAAGGTTTTAAGGAACCCAAAGAAGAACTTTCAGCAGACTCCGTTAGGGGTAGCTTGAAAGTGGAACAAACCATTTCCGTAAGAGATTGTATCAGCAATTCCTCAGATTGCGAGGTTGAAAAAGGTTCATCGCAGAGGAGTAATCAGTTTGTATTTTCTCCAGATCGCCTGAGGGTAACACCTCATCATCTACCCACTGTTCCCTTGGTAAAGAGTCTAAGGTGGGGGAGGGGGATCTACCACGCTTCCTATCCCTTTGGATGGAGGATGCGATTAAAGCCGCTAATCTTCCCTCTAGCCCCAACAGGGCGGAGGAAAAGACATCTTCAGTCACGTATACAGGGGCTGAGATGTGAGAAGCAGCTGCACCACCAATTGGTTCCAATGACTCTCCCTGGCTTGCCACATCTGGTATTTCAGGAGAAGATGACAGTGTGGAGGCACGACTGGAGTTCCCAGCGCCTGGGGGTGAAGTTTTTGGTACCTTTTTTGAGGTTTTTGTGTCTTGTTTGTTTTTGTGTCCTTTTTGGCAGGCATAGTCCTAAGCACAAAGCAGAGGTACTATTTAAATGCACTAATCGCTCAACAATAGCCTGACAGTATAATGGCGCTAATAAAAGTTCAGCCTAGCGCTGGGAAAAATGTCCTTTCCTCTATTGGGAATGCCCATTTGCAGCCCTTACGTGCCCCACCACTCTTGTGTCCTGAGTGATCAGCCAGCTTGCCCTCCTCACTATACAGCTGAGGAGAGACTGCTCTTGTATAATGTCTCCACCCTGCGCTTGTGACGTGCGTCCTCATGGACACTACGTCCCACACACGGTGCTGTGCCTAGGCCCCACCCCCTCCATACACACCCGCCCCCTTTCATTTGAATTTCGAACGTTCCCGCACACGCGGGTGCCTTTGGGTCTTGCTGGCCCATCATGAGGGGGGAGGAGAAGTAGAGGCCAAAATGATGCCAAGCAGGGGGAAACTTTTGAGCAAAATCCGGGACCTCCACACCCCCCCCCCCCCCACGTGGGGGGGTATTGCAAGGGGAGCAGCAACAACTGTTGAATTCCCTAACCCTCTTGGTCCCTCCAAGGGGGAGAAATGCGGCATGGTAGATCTCTTACCTACAAGAGGAATCCCAGATGTGACAAGCTGCTGCTGAATCCACACACAGACTGACACTGAGCTGAAGTGAAGACAACAAATTAAGGTATGTGCATATACTCCCCCTAGTGGAGACCTGGGGAGCTGGCAGAGGACCCAGGCAGCCTAAAGAGAACACAGGGGGACTGGAGGAGCACAGAGGGGGCAGAGGAGCACAGAGTGGGCTACCAGAGCAGACACAGGAAGCCAGCGGAATACCCGGAGGAGGACTCGGTGAGCCGGCAGAGGACTCGGGCATCCGAAAGAGGACACGGGGGGACAGGAGGAGCACAGAGGGGGTGGAGGAGTACACAGGGACCAGAGCAGACCTGCGGAGTTGGCAGAGGACCTGAAGGAGGACCTGGGGAGCCACAGGAGGACACAGTGGACAGTCAAGGATGATCGGTGCAGTGGTGTGGGCAGTTACAAACACCGATCTCCCCGTATACCTTTTTAATAAAGCAACTGAAAGCCGGGGGAGGGAGAGGAGGAGATAAAAAGGTATACAGAGAGATCATTGTTTGTAACTGCCCGCACTGATCATCTGTGAGGCTTTCTGCCCCCCCACCACCACCATTACGCTGAGGATATGAGGATGCAGGTATCGGGTCAAGTATCTGAGAATTTGTACAAGTACTTGTGCAAATGCTTGGTATCGGCACCAATACTGATATTAATATCGGTGCAACCCTACTCTCAAATATGCAAGCTGTCTAACCTGGCTGTGGTGTAAATCTGCATGCTATTTCCATCCTTAGTGTCCAAAAAGTTTTTTTTTTTTTTTAGAAATGCTAAATGCCTGCTCAGAAATTGCAGTCAATTTTTAGCAGGCTACAAACCTGTATGCTCCTTTCATTCTCAGTGTACAAAAAACACTTTTTTTTAGGAAGCTAATTGCCTGCTCAAACTCTCAACTGCTACAGGGCGTCCTCGCTGCACAGGATCGCCTATATATTCACATGATCCTGCACTTTTGGGTATCAGACCTGAGTTACACACCACCGGCGGCTCGCTCCTGCTGTGGTTCTACACAGGGGGAGCTGTTCAGCGACTCCTGTGAACCTGATGTCCGCTGGCACCCGCTGCCCATTCGGTACACAGGCAGATCACCGTTCTGTCAGTAAGGAAGGCATGGATCCTGTGTTCCTGTAGTAAAAAAACAGCTAGGCACACATTTAACCCTTTGATCGTCCCTTTGATATGGGGGCCACCCTTGTTAAAGTGGGCTTCCAAAGTCCAATAAGCCCTCTGTCGGCAGACCCCCACAACCACAGCCCAGGGTTGTGGGAATGAGGCTGTTGTCCTCATCAACATGGGGGCAAGGTGCCTTGGGGTGGGGGGGGCAGAGCCCCCCTGCTCCAAAGCACGCAACCCCCATGTTGAGGGCATGTGGCCTGGTATGGTTCAGGGGCTGCTCGCTCATCCCTCTCTTTTCCCCACACCCCTTTCCTGGTCTGCCAGGCTGTGTGCTAGGATAAGAGTCTGGTATGGATTGGGGTGGCCCCCACGCCATTTTTTTTTACATTTTTATTGCTGGCAATGTTTTTTAACTTCAATAGTTTTTTATTGGTGTATACAGAAAAGAAAACAACAATGTTGCATTTTGACTTTCAGCATAACATTTGGTACATAGTGAAGGTATGTGTTTAAGTACAGTAAAAAAACAAAGACTTAACTAAACATCACGTATTGGATGACTGAAAAATAATAGCAGAAAAAAAAAAAGGACCAGGAGTTTTGGAGGGGGAGACGTCCTCCACCGCCCAGCACCCCAAATGGGATCTAGCTGTGTCAGAGGGTGGAGGCGAGTCCCACCCAGGCCCCTGGGTATTACATATGAACTAGTGGATAATGGAAAACGTGGAACATGTCATACCAGCAAAGGCCCTAAGGCCTGTAGTGGGTAATAAACCAACTGGTACAAATATAACTTGTCTCAGGAGCGTCCATGCAACTGATCTACTGAGACCGCCAGTGGAACTGTAGTATAAGGTAAAACTATGACTAGGTATAGATGGGAGGCACCCCAACGTTCATGAGGTGGGAAAGGGGTTGAAAACAAGAGCCTCATACTTTAGAATAGGGTATAGTCCCCTCGGGGAGACATCGGCCATTGAGGTATATCATGGGTAAACTTTAGAAGCCCCTAACAAGGCTCCGGACTGACCAGAGCCAAGAGGTGCCCTATAAAATAAAAAAATTACCAGTGAGATAACCAATGAGTCTTTAGAAGAGTGCTCCTAGGTCGTAGTGGGGGACCTAGGGAGAAAGGGGTGAAGTGGAAAGATAGAAGGAAAAAGGAAATAAGTAGAAAAAAAAGAAACAGAGAAAGCAAAGTGACTGGGTGAGTCTCGTCCCCTTGTTAGGAGCGTGCATGGGTGTCGAGTGTGAGCTACAGCCGAACATATTGGGACCATGGTTCCCAGGTGGCCTCATACTTTTCAGTGGTGTTGAGTAAGGTACTTACCATTTTTTCCTGGGTCATGATCCAGGAGATCTTCCATTTAACCATAGTGAAGGAAATGGAAGGTTGTTTCCAGGCCCTAGCAATTGATAATTTAGCCCCAAGGAATATAAACATGATAAGGTGCTGCAACAATTTGTGGGTTCCCGGAATCGGGAAATTGAGTAATGCTATATGGGGGGATTTCTGAATGGGCAGGCCCGTAATTACCTGGATCATGTGAAAAATTTTGTTCCAGATACCTCAGATACCTCAGAGTTTCAGACAGTCCCACCATACATGCAGCATTGAACCAATGTGTCCACAACAAAGAGGAGAGGATGTCGGATATATTTTAGTTAGCTTTAAGGGGACTGGGTACCATCGCATGAGAACTTTCAGGTTTGCTTCCACTAATGCTGTATTCAAGATCCCTTTAAATGAGGAGGTAGCGGCCCTGTGCCAATCCGCTAGGCTCCAGGATTGGCCTAGGTCCCTCTCCCATTCTCGCACATAGAGGGGTTTAGAGTCAACCTTAGCCAATGACTGATATAGCACTGAAATTTCCCCACGCTGATTCATGGCCTGTCCACACCAATGCTCGTAATCTGTAATAGAAAGTGGGTTGGGTTTTGAGGTCCATAGTTTATGAATAAAATGGGAGATTTGATGAAGTCTGTATCTTTCTGAAGTGGGCATTTCAAGTTTGCTCACACAGTGAGCAAAGGTGAGAGGGCCAGTGGAGTTGACAAAGTGCTGATCCTATACATCCCCTTGTTGAGCCACCAGTTGAAGGCCTTTATATCCATGCCTAGGGGGAAGAGAGGATTGCGGAAAAGATGAGATAGTGGGCGCCACGTGGAGATCAGGTGTGGCTTGTTCTTGAGGGAGTCCCAAAGCACCAGGGAGTGGGAGAGTGTGTGAGACATAATGGCCGGTCTGACTGTAGGGGGGCACCAGAGCAGGTAGTCTAGAGTGTGGTGAGGTATGGCTTGTCTTTCTATATGAACACAGTCTGGATGTGCCGATTTGGAGTAAATGTTGGAGATTTGGGTCAGTTGTGCTGCTTGGTAGTACCAAAGAAGTCTCACCCCCCCCCCCCCCCTTTGTCCCTAGGTCGATAAAGGGTCTCCCTGGCGATTATGTATCCTTTTGTACTCCAAATGAATTTGATAATTTTTGATTGAAATTTGCGTAAATGATCTTTCGAAATTGGAATGAAAAGTGACCGGAAGAGGTAGTTAACCCTACCCAACCAGGAGAGCTCCATTTTGTTCAATTGTGTGAGGTCTTCCCCCAATTTACGGTATATTGGGGGAAAGTTGGCCGCATATAGTCGGTCCACAGAGGCTGCCAGATTGACCCCCAAATATGGAATGACCATGTCGCTACAAAGGAATTGAAATTTGTGCTGTAATTGTGATACTAAATGGTCAGGGAGATTTATATTCAATGCCCTTGATTTCCCGTAGTTCACTGTAAGACATGAGAGGGTCCCAAAGTTATCCAACAATTTGCAAATGTTGGGGAGTGAGGTTATTGGCGAGGTAATAAATAGTAGAATGTCATCTGCAAAAAGTGCACATTTGTGGGTTTTTGGCCCACACTTGACCCCGTGTATATCCTGGGTGATCCCTAATAACTATAGCAAGTGTTTTGATTATAATAGCAAAAATGTGTGGAGATAAAGGGCACCCCTGCCTAGTTCCCTTAAAGATCGGAAAGGAGTCAGAGTGGTATCCCTGTAGTCTTATTTTAGCTTCCGTGTTGGAGTAAAGGGCTCCGATCACATTCATAAAGGAGTGACCAAAGCCCCATTGGTGTAGGATCGTGACCAGGAAGGACCAGGAGACAGAATCAAATGCCCTCTGGAGGTCCAGGGAGAGTAGGAAACCTGTTTGAAGGGGGCCACCATCCCACCCGGGCCTCAGAAGGGAAATGTCAATTGCTCTCCTGACTTGATCAGGACCTTGTCTTCCTGGAATAAAGCCTACCTGGTCCTTATGGACATAAAGGTTAAAGGGCAAGGGTGGGGGCAAAGTGTTTATAGTAGGGAGTCGAAAAGCCATCCGGTCCAGGAGCCGAGTGAGTTTTCAAACTTTTAATGACTTGTAGGACTTCTTCAGTCAATATTGGTACTTCTAATCTGTCCCTGTGGTGCTCATTGAGCTTAGGGAGTGTAAGTGAGTTAAGAAATGGTGTCAATAAGTCCTCGGGGGCTGATTTTCCCTCACTATACAATTTCCTATAGAAGTCATGGAAAGCTTCCATGATTCGTTGAGGGTTTTGAGAGTGCGTTCCACTCCCTAGTTTGATTTTGGGAAAGGCGTGTGATCTTATTTTAAATGTCAATCTGGCTACCAATAGGGATCCTGTTTTATCCCTCTGATGGTAAAAGCGGCCCCGCTGCAGCGTAAGCTTTTTTTCCGCAATAGCGGTAAGGGCTACGTTTAGGGCTGTACGTGTGGTGTCTAATTGTGTTATTCATACTAGTGTAGGGTTCTTTTTGTGCCTTTTGTTAGGGAGTTGTACTTCCGTTTCTAATTGCTCTATGTCCTTCTGCCTAGCCTTGTGTAGCATTGGCGCCATTTGGATAAGGTTCCCCCTAATGGTAGCCTTATGAGCAGCCCATAAAGAAATAGGGGAGATATTTGCCACATTACTGAATAAAAAATATTCCTCAATACTCCTTTCTATTTCGTGAGCATGGACGGGATTACTAAGGAGTGAGGCATTCAGTCTCCAAATACCTCTCCTTTTTGGTCCTATCGGTTTCCCGAAGATCAGGAAGAGTAGAGAGTGATCCGACCAGGCTGAATCTTTTATGTAGGATCTAGTTACAAATGGGATATCAGTTGCCGAAAGTAAGAAGTGGTCAATCCTTACAAAGGAATTATAGGGGCTAGAGAAGTGGGTATAATCCCGCAACAATGGGTTTATCTCTCTCCAGATGTCAACCAATCCCTGCTGGAAGATCTGTCTAGCTACCTTAAGGCTCTGTCTGGTGGGCCATATGAGATCCCTACCTAAGGGACGAGTTTTGTCCAGTCCCGTGTCAAAGGCAACATTGGAGTCCCCTCCATAAATTACCATGCCTTCTGTCAGCTAGTTTAGGGTGCGAAACAGAGAATTAAAGAAGTGAGACTGACCCTTGTTCGGGGCATAGTAGGAGATCAGGGAGTAGAGCTGGCCGTCAATGAGGCCCTTGACAAGTAAAAATCTACCTTCTGGATCCCTAAATTCAGAAATGAGGGAGAAATGACATGAGCGGGAAAAAAGTATTGCTACCCCTTTAGTTTTGGTGTCTGCATTAGTGAGGTGGGAATTGGGGAATTTGGAGTGAATATATGAGGGGGAGTAGGAGTGAGGAAGGTGTGTCTCCTGTAGAAATAGTATATCAACTTTCTGGGTATGGTAATACTGGAAAATTTTCCTGCATTTAACTGGTGAGTTCATTCCTTAAACATTGTGTGAGGCAATGCGTAAGGAAGAGTGTGGCGTGGAAGTATCAGCCATGGAACAGCCTGGAATAGAATGCCAGCGAGTACCAGTCACTTACCCCCAACCTGGTGTGAGTTCCGGGGAAGAATATTAGGAGCCCATTCACTCTGATGTTGGTAGTAGTCCAGGAGGGAAGCAGGGTCACCCAATTCACTAGGAAGAAGAAAAAGTTTGTACAGTAGAAAAGATTTAGGAGGAAGAGATAAGAGAAGGAGAACAAATGAGAACAAAAAGGGCATAGGCGGAATAAGTCCGCCATGCCCTTAATAGAAAAACATTTACCCTCTAGCCAGAGGGTAAATCCTGGCCAGGAGAGGAGAAAAATCTGCGTCTCCGAGGGCAGGAGGAGGTGCATGAGTACCGCTCCGGCTACAGCACTCCTTTGTGATAAACGATAAAAAGTAATGAAACTTCGGCAACATCGCCAACACCTGTGAATAAAAAAACAAATAAATCCAACCTAGGTGAGACTTGGAGTATGTGGAGACCAAGGGGTCATGGCGGGGGGAGGTAAGGGGGGTATGGGGGGGAGGGCCGGGGAGAGAGGTGGGGTGAGGTATGAGTATAGAGGGATTAGACGGAGCTGTGCCTGACAAAAATATTAGGAAAAGCATGAGGTAACATTGAGACTATGAACAGTGCGTCCCCAGTCCCAGGTGGAAGTGACTAGCGAAACTCCAGTCAGATCATCAGGAACTGTACAAATACTAGGCTGCGCTTCCAAGAAATTAGACGTGGTCATAAATGGTAAACCACATGAATGACATACAGCATAAACCCAAATAAATAGTAGAAAAAATTGATATCAACAAAATGGGGATCACACTGATGGGATGGTGGGAATACAACAATCGAATGCAATTAAAGTGAGTCCATATGTTGGAAAAATAAAGTCTTTGAAGGTACAGAAATTGAATAGAGAGAAGGAGAAAGATCATCAGGAACTGCAATAGAGTGATGGATCCTCCAGTGCAGTGTATAGCTGTGATGCATCCAGTCCGTTGGTAGCGCAAGGTTATGCATAGAAAGGTCGGAGACCGGAGAGATGTTTAGTTGTTGATTCGAGGGAAAGTTATACATGGGTTCCAGGTAGTTTGTCTCCCTGTATCCAGTATCTTGTAACAGGTGTTCCTGAAGGGTGTTGAGGAGGGTCAGGGGAAGTGGTCTCCTCTCAACCTGGAGGTGAGGCTCAAAAATGGTAAAGGAAACAAGAGTCAAACGGAATAGGTGCAACAGGACCTGTAGGAAACAGGGTCAATCCTGTAGAGGGAATGAAAGGGATAAGGAAACAAAGGGTGGAAGGCATTCTTTGGCCTTTTTGGTTTTGTATTGTTGCCAACTGGAGGCGAGTGGACTAGCTGGGGGTGGTTGCTTGGAGGAGCTGGCAGAGGAGGTTTGCATCAGGGAAGGAGGATCCTTGGAGATTATGCCCAATTTCTGTTGGAGGTGTTCGCCTTAATGAAAGGTGGAGAATCTGAATGGTTTGTTGTTGAGTTCAAATTTCAAGCTGAAGGGAAAGAGCCACCAGTATTTAATGTCCTTCTGGGTCAGCGCCGTTAGTAGTGGTTTGAGTGCCCTTCTTCTTCGAATCGTTGAGGGGGATATGTCGGCGAAAATCTGGATAGGGTGTCCCATTAGCTGTAGTTGTGCGGTGGAGTGGGCCCTTTTCATTATTTCTTCTTTGACTGTGTAATAGTGTGGCTTGACCACAACTTCTCGAGGGGGGCCATCCGATCGGGGGGGACCCAGAGCTCCAATTCCAGCCTATGAGGGTGAATATCCGGAATAAGATGCTTGATGAGGGAGCTGACTGCTTCGGGTATATCAGTGATAGATTCGGGTAGCCCCCCTAATCCTAAAATTATATCGTCTGGACCTGTTCTCAAGGTCATCAATTTTGGCCATTGCAATATCTAGCTGGTTGTGTAGGTCTTGTATGCGGCCTGTGTTTTGGTTGGAACGGGCAATCGTGGCATCCATTTTGGACTCAATGGTCTCAATGCGGGAGCCCAGGGACTGGAGGTCAAGTTTTATTTCTGAAGTGATTTTGGCCACTATCTGGGAAAGTCCTCTGTATAGCATCTCTGCAAATTTAGTGAAAAGGAAAGATAAGTTCTGTGGCTGTGAGGGGATTTGGCCTGTGTTATGCCAGGGCTCATCAGTCTGAGGAGAGGCTGCAGCCATAGGGGACAGTAAAAGATCATCCAGGGTATGATTAATAAGGGACTCCGTGGATGCTGGAGATGCTGTGCTCCTGAGTGGAATGGGGTGAGGATTGCAGCCACCTACCTCTGCCAATTGTGTGTCCCACCAGGAAGAATGGGCTGGTATTCCTGCAGGTATTTCCTCATGGAGCTGCTGAACCGCCGGCATCTTGGGATTCTCGACAGAGGCCGGGATTATGTTAAATTGTGCCCGTAAGTCCTGTTTGGCCTTCCCCACTGACACAGGGTGATCCCTCTGGTGTCCCCACCTTCTGGTGCTCGTGCTGAGTGATCGCGAGTGATGCCGCTGGCAGGTAGGAGTGCTGAATGGCCAGAGCGGGATGGAGGCTGCTGGACTTCAAATTTCCGGCCCCCACTTTCCTTTTCTGAGGCACAGCGCCAGGGATTGGAGTGTGGGCAGATATAGAGGGGTAGGGGCAGGAGGAAGAGGATCAGATCGAGCCCTCTCTCCTCTCCCGTCTGTGTGTGGGGGGATTGTTAGTGTTATCTTTGGGCAGTGTGAAAGAGAGTGTAACATACACTCTCGGCATAGACAACTGGAGCAAGCAACCCTGCTGGGAGGCCATAGTCCAGACTGAATAATGTGTCCAGGTTTCAGGCAGTTTGAAACCCGGACGCATGATTCCAAACCCAAACTGAATCCCGGACAGGTGGAAACCCTACGTGGCAGGCTCCCCGGCCCACTCTATAACAACCAGCTATTCACTGTACCCTGATTGGGCAAAGCTTTGCCCAATCAGTGCTTATAATGCACTGCGCAGCAGGGTGTTCAGCAGGATATACACCAGCCGAATGCCCTGCAAATTCGGGTGTTCGCTGAACGGGGCAAAGAGTATCTTCATGCAGCCAGTCACAGACCATGTTCTGCCCTTGCTTTACCTCCCCCTGCTGCTTTGTACATAGCTGAGGTGGTTTGCACCTTCTTATAGCTTAGCTAGTTGATAGTGTTTAGGCAGTTCCATTGTTCACGTGTCTTTGTACATACATATATTGTTGTTTTTGTTTCATTTCACTCTTACTTTTCGTATAGAACGTTTTTTTATGAGTTGGGGGTTGTTCACACCAACAGTCAGGGCCCAGTAAAGGTAAGTGGTTGAGTCAAGCCTGGACCGCCCACCTGAACACAAAAATGCAGCTGCTCAGGGCTGTACTTGCTTCATGGGCATGGCAAAAATGAAATGAAATAAATGGCTTGGCAGTACCGCTTCCGGGTGCAAACAATTGCCCTGCAGCCACGTTCAATGCACAGTGGGTCAAATGCAGTATAGTGGCAGTACAGCCACATGTATGGAGGTGCCCTAAATTTAGAGTCCGGTCCTTTCTGTGTAACATATCTGGTCAAACCTGCTTTAGCACACGGTGTCCTAATACATACAGACAGATACATATACTGCCAAAAGTATTGGGACGCCTGCCTTTACACACACATGAACTTTAATGGCCTCCCAGTCTTAGTCTATAGGGTTCACTATTGAGTTGGCTCCGCCCTTTGCAGCTATAACAGCTTCAACGCTTCTTAGAAGGCCGACCACAAGGTTTAGGAGTGTGTCTATGGGAATGTTTGACCATTCTTCCAGAAGAGCATTTGTAGTCAGAGTCTTCGAGTTAGAAAGTGATACTCCTAAGCACCAAGGCCTGAGGTGTGCCTTGGCCTGACTGGTCAGTATGCCTGAAAAGAGGGCATACCCTGAATGTAAGAAAAGTAATAAGAGTAAGTATGAATATTGGGGGAAACGGGTGGGTGGGAACCCAGAACGCCCACGAGCCCTGACCTGACAGAGGAGGAGGCTTAAATAGCCCTCTCAGACTCCTCCCACAAATGCAGGCTAGCCTTCAGCCAGCCTTTGTACTTGTAGTCAGAGTCTTCGAGTTAGAAAGTGATACTCCTAAGCACCAAGGCCTGAGGTGTGCCTTGGCCTGACTGGTCAGTATGCCTGAAAAGAGGGCAAAAAGACACAAATTTAGGTGAAAAAGGGAAGGTAACAATCCATCAAGTGGAGTAGTACTTGCCCGGATGGCAACAGTATATAACTGATAAGTGTCCGTTATGACAGGAGAAACCCCTAACTTGGTGATGAGACAAAACCCCTTGTAGAAACCTGCGAAGCTACCCAGAACCCAACGAAACGTCCCATGAACGATTGGACAGAGCCTGGCGCCCGAGACGACCCAGACATGAGAATGAACTACTGTGAATGAGAGGATGCGTGGGGGAAGGGGAGCCATGGCTGTCCCGAGGAGCCCCTGCAAAATGATAGCCGAGAAGATCAAAACTTCGACCAGACCCTCGGAAGTGCTCCGTGAAACCCTCCCCCCAAGCCCTGGCCTACCCAAACTGGTATGGGAAAGAGCGAGGGTAAGTGCCAAAGGACAACTGGCAGGAGTTCAAAATGATAAATACCTGGAGGATGTGATGGAGTAGGTGGTTGAGGCCCAAACCCTAAGGCAATAAGCACTGACAACGTGGAGAAACCATGCCAGACACCGAATGCTGGTCCCACCTGATTTGATCAGGTCGTGCTGCAGCAGAGTCTGAATCCTGAACCGAGGAAGGAGGGCCAGACTCCGCACCGGGGAAATAAGTCCCATGGCCTGAAACAGTCATACCCCAAAGTGACTGAAACCCCCCTACCTGACACCGGCTGGGGAACGGAAAAAATGACTGGACTGACGTCCCTGAGCAGTCTTCCAGGCCGCATCCTAGACAAGATATCAGGCCCGAGCGTAGAATCCAGAATCATGACGACGTTTGCCCAAACCTACCACTTAAGGACCAACAAGGGGATGATGGCTGCCAATGCAGCCCACCTGAGAACATGAACAAGAGAAATGACAGGCAACAATACAAGAGAACAGCAATCCCCCTCTGAGCCTACCCAAGTATGAGAACATGAGCAGAAATGTCAAGACCACTGCGCGTGAATGAAGCTGATGATGGACCACCCCCCCTCGTGTAAGTAGTGACTGAGCCCGAGTAACCTGCTGCGCAGAGACAGGTAATTAACTGAAAACTCAGGGCTGGTGTACCCACAGACCGTGGTGGGTAATCGTACAGGTGTGGTGAATGAACGTGCATCGTATGACGTATGTTATACAGGCGAGAAGATTGTGGTCAACAATCATTAACAAACGAAACCTCAGCCCGTATGGATCTGTAGACGTGACAGATCCTGACATGTGAGCCCTAGCTAACTGACCCAGGTACAAATATGAACAAAGATACAATGAGACATGACAAACAACGAAGATAAAACCAGCTACCGAAGTATGCCGTGACTGAACAACAACGCCCCTCTGAGAAACGCTGTGACAGGAATGCTGAGACTGAACACTGAGGTAGAAAGGCTATGCCAGAAATCTCGGGGCAGAAGCGCACTGACCGCAATGTTGACAGAAAACCCTACGGACAGGAATGCTGAAACTGAAAGCTGAGGCAGGAACGTGAGAACCGAAACCCTGGGCAGAGCGTAATGACAAATGCTGAGACTAAAATCCTGGGGCAGAAATGAAACGACAGAAATCCTGGGGCAAAAACACTATGACAGAACACTATGACAGAAATGCTGAGGCAGAAAAGCAAAGACAGAAATCCTGGGGCAGAAACGCAGAGGCAGAAATGCCATGACAGAACTCCTGGGGCAGAAACGCAGAGGCAGAAATGCCATGACAGAAATCCTGGGGCAGAAACGCAGAGGCAGAAATGCCATGGCAGAACTCCTGGGGCAGAAACGCAAGGGCAGAAATGCCATGACCGAAATCCTGAGGCAGAAACGCTATGACAGAACGCTAAAGCAGAAGTGTAATGACAGAAAACCTGGGGTAGAAACACCAAGACAGAAAAACTGAGACTGAACGCCAAGTCAGAAATGCTGGGGCAGAATGCCGCCATGACAGAAATCCAGGGCAGAAAACGCTGTGATAGAAATCCTGGGCAAAAACGCTATGACAGAAATCTTGGGCAGCCATGCTGTGACCGAAAACCTGGGGCAGAAACGCCTTGACAGAAATGCAGAGACTGCACTGAGACAGCAATGTGAGGGTAGAACGTTGTGACAGAAATGCAGGGGCCAAACGCTGTGACAGAAATGCAGGGGCCAAACGCTATGACAGAAATGCAGGGGCCAAACGCTTTGACAGAAATGCAGGGGCCAAACGCTTTGACAGAAATGCAGGGGCCAAACGCTATGACAGAAATGCAGGGGCCAAACGCTTTGACAGAAATGCAGGGGCCAAACGCTTTGACAGAAATGCAGGGGCCAAACGCTATGACAGAAATGCAGGGGCCAAACGCTTTGACAGAAATGCAGGGGCCAAACGCTTTGACAGAAATGCAGGGGCCAAACGCTATGACAGAAATGCAGGGGCCAAACGCTATGACAGAAATGCAGGGGCCGAACGCTATGACAGAAATGCAGGGGCCGAACGTTGTAACAGAAATGCAGGGGCCGAACGTTGTAACAGAAATGCAGGGGCCGAACGTTGTAACAGAAATGCAGGGGCCAAACGTTGTAACAGAAATGCAGGGGCCAAACGTTGTAACAGAAATGCAGGGGCCGAACGTTGTAACAGAAATGCAGGGGCCGAACGTTGTAACAGAAATGCAGGGGAAGGACGTTGTGATAGAAATGCTGGAGAAGAACGCTAAGACAGAAATCCTGGGGCAGAACGCTAAGACAGAAATCCTGGGGCCGAACGCCAAGACAGAAATCCTGGGGCAGAACGCCAAGACAGAAATCCTGGGGCAGAACGCTAAGACAGAAAATCCTGGGGCCGAACGCTAAGACAGAAATCCTGGGGCCGAACGCTAAGACAGAAATCCTGGGGCAGAACGCTAAGACAGAAATCATGGGGCCGAACGCTAAGACAGAAATCATGGGGCCGAACGCAAAGACAGAAAATCCTGGGGCCGAACGCAAAGACAGAAAATCCTGGGGCCGAACGCTAAGACAGAAATCCTGGGGCCGAACGCTAAGACAGAAATCCTGGGGCCGAACGCTAAGACAGAAATCCTGGGGCCGAACGCTAAGACAGAAATCCTGGGGCCGAACGCTAAGACAGAAATCCTGGGGCCGAACGCTAAGACGGAAATCCTGGGGCCGAACGCTAAGACGGAAATCCTGGGGCCGAACGCTAAGACAGAAATCCTGGGGCCGAACGCTAAGACAGAAATCCTGGGGCCGAACGCTAAGACAGAAATCCTGGGGCCGAACGCTAAGACAGAAATCCTGGGGCCGAACGCTAAGACGGAAATCCTGGGGCCGAACGCTAAGACGGAAATCCTGGGGCCGAACGCTAAGACGGAAATCCTGGGGCCGAACGCTAAGACAGAAATCCTGGGGCCGAACGCTAAGACAGAAATCCTGGGGCCGAACGCTAAGACAGAAATCCTGGGGCCGAACGCTAAGACAGAAATCCTGGGGCCGAACGCTAAGACAGAAATCCTGGGGCCGAACGCTAAGACAGAAATCCTGGGGCCGAACGCTAAGACAGAAATCCTGGGGCCGAACGCTAAGACAGAAATCCTGGGGCCGAACGCTAAGACAGAAATCCTGGGGCCGAACGCTAAGACAGAAATCCTGGGGCCGAACGCTAAGACAGAAATCCTGGGGCCGAACGCTAAGACAGAAATCCTGGGGCCGAACGCTAAGACAGAAATCCTGGGGCCGAACGCTAAGACAGAAATCCTGGGGCCGAACGCTAAGACAGAAATCCTGGGGCCGAACGCTAAGACAGAAATCCTGGGGCCGAACGCTAAGACAGAAATCCTGGGGCCGAACGCTAAGACAGAAATCCTGGGGCCGAACGCTAAGACAGAAATCCTGGGGCCGAACGCTAAGACAGAAATCCTGGGGCCGAACGCTAAGACAGAAATCCTGGTGCCAAACGCTAAGACAGAAATCCTGGGGCCGAACGCTAAGACAGAAATCCTGGGGCCGAACGCTAAGACAGAAATCCTGGGGCCGAACGCTAAGACGGAAATCCTGGGGCCGAACGCTAAGACAAACGCTGAGACCGAAATGCCGGGGTAACACGCTAATGATGGAAATGCTGGGGCGGAACGCTAAGACAGAAATGCTGGATGTTGTGACAGAAATGCTGAGGTATAAATGCTGACAGAAATGCCGGCTGAACATGACAGAAACGCTGGGGCGGAAACGCCATGACAGAAATGCAGGGCTGAATGTGACGACAGACATGCTGGGGCAGAACACCCTGAAAGAAATGCTGGGGGAGAATGCTGTGACAGAACTGCTGAGGCAGAAAACGCTATGTCCGGAACGCTACGACAGGAGCGCTATGATAGCAAAACGCTGACACCAAAACGCCTAGATAGAAACGCTGTGACGGAAACCTGAGGCTTAAGCGCTATGACAGAAATCCTGGGGCCGAAACGCCATGATGAAACACTGGTGCCTGAAGCGGTGAATGCCTGGGAGGCGTGCGGGGATCTCCCCCCCCCCATGATGCCCCATGTGAGTACCGGAAAGTGAGCAGGCGGGTGAGCACCCCCCCCATGAGAACCGGGAAGCGTGCAGGTGATTCCTCCGTGATGCACGTTGTGACTTCCAGGGAGCTGAGGTGAACTGGCGGGTGAGTGGATACAAGATGGACGAACAGACGCCCCCCCGGAGAAGCGGGCGGGCGGCCGCCCCCCCACGCTGGCAGGACACAGGGATGAGGGAGAAGCGGGCGGCGCACCCCCCCCGACCATGTGGGATTGGGCCCAGCGAAGGTGGATGGACAGATGACCCAACCCCCTCACCCCCAAACTGAGCCCTAGGGAAGTTGGTGTGGGTGAAGGATAATGGACAGCCATGACGCGCCCCCCCCCCCCTCTCCCCCATGGGCGCCGGGAGAAGCTCGAGCTGCGTGCTGGCCATGTACAGCTGTGCAGGATGGAATGACGTCCCCCCCCGCTATGAGCTCCGGGCGGGCTGCACCACACGGAGCTGTGGAGGATGAAAGGACGCCCCCCTCCCCCCTGCATGCTCGCCGGGAGAAGCAGGCGGGCCGCACCTGACCGGCTGCCGCCGAGGGGAAGGAGGGTGGGTGGAGGATGGACGGCCCCCCTGCATGACCACCGAGAAAAGCGGGCGAGCGCCCCCCCCCCCCGTGGTGCCGTGTGCAGCGGAGCAGGCAGCTGGCTGGACATTCCCCCACCCTCAATACATGGAGAAGCGGTCGGCAGCTCCCCCCCCCCTGAAGCAAGCTGGTAAGGGGAGAGAGGAGCTGGCTGGCAAGAGGCTCCCTTGTGAAGCTGCATTGCATGGGGAGAGGAGTCGGCGGGCGGCCGATTGCCCCCCCTCCCTCCCTCCTGCTGAAATACCAAGAGAAGCGGGGACCCGTGAATGTGGGTGCCGAGGGGGAACCAGGTGGGTGGAGAGGTGAACTCCCTGGTGAAGCACCGAGAGAGGCACCGCCACCATCTTGCAATCGATCCGGAAGTGACGCGTAGGCCCCGCCCCTACTGAACCCAGAACGCCCACGAGCCCTGACCTGACAGAGGAGGAGGCTTAAATAGCCCTCTCAGACTCCTCCCACAAATGCAGGCTAGCCTTCAGCCAGCCTTTGTACTTGTGAGGTCAGGCACTGATGTTGGACGAGAAGGCCTCTTAGCTCTAATTCATCCCAAAGGTGTTCTATCGGGTAGACGTCAGGACTCCCCCCACACCATAATCCCCCCTCCACCTAATGATTTGGACCAGTGCACAAAGCAAGGTCCATAAAGACATGGAGGAGCGAGTTTGGGGTGGAGGAACTTGACTGGCCTGCACAGAGTCCTGACCACAACCAAAAGAACACCTTTGGGATGTAATAGAGCAGAAACTGTGAGCCAGGCCTTCTCATCCAACATCAGTGCCTGACCTCACAAATGCTCTTCTGGAAGAATGGTCAAACATTCCCATAGACACCCTCCTAAACCTTGTGGACAGCCTTTCCAGAAGAGTTGAAGCTGTTATAGCTGCAAAGGGTGGGCCAACTCAATATTGAACCCTACGGACTAAGACTGGGAGGCCATTAAAGTTCATGTGCGTGTAAAGGCAGGTGTCCCAATACTTTTGGTAATATAATGTATCTGATAACCTTTGTAGGACAAGAACTGGTTAAGCTTTCAGCCTGAAGCATCCAGAGGATTGATATTATTATACAGTTATAATGATTTTATTTTTCATGTTGAGAATCACGTCATTGGAAACCTGTTGAGACATTTCTATATTAATCTCAGATATTGTATATAAAGTTGTGGAGATGATCCCTCCAGGGTGGAGGACACACACAGCTCTCAGTGATGTCTTCTGTCATGGATGGAGTTGTGGTCCTCATTGTCCTCTCTGGCATTGTGTCCATGCTCCAAGGACTTCCTTCTTCATCTAGAGGTGACATGTTGTCTATGTGTGGCCTGTCTGGTAAAGGTCCTGTGTTTGAATACGAGTATTACGGGAGAGGAGAGGTGATGATCGGAGGTCTGGTTTCTGTACATTTAGCCACTAAACCTGTGGAAAGGGAAAGCAGAATTCTTCATGATAAATATATATGTGAGGAGTGAGTATCAGACCTTCCTAAAGACACCCCAATATTTGTTAGGGAGATGAGGATTGTAATCTGAGAGGCACAGTGCTATTGGTATTAGCAATCCTTACCCCACCAGGGTGCTATCTGCATGGAGTGTGTATGATCTCTCTGTCTGCATGGAGTGTGTATGATCTCTCTGTCTGCATGGAGTGTGTATGATCTCTCTGTCTGCATGGAGTGTGTATGATCTCTCAGTCTGCATGGAGTGTGTATGATCTCTCTGTCTGCATGGAGTGTGTATGATCTCTCTGTCTGCATGGAGTGTGTATGATCTCTCTGTCTGCATGGAGTGTGTATGATCTCTCTGTCTGCATGGAGTGTGTATGATCTCTCTGTCTGCATGGAGTGTGTATGATCTCTCAGTCTGCATGGAGTGTGTATGATCTCTCTGTATGAATGGAGTGTGTATGATCTCTCTGTATGAAGTGTGTATGATCTCTCTGTCTGCATGGAGTGTGTATGATCTCTCTGTCTGCATGTAGTGTGTATGATCTCTCTGCATGGAGTGTGTATGATATATCTGTCTGCATGGAGTGTGTATGATATATCTGTCTGCATGGAGTGTGTATGATATATCTGTCTGCATGGAGTGTGTATGATCTCTCTGTCTGCATGGAGTGTGTATGATCTCTCTGTCTGCATGGAGTGTGTATGATCTCTCTGTCTGCATGGAGTGTGTATGATCTCTCTGTCTGCATGGAGTGTGTATGATCTCTCTGTCTGCATGGAGTGTGTATGATCTCTCTGCATGGAGTGTGTATGATCTCTCTGTATGAATGGAGTGTGTATGATCTCTCTGTATGAAGTGTGTATGATCTCTCTGTCTGCATGGAGTGTGTATGATCTCTCTGTCTGCATGCAGTGTGTATGATCTCTCTGTCTGCATGGAGCATGTATGATCTCTCTGTATGAATGGAGTGTGTATGATCTCTCTGTATGAATGGAGTGTGTATGATCTCTCTGTCTGCATGGAGTGTGTATGATCTCTCTGTATGAATGGAGTGTGTATGATCTCTCTGTCTGCATGGAGTGTGTATGATCTCTCTGTATGAATGGAGTGTGTATGATCTCTCTGTCTGCATGGAGTGTGTATGATCTCTCTGTCTGCATGTAGTGTGTATGATCTCTCTGTCTGCATGGAGCATGTATGATCTCTCTGTATGAATGGAGTGTGTATGATCTCTCTGTATGAATGGAGTGTGTATGATCTCTCTGTCTGCATGGAGTGTGTATGATCTCTCTGTCTGCATGAAGTGTGTATGATATCTCTGTATGAATGGAGTGTGTATGATCTCTCTGTCTGCATGGAGTGTGTATGATCTCTCTGTATGCATGGAGTGTGTATGATCTCTCTGTCTGTATGGAGTGTGTATGATCTCTCTGTCTTCATGGAGTGTGTATGATCTCTCTGTATGCATGGAGTGTGTATGATCTCTCTGTATGAATGGAGTGTGTATGATCTCTCTGTATGCATGGAGTGTGTATGATCTCTCTGTCTGCATGGAGTGTGTATGATCTCCCTGTATGCATGGAGTGTGTATGATCTCTCTGTCTTCATGGAGTGTGTATGATCTCTCTGTATGCATGGAGTGTGTATGATCTCTCTGTATGAATGGAGTGTGTATGATCTCTCTGTCTGCATGGAGTGTGTATGATCTCTCTGTCTGCATGAAGTGTGTATGATATCTCTGTATGAATGGAGTGTGTATGATCTCTCTGTCTTCATGGAGTGTGTATGATCTCTCTGTATGCATGGAGTGTGTATGATCTCTCTGTCTGTATGGAGTGTGTATGATCTCTCTGTCTTCATGGAGTGTGTATGATCTCTCTGTATGCATGGAGTGTGTATGATCTCTCTGTATGCATGGAGTGTGTATGATCTTTATGTCTGCATGGAGTGTGTATGATCTCTCTGTCTGTATGGAGTGTGTATGATCTCTCTGTCTGCATGGAGTGTGTATGATCTCTCTGTCTGCATGGAGTGTGTATGATCTCTCTGTATGAATGGGGTGTGTATGATCTCTCTGTCTGCATGGAGTGTGTATGATCTCTCTGTCTGCATGGAGTGTGTATGATCTCTCTGTCTGCATGGAGTGTGTATGACTTCTCTGTCTGCATGGAGTGTGTATGATCTCTCTGTCTGCATGGAGTGTGTATGATCTCTCTGTATGAATGGAGTGTGTATGATCTCTCTGTATGCATGGAGTGTGTATGATCTCTCTGTATGCATGGAGTGTGTATGATCTCTCTGCATGGAGTGTGTATGATCTCTCTGTATGAATGGAGTGTGTATGACTTCTCTGTCTGCATGGAGTGTGTATAATCTCTCTGTCTGCATGGAGCATGTATGATCTCTCTGTATGAATGGAGTGTGTATGATCTTTATGTCTGCATGGAGTGTGTGTGATCTCTCTGTATGCATGGAGTGTGTATGATCTCTCTGTATGCATGGAGTGTGTATGATCTCTCTGCATGGAGTGTGTATGATCTCTCTGTATGCATGGAGTGTGTATGATCTCTCTGTCTGCATGGAGTGTGTATGATCTCTCTGTCTGCATGGAGTGTGTATGATCTCTCTGTATGCATGGAGTGTGTATGATCTCTCTGTCTGCATGGAGTGTGTATGATCTCTCTGTCTGCATGGAGTGTGTATGATCTCTATGTCTGCATGGAGTGTGTATGATCTCTCTGTATGAATGGAGTGTGTATGATCTCTCTGTATGCATGGAGTGTGTATGATCTCTCTGTCTGCATGGAGTGTGTGTGATCTCTCTGTATGCATGGAGTGTGTGTGATCTCTCTGTATGGAGTGTGTATGATCTCTCTGTCTGCATGGAGTGTGTATGATCTCTCTGTCTGCATGGAGTGTGTATGATATCTCTGTATGAATGGAGTGTGTATGATCTCTCTGTCTGCATGGAGTGTGTATGATCTCTCTGTCTGCATGGAGTGTGTATGATCTCTCTGTCTGCATGGAGTGTGTATGATCTCTCTGTCTGCATGGAGTGTGTATGATCTCTCCGTCTGCATGGAGTGTGTATGATCTCTCTGTCTGCATGGAGTGTGTATGATCTCTCTGCATGAATGGAGTGTGTATGATCTCTCTGTCTGCATGGAGCATGTATGATCTCTCTGTATGAATGGAGTGTGTATGATCTTTATGTCTGCATGGAGTGTGTATGATCTCTCTGTATGAATGGAGTGTGTATGATCTCTCTGTCTGCATGGAGTGTGTATGATATCTCTGTATGCATGGAGTGTGTATGATCTCTCTGTATGCATGGAGTGTGTGTGATCTCTCTGTATGGAGTGTGTATGATCTCTCTGTCTGCATGGAGTGTGTATGATCTCTCTGTATGCATGTAGTGTGTATGATCTCTCTGTCTGCATGGAGTGTGTATGATCTCTCTGTATGCATGTAGTGTGTATGATCTCTCTGTCTGCATGGAGTGTGTATGATCTCTCTGTCTGCATGGAGTGTGTATGATCTCTCTGTCTGCATGGAGTGTGTATGATCTCTCTGTCTGCATGGGGTGTGTATAACCCTCTGTCTGCATGGAGTGTGTATGATCTCTCTGTCTGCATGGAGTGTGTATGATCTCTCTGTATGCATGTAGTGTGTATGATCTCTCTGTCTGCATGGAGTGTGTATGATCTCTCTGTCTGCATGGAGTGTGTATGATCTCTCTGTCTGCATGGAGTGTGTATGATCTCTCTGTCTGCATGGGGTGTGTATAACCCTCTGTCTGCATGGAGTGTGTATGATCTCTCTGTCTGCATGGAGTGTGTATGATCTCTCTGTATGCATGGAGTGTGTATGATCTATCCGCCTCTCTGTATGCATTTAAAAACATTTCTTACATTTACTAAAATATGTTTTTTGTGTGTAAATTGTGTATTCAGATGTTCCACATTTTCTGTGTAAGCTGGAAAGATTCATAATACAGAACTTTGTGTTCTTTGTGAATTATTAAGGGGCTCTTTATCTTCAGATTACATTATTCTCTGTTATAAAATTGTTATAATAAAGGAAAACAATGTTATGACTCCACACAAGTTAAACATTTTCTGCTGTGGCCTTGTTTATCCCACTGTGGACACCGGGCATACTACACACGACCAAAAGAACTTGGGAGTATGTAGTATGTCCTTCTTCCCATCAGGTGCTCCCCCTCCCCAAATGTACCAGAAGGTACAAAATTATAGCCGGGAGTCATTGTGTAAATACAGCAGCTGGTGTAAAAAACAGACAGGAGATAGAGAGATACAAAGTAACATTGTTTATAATTAACATTAGTAAACATTTTTATAAACATTGTTTAGAAGGGAGATAGAGAGATACAAAGTAGCATCTCTCTATCTCCTCTCTGATCAATGTTTATAAACAATGTTACTTTGTATCTCTCTATCTCCCGTCTGATCGATGTTTATTAAAAAAATTACTTTGTTTCTCTCCATCTCCCGTCTGATCAATGTTTATAAACAATGTTACTTTTCATCTCTCTATCTCCTATCTGATCAATGTTTATAAACAATGTTACTTTGTATCTCTCCATCTCCTGTCTGATCAATGTTTATAAATAATGTTACTTTGTATCTATCTATCTCCTATCTGAACAATGTTTATACACAATGTTATTTTGTATATATCTATTTCCTGTCCGATCAATGTTTATAAACAATGGGCTCCATTCACTAAAGCATATTTCATGCAGTACTTGGGTCACATGGCATATTTTTCCCCAAATATCTCATGCAATATTGAAAATGTTAGTCACTATCCCCTTATGTGGTATTCACCCCAAAAAGCAAAATATGCTCAGTAAATACCGTACAAAACAACATTAAAATCAATTCACTAAGGAAACTAAATAAATACATTAAAAAGAAATGGTCCAGGTATACGATAGCTAATGAATGTATTTTATTTCAGCTGGTTGTCAAGTGTCTGGCACCTGCTGGCATCCCTAACAACCAGGGAATACCTAGTTGTTAAGGAGCCGGCGCCCGCCACATCCTCAACAACTATGACTCGTCTGCTGTCAGCTGGATTCCCAACTGTCAGCAGAATGCAAGCAAATAAAGAGCTGCTTTTTAAGGGGGATCCATACCAAAATTATAGAAAAAAATGGCTTGGGGTCCCCCCAAAATTAATACCAGACCCTTATCTGAGCAACAAAACAGCTTGGAGAGGAGTCCCCCCCTCCTGAACCATACCAGGTCCCCTGGCCCTGTGGTTGTGACTTATCGGGATCTGAAAGTTCCCTTTGACAAGGGGGCCCCCCAGATCCCGCCCCCCATGTGAATGAGTATGGGGTACATAGTACTGCTACTAATTCATCTAAAAAAATGAGCAAAGCAAATTTTTTTAAAAAAAGAGATGTTTTTCACATGTCTTTTATTAAAAAAAGGGAGGCGGCCCCCCCGCCAGAACACTCCGATCAGCGCTCTCCACCATTGGCTGAGAGCTCTGATCAGGAGCCAGTCGGCTGCTGGTTTTCCGGCATGTTTGACCAACAGAAGCTGGCCAAGCAGCTGGCTTCTGTTAGACCGAGTGCCTTACACATGAGCCGAATGTCAGACGTTTTTTATTGAGCCGGCGGATGTCGCCCGACATTCGGACCACATGTACGGAGCTTTTCTTTGTGTTGCCAGGTCCCAGGCCTCCTCTAGTCTAATGAGAAACTTTAGAGCCAATAACTGCTGACATCCTTTCATATAGAGTGGGTTGTAAGGCACAGTGGGTGTAGTGCAAGTTAGATTCATGGGCGCCAGACACTTCTTGAGTGCAAAGAGATTTTATTTCTCTTAAACAGAAATTTGGGAGAGAGGGATAGGGCCAGGGCACCCTTAGGTAGTTGCAGTGCTAATTAGCAGACTCTGAGACTTCTACAGGAGGACAGCCATACAGGGAAAGGCCTCTAGCAAGACGTCACATCTGCATGTGTAGGAATGCTGTCTCCTATGGTACCAGTCTTTAAGAGTTCTTAACACAAGGCGTAACAATTCCTTCATTTCCACTAAAATCACTTCTTGTGGTTCTTCAGCCCACTGAACTCCCTCTCACTAAACTAGATGATTCACAGCCACTGAATCCCTTGAGCTCCTCCAATCTTCACGGTGGTACCTTCCTCAAGTGTCACCCCCGCCTCTCTGCTGGGTCACTAGCTTGGCACTCAAGATACTTATTAATCTTCACCCCACTGGCCTGCTCAGACCCTGGCTTGACACACAAGGCTACTCTGCAAGTGTCACCTCTCCTGGATGGGTTCCTGACTTTATTCCCGCTAAAGTTTCCCAATTCTTCACCGTCCCCCGTTGGTGAGAATTCTGCTCCGGTACTTGCTTCAGCCACTCACTGTGGTCCCCGGTAATAAGGTGGATGGTCCCTAGGTGGCGACAGCTTCCCCTCTACCTCCAACTGACGTAGAGGTTTCACTTTACGCTATGCGCAAACCATGTCTCCTGCGCTACTAAACGCCCTTTCAGCCTTTTGGTATAATGCATCTCAATAAACCCGTGTCTCTCGCATTTCCCCAAGTAAACAGACATAATCCCCATCCTCATGTTCTTAGCTCCATCGCTCGACTGCCTCTCCCCACGAGAGGCACTCAAGGGCCTCATCCCACAACCCTTGCCCGGTGGTTGTGGGGGTCTGCAGGCGGGAAGCTTATTGGAATCTGGAAGCTCCCTTTAACAAGGGGACCCCCAGATCCTGACCTCCTCCCTGTGTGAAATGGTAACTGGGTACAAATGTACTCCTACCATTTCACAAAAAAAGTGTCAAAATGGTAAAAATGACATGACAAGGCTTGGGACAAGTCCTTTATTAAAAAATAAAAAATAAAACTGTCCCACAAAGTCTTCTTCTTCTCTTGCTCTGCACCCTCAATGGGAGGCACTCGCCGTATGATGTGTCCTCGCAGGTGACAGTTCTTTTATAACTGAGGGCGGGGCCACAGGGTGACATCGCTGGGTGACCCTGCCCCCCTCTGATGCACAGGGGCATCCCTATGGCTTCCCTGTAGAGTCAGAGGGGGCATGGCCACCCGGTTCACCCCCTCTGACGCTACAGGGAGGCCATAGGGATGTTCCCGTGCATCAGAGGGGGGCGGGGTCACCCTGTGACATCACCGTGTTTTCCTGTCCTGTTATAAAAGAGCTGTCACCTGAAAGGACCGTCATTATGGCGGGTGCCTCCCATGTAGGCGGGTCAGTAGCTGTTTTTTTTTCGGTCCGTCGGGAGAGCAAGAGATGAAGAAGACTAAGTGGGACAGTTTGATTTTTTTATTTTTTAATAAAGGACTTGTCCCCAAGCCGTGTCATGTCATTTTTAACATTATCACACTTTTTTGTGAAATGGTAGGGGTACATTTGTACCCCCTTACCATTTCACACGGGGGAGGCCGGGATCTGGGGGTCCCCTTGTTAAAGGGGGTTTCCAGATTCCAATAAGCCCCCCGCCCGCAGACTCCCACAACCACCGGGCAAGGGTTGTGGGGATGAGGCCCCTGTCCCCATCAACATGGGGACAAGGTGCTTTGGGGCGCTACCCCAAAACACCCTAGTATGGATTTTTTGGGGGACCCCCACGCCATTTTTTTTACATTTTGGCACGGGGTTCCCCTTAAAATCCCCCTAAAAAGACCTGAAGGGCCTGGTATGGAATTTGGGGGGACCCCCACGCAATTTTTTTTTATGTTGGTTCGGGGTTCCCCTTAATATTCATATCAGACCCAAAGGGCCTGGTAATGGACTGAGGGGGAATCCCATGCCGTTTTTTTCAATTACTTTTATGTGTATTGCCGGGACCGACAATTCATTATAGCCGCGAGTACTTTTAAATGACTTTTTTTCCTTTAGAAATGTCATTTTGTGCAGGGACTGTTCTAAACACGGGGAAAATGCGCCACTTTACAGGCATACTATAGACACCCCCAGGTATGAAATTTAAAGGAATATTTCACTTTTATTGTTTCACTTTAACCACTTCAATACCAAGCACTTAGACACCTTTCCGCCCAGACCAATTTTCAGCTTTTAGCGCTGTCACATTTTGAATGACAAATGCGCGGTCATGCTACACTGTACTCAAACAATTTTTTTATCATTTTATTCCCACAAATAGAGCTTTCTTTTGGTGGTATTTGATCACCTCTGCGGTTTTTATTTTTTGCGCAACTAATAAAAAAAGACCAAAAATTTTGAAAAAATTAGTTTTTCTCTGTTTCTGTTAAAATTTTTTGTAAATAAGTAAGTTTTCTTCTTCAATGATGGGCACTGATATGGTTGCACTGACGGGCACTGATACGGCAGCACTGATGGGCACCAATGAGGTGGCACCAATGAGGTGGCACTGATGAGGTGGCACTGACAGGCACTGATGATGGGCACTAATAGGCGGCACTGATGGGCACTGATAGGTGGCACTGATGAGCACTGATAGGTGGCACTGGTATGCGGCACTGATGGGCACTCATAGGAGGTACTGATGGGCACTTGTAGGTGGCATTGATGGGTACTTATGGGTGGCACTGATGGGTACTTATGGGTGGCACTGATAGGTGGCACAGATGGGCACTGATGGGCACTGATAGGTGGGCACTTATGGGCACGGATGGGCACTGACAGGTGGCACCAATGGACACTGATGGGTGGCATTGATGACACTGATTGGTGGCACTGATGCCCCTAAGGGTGTCATTGCTGGGCATCACTGCAATATACTGTTGCCAATCAGTGCCCGAGTGAGGAAAAGCCGATCAACGGCTCTTTCTATTGACATCATGATCAGCCGTGATTGGACACGGCTGATCACGTGGTAAAGAGCCTCTGCCGGAGGCTCTTTACCAAGATCGGTGGAGCGGTGTGTCAGACTGACACACTGCTCCACCGATCGCCGCGATGCGTGCCCCCGCGGGCGCGCAACAGCATGTTATCCTTCTGGACGTCATATGACACCCAGTCAGGATAACTGAACCACCACCCGGCCATCATCTGCTATTATTAAAATCACTGCTCCCCGTTTTTAAAACTTTTTTTGCATTGATCCATGTCCCCTGGGGCAGGACCCAGGTCCCCAAACACTTTTTATGACAATAACTTGCATATAAGCCTATAAAATGAGCACTTTTGATTTTTCATGTTAGTGTCCCATAGACTTTAACGGTGTTCGCGTGTTCAAACAAATTTTTTGCGTGTTTGCATGTTCTGCTGCGGACCGAACTGGGGGATGTTCGGCTCATCCCTAGTGAACACTCCAGTCAATTATTCTTACCAGCTGACAGGCCCAAAATGTCAGGTACACTAACACCTCCCTTATGTGCAGGTAGAGTGAGGTGACTTTATTTAAACCTTGAGGTTGTCCTCTTACAGATTAAATGGGAACAAAGCTATTAAAAAGGATACAGGAGTTGTATCTGAATCTTTTGCATAAATTAAAGCAGCCACTGATGCATAATCATCTTCACTAAGGCCGAAAGTCCAAACCACAATACGTTGAAATTAGGGTTGCAAGAATACTGATACTGGTATCGATGCCAATCCTCAACTTTTGCATGAGTATCGGTACTCCTGCAAATGCACCGATACCTGAAACTGATACTTTCAGGCTCGGTTCTTTCAGCTGTCAGTGGGATTCCCCCACTGACATCTGAAATGAAAAAAAAACAAAAAAACATGGCAACTATCGGTTGTTAACCACTGTACCCAAACACTGTACCCAAACAACATTTTTATCATTTTTTCACACAAATAGAGCTTTCTTTTGGTGGTATTTAATCATCACTGGGCCTTTTATTTTTTTTTAGCGATATAAGCGAAAAAAAGAGGGAAAAATTTGGAAAAACTAACACTTTTTTTCGCTTTATTTGTAAATGTTTGCAAATAAGTAATTTTTTTTTCATAAAGTTGGGCCAAAATTTATACGGCTACATAGCTGGGGTAAAAATAGCCCAAATTAGTGTGTATTATTTAGTCTGTGTGAAAGTTATAGAGTTTACAAGCTATGGCGCTAATCACTGAAAATTGATCACACCTGATGTACTGATGGCCTATCTCATTTCTTGAGACCATAGCAAGCCAGGAAAGTACAAATACCCCCCAAATCCCCCATTCTCTAAGGGTCATTTGGGGGGTCCAAGGTATTTTAGTTAGAGGCATGGTGAGTTTTTTGAAGTTGTAATTTTTTCCCACAATTCTTGGAAAAATGAAGAAATGTATTTATTTTTATTTTTTTACACAAACTTGTCATATTACCAAGTTATTTCTCACACACAGCATATGCATACTTGAAATTACACCCCAAAATACATTCTGCTACTCCTCCTGAGTATGGTGATACCACATGTGTGAGACTTTGACACAGCCTGGCCACATACAGAGGCCCAACATCCAAGTAGCACCTTCAGGCGTTTTAGGAGCATAAATTACACATACTGTATAATTTGAACAGGGGGCTGGAGCTGGGAGTCTTTGCCTTCATACACATGGAAGGTGTACATATATCCAGCGGCTCTATCACATAGTTTATTCAGTGTTAAACCATAACTGGTTCTCTTACTGGGAATATATTGTTTGAACTGCCGGCCAGTAAAGTGGATAAGAGGTTCATCCACACAAATATTTTGGTTTGGGACAAACACTTCAGCAAATTGTTGGGAAAAAATAATTTATTAGGGGGTGTATTTTGTACTATTTGTCTTGGTTGGGATGATCTCGGGGAGAGCACTGCGAGTTATCATTAAAATGTAAGAAATGCATAATCATGTCAAAGCGTGTCCTGGACATGAAAGCATAATATACGGGCATGTGGTGGATGGGTTTGGTGGACCAGTAGGCATGCAGTTCATTCTTCTTTGTAAGCCCCATATTAAAAGTAAGGCCCAAAAACAATTTGAATTTGTCTAGTGTGAGAGGTCGCCATTGGAACATACGGGCGTAGGATGAATTGGGGTTTGAGGCAATAAATTGCTCGGCATAGAGATTTGTTTGCTCCACCCTATACTGCAGCAAATCTTTGGGGAAAAAACAAATAAAAATAATCTAATTTGGAAAGATTTGTAGTATTGGGCTGGACACCTTGCTGTGCAGTAAAAGGGGGGCTTATAGTGGATCCTGAGCTGGCAGGTAACCATAAGTGGTTCGCTAGGGCATCAGGAAGGAAGGACTGGACTTGGATTCTTTGGGTTGGGTGTGCAATTCCAGTACTGGTACCGGGCTCCTCTTCCTGGGGTCTGGCGCTGCTGGTGGTAGGCATGTCTTCTGATCTTGGTCTTGATCTCCTTATTTTTTTAGGAGGGATGGTTTCCTCTGATGAGCCGGTCTCTGATCCACTACCCTCTACTGGCTCGTATTCCAAACCAGAATCGGATAATGAGTGCTCCCCGCTGCTCTCATCATTCGACATGGTAAGGATGTTATATGTCTCCTCAGCTGTGAAAACTCTTTGGGACATGATGGCCATATTGATGGCCGGCCTGTGTGACGGTACTGGTGGTGGTACTGATGGTTCACTGATGATGGGCGTGTGTGAAAGTACTGATGGCAGTACTGATGGCAGGCCTGTGTGACAATACTGATGGCAGTACTGATAGCGGGCCTATGTGGCGGTACTGATGGCATTATTGATGATGGGCCTCTGTAACAGTACTGATGGCAGTACTGATGGTGGGCCTATGTGGCAGTACTGATGGCGGGCCTGTGTGACAATACTGATGGCAGTACTGATGGTGGGCCTATGTGGCAGTACTGATGGCATTATTGATGATGGGTCTGTGTAACAGTACTGATGGCAGTACTGATGGTGGGCCTATGTGGCAGTACTGATGGCGGGTCTGTGTAACAGTACTGATGGCGGTACTGATGGCATTATTGATGACGGGCCTGTGTAACAGTACTGATGGCAGTACTGATGGTGGGCCTATGTGGCAGTACTGATGACAGTACTGTTGGCAGGCCTGTGTAATGGTACTGATGGCGGACATATGTGGCGGTACTGATGGCAGTACTGATGACAGGCCTCTGCAATGGTACCGATGGCGGCACTGATGGCAGTACTGATGACGGGCCTGTGTAATGGTACTGATGGCAGTACTGATGACGGGCCTGTGTAATGGTACTGATGGCAGTACTGATGACGGGCCTGTGTAATGGTACTGATGGCAGTACTGATGACGGGCCTGTGTAATGGTACTGATGGCAGTACTGATGATGGGCCTGTGTAATGGTACCGATGGCAGTACTGATGACGGGCCTGTGTAACAGTACCGATGACAGTACTGATGACGGGCCTGTGTAACAGTACCGATGACAGTACTGATGACGGGCCTGTTTTACGGTACCAATGACAGTACTGATGATGGGCCTGTGTAATGGTACCGATGGCGGTACTGATGGCGGGCCTATGTGGTGGTACTGATGGCAGTACTGATGATGGGTCTGTGTAACGGTACCGATGGTGGTACTGATAGCGGGCCTATGTGGCGGTACTGATGGCAGTACTGATGATGGGTCTGTGTAACGGTACCGATGGTGGTACTGATAGCGGGCCTATGTGGCGGTACTGATGGCAGTACTGATGACAGGCCTGTGTAAAAGTATTGATGGCGGTACTGATGGCGGGCCTATGTGGCGGTACAGATGGAAGTACTGATGATGGGCCTTTGTAACAGTACCAATAGTGGTACTGATAGCAGGCCTATGTGGTGGTACTAATGGCAGTACTCATGATGGGCCTGTGTAACGGTACCGATAGTGGTACTGATAGCGGGCCTATGTGGTGGTACTGATGGCAGTACTCATGATGGGCCTGTGTAACGGTACCGATAGTGGTACTGATAGTGGGCCTATGTGGTGGTACTGATGGCAGTACTCATGATGGGCCTGTGTAACGGTAGAGATGGCGGTACTGATGGCGGGCCTGTGTAATGGTACCGATGGCGGTACTGGTGGCGGGCCTGTGTGACCGCACTGGTGACAGGTTCTCTTTATTGGGGGGTCATGTTGTGCACAATAAGGTGTAAAAAAATGAGTTTTCTACTCGCAGATCTCCTGCTCTGTCCTCACACGATTGGTGTTTGAGGAGAGGAAGCAGGGATCGCCTAGAAACGGATCTGTTGTTTATACTTGTGATTGGACACAGCCGACCACGTGGTAAAAGAGCCAGCCTGATCAGGGATGGGCTATGTCCGAGAGACACAAACCATCCGTGATTAGCGCGGTGGGCACCCCTGGGGGGCCCGCATCCTCAGTGCTTTGAATTGTAACCGGCTGTGATTGTTTTTTTTTTACCACGTGACCGGCTGTGTCCAATTCCATTGGCTGTTTACCCTGATCAGGGATGCGCTGTGTCCGAGAGACAAGCATCATCTCCGATCGCCCCAGTGTGGCGTCATATGACGTCTGGTCAGGGTCAATTTTTTTCTTATTTGTTATATGGCGGGCGGGAAACGGTCAAGAAGTCCTTAACAACCGATGACTCAGTCCGCTGTCAGGGGGGTTCCCCTGTTAAAAGCTGAAGTGTTAAAGAAGTCCGGCAATTGAAGCTGTCAAAAAAAAAAGCCGCTGAAACATTGTTTCTTTTTGTATATTTCTGTTTCTTCATCTACAGATCAAAAGGGATAACCTTTGATCTGCAGATGAAGTCAGTTCAAAGCAAACTATTTTTGTATTTTTTTTTTAAATGCTTCTGTTCAACCCCTCATTTACTCTATTCAGCCTTAAAAAGATTGTAAGGGCTTGGTTTTTTTTTTTCAAATAACAAACATATCATACTTACCTCCATTGTGCATCTTGTTTTGCACAAAGTGGCCCCGAACCTCCTCTTCTGGGGTCCCCCGGCGGCTCTCTCAGCTCCTCCCCACATCAGATAACCCCCTCTAGGAGAAGCGCTCTCCAGTGGGGGTTACCTTGCAGGTGCACTCCCGAGTCCAGCATTCGGTAGGACTCCACCCCCCCAGTGTCTCTCTCGGCTTCTCCCTACATCAGATAAGCCCCTAGGAGAAGCGCTTTCCAGTGGGGGTTACCTTGCGGGTGCGCTACCGAGTCCAGCATTCGGTATGACTCCACCCCCCTATCGTCTCTCTTGGCTCCTCCCCACATCAGATAAGCCCCTAGGAGAATCGCTCTCCAGTGGGGGTTACCTTGCGGGTGCACTCCCAAGTCCAGCATTCGGTATGACTCCACCTCCCCACCGTCTCTCTTGGCCCCTCCCCACATCAGATCAGCCCCTAGGAGAAGCGCTCTCCAGTAGGGGCTACCTTGCGGGTGCACTCCCAAGTCCAGCATTCAGGTATGACTCGGCTCCGCCCCCCCCGGCGCCCGGGTCATTGGATTTGAGCGACAGCAGCGGGAGTCAATGGCTGCACTGCTATCAATCTATCCAATCAATTGCTGAGAACCCCGGCCAGAGAGACATCGCGTCCCCGCCGGGACAAGTTTCAGGGCTCAGGTAAGTAAAATGGGGGGGGGGACGGTCACTGCCAGGTGTTTTTTCACCTTAACGCATAGGATGTATTAAGGTGAAAAAAACACGCAGGTTTACAACCCCTTTAATTAACGCTTTATTCTCCTCCATTTAATTATTATTTTCCTGCTGATTTTTTTTGTTCACTTCCATTTTAGAAATTAATATTACTGAAAACTTTTTTGTTTATTATTATTTTTACACCTTTAACGTGTATTTACACATTTCACATTGAAAAAAAAGCGCAAAATGAAAAAAAAAATGTATCTAACTAATTTGTAAATAACTTTTCAATGCTTTGTACCATTGCTGATAGTTGAAGTGTAAACAAAACAGTTGCAGTCGGTATTGGTCGGTATCGGCGACTACTAAAAAAAAAAAAAAAAAGTATTGGTACTCTTAAAAAAAAAAAAGATATCAGTGCATCCATAGTTTCAATTGCTCCCGTTTTTAAGGTCCCATTGTATATTTTTTTTATTTAGTGTAGGGAGGAAATTTCTCTCATATAGCTCAGAGAGTCAGCTGGGAAATGTATACATTATCGCATTCATTTTAACGTGAGGAATTGTACAACTTTGTCCAAAAATTTGAACATAAATTTATTCTATATTAGTAAAAAAAAAAAAAAGTTTTCTTCTTCTTTATAATATTAATGTTTGATTAAATGTTACATTTCTAAATCTTTGGCAGGCTCGATATAGCAGAATATGAATACTTGTTGGCTTTTTTTTTTTTCAATTGATGAGATTAATAAGGATCCCGATATCCTTCCCAACATCACTCTGGGCTATCACTTGTTTGACACGTGTGGGTATCCTACCAAAGCCATCGATTCCACCCTACGGATACTGAGCGGTGATAGAAAGATGGGCGTTCCAAACTACTCGTGTACGGAAGGTGCCGAAGTCGCTGGTTTTGTGGGGGATGCCACTTTCCCATCGACGCTTGCCGTGGCTGAACTCTTGAATATTTACCAGTACCCACAGGTAGGTTCTCCTTTCTAAAAAAAACTGCCACAACAAAGACTTATGGGCTATAAAAGCAAACTAGAAATTTAGAGACATCTAAAGCCTCCTACACACCATCGGATTTTCGGCAGGGAATTGTGTCATGACAGACTGTTGGCCTAAAATCTAACTGTTAGTACGCTCCTTCAGACAATTGTTGTCCAACTTTCCGCCAACAAATGTTGGATGGCAGGCTAGTAAATTTTCGGCGGGCAGCGGTCCTTTGTCAGATTCTCCTATCATGTGTATACAAGTCCGTCACACAAATTTCCAAAACACGCATGCTCGGAATCAATGCTCACCAAAAGCACGACATTAGCAGAAGGTGCCCAAAGGGTGGCGCTCAAGAACTGAAACTCCTCGTAGCACGTCACTGCTTTCGCGTTTGTTGGCCGACAATTGTGTGCCGTTGGTACGCAAGACAAGTTCCCGGCACGCGATCCTTTGGACAAAAGCCAGATGCTTTGTTGGCCAACAATCTGATCGTGTGTACGAGGCTTATGTGGCGATCATACTGTCTAGTCAAGGCCCTTACTTACGTACGCCCTAACGTAGCGCTACCCTCATGAGGGACGCTGGTAGAATCCATACCCCACTGGTTGCCCTGACTCTGCAAGTCCTCCAACACCTCTGACGACCTGGGCTCACTCATTTTTACCCTTTGACACCAGTAAGAAGTAATTCACACAGTATGGATGAAGCGGTTTCCATTCCTTTACTGTGGCAAAAGTAGCACATAAAAAATACATAAAATAAGACCATAGGTCATACGAGCATCTTATCCGATGACAACAAAGCGCTCGTATTATTTTACAGATTTCTATAGAATGCAAATAACACAATGTGATTATCTACAATCAAACCTTATTTCAGTCACTGAGGTCTATGTGAACAGGCAGCAGAAAAGGGTAGGGGACCGACACCTAACCACTTGCTGACCGCCGGCCGTCGTTGTACGTCGGCTGTTTGAAGGGGAATATCGTCGTTAATGGCAGCAGATACCTGCCATAATCCCGGTATCCTCTTCAACAGAGGGCGGCTGACTTTCAGATAATAAGTGGTCTCAGCGGTGGATTCACCGCAAGATCACTTTTAATCGGGGGGGCTGGAGAGGGGCCCCCCCTCCTGCCGCGCTCTGGTCATCTCCGCCGCTTGCCAGAGCCATCGGTAGCGGCGGAGACGAGGTCCTCTTCCCTCACAGGCTGGAGGCCCCCCCACTCGGCTCCATACCATTGGATGGCGGAAGCGACATCAAACGTCACTTCTGTCCAATGGTCTTAAAAGGGGAACTTTTTTGTAAAAAAAAAAAGAAAAAAAACCCATACATTTTTTTTTTCTTCTTTTATTGTATTTTAGTGTAAATATGAGATCAGAAGTCTTTTTGACCCCCCAGATCTCATATTTAGGAGGTCCTGTCATACTTTTTTTCTATTACAAGGGATGTTTACATCCCTTGTAATAGGAATAAAAGTGACCCACATTTTTTTTTTTTTTAAAAAGGACAGTGTCAAAATAAAAAGTAAAATAAATAAGAAAAAAAAAAATGTAAAGCACTCCATCCCGCCGTGCTCGCGCGCAGAAGCGAACGCACACGTAAGTCACGCCCGCATATGAAAACAGTGTTCAAACCACACATGTGAGGTATCGCCGCTATCATTAGAGCGAGAGCGATAATTCTAGCACTAGACCTCCTCTGTAACTCAAAACTGGTAACCTGTAGAAATTTTTAAAAAGTCGCCAATGGAGATTTCTAAGGGTCAAAGTTTGTCGCTAATCCACGAGCGAGTGCAATTTTGAAGCGTGACATGTTGGGTATCAATTTACGCTGCATAACATTATCTTTCATAATAATAAAAAAAAAATTGGGCTAACTTTACTGTTGTCTTATTTTTAAGTCAAAAACGTGTATTTTTTTTCCAAAAAAACTCTTCCAAAAAAATTGCGTTTGTGAGACCGCTGCGCAAAAACAGTTGTGACAAAGTATTGCAATTACCTATATATAATGTTTGGGGCTTCTAAGTAATTTTCTAGCAAAAAAAAAAATGATTTTAACTTGTAAACACCAAATCTCAAAATGAGGCTCGGTCCTTAAGTGGTTAATGTAACCTTTGTCAGACCACGCCCCTCTGTTGTAACGTGACACAATGTGGAAAAAGTTCAAGGGGTGTGAATACTTTTTCAAGGCATTGTATGCGCGTGCACAAAATGTCAAAAACAGAAACAGAGAGCTCATGAACACCCATTATTTTGAATGACAAAGTTAAGAAAAATTCAACCATTGTACTCACATGACCCAACATATGACATGACTAAATTCCTTGCTGCCTCTCTGGATGGTGTATCCCAAGGTCCCAATGGAGAGGTGCCCAAGAAAGCAGGCCAGATGATACAAGACCTGGAGAATTTCCCAGCAGGGCTGCTGGCACACAAACCGATGTGCAGGGACCCAAGGATGGTCCTTGCTGTCTATGGCAGAGATGGACAAACTAGCTGGGAGGGAGCTGGATTGCTCCAGTAACCACCTGTGAGGCCACGGCAGACAGTGCAGCATGCAGGGGCCCGGCTGAGCCAGTGGCAGGCAAGGACACGAGCAGCAGTGTCGGAAACGATAGGCAAGGAGGGGGAGGAACAGAGTGACGTGGTTGCTATGACAATGTGTTTCAGAAGTGTGGCCTTATTTTTCAAGTCTGGTCTGGTCTGCAGTGCTGGCCTTATCTCTGCCTGGGGAGCTGCTGGGAGATGAGGTAGGTGACCCTCCTGTAGCAGCACCATCTTGGCTAGGGGAAGCTCCAGCAGAGATGAAAAAAAAAATCAGTGAGTTTGCAGGGCCCCTTATACACCTTTCCCTTCCCTATCATGGACAGTGCTGATCGCCATGCTCACCATTCACTGGCTACAGTGGATTGTGTTTCCCCCCACACTGCTGCCAGGTTCTAAGAGAGTCCCCAAGAACTGGATTAAAAATTGTGTCCATCTTCATGCCTACTGGCCACGCTTTTTTCCAGAAGAGGTGAAGGAAGCACAGATCCACAGAATTGATTGGGCAGAAGCCGGACAATCCTTGCAATGCAGGTCAGATAAGTCAAAGGTCAGTAGGCAGTTAGCAAACCAACAGAGCAAATTCAAAAACAAGCCAGGTGGGGTCGACAGGTCATTGAACAAAGTTAAGTTCTGGATACAAAAGTTAGTCACAGAGTATGCAATGAGTCTAAAAATACATACAATACCCTTATCCTTGATGAGGGTCTAACACGGATTTCAAGGGAAACCTACCATAAAAACAAAAGGGAGAATGTCTGCCATCCCTCATATTCCCATATGGAGTTTCCCAAAAATGAGAAAAAAAGTATGGGGTTCATCTCAAAATCCATATCAGGGCATACAACCTGACTGGCTAGGAAAGGGACGAAGCACATGCAATCCCCACACTTGAAGCATACCAGGCCAACATGGGAAGGGTACCTTGTCATAGGACATCCTCGTCCCTATGTTGATGAGGACAAGGGCACCTCCCCATAACAGTGGCCTGTCATGGGGGCCTGCAGGCAAGGGATATATCAGAATCTAGAAGCCACCTTTAAAATACACCTGTCTCCAGTTATTCTGTCTCGATCAGGGGTCAGGCTCGAAGACCAGTTGTTATAGCAGTTGCAGGACTACCACCGACCAGCAGGATAGGTACACAGGCAGTCACCCTGGCAGATGACGCAGGCTCACCTGAGGTGCGGAGTCTAAGTACTAACTGGTGTTCACCAGAGCTCCTGATGGTGGAGATGGATTTTGCTGCAAGTTAGTACCAGGTCACGGTCCCCAGGATTGCCCCACCAGAAGGTGAGCAAGCAGGGGTCCATTTGCGGATAATAAGGTAAGGCTCAAACAGAAGCGTGGTCAGTAAACAAGCCAAAAAGGTCGGTAACGAGTAGTTGCAGGTTGGGATCAGGCAGAAGTGTAGTGGAGGAACAAGCCAAGGGCCAATAATGAGCCGTTGCAAATATGGATGGCAGCAGGGAAGACAGGAGCAAGATACTGGCTGGAGATCGCATAATATTCAGGCAAAGAGGAAGTGCAGAGACATGGCTTATATGAGGAAGTTCGTGGGAGGAGCAAAGAGTTCAAGGTTCAGCAGAAAGGCAGGGTTGTCCAAAGGATCCGACAAGGCACTATCCAGCATCTCAGATGAGAAGACTCATTGCCAGACATAGCTGAGGGCCCAGGTTCAAGTCCAGGTCCTGACGTATTCGTTCCCCCACCTGCAGGAATAAATAGCTCAAAGTACCTACACTCATTGAAAAAAATAAACATGCCACACATTTTGACGAGTTCTTTAATATTTAAAAAAAAAGTCCCACAATGTGAAACTATTGTCAATAATGTCCCCCAGCAATGTAGATCTCCATCAATCATGATAAACAATGCTTGGTGACCCACAGAAAGAAAAAAACACGTAGATCGCTGCCATAATTCTCTCCAATTGATTGCTTGCCACAAATGACAGAATCCTGGCTGATGACTAACTTTAAAGAAAGGGACGGGGTATACCCAGGTGATGTCATTGGCCAAATACGTGATGATGACATCCAACTCTTATGTTGATTCTCTTCAGATCACCCATCGAGTCACCGACCCTCTTCTAAGTGACAGACAAAAGTTCCCGAACTTTTACCGCACGTTTCCAAGTAGCTTGGGTTGGTATGAGGTGGTTATAAAATTATTGAAAGTGTTTGGGTGGAATTGGGTTGGAATCATCACGTCAAGTGACGGCACCGGAGAAATGGAATTGTGGGAGCTGAGAAAAGAGATGACCAGACACGGGATCTGTATAGAATTTGTTGTGTACCTGACCAACAATGAGGAAATTAACAGAAAGAGAGTGATGGTTATTGAGAAGTCAACTACCGAGGTGGTCATATTATGCGGCCATTTTATGTATGAATACATCTTGTTTTCTAAAGAATCAAAAGTTCTCAGACAAAATATAACATTAATTGTGAATCAGTCGTGGAATGTCCTTGGATATCGGCAGATCAGCTTAAAAGAAGCATTTAACTGCAGCCTTATTCCGATCTATGGGCTCTTCTATATTCCTGGATTAGGCAATTATATGAATAATGTACATCCATCCAAATGGCCAAATGATCCATTGCTGGAAGATATTTGGCTATATAAGTTTCATTGTCTTTCTTCAAATACCCAGAAAAATGATTTATTTCTAGATAGTGTTGGTTCTAACTTCACCTGTACTGGGCCAGAATCCATGGCATACCGCTTTACCAAAAAGCACGATGGGAATTTTTATTTCATCTACACTGCGGTATACGCCCTGGCTAGCGCTTTGGATGATATGAAATTACATAGAAATAAAGATGGAAATTATGGAATAAGGAAAAGAGTAAGTGGGTTTCTTGATTTATCTGTTCCACTGGATGTTGTGTCTATAATATATTCTGTAGACCAGTGGTCATCAACCCCTGTCCTCGGGGCCCACTAACAGGCCAGGTTTGCAAGATAACTGAAATCCATCACAGGCGATATCATTTGCTGCTCAGTGATTGCAGTATTCTAGTCTGCATCCCCCCAAAGGTAATACATAAAACTCTGGCCTTCCTTCTCTGAGCTGACCACTCAGCTGTCGGCTAATTGCCAGCTCCCATCTCTCTCCACAGTTACTCAGCTGTTGATGATATCCTGCTCATCAGTCCTGCCCACTTAAGCCAGTCCAGAGGATCTCTGCCTTCTCCTTGGTCAACATCTAAGAAACTATCTCCTGCGATCCTGTTCAAGACTTGCTTTGCTGACATCCCTTCTGGCTCCAGATCCTGCTTGCTGTTCCACTACATATACTGATCCCTGGCATTAGGCTTGTCGGACTATCCGTTCCGGTTGCTGAACTTTGGCTATGTTTTCAATATGTTTGTTCTTTTTACTTTTATTATTAAACAAGTGTGATTTAACTTTTTCATGGCTTCATGGTTTCTGACAGCCTGTTAGTGGGCCCTGACGACAGGGTTGATGACCACTGCTGTATAGTCTACAAGTATCGCTGCACATTGTATTCAACTCCAGTGGGAAGTAGAGTTGCCACCTCACCCCTTTAAAACTGAACACATATGAATTACACAGGTTCTGTGGCTGATTAAGGTGGTAATTAAACTCACTTGGTGCCTTATCTGCAACAAATTAGCCTCAGAACCTTTGAAATTCATATGTGTTCGGGTTTAAAGGAATGAGGTGGCAACCCTAGTGGGAAGTGAATGAAAGACAAGCTTCAGCTCAAGTCTCAGTCATGCCCGCCCAAGGATGGCCCAACAGAGGAGCTGGGGACTTGAGCCGAAGCCTGTCTTTCATTAATTTCACACCATCGAACAAAAGTGCGCAGTGGTAGTTGTATGCTATATTGTATCTTGGAGCGAGATATGCTTTGGCTCTGCCACCACCTGAATAAAGAGCATACACCTAGGAAACCGATACTGTGGGCTGTGGGCTTGGAGCAACACTAATCTGCTATGGTATTTGTGATTATAATACCATATGCCTGCCTTTACACGCACATGAACTTTATTGGCATTCCAGTCTTAAGTCTTAGTCCGTAGGGGCCAAGACCAACCCCTGAAAAACAGGCCTGTCAAGTTCCTCCACCCCAAACTTGCTAAGTCCATGTCTTTATGGACCTTGCTTTGTGCTCTGGTGTGCAGTCATGTTGGAACAGGAAGGGGCCATCCCCAAACTGTTCTCACAAAGTTGGGAGCCTGAAATTGTCCAAAATGTCTTGGTATGCTGATGCCTTAAGAGTTCCCTTCACTGGAACTAATGGGGACAAGCCCAACCCCTGAAGAACAAACCCCACACCATAATCCCCCCTCCACCAAATGATGTGGACCAGTGCACAAAGCAAGGTCCATAAAGACATGGATGAGCGAGTTTGGGGAGGAGGAACTTGACTGACCTTCACAGAGTCCTGACCTCAACACAACCGAACACCTTTGGGATAAATTAGACTGCAATCCAGTCTATAGTATATTTTGGTTAGAAGTAGAGATACCAGAACTGACACAGACAAATGAGCCCTGTAACAGTGTGAATACAACATGGTGAAACACAAAACACTTTATCCCTACAGTTCAAAAAATATGAATATAACTGTCTACAATCCACAGGAAAAAATTGGTCATATTAGGTGCAAAAGACATCATGGAAATCCCCAACCCCCAATCATTATATATTTTAACAGAGACCCTAGAGAATAAAACGATTCAGGTAACCTTGGAATCGACCGGGAAGCAGCGGGAAGGGGGTGCACCTCTTCCGTCGCCTATAAAGTGTTCTTGTGGCAAATCCACCACTGGGACCAATTTTATATAAAGGCCAGTCAGCTAAGGGAAAGACCAATAACAGGGTTATGGCAGCTAGTCATAACCGCGCTATTTAACGTCAAAGTAATGCCATACATTCTCAGTTAGATATAAAAAGGAAAGGAGGTTGTAAAAGAGTCTGCTGTGTATACCAGCCAACATCCCAAACTTAAATTTTTTACATGGTTTCTCCTTGGGGGTGGGACTTTAAGGGCATGGACTGTGAGACATGCAATATCGCAAAAAATATAATAGTTTTATTAAATACTTTATCAAAAAACATAAAAATCTGTACAAAAAAGTTCTCGGGGGCATAACGTTCCAGAAAAATCACAGAGAAGTATGCACGCAAGGTATGAACATATAGCAATAGAAATGCATACAATGTTTCCTACGCGTTACGGAGAAAAAAAACTCCTTCTTCAGGGATATTCTTATATGCATTTGATTCTAAGCGTAGCAATCTAAAATTTAAAAAGAACATATTTTCAGCAACAAAATATACTTCAACAGTGTTTCTCTGTCCATCCAATGGCAACAGATGCATCCAGACAAAGATAGAAATACATGTCTACTGCTTAATACTCACATGTCCAACAGACAACCAAGACCAACAGATCGCGGAAGAATGACCAGATGGCCAAAAAGATGCAGGTGAGTAAAAACAAGAAGAATTGAAAAGGGAACTTCCTGGTTGCCGGGAAGAGTGGGTGCAGCAATCACCTAGGTGCAGCCCGGGACCGCAACAGCGGGAGGCTGAAGGAATATAATGAAGAAAATTACTATAATAGTCTGCAAAATGTATTTAAGTATTTTAGTGATTCTAACTATCCCAATAGGGCCAAGTGTCCTCAAATAACAGAGGTTGGCCTGGGGGTTAGGAAAAACACTTGTCTATATTCATACTGGTAAGAACCTCACCAATAAGAATTTTTTGCATAAACATATATCATAATAAAATATATGTAAAGAAGCGTATACCTCAGAAAGGTGCTGTATAGGCACGGATGAGGACAAACTGAGATGAATGGGAAAACTTCAGGGGGGCAGGTAGATTAATATCCCCAGTGGTAGACGGTAAAGGATAGCAGGAAAAAAGGTCCATATTGCAGACACAGCTGATTGCAAAGATCTGGAGCGACCCATTAATGAACATTTTCAAAGGAGCACAGTCTATAAACAGCAAACAAAACAGAAAACTTTAAACAGAGTGGATGAAAAAGGGTGTCTGTGGCAAACAAAGTTTGAACTCCAATCTACGGGCAGAGCAAAGAGTGCCAGGAATAGGGCTGCAACTAACGATTATTTTAATAATCAATTAGTTGGCCGATTATTGTTTCGATTAATCGATTAATCGGTTAAGCTTAAAAAAAAAAAAAGTGTGGTGTATAATTTAGTTAATATGTAAAATTTAAAAAAAAAGGCAATTTATTCTTAAATATCTCTATGCAGTGGTAAATATAAACAACCAACTATCGAGTTGGGGAGAAAAATATTGAATCCACTCTGAGAATAACAGACAGAAGAGATATACTGTATATACTATTAGAAGACAAATACTGTTTTTTGGCCAATTTGTTGTTGGGCAGATTAAAAAATACAAATTGCTGCAAAAACGCATTACATGCTTTTCTGCAGCTTCTCCATTGAAGTATATTGAACCTAAAAAGCACCATTTCGCGTAAAAAAAAAAAAAGTCCTTGACCCATTCCAAATGCGCAGCGGCTGAAAAAAAGCATAGATGTGAACGTTAAATGAACTGCAGTGTGTTTCTGCAAAAAGTACCAAAAAACACATAGATCTGAACCAGGCCTAAGACGTTTAGTAACATAATGGTTAAAAGAAACTAAAATGAGCCCTTTATAGTACAAAAAAAGCAAATCGCTACTGTAAGGGGTTCATTTTTGTACTGTAGAACGGTGAAATAATATTTACAGTAGCGATTATTTGCTCTTTTTGTACTATAAAGGGCTCATTTTATTTTTTTTTAACCCCATTATGTTACTGGCCGATTAATCGAATATGAAAATAGTAATCGATTAATTTTATAATCGATTAGTTGTCGATTAATCGATTAGTTGTTTCAGCCCTAGCCAGGAATATAATTCACCTGAAATCCTGTATACCGCTGATGTGTTACCTCATCCAGAGCCACAGCACTAATGCTGCATTGCTACAGCTTACTATTAAGTAGTGGCTGAATACCAAAAACCCTGCCTTCTAGACAGGTGTGGATGATGAAAATCATCCACACCCGTCATACATGCTGACACCGCGGTCCCCCGAGTGCCACCCCCTGCCCACATCCAAGATGGCGGTGTGGGAGGAGTAACGTCATGCGCCACGCTCCCACCGGCACCCAGGCGCGGCCGCCCAGGAATCCAACAGGTATGGACTGGAGAGAGAAGTCTTGCATCCCCTGACAACACAACAGTGCCTGCGCGAATGGTAGCGGCCTTGGTGGCAGTCACATGACCAAGGAGGGTGGGACATAGATGACAGGGGGAGAACAAAAACCATCAGCCCTGATAGGGTGCTCAGGGGGAAACGTGTGCCCACCCAAGAAGCCTGGGAGGTCACATAGGAATGCATAGAAATATTCCTTAGCCTTATATTTTAGATTGCTACACTTAAAATCAAATGCATATCAGAATTACCTGAAGAAGGAGTTTTTTTCTCCGTAACGCGTAGGAAACATTGTATGCATTTCTATTGTTATATGTTCATACCTTGCGTGCATACTTTTCTGTTATTTTTCTAGAACGTTATGCACCTGAGAACTTTTTTTTACAGATTTTTTCCTATATATGTTTGTATGAGTTTTATGTTTTTTGATAAACGTATTTAATAAAACTATTATATTTTTTACAATATTGTATGTCTCACAGTCCATGCCTTTAAAGTCCCACCGCCAAGGGGAAACCATGTACATTCTCAGTTAAGCAGTCAGCAAGTGGTTAATATTTCTGCCCCTACCACCACTGCACTGATTCTATCCTCTGCCCCCACCACCACTGCACTGACTCAATCTTCTGCCCCCACCACCACTGTACTGACTCAATATTCTGCCCCCACCAACACTGCACTGACTCAATCTTCTGCCCCAACACCACTGCACTGACTCAATCTTCTGCCCCCACCACTGCACTGACTCAATCTTCTGCCCCCACCACTGCACTGACTCAATCTTCTGCCCCCACCACCACTGCACTGACTCAATCTTCTGCCACCACCACCACTGCACTGACTCAATATTCTGCCCCCACCACCACTGTACTGACTCAATATTCTGCCCCCACCACCACTGCACTGACTCAATATTCTGCCACCACCACCACTGTACTGACTCAATATTCTGCCCCCACCACCACTGCACTGACTCAATATTCTTCCCCCACAACCACTGCACTGACTCAATATTCTGCCCCCACCACCACTGCACTGACTCAATATTCTTCCCCCACAACCACTGCACTGACTCAATATTCTGCCCCAACACCACTGCACTGACTCAATCTTCTGCCCCCACCACCACTGCACTGACTCAATATTCTGCCCCCACCACCACTTCACTGACTCAATATTCTGCCCCCACCACCACTGCACTGACTCAATATTCTGCCCCCACCACCACTGCACTGACTCAATATTCTGCCCCCACCACCACTGCACTGACTCAATATTCTGCCCCCACCACCACTGCACTGACTCAATCTTCTGCCCCCACCACCACTGCACTGACTCAATCTTCTGCCACCACCACCACTTCACTGACTCAATATTCTGCCCCCACCACCACTGCACTGACTCAATATTCTGCCCCCACCACCACTGCACTGACTCAATCTTCTGCCCCCACCACCACTGCACTGACTCAATATTCTGCCCCCACCACCACCACTGCACTGACTCAATCTTCTGCCCCCACCACTCCACTGACTCAATATTCTGCCCCCACCACCACTGTACTGACTCAATATTCTGCCCCCACCAACACTGCACTGACTCAATCTTCTGCCCCAACACCACTGCACTGACTCAATCTTCTGCCCCCACCACTGCAGTGACTCAATATTCTGCCCCCAACACCACTGCACTGACTCAATCTTCTGCCCCCACCACCACTGCACTGACTCAATATTCTGCCCCCACCACCACTGCACTGACTCAATCTTCTGCCCCCACCACTGCACTGACTCAATATTCTGCCCCCACCACCACTGCACTGACTCAATATTCTGCCACCACCACCACTGTACTGACTCAATCTTCTGCCCCCACCACTGCACTGACTCAATATTCTGCCCCCACCACCACTGCACTGACTCAATATTCTGCCCCCACCACCACTGCACTGACTCAATATTCTGCCCCCACAACCACTGCACTGACTCAATATTCTGCCCCCACCACCACTTCACTGACTCAATATTCTGCCCCCACCAACACTGCACTGACTCAATCTTCTGCCCCAACACCACTGCACTGACTCAATCTTCTGCCCCCATCACTGCACTGACTCAATATTCTGCCCCCACCACCACTGCACTGACTCAATCTTCTGCCCCCACCACCATTGCACTGACTCAATATTCTGCCCCCACCACCACTGCACTGACTCAATCTTCTGCCCCCACCACTGCACTGACTCAATATTCTGCCCCCACCACCACTGCACTGACTCAATATTCTGCCCCCACCACCACTGCACTGACTCAATATTCTGCCCCCACCACCACTGCACTGACTCAATCTTCTGCCCCCACCACCACTGCACTGACTCAATATTCTGCCCCCACCACCACTTCACTGACTCAATATTCTGCCCCCACCACCACTGCACTGACTCAATATTCTACCCCCACCACCACTGCACTGACTCAATATTCTGCCCCCACCACCACTGCACTGACTCAATATTCTGCCCCCACCACCACTGCACTGACTCAATATTCTGCCCCCACCACCACTTCACTGACTCAATATTCTGCCCCCACCACCACTGCACTGACTCAATATTCTGCCCCCACCACCACTGCACTGACTCAATATTCTGCCCCCACCACCACTGCACTGACTCAATATTCTGCCCCCACCACCACTGCACTGACTCAATCTTCTGCCACCACCACCACTTCACTGACTCAATATTCTGCCCCCACCACCACTGCACTGACTCAATATTCTGCCCCCACCACCACTGCACTGACTCAATCTTCTGCCCCCACCACCACTGCACTGACTCAATATTCTGCCCCCACCACCACTGCACTGACTCAATCTTCTGCCCCCACCACTCCACTGACTCAATATTCTGCCCCCACCACCACTGTACTGACTCAATATTCTGCCCCCACCAACACTGCACTGACTCAATCTTCTGCCCCAACACCACTGCACTGACTCAATCTTCTGCCCCCACCACCACTGCACTGACTCAATATTCTGCCCCCAACACCACTGCACTGACTCAATCTTCTGCCCCCACCACCACTGCACTGACTCAATATTCTGCCCCCACCACCACTGCACTGACTCAATCTTCTGCCCCCACCACTGCACTGACTCAATATTCTGCCCCCACCACCACTGCACTGATTCAATATTCTGCCACCACCACCACTGTACTGACTCAATCTTCTGCCCCCACCACTGCACTGACTCAATATTCTGCCCCCACCACCACTGCACTGACTCAATATTCTGCCCCCACCACCACTGCACTGACTCAATATTCTGCCCCCACAACCACTGCACTGACTCAATATTCTGCCCCCACCACCACTTCACTGACTCAATATTCTGCCCCCACCAACACTGCACTGACTCAATCTTCTGCCCCAACACCACTGCACTGACTCAATCTTCTGCCCCCATCACTGCACTGACTCAATATTCTGCCCCCACCACCACTGCACTGACTCAATCTTCTGCCCCCACCACCATTGCACTGACTCAATATTCTGCCCCCACCACCACTGCACTGACTCAATCTTCTGCCCCCACCACTGCACTGACTCAATATTCTGCCCCCACCACCACTGCACTGACTCAATATTCTGCCCCCACCACCACTGCACTGACTCAATATTCTGCCCCCACCACCACTGCACTGACTCAATCTTCTGCCCCCACCACCACTGCACTGACTCAATCTTCTGCCCCCACCACTGCACTGACTCAATATTCTGCCCCCACCACCACTGCACTGACTCAATATTCTGCCCCCACCACCACTGCACTGACTCAATATTCTGCCCCCACCACCACTTCACTGACTCAATATTCTGCCCCCAGCACCACTGCACTGACTCAATATTCTGCCCCCACCACCACTTCACTGACTCAATATTCTGCCCCCACCACCACTGCACTGACTCAATATTCTGCCCCCACCACCACTGCACTGACTCAATATTCTGCCCCCACCACCACTGCACTGACTCAATATTCTTCCCCCACAACCACTGCACTGACTCAATATTCTGCCCCCACAACCACTTCACTGACTCAGTATTCTGCCCCCACCACCACTGCACTGACTCAATATTCTGCCCCCACCTTCACTGCACTGACTCAATATTCTGCCCCCACCACCACTGTACTGACTCAATATTCTGCCCCCACCACTGCACTGACTCAATATTCTGCCCCCACCACCACTGCACTGACTCAATATTCTGCCCCCACCACCACTGTAGTGACTCAATATTCTGCCCCCACCACCACTTCACTGAATCAATCTTCTGCCCCCACCACCACTGCACTGACTCAATATTCTGCCCCCACCACCACTGCACTGACTCAATATTCTGCCCCCACCACCACTGCACTGACTCAATATTCTGCCCCCAACACCACTGCACTGACTCAATCTTCTGCCCCCACCACCACTGCACTGACTCAATATTCTGCCCCCACCACCACTGCACTGACTCAATCTTCTGCCCCCACCACTGCACTGACTCAATATTCTGCCCCCACCACCACTGCACTGACTCAATATTCTGCCACCACCACCACTGTACTGACTCAATCTTCTGCCCCCACCACTGCACTGACTCAATATTCTGCCCCCACCACCACTGCACTGACTCAATATTCTGCCCCCACCACCACTTCACTGACTCAATATTCTGCCCCCACCACCACTGCACTGACTCAATATTCTGCCCCCACCACCACTGCACTGACTCAATATTCTGCCCCCACCACCACTGCACTGACTCAATATTCTGCCCCCACCACCACTGCACTGACTCAATCTTCTGCCACCACCACCACTTCACTGACTCAATATTCTGCCCCCACCACCACTGCACTGACTCAATATTCTGCCCCCACCACCACTGCACTGACTCAATCTTCTGCCCCCACCACCACTGCACTGACTCAATATTCTGCCCCCACCACCACTGCACTGACTCAATCTTCTACCCCCACCACTCCACTGACTCAATATTCTGCCCCCACCACCACTGTACTGACTCAATATTCTGCCCCCACCAACACTGCACTGACTCAATCTTCTGCCCCAACACCACTGCACTGACTCAATCTTCTGCCCCCACCACCACTGCACTGACTCAATATTCTGCCCCCAACACCACTGCACTGACTCAATCTTCTGCCCCCACCACCACTGCACTGACTCAATATTCTGCCCCCACCACCACTGCACTGACTCAATATTCTGCCACCACCACCACTGTACTGACTCAATCTTCTGCCCCCACCACTGCACTGACTCAATATTCTGCCCCCACCACCACTGCACTGACTCAATATTCTGCCCCCACCACCACTGCACTGACTCAATATTCTGCCCCCACAACCACTGCACTGACTCAATATTCTGCCCCCACCACCACTTCACTGACTCAATATTCTGCCCCCACCAACACTGCACTGACTCAATCTTCTGCCCCAACACCACTGCACTGACTCAATCTTCTGCCCCCATCACTACACTGACTCAATATTCTGCCCCCACCACCACTGCACTGACTCAATCTTCTGCCCCCACCACCATTGCACTGACTCAATATTCTGCCCCCAACACCACTGCACTGACTCAATCTTCTGCCCCCACCACTGCACTGACTCAATATTCTGCCCCCACCACCACTGCACTGACTCAATATTCTGCCCCCACCACCACTGCACTGACTCAATATTCTGCCCCCACCACCACTGCACTGACTCAATCTTCTGCCCCCACCACCACTGCACTGACTCAATCTTCTGCCCCCACCACTGCACTGACTCAATATTCTGCCCCCACCACCACTGCACTGACGCAGTCTTCTGCCCCCACCACCACTGCACTGACTCAATCTTCTGCCACCACCACCACTGCACTGACTCAATCTTCTGCCCCCACCACCACTTCACTGACTCAATCTTCTGCCACCACCACCACTGCACTGACTCAATCTTCTGCCCTCACCACCACTGCACTGACTCAATATTCTGCCCCCACCACCACTGTACTGACTCAATATTCTGCCCCCACAACCACTGCACTGACTCAATATTCTGCCCCCACCACCACTTCACTGACTCAATATTCTGCCCCCACCAACACTGCACTGACTCAATATTCTGCCCCCACCACCACTGCACTGACTCAATATTCTGCCCCCACCACCACTGCACTGACTCAATCTTCTGCCACCACCACCACTTCACTGACTCAAAATTCTGCCCCCACCACCACTGCACTGACTCAATATTCTGCCCCCACCACCACTGCACTGACTCAATATTCTGCCCCCACCACCACTTCACTGACTCAATATTCTGCCCCCACCACCACTGCACTGACTCAATCTTCTGCCCCCACCACTGCACTGACTCAATATTCTGCCCCCACCACCACTGCACTGACTCAATCTTCTGCCCCCACCACCACTTCACTGACTCAATATTTTGCCCCCACCACCACTGCACTGACTCAATATTCTGCCCCCACCACCACTGCACTGACTCAATATTCTGCCCCCACAGCCACTGCACTGACTCAATATTCTGCCCCCACCACCACTTCACTGACTCAATATTCTGCCCCCAGCACCACTGCACTGACTCAATATTCTGCCCCCACCACCACTTCACTGACTCAATATTCTGCCCCCACCACCACTGCACTGACTCAATATTCTGCCCCCACCACCACTGCACTGACTCAATATTCTGCCCCCACCACCACTGCACTGACTCAATATTCTTCCCCCACAACCACTGCACTGACTCAATATTCTGCCCCCACAACCACTTCACTGACTCAGTATTCTGCCCCCACCACCACTGCACTGACTCAATATTCTGCCCCCACCTTCACTGCACTGACTCAATATTCTGCCCCCACCACCACTGTACTGACTCAATATTCTGCCCCCACCACTGCACTGACTCAATATTCTGCCCCCACCACCACTGCACTGACTCAATATTCTGCCCCCACCACCACTGTAGTGACTCAATATTCTGCCCCCACCACCACTTCACTGAATCAATCTTCTGCCCCCACCACCACTGCACTGACTCAATATTCTGCCCCCACCACCACTGCACTGACTCAATCTTCTGCCCCCACCACCACTGCACTGACTCAATATTCTGCCCCCAACACCACTGCACTGACTCAATCTTCTGCCCCCACCACCACTGCACTGACTCAATATTCTGCCCCCACCACCACTGCACTGACTCAATATTCTGCCCCCACCACCACTGCACTGACTCAATATTCTGCCCCCACCACCACTGCACTGACTCAATCTTCTGCCCCCACCACCACTGCACTGACTCAATCTTCTGCCCCCACCACTGCACTGACTCAATATTCTGCCCCCACCACCACTGCACTGACTCAGTCTTCTGCCCCCACCACCACTGCACTGACTCAATCTTCTGCCACCACCACCACTGCACTGACTCAATCTTCTGCCCCCACCACCACTTCACTGACTCAATCTTCTGCCACCACCACCACTGCACTGACTCAATCTTCTGCCCTCACCACCACTGCACTGACTCAATATTCTGCCCCCACCACCACTGTACTGACTCAATATTCTGCCCCCACCAACACTGCACTGACACAATCTTCTGCCCCAACACCACTGCACTGACTCAATCTTCTGCCCCCACCATTGCACTGACTCAATATTCTGCCCCCACCACCACTGCACTGACTCAATATTCTGCCCCCACCACCACTGCACTGACTCAATATTCTGCCCCACCACCACTGCACTGACTCAATCTTCTGCCCCCACCACCACTGCACTGACTCAATCTTCTGCCCCCACCACCACTGTACTGACTCAATCTTCTGCCCCCACCACCACTGCACTGACTCAATCTTCTGCCCCCACCACCACTGTACTGACTCAATCTTCTGCCCCCACCACCACTGCACTGACTCAATCTTCTGCCCCCACCACCACTGCACTGACTCAATCTTCTGCCACCACCACCACTGCACTGACTCAATATTCTGCCCCCACCACCACTGTACTGACTCAATATTCTGCCCCCACCACCACTGCACTGACTCAATCTTCTGCCCCCACCACCACTGCACTGACTCAATATTCTGCCCCCACCACCACTGCACTGACTCAATATTCTTCCCCCACAACCACTGCACTGACTCAATATTCTGCCCCCACCACCACTTCACTGACTCAATATTCTGCCCCCACCAACACTGCACTGACTCAATCTTCTGCCCCAACACCACTGCACTGACTCAATCTTCTGCCCCCACCACTGCACTGACTCAATATTCTGCCCCCACCACCACTGCACTGACTCAATCTTCTGCCCCCACCACCACTACACTGACTCAATATTCTGCCCCCACCACCACTGCACTGACTCAATATTCTGCCCCCACCACCACTGCACTGACTCAATATTCTGCCCCCACCACCACTGCACTGACTCAATATTCTGCCACCACCACCACTGCACTGACTCAATCTTCTGCCCCCACCACCACTTCACTGACTCAATCTTCTGCCACCACCACCACTGCACTGACTCAATATTCTGCCCCCACCAACACTGCACTGACACAATCTTCTGCCCCAACACCACTGCACTGACTCAATCTTCTGCCCCCACCATTGCACTGACTCAATATTCTGCCCCCACCACCACTGCACTGACTCAATCTTCTGCCCCCACCACCACTGCACTGACTCAATATTCTGCCCCACCACCACTGCACTGACTCAATCTTCTGCCCCCACCACTGCACTGACTCAATATTCTGCCCCCACCACCACTGCACTGACTCAATATTCTGCCCCCACCACCACTGCACTGACTCAATCTTCTGCCCCCACCACCACTTCACTGACTCAATATTCTGCCCCCACCACCACTGCACTGACTCAATATTCTGCCCCCACCACCACTGCACTGACTCAATATTCTGCCCCCACAACCACTGCACTGACTCAATATTCTGCCCCCACCACCACTTCACTGACTCAATATTCTGCCCCCAGCACCACTGCACTGACTCAATATTCTGCCCCCACCACCACTTCACTGACTCAATATTCTGCCCCCACCACCACTGCACTGACTCAATATTCTGCCCCCACCACCACTGCACTGACTCAATATTCTGCCCCCACCACCACTGCACTGACTCAATATTCTTCCCCCACAACCACTGCACTGACTCAATATTCTGCCCCCACAACCACTTCACTGACTCAGTATTCTGCCCCCACCACCACTGCACTGACTCAATATTCTGCCCCCACCTTCACTGCACTGACTCAATATTCTGCCCCCACCACCACTGTACTGACTCAATATTCTGCCCCCACCACTGCACTGACTCAATATTCTGCCCCCACCACCACTGCACTGACTCAATCTTCTGCCCCCACCACTGCACTGACTCAATATTCTGCCCCCACCACCACTGCACTGACTCAATATTCTGCCCCCACCACCACTGCACTGACTCAATATTCTGCCCCCACCACCACTGCACTGACTCAATCTTCTGCCCCCACCACCACTGCACTGACTCAATCTTCTGCCCCCACCACTGCACTGACTCAATATTCTGCCCCCACCACCACTGCACTGACTCAGTCTTCTGCCCCCACCACCACTGCACTGACTCAATCTTCTGCCACCACCACCACTGCACTGACTCAATCTTCTGCCCCCACCACCACTTCACTGACTCAATCTTCTGCCACCACCACCACTGCACTGACTCAATCTTCTGCCCTCACCACCACTGCACTGACTCAATATTCTGCCCCCACCACCACTGTACTGACTCAATATTCTGCCCCCACCAACACTGCACTGACACAATCTTCTGCCCCAACACCACTGCACTGACTCAATCTTCTGCCCCCACCATTGCACTGACTCAATATTCTGCCCCCACCACCACTGCACTGACTCAATATTCTGCCCCACCACCACTGCACTGACTCAATCTTCTGCCCCCACCACCACTGCACTGACTCAATCTTCTGCCCCCACCACCACTGTACTGACTTAATCTTCTGCCCCCACCACCACTGCACTGACTCAATCTTCTGCCCCCACCACCACTGTACTGACTCAATCTTCTGCCCCCACCACCACTGCACTGACTCAATCTTCTGCCCCCACCACCACTGCACTGACTCAATCTTCTGCCACCACCACCACTGCACTGACTCAATATTCTGCCCCCACCACCACTGTACTGACTCAATATTCTGCCCCCACCACCACTGCACTGACTCAATCTTCTGCCCCCACCACCACTGCACTGACTCAATATTCTGCCCCCACCACCACTGCACTGACTCAATATTCTTCCCCCACAACCACTGCACTGACTCAATATTCTGCCCCCACCACCACTTCACTGACTCAATATTCTGCCCCCACCAACACTGCACTGACTCAATCTTCTGCCCCAACACCACTGCACTGACTCAATCTTCTGCCCCCACCACTGCACTGACTCAATATTCTGCCCCCACCACCACTGCACTGACTCAATCTTCTGCCCCCACCACCACTGCACTGACTCAATATTCTGCCCCCACCACCACTGCACTGACTCAATATTCTGCCCCCACCACCACTGCACTGACTCAATATTCTGCCCCCACCACCACTGCACTGACTCAATATTCTGCCACCACCACCACTGCACTGACTCAATCTTCTGCCCCCACCACCACTTCACTGACTCAATCTTCTGCCACCACCACCACTGCACTGACTCAATATTCTGCCCCCACCAACACTGCACTGACACAATCTTCTGCCCCAACACCACTGCACTGACTCAATCTTCTGCCCCCACCATTGCACTGACTCAATATTCTGCCCCCACCACCACTGCACTGACTCAATCTTCTGCCCCCACCACCACTGCACTGACTCAATATTCTGCCCCACCACCACTGCACTGACTCAATCTTCTGCCCCCACCACTGCACTGACTCAATATTCTGCCCCCACCACCACTGCACTGACTCAATATTCTGCCCCCACCACCACTGCACTGACTCAATCTTCTGCCCCCACCACCACTTCACTGACTCAATATTCTGCCCCCACCACCACTGCACTGACTCAATATTCTGCCCCCACCACCACTGCACTGACTCAATATTCTGCCCCCACAACCACTGCACTGACTCATTATTCTGCCCCCACCACCACTTCACTGACTCAATATTCTGCCCCCAGCACCACTGCACTGACTCAATATTCTGCCCCCACCACCACTTCACTGACTCAATATTCTGCCCCCACCACCACTGCACTGACTCAATATTCTGCCCCCACCACCACTGCACTGACTCAATATTCTGCCCCCACAACCACTTCACTGACTCAGTATTCTGCCCCCACCACCACTGCACTGACTCAATATTCTGCCCCCACCTTCACTGCACTGACTCAATATTCTGCCCCCACCACCACTGTACTGACTCAATATTCTGCCCCCACCACTGCACTGACTCAATATTCTGCCCCCACCACCACTGCACTGACTCAATCTTCTGCCCCCACCACCACTGTACTGACTCAATATTCTGCCCCCACCACCACTGCACTGACTCAATATTCTGCCCCCACCACCACTGTAGTGACTCAATATTCTGCCCCCACCACCACTTCACTGAATCAATCTTCTGCCCCCACCACCACTGCACTGACTCAATATTCTGCCCCCACCACCACTGCACTGACTCAATATTCTTCCCCCACCACCACTGCACTGACTCAATATTCTGCCCCCACCACCACTGCACTGACCCAATATTCTGCCCCCAAAACCACTGCACTGACTTAATTATCTGCCCCCACCACCACTGCACTGACTCAATCTTCTGCCCCCACCACCACTGCACTGATGTGCCCTTTAAACTTCACAGCTGCCGCACCGTTATGCACTTTTGCACCCTCAACCACTGCAACACCACACCCCTCCAGATGCATCTGGATGCATTCAACAAAAAGGCATACTTTTACCACATATCACCACATATCACCACATATCACTATCACCACATATCACCACATATCACTATCACCACATATCACCACATATCACTATCACCACATATCACCACATATCACCACATATCACTATCACCACATATCACCACATATCACTATCACCACATATCACCACATATCACTATCACCACATATCACCACATATCACTATCACCACATATCACCACATATCACTATCACCACATATCACCACATATCACTATCACCACATATCACCACATATCACTATCACCACATATCACTATCACCACATATCACCACATATCACTATCACCACATATCACTATCACCACATATCACCACATATCACTATCACCACATATCACCACATATCACTATCACCACATATCACCACATATCACTATCACCACATATCACCACATATCACTATCACCACATATCACCACATATCACCATATATCACCACATATAACTATCACCACATATCACTATCACCACATATCACTACATATCACCACATATCACTATCACCACATATCACCACATATCACCACATATAACTATCACCACATATCACTATCACCACATATCACCACATATCACTATCACCACATATCACCACATATCACTATCACCACATATCACCACATATCACTATCACCACATATCACCACATATCACCATATATCACCACATATAACTATCACCACATATCACTATCACCACATATCACTACATATCACCACATATCACTATCACCACATATCACCACATATCACCACATATAACTATCACCACATATCACTATCACCACATATCACTACATATCACCACATATCACTATCACCACATATCACCACATATCACTATCACCACATATCACTATCACCACATATCACTATCACCACATATCACCACATATAACTATCACCACATATCACTATCACCACATATCACTATCACCACATATCACCACATATCACTATCACCACATATCACCACATATCACTATCACCACATATCACTATCACCACATATCACTATCACCACACATCACCACATATCACCACATATCACTATCACCACATATCACCACATATCACCACATATCACTATCACCACATATCACCACATATCACTATCACCACATATCACTATCACCACATATCACCACATATTACTATCACCACATATCACTATCACCACATATCACCACATATCACTATCACCACATATCACTATCACCACATATCACCACATATCACTATCACCACATATCACCACATATCACTATCACCACATATCACTATCACCACATATCACCACATATCACTATCACCACATATCACTATCACCACATATCACCACATATCACTATCACCACATATCACCACATATCACTATCACCACATATTACTATCACCACATATCACCACATATCACTATCACCACATATCACTATCACCACATATCACCACATATCACTATCACCACATATCACTATCACCACATATCACCACATATCACCACATATCACTATCACCACATATCACTATCACCACATATCACCACATATCACTATCACCACATATCACTATCACCACATATCACCACATATCACTATCACCACATATCACCACATATCACTATCACCACATATCACTATCACCACATATCACCACATATCACTATCACCACATATCACTATCACCACATATCACCACATATCACTATCACCACATATCACTATCACCACATATCACCACATATCACCACATATCACTATCACCACATATCACTATCACCACATATCACCACATATCACCACATATCAGCACATATCACTATCACCACATATCACTATCACCACATATCACCACATATCACCACATATCACTATCACCACATATCACCACATATCACTATCACCACATATCACCACATATCACTATCACCACATATCACTATCACCACATATCACTACATATCACTATCACCACATATCACTATCACCACATATCACTACATATCACTATCACCACATATCACTATCACCACATATCACCACATATCACTATCACCACATATCACTATCACCACATATCACTACATATCACTATCACCACATATCACTATCACCACATATCACCACATATCACCACATATCACTATCACCACATATCAGTGGACCACCCCCTCCTCCTCAAAAAACTCCACTCCTTTGGTCTCCGTGACTGTACTCTTCGCTGGTTCTCATCCTACCTATCCCACCGCTCCTTCAGTGTCACTTACAACTCTACTTCCTCCTCTCCTCTTCCTTTTTCCGTTGGGGTCCCCCAAGGTTCTGTTCTCGGACCTCTCCTTTTCTCAATCTACACCACCTCCTTGGGTCAGTTGATTGCCTCCCACGGCTTTAAATATCATCTCTACGCTGATGACACCCAAATCTATCTCTCCACCCCCCAGCTCTCTCCATCTGTCTCCTCACGCATTACCAACTTATTAGCAGACATATCAGCCTGGATGTCACATCACTTTCTCAAACTCAACCTATCCAAAACCGAGCTCATGGTATTTCCTCCCTCAGGTGCCACTTCCCCTGATTTCCCCGTCAATATCAATGGCTCAACTATCAACCCATCTCCCCACGCCAAGGTCCTAGGTGTATTCCTGGACTCTGAACTAACCTTTCAACCCCACATTCTATCACTATCCAAAGCTTGCCGCCTCTGTCTTCGCAACATCTCCAAGATACGCCCCTTCCTAACCAATGACACCACAAAGCTTCTAATCCACTCCCTGGTCATCTCCCGCCTTGACTACTGCAACTCCCTCCTCATTGGTTTACCTCTAAATAGGCTATCCCCACTTCAGTCCATCATGAACGCTGCTGCCAGGCTCATCCACCACACAAACCGCTCAGCGTCTGCTACACCCCTCTGCCAATCCCTCCATTGGCTGCCACTCAGTCACCGAATTAAATTCAAGATACTAACTATAACTTACAAAGCCATCCACAACTTGGCCCCTAGCTACATCTCTAACCTAGTCACAAAATACCAACCTAATCGTTCTCTTCGCTCCTCCCAAGACCTCCTGCTCTCAAACTCCCTTGTCACCTCATCCCATGCTCGCCTTCAGGACTTCTCCAGAGCCTCCCCCATCCTCTGGAATGCTCTACCCCAATCCGTCCGATTTTCTCCTACTTTATCCACTTTCAGACGATCCCTGAAAACTCATCTCTTCAGAGAAGCCTATCCGGCCCCCACCTAACAACTGTACATTTATTTTCTCAATCAGCACATCACCCCACAGTTATTACCTCTTGTATCTCTTGACCTTCCCTCTTAGATTGTAAGCTCTAAGGAGCAGGGCCCTCTGATTCCTACTGTATCAAATTGTATTGTATTTGTACTGTCTACCCTCAAGTTGTAAAGCGCTACGTAAACTGCTGGCGCTATATAAATACTGTATAATAATAATAATAATAATAATAATAATATCACCACATATCACTATCACCACATATCACCACATATCACCACATATCACTATCACCACATATCACTATCACCACATATCACTATCACCACATATCACCACATATCACTATCACCACATATCACTATCACCACATATCACCACATATCACCACATATCACTATCACCACATATCACTATCACCACATATCACTACATATCACTATCACCACATATCACTATCACCACATATCACCACATATCACCACATATCACTATCACCACATATCACTATCACCACATACGTATCACCACATATCACTATCACCACATATCACTATTGTCACACATTCATGTTTGCACCTTTTGTGTGCTCTTAGTGACTATGAGAAATGTGATCTGGTGAAGATTTATATTGTTTTCATTGTATTTTTTCCTCTCGAAGTTGCACAGATACATCCGGACTGTTCAGTTGAAGAACCCGTTTTTACATAACGTTGTCTTCAATGATAGAGGAGAATTTCCCTATGACATCATGGTAGGAAGTATGGTATTTTTTGATCATGAGACAGACAATTGGAAAGCCTCCATTTCACATTTTGCATCCAGAGATAGTTTGGAGACAAGCAACGTAAGAGACTCTGACGTAAATCACCATTGGAAATGGGGCAAAGTAAGAGATTTCTATTATTTGTGTTGATTGTATTTTGGACTCACATTCTTCCTTTCCTTTGTAGTATAATCTGGCTATTTTTAAGCGGGAACTCAGGTCACCTCCAGCACTGAATGTATCTAATGTCAAGGGGTACTGGGGTGTGCTGGAGTGTCCATTGATACTGGCTGTTGGAGGATCTATTGTTGCTCATGGGGTCTATTGTGGAGGAAGGGGTATATTGTTTATGGGGGGAACTTATGTTGCTGAGGGGTCAGTTGTTGCTAGGAGGGATCTACTGTTAAGGGGAAGGGTCTATTGTTGCAGGCTGCTGGAGGGTCTATAAATGCTGGATGTAGGGAGATCTATTGTTGCTTATGGGGTCTATTGTTCCTGGGGTGGATGTGTTGTTGCTGGGGGGTCTATTTTTGCTGGGGGAACTATTGTTACTGGGGGTGGGGGTGTATTGTTGCTGAAGGTATCTATAAGGGGGGCTATTGTTGTTGGCTGCAGGGGATCTTTTTTTTACTGCTTTTTTTATTATCATTAACATTTTATTTACAAATTACTTAGCATCACAAAATGATACTTGGTTCTGTTTGCTCTAAAGATGGTGCTATTGGGAGATGGGTAAGGGGTGGAACCAAGAGATAGTGCTCAAAGGAGGGTAGAAGGTGGAGACAAGGGGTGACTTGGAAGAGGGGAGTACCTGCACCTATTCTCTGAGAAAAAAAGCTCTGAGCATATTATCTGCTCTAATCTCTGATTGGACTCTCTGACGAGTAAGGACACGTTCCTGAGCAGCGAAGGTCAGTTGGAGTACATATCCATTGGTATAACATATTCTGCTGGAGGACAGAGCAATTTAGGCCCCCAGTATAAGATGTGGCTGCATTCCCAATCCTGGGGGATCACAGAACCAGGTCCATGTTCTTCTAGAAAAAGTAGAGGGATAAACAAAGATGGAGGACTTATCGAACTCCCTCTAGTGAGGACTGATAAACAGTCCTTTGACAGAATAAGCATAAATTCCCACAGACACTCCAAAAGCTTTTGGAAATCCTTCCCAGAAGAGTAGGGACCACAAAGGAAGAGGGGTGTCGACTCCAATAATATTATATAGATGTAACGGTCAGGTGTCTAGAAACTTTTGACCAAATAGATATACTGTGGCAATATTGGACAAGAACATAATGTCCTCCCTTGAGTGCTGCCAGGGGATTTGGGGGTAATAATGACTGGATTTATGAAGGAGGATGAAGGAAAATGCCTTTGTGTGCCTGAAATGTATAAAAAGGTGGGGGGTCCACATTAATGGCCATGGTTTTAAAATGGGATGTAGGACAAAGTTTAATAGAAGTGAGGGCAGATGTTCAAAAATGTTTTGTTGTAGATGTAGCACATGGATGTTTAGGCAGGGTTGCTATTGCTATGTGATAGTTGCCTTAGCCAATTGTTAAGAGATCAATTGAGTTTGACCTAATTCTTGAATTGCTGCACTTCTCTCTTCCGTCGCTAAATGGCCAGGTATCTGGTGACATTAGATAAGACAAGGGCATTGCAAGGACAGATTAGGAATGAATGGGGTGTCTCAGCCAATAGGCAGGGATTTTCTTGGGTCCCTTGGCCTGGTGGGAGAACCTATTTATTTGGGTGGAGTCAGGTGATCGGGGTTCTGTGCCACCTGGACGGCTGTCTGGGTTGACGTGTGTTGTATTGCTCTGGGCTTCTAGGCCAGAAACCTAAGACCTATCCCAGGGACATCTGGCTGCTAGGCTGTCTGAGGGCCTATCCAGAAACAGGAGAAGCAGCGTAGGGTTGGGACTGCGGGCTTATAGTCCAACCAGAATTAATGGTTCCACTGGCCAGGGAATGCATTAGACGCATTGTCAGGAAGGGGGCGGCACCCATGCGCCCCTAATGGACAGGCCCCACTGCAGGGGACCATGGAGGTGCAAGTCTGAAAGTTGGAAGAGGCACACAAGGGAAACTGTATGGAATTCTAGAAACAAGTAAACTGGAATGCTCAGAGGATACAACAAGTGCAATGATACCGGTTACCGGCAGCAGTAACTGGGAACAGGCTGGATTACACTGGGATCACTGGGGGTACAGGGATGACACTGGAATGTTCTGAAAGACACTTGCAAAGTCACTAGGAACAAGAAAGGTCCAGCGACAGGGGCACAAGAAATCTTAGGGTCACTTGGAATGTCTCAGAAAGTCAGGACCCTAGGAATCTTGGAGTCAGTCCAAATCTGGTTGGGGACACTAGGAATTAGACATGTGTGATTCGTTCCGTTACAAATAAAAATTCGGATTAAATTATCATTATTCGGAGATTCGGATGTATTTGAATTTCTGACTCACAACAGTAACAAATTTCACGAATCCAAAATAAATTATAACAAAACAAATTTTACAAATTCGAACTTGGGATGTTGGGCACACTAAAAATTTTGGGGTCACTGGGAATCTACTTGGAATGTCTGGGACACTAGAAATCTTGGGGTCACTGGGAATCTTCTTGGAATGCTGGGGACAATAAAAATCTTGGGGTCACTGGGAATCTATTTGGAATGCTGGGGACACTAGAAATCTTGGGGTCACTGGGAATCTACTTGGAATGTTGGGGACACTAGGAATCTTGGGGTCGATGGGACTCTACTTGGAATGTTGGAGACACTACAAATCTTGGGGTCACTGGGAATCTACTTGGAATGTTGGGGACACTAGGAATCTTTGGTCACTGGAAATCTACTTGGAATGTTGGGGACACTAGAAATCTTGGGGTCACTGGGAAACTGCTTGGAATGCTGGGGACACTAAAAATGTTGGGGTCACTGGGAATCTATTTGGAATGTTGGGGACACTAGAAATCTTGGGGTCACTGGGAATCTACTTGAAATGTTGGGGACACTAGGAATCTTGGGGTCGATGGGACTCTACTTGGAATGTTGGAGACACTACAAATCTTGGGGTCACTGGGAATCTACTTGGAATGTTGGGGACACTAGGAATTTTGGGGTCACTGGGAATTGACTTGGAATGTTGGGGACACTACAAATCTTGGGGTCACTGGGAATTGACTTGGAATGTTGGGGACACTAGGAATCTTGGATCACTGGAAAACTACTTGGAATGGTGGGGACACTAGGAATCTTGGGGTCACTGGGAATCTACTTGGTATGTTAGGGACGCTAGGAATCTTAGGGTCACTGAGAATCTACTTCTTTCCAGGTTCCATTTTCCCCCTTCCCCTTTATCTTTTTGCTCCTGGGTGCAAGAGCCATTGTTTTTCAGATTCTTTTTTTTTCTAGCCAATGGGAACATGGCTATTTTTTATAGGGAGGTGGGCATAGCACCCTCTAGTGTGTGCTACTAGAGTTGAGAGTAGGTAAAGCATATTCTAGCCAGGAACAACCTGAGTCAGTGAACTGGGTCAGGGTTACTAGAGGCCAGGGCTGGATGACTCATCCTGGCAGCTCTCTGGTGTGGTGCCTTCCCCCTGGTGTCTGGAAGGTTGGAGAACCTTCTAGAACTAGAGGGTGGGGGTTAGAAGAAGTTGGCATGAATATTTATGGGGCAGGGGAACTGAGACAACCTCATAAATAGACATGGACAATTCCAGCACAGGAAGTCAGATGGAAGATGAAGAAGCAGTGCTGAGGGAGTCTGTTGGTGACCCTTGAGGGATCCCTTACCAGGGCGGGGGGTTTCTGCCCTGGGTGCTCAGGAAATCTGGCTTGGAAGGATTCTAACACAGGAGGCAGTGGACGGAGGAGGCAGGAAGGAGCAAGGAGAGACAGTGATTAGATCATCACAGTGCAGGGACAGACAAGGGGAGAGACTGCCAACTGTAGCAGGTCTTTCTTGAATACCGCATTGTGCAGAGTCTTCATCTAACCTTGCCATGGGAGGTAGCCATGGTGTGTGCCAGTCGGGCAGGGCTGGGGCAGAAAGTCAGTAAGGAGGACTGTGAGAAAGCAGCCAGGTGTGGCTGATGGCAGTCAGGTGGGTTAGTATTTTCTGCAAGCAAGTGGAGGTGGAATCAGTGCCCACAAGGAAGCAGAAGGAAAGATGCCATGCTGTTTACTCACATTGTATTACTTTTGTCAAGGGACTGAAAGCTCCTGCTTGTAATGGGCCTTTACTGAACAAACAATATTCTGCTGGTTGAAGCAGGAGTAAGCAGCGGGTTGCTGCCCAGTGGAAACCAAGTTCGTGCAGGCGGATGGAAGAAGAAGACTTTTTTGTAAATAGGGAGGAAGTTGTCCCTGGTTCAGTGTTTAGGACATTCTAGAGTTGGGCATCCCATAATTCCCTACCCCATTCAAGTTATCAACCCCTAATAAAACATGATATCCCCTTATCCACAAGGTTTAGGAGGGTGTCTATGGGAATGTTTGACCATTCTTCCAGAAGCGCATTTGTGAGGTCAGGCACTGACATTGGATGAGAAGGCCTGGCTCGCAGTCTCCGCTCTAATTCATTCCAAAGGTATTCTATCGGGTTGAGGCCAGGACTCTGTGCAGACCAAACAAGTTTCTCCACCCCAAACTTGATCATCTATGTCTTTATGGACCTTGATTTGTGCACTGGTCCAAATCATTTGGTGGAGGGGGGGTTATGGTGTGGGGGTTGTTTTTCAGGAGTTGGGCTTGGCCCCTTACTTCCAGTGAAGGGAACTCTTAAGGAGTTAGCATACCAAGACATTTTGGACAATTTCATGCTCCCAACTTTGTGGGAACAGTTTGGGGATGGCCCCTTAAAGACTAGATCCATAAAGACTACTAACACTTTTTACAATATATCGTATATATACAGTATATACACAGTATATACAGTGGAACCTTGGATTGCAAGTAACGCGGTTAACGAGCGTTTCGCAGTATGAGCTATTATTTTTTTGTTTGCCAGTGTTGTCTTGCAAAACGAGCAGGATTCAAGCCTCTGCGGTGTGCAGTACCGCATTTGGCCAGAGGTGCGGGGGCGCCGGTGACGCTCAGAGCCATATAGAGCCGGTCGGGGCCACTCGGAAATACTCAAGAGTGCTCGGAAATACTCGAAAACACTCGGAAATACTCAGTTCCCGAGTGTTTCCAAGCCTTAATGAGGGTCTCAGAGTGCATCAGATCGGTCTACAAGTATTTCCGAGTCTGTCCGGCGCCCCCCCCGCCTCTGGCCACATGTGGTATTGCATGCAATAGAAGTCAATGTGGAACGAATTATCTTTGTTTCCATTGACTTCTATGGGGAAACTCGCTTTGATATGTGAGTGCTTTGGATTACAAGCATTCTCCTGAAATGGATTATGCTTGTAATCCAGTATATATATATATATATATATATATATATATATATATATATATATATATATATATATATAGATAGATAGATAGATAGATTATCTATAGATATATATGCCACTTAGTTGTTTCCTTAAAGAATTACCTGAAGGGCTAATTTGATTTCACCTGATATATTTTTCTCTCAGGTTCCCCGAGCTCGGTGCAATGATCCGTGTCCACCAGGATCCAGGAAAGTTCAAACTGAAGGAATCCACGTCTGCTGCTATGGCTGTGTGCCGTGCTCTGATGGAGAACTCTCCAACGTAACCGGTAATAAATACACAGTCGTATAGCCAGTCAGGTTGAAAAAAGACACATGACTATTAACTTTAAACCCTAGGCGTAGTACAAAAAAAAAAACCACAAACATCAGCGCAAGAGACACAACCTACCAGTAATGTGGCATGGCCCTTATGCTACTGGCTTCTGGCCTCCTTGAAATCCCCCTTCATCGAAGCCACACCCCCCACTGCTGTAATCCTCTGGTGCGTCAGGGGTTAATAGAGATGAAGAAGCTGGGATTTGCAAGAGAGCCCAACTATGCCTGGCCTTTCTGCTCAGCGCCTTCATCCCTAGAAGCCTCGCTATAGCTTCTGTGTGTAGCGCACCCCCAAAAGAGACATTGGTTTGATGGGTCCTCTGAAACCTAACCCTTGTATTCTTAGAGCAGGCCTCCCTCCACACCACTCTGACACACCCCCGACTGTTGAAAAAAAAACACACCAGACTGAGCAAACATGGTTTGTATTGGCAAAGATTTGGTTAAGGGGGCTGAACCTTCGAGGGACGGCGCCGCGGCACTGTTCTCCGGAAGTGGGGAAGGTGCACCTGTCAAAAACAAGTACCCAAGCTGAGTGCTGGATGGTTCCGTCACACTACCCCAAATTACATTTTAATTTTTATTTTATTTTTTTTTCACAAAGATAGAGCTTTCTTTTAGTGATACCACTGGGTTTTTTTTATATTTTGTGATATAAACGAAAAAAAAAGAAAAAAAAATCTTCTATTTTCTGTTATAAAACATATCCAATAAAATCAAATTTCTTCATAAATTGAGGCCAAACGGTATTCTGCTGCATGTCTCTGGTGAAGAAAAAGTCCAATAAGTGTATATTAATTGGTTTGTGTGAAATATATAGCATCTACAACAGATGGATGGCTGCTCCCTGTACACAGAATTCTGTGTTTTTGTAAACATAGAACTCTGTGTGTGATTGGCCACAGCCGATCAGCTGACCTCATCCAAAATTATTGGCTGAAATCAGCTGCCAAACTTGTGTTGTGCCCAATCACAGCACGGGTCGGCAGGGGGGCACGCGCATGCTTGCTCCGAACCTGGAAGGAAGGCCGTCACCCTGACTGGATCTGCCACCCGTTCATAGAACTAGTTAAATTTAATACCAAGATTTTATTAATAAAGAACAATTACAGCGAAATCTCGAGTTGCGAGTAACGCAGTTTACGCGCGTTTCACAATACAAGCTTTTTTTTTTTTTTAAATCCTGACTCGGTTTGCGAGCATTGCCAGAGGTGTGGGGGGGCACCGGTGATGCTCAGAGACACTCGCAGAAGCTCGGAGCCACTCGGAGCCACTCTGAGGCCCTTCGGAAACACTCAGAAACACATTCCATTCTCGGGTGTCTCCGAGCTTCTCCGAGTGTTTCCAAGTGTCTCTGGCGCACCCCCCCCCCACACACACACATGTGGTACTGCATACACTAGCAGTGACACTGATACAAATTATATGAGTTTCTATTGATTCCTATGGGGAAACTCGCTTTGATAAACAAGTGCTTTAGATTTCAAGCATTCTTCGGGAACGGATTATGCTCGTAATCCAAGGTACTACTGTATCTGATATGTGCTACATTATTGATCATTTTATTCAGTTTATAACTAAAAAATGTGTATGTTTGCCCTTTTTTTCCCCCACAGACAGTGCCACCTGCTACAAATGTCCTGATGATAAGTGGCCGGATAAGAGAAAAATGTCCTGTATTCCCAAAACATACGACTATCTCTCCTACGAGACGGACACCATGACTCAAGCCTTTCATGTTATCTCTATATTATGTTCTGCTGCAACTCTCCATATACTGACGTTGTTTATTCTACTCCGGGACACTCCAATTGTGAAAGCCAATAACCGGACTGTGAGCTTCATCCTCCTGACCTCCATCCTGCTGAGCTTCCTCTGTGTCTTCTTCTTCCTCGGGCGTCCTGTGGATATAACCTGCATGCTGAGACAAGCATCATTTGGGGTCTTCTTCTCCATCGCTGTCTCTTCTGTTCTGGCCAAGACTATCACAGTCTGCACTGCCTTCAAAGCCTCCAAACCCGGCAGCTACTGGAGGAAGTGGGTGGGAGATAAGTTGCCTAATTCTGTTGTCATAACCTGTTCCTCTGTCCAAGTTCTGATCTGTGTTATTTGGCTGTCAGTGTCCCCTCCCTACCAAGAGTATGACATGCACTCCTATCCTGGGAAGATCATCATTCAGTGTAATGAAGGGTCAGTTATTGGGTTCTACTCTATGTTGGGTTATATGGGGTTTCTGGCAGCTGTGAGTTTTGTTCTGGCTTTCATGGTGAGGACATTACCGGACAGTTTTAATGAGGCCAAGTACATCACCTTCAGCATGCTGGTGTTCTGCAGTGTCTGGATTGCCATGATCCCGGCCTATCTGAGCACCAAAGGGAAATACATGGTGGCTGTGGAGGTATTCGCCATACTGGCCTCCAGTGCCGGAATATTAGGCTGTATATTTTTCCCTAAATGTTATATAATTATCATAAAACCTGAGAGAAATACAAGAAAACATATGTTTGCTAGGGTCAGATCATAAATTCTTTTTAGAAGCCATATAGAACAAAGTTTTGTTGACTTGTAGATAGTGTGAAGAATAGATGGACTATGAAGTGTATGTGACATAACACAGATGAAAATCACATTTGTTAGTCTTGAAAGCAACCCCTTATGGAGCCTCTGGGATCTTAGAAGATGAAGGTCTGCCCTGCTCTCTCTTAACGCTAAAGGGTAAATGGGCTGTTCGCTTCGAAAGGGAAGTTTCGGTGTGCAAGGACATTTTCCCCTGAGCTTAGTAAATGAGTGTAAGTTTTACTGTGCAAAGAAAATCTAGTCAAATGTAAGGAGATTTTTTTAAAGAAAACAGCATTTTTACTTGAACATGATGGATGATGAAAGCCAGCAGAGCTTCACCTCATTTACTAAGCTCAGGGGGAAAAAAAAATCTCACCCAAAGTGTCCAAAATACAACTTCCTATGCTAAGTGAACAGTCTTTTTGCCTTTAGTAAATGGACCCCATACAGTGGTTTTCATAAACATGTTTTATGGAAGATCCCATCAACTTAATTCTTAAAGTCATACTGCAGAGCCCCTCCTGCCCCGCACTTCAAGAGTAAAATGCTCATTAAGTTTAGGGGTTTGAGGAAGGGGCTGTATTACTTACCTTACTCCTCGCTCCTGCAGGCTCCAGGGTTCCTCTCTTTTCTCTGAAGCTCCAGGCTGTGAGTAGTCTCTTGGCATCATCATAAAGATTAAAGTGTATTCCTAAAGCCCTAGATATAAAGATCATTTAACCCCTGTGGTGTAGAGGGGTCCATTGCAGCATCATTTTTTTTTTTTGGGTTATGTTGTGACCGGGGTTGAGCTTTAAAACACATCTCATGCGTGTGTCATAGGTGGGATGCATATTAAGCAATTACTATGTATTCTCTGGTGACCCCTGTGTGACCCAACTTGGGTGCCTCCTTCAAGCATCGTCTACAACAATGCTTGACGTTAGATAACGAGGTCTTACATTGTCTACAACTTCCTCCCAACTTCACCCAGGAACCAGGTATAATAGCTGAGCACCCAAGGACTAGACGACACTAGCTTAGGTGCAAACTGGAATTCTTTTTCGAAAATTGACATAGCTCACATTTCCCTAACAATGCAAAATGTAAACAGGTATATAATTAGCACAGCTAAGGAACAGCCAACATAAACCTTATGCCAATTAAACAACTAGCCACCTAGACACGCCTAGGTGACTCAGTGCCCACCCAGACCGTTCGGCACCAGTCTACAGCCCTGAATACACAAAGTACATTACACATTATCATAAGCATAAACACATAAACAACCCACAATGATTTACATAACGAGGTCAAGTGGACACAATATGAATCCCGTCTCCAAGAGATGAGGAGTCAGAAACAATAGGTGACACAATTATTAATGGGAATTTATACCTAGGAGGCACACAATTGGAGAGACACACTTAACAATAAACACATAACATGAACAGCAATCTAATTAAACAGTTACCTAATGAACAACTAGTCACCTAGACAATGCTTTGGTTAATAAATGATCCCACCCCACCTCAGACTGTCTGGCACCAGTCTACTACAGTCTATGAGACAAACTCATGCAATGTTCCAGCAGTCTGAAAAGGTGGAATTAATTTATCTTCATGGATCTCTTGAGGGATATTGTTGATAAATAGTTCTGTCCTAAGTGAAGAAGCCTCTCCACCCCAGTCTGCAGGAGGGCCACCGCATTTCCCCTGACCATCAACCACTTCAATACCGGGAACTTTCGGCACCTTCCTGCCCAGGCCAATTTTCAGCTTTCAACACTGTCACTTTTTAAACGACATATGCGCGGTCATGCGACATGTACCCAAACTAAATTTTTATCATTTTGTTCCCACAAATAGAGCTTTTTTTTGGTGGTATTTGATCACCTCTGCGTTTTTTATTTTTTGCTTAACGAATAAAAAAATACCGAAAATTTTGAAAAAAAAGTTCTTCTTTGTTTTTGTTATAAAATTGAGTGAATAAGTAAGTTTTCTCCTTCACTGATGGGCACTGATAAGCTGAAATAATGGGCACTGATAAGGAGGCACTTATGAGGTGGCACCAATGAGATAGCACTGATGAGATGGCACTGATGGACACTGACGATATGCACTGATAGGCGGTACTAATGGCCACTGATATGCAGCACTGATGAGCATTGATAGGAGGCACTGATGGGCACTCATAGGTGGCACTGGTGGGCACTGATGGACACTGGAAGGCTACACTAATGGGTACTTATGGGAGGCACTGATAGACGGCACTGCTTGGCACTGATGGGCACTTATAGGCAGCACTTATGGGCACTGAAAGGCGACACTGATGGGCACTGAAAGGCGGCACTGATAGATTTCACTGATAGGCATCACTGGTGGCACTGGCAGGGATTTTTTATTTGCCTGCCTGGGCACTGATTGGCAGGTGCCTGGCACTGATTGGCATATCCCTTGTGGTCTAGGGTGGCATACCTGGTGGTCCTGTGTGGTGGCCATCCCTGGTGGTTCTGGAGGCATCCTGGTGATCCTGGGCAGGCATCCAAGGGGGGCTGCGCTGATAAACAATCAGCACAGACCCCCCCTCTCAGGAGAGCAGCCGATCGCTCTCCTCTACTCATATCTGTCAGATGCGACTGAGGAAAAGACGATAAACTGCTCTTCCTGTTTACATCGTGATCAACCGCAATTGGACATGACTGATCACGTGGTAAAGGGTCAGAGACTCTTTACCTAGGTCGGAAATGCAGTGTGTCAGACTGGCACAACGATCGCTGAGATGCGTGCCCCCACGGGCGCTAGCCCCTAGTTATCCTGGATGTCATATGATACCCAGTCAGGATAACTGAACCACTTCCTGGCCGTCATTCTGCTATAGGCCGGGCGGGAAGTGGTCAACCTGCAGAAGATTAATATTACACCTTTCCATCCACTCCAGAAGGGAATATTGCCCTTATTCAGAGAATTAATCCAAGCCTCGCTCTCAGCGTTCATCACATTGTGGTCCATCATTAGAGAATGATCTGCTCTTTCCATGGGATCAGAGCTCTTTACCACGCTCTGACCAGGAGAAGCAGACAAAATCTCTGGTCTCCTTCATGGGCCATAATCAGTGGATAGGAGGCAAGTTTCCTCCAAAAGCCGCTGTCCCAGTTGGGTCTGTCACAACCTGAGACAGTAATAATCCATCGAGCAGATCACACATAGTCTTTAAAGCCTCTCATTCTGCTACTTCCCCTTCCGAGCCAGTGTGAGGTAGACCCATCACTTCTCTGCATCATTACAATTCCACAGAAGAGGAGCTTTAAATGTTACCTCCGGGCCATGCTGTGTATAAGTACAAGAATCCCATTTCTGCCTGTCTACAAGATCCTTCAAAGAGGTCTTCACAGTAGGGTGTACATGAAAATGTATTTTTTTATCCTTCTAAGTAATATTTTACTTTTTTGTATTATGAACATATCTACAATAAAAATATATGTACTGCACTTTGATACTGGTACTGGTACTACACTCCAGGATAAATTAAGTCTCATCTATCCAGATGTCTCCAACAGATGCTAAAGATGTGGAACCCACAGGAGAATCTTAGAGCATATATTTTTGTCCTGCATCAACCCAGTCCAGGGGTAGGCAACCTTAAAGAGGTGGAGATCTACCTGAATAAAATGGGAGAGGTCAAAGACCATCGGGAACAGTGTCCCACCGTGTTGTCTCATCACACCTGATTTAAACCTTGAATTGCCATGATACCGCATCACAACCGCTTGCATTGCAAGGCAATAATGGACTTAAATCAGGTGGTGACGAGGCAACATATCGCTTTCAGAGGGGCAGCAGTGTCTGCTGCACTTGTGAATGAGCTCTTAGTTGCATTTTGCAGCAGAACCTTTGGGACTCATTCACACATAAAGTTGGGGGGGGCGCTGGTTTCTCTGCAGTTGAGTTGTGGTTTTACCGCCCCCAATCCCTATCCCCTTTAGCTGCTGAGGGGCAGCCAAAAGTGTACACATGCAGCAGCAGCAGGAATTAAGCTCCCTGTTGCTTTTGGTGGGTGCTACCACCTGCCAATCATGACCTATTCGAGTAAATGGGGCCGCTCTGCAAGCGCTCCCACAACTGCATGCTTCTGTGGGGTCCCAGGGGTTAAAGCAGGTCTTGAGTAGGGATGGGCGAACGGTTTGGCCCGAGCAAAAGTTCAGGCCAAAATTTTGCTGTTCGGGCGTTCGGCGAACATCCGAACAAATGGGTTGTTCGATTGCTTGCTCGCCACCCCCCCCCGAACCGACCACAATGCATTGTGGCGTTGAACAGTGTATTGCAAGCCCTGATTGGCTGAAGCAGTGAGAGCTTCAGCCAATCAGAGAACATGAATGGACATGATTGGGCACTGTCCTCATGACTTTATCCAATCATGGCTCATTCCCGCCCCACAGTATAAAAGTATTCTTTCAAGGGCAGCCATTTTCAGTGTGATTTTGGTGTGGAGAGAGATAGAACAGGGCTCTATTCAGTGCTATTAGTTAGTTAGTGTGCTATACTGTGCTATTTTGCTTCAATTGTCAGTGCAGAATATTAGTTTAGTGTCAGTCTAGGGATAGTGTGAGTGTAGTGAGGAGAACCATCATTCAGCTTTGTATAGTGTGCAGCCAGAGTAGGGACAGCTCAGATAGTCTCACTGTAGTGTAGTGAGACCATGTCAGTAATCTTTACATTAGTGTATAGCTAGAGTAGGGACAGCTCAGATAGTCTCACTGTAGTGTAGTGAGACCATGTCAGTAATCTTTACATTAGTGTATAGCTAGAGTAGGGACAGTTCAGATAGCGTCAGTGTAGTGATGGTCTATTTGATTGCATTACTGCCAGTTTAACGCCATTTACTTCTGTGCGCGTTACTGCCAGTTTAACGCCATTTACTTCTGTGTGCGTTGCTGCCAGTTTAATGTAATATAGTTCTGTGTGCGTTACTGTCAGTTTAATGCCATATAGTTCTGTGTGCGTTACTGCCAGTTTAACGCCATATAGTTCTGTGTGTCACTGTACGTTTGGCACATTATATTGCAGTATATTATAGTGTATCCATGGAGGGTGTCTGTGTAAAGTGCATCTACGTACAGATTTCAACTTCTTCTTTACATTTGCTTATAAGCACCGCCCCCTCCCTCCCAATAATGTCTGGGGGGGGGGCAACAAGGAGAGGAAGACATTCCCTTGGTACTGTAAGGGGGCCAGCAACAAATGTGTCCACAGGCAAAGGTGGACGTGGTGGTCAGTCCTCAGGCAGGGCATCACTTCCTCTGTTTAGTGAGTTTTCCCATGCTATCCAGCCACAGCATGCAGTGGAGGTGGTGGACTGGCTTACTAAACCTTCCTCATCCTCCTCATCCTCTGTCACACAAGCAGAGACAAGTGTACAGTCCCCTGCAGTTGCCAGAGTGGATAAACCTACCTCCTTGTCCACATCTATTCCTGCCATAGCCCCAACATCAGCCATTAAGGAGTCAGCTGAGTTATTTGACCACAGCGTCAGCCACTTGCTTTTGGTATATTTAGGTTTTTGCTCTTGGTATAGGTTTTGGTAGAGGTTTCATGGGCACAATTAACACCCAAAGACCAATTTTTTAGCACCTGTCTGACAGGTGAATATCATTGCAGTTTTTTACAGCAAGGCCAACTCTTGCTTTCATCAAGAGTACCTCTCCAGGGTTACGGTGGGAAGGCGCCACCGACACCCAAAGACCAATTTTTACACACCCGTTACTTCTATTCAAAGTCAAAGTGACACTAGAATGTATCCACAAAAATCTCTAATCTTGTTCCCAGTGCACTACATTGTGGCCTCATCATACACAGTGGCTCCCCAGCTGTTGCTGAGCAAAATAAAGGCAGCTTGCAGGAAAAATTACATTTTTTTTGGCTTTATAAATGCAATTATTGCTGCAGCAGATTCTAGACATGGTACAGATCTGCCACTTTACAGGTAGACTAAGGGGACCCCCCAGGCACTATATTGGAAGGAATTTTTCATTTTTAGGCTTTCACTTTAAAAATAAAAAAATCACTGCTCATTTAAAAAACTAAGTTTTTCACAAAATGTTTTATTGATACATGTCTCCCAGGGCAGGACCCGGTTCTCTATACCCATTGTATGCCCAATTACTTGCATAAAAGCATTAAAAGTGGGCACTTTTGATTTTTGACTTTCGGGTCCCATTGACTTTAATGGGGTTCGTTATTCGGGTCCGAACTTTTGCGGCGTTCAGAAGTTCTGGTGCAAACCGAACAGGGGTTCGTTCGGCCCATCCCTAGTCTTGAGAAAGCAACACAACGCTGCCTGCTTTAACCCCTTGTTTGCTGTACTTCACAAGGTGCAGGGCACTTGCAGAGTAGCCTCATTTACTTGAATGGCTCATGCTTGGCAGGTGCTACACCCACCAACCACGAGGGGGCATATAACTCCTGCTGTGGCTGCGACATGTGTACACCCTTGGCCTAGGGTTGTCACCTCATCCCTTTAAACCTGAACACGTATTACCCTGTTTCCCCAAAAATAAGACCTAGCGTGATTGTCGGTGATGCCTGCAATATAAGTCCTACCCCCCAAATAAGCCCTACCCTGTTTCCCCAAAAGTAAGCCCTACCCTGAAAATAAGACCTACAAGAACTTTAACAAGGGCTTATTTGGGGGGTAGGGCTTATATTGCAGCCATCACTGACAATCACGCTAGGTCTTATTTTTGGGGAAACAGGGTAGTTACACGGGTTCTGAGGCTAAAATAATGCAGGTAAAGCACCAAGTGAGTTTAATTACCACCTTAACCAGCCACAGAACCTGTGTAATTAATACGTGTTCGGGTTTAAAGGGATGAGGTGGCAACCCAACCCTGGCCACTGCAGCTACAGGGGGTAAGTTTGGGGCAAAGCTGATAAAAACACATCTTTACTGTGGAGTTTTACCACCCCCCAAACTGCAAATGTAAATGAACCCTTACTGTTCTGATCCCCTTATAGGGCTGCTTTCACACTGATGTGCTGCGGTTTACCTGCACCACAGGTGCAGCGCAGTTTATTCGCGACTTTCCTGGGTTAGCTGTACTTTGCCATAGACTTCTATTATATGCGGAAGGTGTGGTGCACTGCAACCCTGGTGTGCGTAAACCACAGCCCATCAGTGTGAAAGCAGCCCTATACTATTGTGCCCGGTGTATTGCTTCACACTGACCTGAAGGTCTCTTCTTACCTGTTGCTGGCACCTCTCTGGAGATTGCTAGCCGGGATAATAAGAGATGGAGTGCAGTCGGTATCACTCCTCATGGGACAGGAGGCGGCACTACAGAGGAGGCATCGGCTCATGCTACTCTTGCTCCCCCACTACAGCTCCAACTTTACAAGTGAGAGGGGAGGTTTCACTTAAAGGGACCGATCTGTTGCCGACATCCCCAAGAGTAATATGTGCAAATAAAAGGTACCCCCCCAATCACATGAGACTTTTAAGGCAACTTGATAAGAAAATTTGAAATATATATATATAAATATACTGTATATTGATTGGTTTGCACAAAACTGGTATTACTGGTAATGGCGGTGATCTGCGATTTTTTTTAGCAGGATTGCAATATTGCGGCAGACAGATCGGACACTTTTGACACTATTTTGGGACCGTTGACATGTATACAGCGATCAGAGCTAAAAACAGCCACTGATTACTGTATAAATGTCATTGGCAGGGAAGCGGTTAACACTAGGGGGCGATCAAGGGGTTAAATATGTGTCCTAGGGAGTGTTTCTAACTGTGGGGGGATGGGACTGCCTGGGGGAGGAGACAGATTGTTGTTCCTAAGCAGTAGGAATAACAGATCAGTCTACTCACCCCTGACATAATGGAGATCTGTCTATTTACATTGACAGACCTCCGTTTTGTCTTTGTGTGGATCGATCGTGGGTGCCCGGTGGACATTACGACCACCGGGCACGCGCATCAGCTCAGACGTCGAGCCGCGGGCGCTTGCGTGCATGTGCCCCCTAGTGGTCTTAAAGCAGCCAACGTACAGCTGCTAAGCAGGAAGCAGTTAACCTGACACATTTAGACATCAGCTCAGTGTCTAAAAGCTCTAAAGTGGAACTACAGGTTTCTCCATCCATCAATACCCTTATCGGACGTGTAGGAGGCATAGGATTCATCAACCACCTCTCAACTTGGGTACATTCAGAAGGGAGGGTGGTGATATGGATTTGTGGCAAATTAAAAAAAGGCGCCAACAGCCCTGAATATTCAATAAATACGGACATGTTTTTTTTTTTTGGGGGGGGGGATTTTTTTGGGTGCCAACATATTGGAAACAGAGAATTTATATATAAAAAATATTTTCTTAGTACAAAAAATAGGCAATTAAAAGGTTTGTTATTATTAAATGAATATAAACATAAAAGCAACTTGTCTTATAGTGTGCCATCAAAGAGGAAATTATCTTGTCACATAGAAGGTGATGGTCATGTAGTTAGCCCGACATGTTTCGCCACCATGGGCTTCCTTGGGGGATATGTTTATTGCACGATGTATATCACTAAATAAAAAAACAAAACATAATTTGAGACACTACATTTACATATTATAACCTAAGGTATAAAGCCAAAGTGGTTCAAAGAAGAAAAGATAATTGTGCTATATAAATCTCGTATAATAATAATAATAATAATATTGTTCGCCATGTTAAGTCATATCACCACTCACCCGACTCGACTTTCCATTGCCTCCGAACACGAGCAAAGGATGATGTGATGAACACCAGGGGGCGCACAGGACGGCCGCAAAGCTTGTGATGTCATTGCATTGTCCAAGGTCCATAGACATGGATGAGTGAGTTTTGGGTGGAGGAACTTAACTAGCCTGCACAGAGTCCTGATTTGGCCAGATAGAGCACCTTTGGGATGAATTAGAACAGAGACTGCGAGCCAGGCTTTCTCGTCCAACATGAGTGCCTGACCTCACAAATGTGCTTCTGGAAGAATTGTCAAACCTTCCCATAGATACACTCCTAAACCTTATGGACGGCCTTCTCAGAAGAGCTGAAGCTTGTGTGCCTGCGTGTAAAGGCAGATGTTCCAATACTTTTGACAATATAGTGTATATCACACCATAATACAAGGATATACAGACCAACACACCCTCCAGGTGACACCAACGTGCACACCACACAGGTTGGGCTTGGATGCAGTTCAGTTTTATTTGGACAGGTATTTGGATGCCTTTCATGCATCCAAAGTGAATTTATTTTGGACTCTTTAGATTATCTTCTCGCACACAATTTATTTTCTTTTGATAGGATTTATTATGGTGCGTCTACGGGTGCTAGATTGTTGCCCTCTCTCGCCAACTTATACATGCGTCGGTGGGAGAGGGTTACATAGTTACATAGTTACATAGTAGGTGAGGTTGAAAAAAGACACAAGTCCATCAAGTCCAACCTATGTGTGTGATTATGTGTCAGTATTACATTATATATCCCTGTATATTGCGGTCACATCTATGGCGAGGGTAACCCATTCAGGTCTAGCATTAAATTGTTCTATTGCTACATAGATGATCTGATTTTTGTTCTCGAGAATTCTGGGTTTGTGTTGAAAAAAAATCATAGAATACCTTAATAAATAGTAATAAAAAAAAACTAAGATTCACAAGACAGCAAAACAATCATTTTAATACCATTTCTGAATGTGGCAGGATCACACAGTGAGGGGCAAAGTGAGAACCAATTTATACAGGACAGGGGCTTACGCGTTTCAGCTTAAAGCCTTGACCACAGCACAGGTGCAGGGATCAAGGCTTTCAGACGAAACACATAAGGTGTGTTTTTTAACTCACTACCATGTACCAATAAAGAAATTTGCATGGACTGAGGAGTTGCCGGCTCTATTATTTTCATAGGTGATGTTTGTGTTTGATGGTCGGAGAACATCAGAGAGCCAGAGCACCCACGTTGTAGATCCTAGTACAGGCTTGAATACGGATTCCACTACTCTGAGGGCTACACCTGTCTCACAAACCTTTATAAAGTAGTCTGAAGTATGAAATAGATTTCTACCTTCTGCACCCTCATAGAAAAGTAGACTTCTCCTCTGGAGAAGATGGCAGCAGAACCCTAACACAAGTTCGGGACTTGTAGGACACCTTTCTAGGAGGGACTGAATCGGCTCCATTCAATCATATGGATATTGCTTAAACGGTGACATGTTTTTGGTATTTGGTCCACCCCTTATAAATCTGCTGATTTGGTTTAGACATAAGCTCATTCATTTCTATGACAGACCTACTGTAGCTTTTATTGCTGTTACAATGCTTTCCCATTTGTGTTTTATGTGTTTATTTAAAGATAGTAAAAAATATAATCCACCAATAAATGAAAACCAGCTTTGCTGCAATATTCACCTTCAATCCAGAGATTTCACCTGCTCCAGGTGTCCTCAGTCTACAACAGATTATAAAAAGGAGGGAAAGGCCGCACTCCAGGCACATTCATTCCATGGAGTGCACAGCAAATCTCCCCTCTGACAGTTAACCCCTCTAATGCATTTCACACTAAATGGTTTTAACCCCTTCAGATCCGGGCTGTAGCCGAATGACGGCTACACCACAGATCTGCTTTGCCGGGAGGCCGTCAATAGACGTCCTCCCCTTTGCAAGCTCGCCAGGCCCCCTGAAAGGCGCGCGCGGCACGGGCCATGATCACCTGAGTCAGTGAGACTCGGGTGATCACAGATCAGAGTAAGGGATCGATCCCGACCCCTTATCATGTGACCAGCTGTCAGCCAATGACAGCTGATCACGTGATGTAAACAGAAGATCGGTAATCGTTTTTTTGGGGGGAGGAGAAGAAAAAAAAAGCCGATCACCGGCTTCTGTTGAAGGGACATCGGTCTCAAAGAGGAAGAGGCGAAGCCACCTCATATGTGCCCACCAGTACCGCCTGCCAGAGCCATGAATCAGTGCCCACAGTGCCCACCAATCAGTGTCCACCAGTACATCAGTGCCAGTAATAAGTGCCACCTATAAATGCCCATGAGTGCCACCTAGTGCCATTCAGTGCCTCATCAGTGCCACCTAGCAGTGCTGCCTATCAGTGTCACCTACCAGTGCCATGAATCAGTGCCCACAGTGCCCACCAATCAGTGCCCACCAGTACATCCCTGCCAGCAATCAGTGCCACCTATCAATGCCCACGAGTGCCACCTATCAATGCCCACCAGTGGTGCCAATCAGTGCCTCATCAGTGCCACCTAGCAGTGCTGCCTATCAGTGTCACCTACCAGTGCCATGAATCAGTGCCCACAGTGCCCACCAATCAGTGCCCACCAGTACATCCCTGCCAGCAATCAGTGCCACCTATCAATGCCCACGAGTGCCACCTATCAATGCCCACCAGTGGTGCCAATCAGTGCATCATCAGTGCCACCTAGCAGTGCTGCCTATCAGTGTCACCTACCAGTGTGATTAGTGCCCATCACTGCCACCCATCAGTGCCCATCACTGCCACCCATTAGTGCCAATCAGTGCCAGCTATCAGTGCCAGCTATCAGTGCCACCTATTAGTGCCCTTCAGTGCCACCTATCAATGCCCTTCAGTGCCGCCCAACAATGCCACCCATCAGTGCCACCTCTCAGTGCCTACTAATGCCACCTATCAGTGCCCACCAGTGCCACATATTAGTGCCCACTAGTGCCACCTATTAGTGCCCATCAGTGTCGCCTTATGAGTGCCCATCAATGCAGCCTATCGGTGCCCATCAGTGCAGCCTATCAGTGCCCATCAGTGCAGCCTCATCAGCGTACATCAATGAAGGAGAAAAATTACCTGTTTGCAAAATGTATTAACAAAATATAAAACGGTTTTGAATTTATTTTTTAAAAAATCTGTCTTTTTAATTTTTTTTAACAAAAAATAAAAAACCCAGAGATGATGATCAAATACCACCAAAAGAAAACTCTATTTGTGGGAAAAAAATGATAAAAATGTCATTTTGGGTACAGTGCTGTATGACCGCGTGATTGTCATTCAAAGAGTGACAGGGCTAAAAGCTGAAAATTGGTCTGGGCAGGGGGGGGGGGGTTAGGTGCCCAGTAAGCAACTGGTTAATAGTGGAGACTCTAGAAACGTACCCATTTAGGGAGACCGTGGCACATTTTTTTGTTCTTGCATAATAGATATTTGGGCCGTCCCCATTTGTGTGTCTCCCTTCAGCTGTCATTTACTATCAGATACAAGACAATTAAACAAACAGAATATGGAGACTTGCACCCTGGTCACTGCCTCAACATAAAGCCAACATCTCATAACATCTCATTTACCCAATTAGAATGTGTTCTTTGTGAATGTATGAACGCGATTCAGAAAATCCACAGAGATCTTTCAATGCAATGTCACTTTATTGACTATCAGATATGGATTAAACCATATTTAGTTATCTTGTATAGTCTGGTCTATCCAGTCTCTGTAGATGGAGATATCAGTGAAGATGGCAGGCTTAGATGTAGAGCAGGAAGAGGACGCAATACCGGCAAGGATCTTGGTTCCGTTCCTCTCACACACAAGGGCTGCACCACGGTCCACCTGAAAAAGAAGCAAAATCAGAAGTTCTAAGAAAGTTTCCCATTAGTATTTCAATGAATGTATGGTATGCATTATTGGTCTGCAGATTTTACAGGACTATGGAACCAGAGAAATATCTGCTAACACCTGGACATCCCTCCTTCCTGATTGCTTCATTTTTTGTACCAGTTAGTGCATTGAATAAAGTCAGTGAAAAGACGTATTTCAGTTACTGATGTGAGTTTGGTGGGCTCAGTCACCAACGGAAGTCATGTACCTTTTGGTCAGTCATGTACTCCCAGCAATGACCATGTCATCACAAACATGTCCCAGTCACACAGGGATGATCGGGATCCTTTGCTGCCATTGGCAAAAATACCCGGTGCTTCCAGGTATTGAAGGAACGCATAGCCTCCTCCCATGTGACAGTGTATAGGTGCAGCAGGAGGAAGGATTGACAGTGGAGCATTGGTGAGTGTCAGCTTGTCAGGGAAATCGTATGCATGGTTGTGCGCGGAGATGTGCATGAAGATGTGCACATGCTCATAATAATTCTCGAGTGACAAGTAGACGTTCCCTTACTCATGCGCGTGCTCATAATAATTCTCGAGTGACAACCGGATGTGCCCTAATTTACGTGCGTGCCCGTGAGCCCGCATGAATACTTGCCACTCGCTTGCCCATTTAAAGTGGCTCCAGAGACCAGAGGTATTTCTGAGTGGTCGTCAGCTTCTACCATTTGTGGTCTGATTCTGTACTTCCCAGCTTGTCTTGACCTCACTTGTTCCTGATACCTCATTGCTGATTCTGGCTTGTGACCTGACTCTGCCTGCTGTTTTGGTACCTTCTCTGCTCACCCAATATCACCCCCGGCCTGGCTCTGACCCTGCTTTGGTTTCTGATTCTGCACCTCTTCTGCCCTTCTAAAACTGACTCTTGCCTGCCTGACCACTAAAGATCTTGCATCTGCCTGCTTGTAAACCGGCTTGCTGCCTGCTGTTCCTGCTGCAGTGCCTCCGCATCTGCCAGACTTTTCTACATTGGCCTGCTGTCCTGCCTGTTTGCTGCCCATTGTTCTGCGCTGGCTGCTGTGTCTTCTCATCAGCCAGCTCGGCACCTGCTGCAAGGTTCTTCTGGCCAGGATTTCCTACAAGGCACCCGTGCCACTCTGTGCCTTCTTATATCCTGTCATCACTTCCAGGAGAAAGAGGGCAGGAGGTGTAAGGGGAGGTGTAAGGGGAAGCCCTCTTGTCAGTTTGCCCCCGACCATGCAACCTATTAAATAAATCTGACTACAAGTCAGATTTTTAAGAGAGTTCTGCCGTCTAGACTACGTTTTTCCCAGGGAAGGTGATCCCCATTTAAGCTAACCCTCACAATATTTAATCAATTTTCTACATGTTCATAAAAAATATGTATTAAATTAATTCAGAAAAACAATCATTTATTTCTACATAGGATATAATTCCTCAATTCCCCACTCATCATATACTATTATACATCCCACTTGGTATATTCAAAAATCAGTATAGAATATAAATGTACAAAATGTATACTAAACATTCCCTATATAAAAATAGGAAGCTATAAAATATCCAATAAAAAACATGTAAAAAAATCAAATTTCCTCATCAATTTAGGCCAATATGTATTCTGCTACATATTTTTTGTAAAAAAAAAAATTCCCAATAAGCGTATATTGATTGATTTGTGCAAAAGTTATCACATCTACAAAATAGGGGATATATTTATGGTATTTTTGTTTTGTTTTGTTTTTACCAGTAATGGCGGTGATCAGCGATTTTTAGAGGGACTGCGACACTGTGGCGGACAAATATTTTTTTCTAGTAATGTCGGTGGTCAGTGATTTTTAGCAGGACTGCGACATTGAGGCAGACAAATTGGACACCTCACTGACATTTATGACACCTTTTGAGCTTTTGAGGACCAGTGACACCAATACAGTGATCAGTGTTAGAAATATGCACTGTCACTGTACTAATGACACTGGCTGGGAAGGGGTTAAACATCATGGACAATCAAAGGGTTAAATGTGCCCCTAGGGGGTTGCTTTCTAACTGCAGGGGAGGAGCTTTTACTGGAGGAAGACAGTGATCTGTGTTCCTGCTTAGCAAAAACACAGGATCTCCATCTTCCCTTCTCACAGAGTGGCGGCCTGCCTTGTTTACATAGGCAGACCGCCGCTCCGCCTCACCTGAGAATGATTAGCGGGTCCCGACAGACATCTCGTCTGATGGACCCGCTGATTGGCTCCCGCTGTGTCCCACCACAGCGGGAGCTGGCAGCCGGCTGCTTGCTTGGGCGCGTCCCAGAGCCTGTGCACAAAATCACATACAGGTATGATTATTTCTATATTCCACACATTGTATTTGGTTCTTATGATGTAGAGGACCTCACATGTAGTGTGCTCTTCGGGTGTCGTATTATACATTATCAGTGTGTTTTACTAAGCAGTACTAGTGGGGGGCGCTCTACCCCATATCTTATCTGTAACTTCAGGTTATCCTTATTATAGACTTACCTGTAGGCACAAGTTCAAAAGACCACTTTAACAATCACATCATCAAATAACAGTGATATCATCAAAAAAGAACAGTGATATCATCAATTAACAGTGACATCATCAAAAAGAACAGTGACATCATCAAATAACAATGATATCATCAAAAAAGAACAGTGACATCATCAATTAACAGTGACATCATCAAAAAGAACAGTAAATACCTTCTTGTTCTGGGAAAACTAAATGATGTAAGGAGAAATATTCCATAATAATTCCCCTCCAATGATACACAAACTGCAAAAGATAAATCAGGCAGATCTGTAACTGTTTACTACACTACATACACATAAATAAGGGATTTCATTAAAAATAAAAAAAAACACACAGCCATCCGGGTCTCACCAATATTGGTGACAAGATGGGGACAACATGGGAAGAGACCCAGACATGAGGCATGCCCTAGGACTTTAATTGGTTAATCATTTTTTTTGGAGGATATCATATTCCCTTACTGGAATGAGTGGCGTATCCCGATGTGGTGGTGACACAGTTGCCTCCTTTGTTCGTGGTGTCAGAACCAGAAGCCAGAGAAACCAGGGACACATCTTCATTGATGAAGAGAGGACTGGACAGCTTGTTTAGAGCGATGTCATCGGGGGTGGTCCTGATGTTGTACTCGGGGTGTCTAAAGACGTAGAAAAGTTTTTGTAGCATTTTTAATAATTTTTTAATAAATCAGAACTCATTTTCTAGAATATATGACTTAATTTTCTTATAAATGTAAATATGAGTAATGTGGCTTCAGATAGGCGCCATAGTGAGGAATAGAATGGTAATGGGAACAGCAAACACTTGGATAATCTTCTAGGAAGGCCTGGTGAGGTTGTGACTTTATATTGACCCTGGAAGTGGTGCAGATGTTCTACATATACTAAATACAATTTTTTTTTTAACGGAGCCCACCATAAGTGGTGAAGATTGGGTCTGTTTGGTTTATCACAGAACCCTGCAGCCGGATAAGGTAAGGGAGATTCCTAAGGAATTTTTCTACTTCTTGTGGGTTTTTCTCCTTTAAGTGAATGTTGCTATGCCTAAAGTCACTACCGGGGGCTGTCAAGAGCACGTACCTGTTCCATGCTTGTCAGTCTTGCTCTGTGTCACAAGCTGCATGCTTCCTCTGAGCCCAAGCTCCAGGTGGGGGGGTTTCTCTTTTCAGGAATGTCCCCCCACAGCTTCCTTCCAGGCTAGAGGTCATGGGTCAGTCGGCGGTATGCCGCACCTCTCCCGCTCCCGCCACCATTACGGCGGCTCTCCATCCACCTGCCCTCCTCCGCCCCAGACCCCCCTCCACGTGCGATCCGGTCAGATTGGAGACCCCGCTTGTGCGGAAAAGCAGTCTTTTTGTAAAAAAGATGGGGGGCGGAAGGGGTGGTCGGAGGAGGGGGAGCGGAGCATTAGCAAAGCGTGGTTCAATGCCCACAATGCGGGCCATGCTTAGCTATAAAGATGCACTTTTTGCAGGTGCACACAGCTAAAGGAGGGACACAGAGCAGATGGATGGCATGTGAGTGTGGGTGACACAGGCATTCCCAGGCACGTGTACTTAGCATCAGGCTGAGCTTTGATAGCAGTGGCAGTTGCTAAACTATTTTGCTCAGCAGGGGGTGCATTTCTGGTAGTACCTCTGCATTTGTGCTTAGTACTATGGGCAGAAAGGGAGGTACAAATACCCTGAAAAATATGGGCTCAAAGGGAAGTCCCTCAGGCTCTGAGGACCCCCCTCTGCAACGCCATCTCCCCCTGAAAGACCTATGGAGACTGGTCAGAGTGAGCCGTCGGGGTTAGGGGCTGCAACTGCTTCGGCATTTCAGCCCCTGCATATATTACTCAGGAGGTTTTTTCCTCAGCCATGATTGGATTAGAGGAAAGATTAGTGGCCTTAATCGCATCTTCACAAAGTGGAAGAAAATGCATTAGGTCCTCTTCTACCACCCAGGACCCTCAAACAGAGGAAGACTGGGAAAGGGAAGATGAATCCCCCTCAGGGGACTGGGAAGAGACTGATGACTCCTCTTCTGAGGAATCAAGTGGGGAAGGACCCTCTTCAGCTTCACAGGCTGAGAAATTGCTGGTGCATTCTCTTACTGAAATGGTCCGCTCCACATTTAAGTTACCCGTAACTGAGTCGGTTGAAAAGCCCACTTCTTCTTTGGGTTCACTAAGGCTTCCTCAAGCTGCGTATGCTTTTCCTGTTCATTCATTGCTGGAAAAGCTTATTTATTCTGAGTGGGATCACCCAGATAAACATTTTTTCCCTCCTAAAAAGTTTTCAACACTTTATCCTATGGAGGAAAAATTTACTAAGATGTGGAGTATACCAGCAATTGACGCTACTATATCCTCTGTAAATAAAAGTTTGATTTATCCTGTTGACAACGCTCAAATGCTTAGGGATCCAACCGATAAAAAATTGGAATTCCTATTAAAAAACTTTTTTTTCATTGGCAAGTTCAGTAGCTCAACCTGCAGTGGCGGCAATTGGGGTATGCCAATCCTTGAGAGACCACTTGAAACAGGTGCTCAAGGTTTTCCCTGAACAGCAGGCCCAGGAGTTAGCCGAGCTGCCAGCGGCTTTGTGTTTTCCAGTTGACGCAATCAGAGATTCTATCCTTCAGACCTCTCACCTTACGCTTGGGTTGGTGCATATGCGTAGACCCTTATGGTTGAAAAATTGGTCAGCCGAAGCCCCATGCAAAAAGCTCCTGGCTGGTTTCCCCTTCCACGGTGTAAGGCTGTTTGGGGATGATTTGGATAATTATATCCAAAAAATCTCAAGTGGTAAAAGTACCCTTTTGCCAGTTAAGAAAAGGAATAAATGTCCCTCATTTAAAAGGGCTCTTTCCCCAGTGCCAGGGACATCAGCCTCCAGGCAGTAGTGATGGCCTCCACCGTCAGGTTCAAGAGGTAAAACTCAGAGTCAACCCCAGGGACAAAAGAAGTCCTGGGGGAGGAAATCTACAAGACAGAATGCTAAAGCCTCTTTATGAAGGGGCGCCCCCGCTCGTTCGAGTGGGGGAAGACTGCTACAGTTCTCAAGGGTCTGGCAGGAGGATTTTCAGGACAGATGGGTGGTCTCCACAATAACTCTAAGTTACAAACAAGAGTTTTCCGAGAACTCCCATCTCCTCGTTTCCTCAGATCAAATTTTCCCAAAGACTCGGAGAAAAAGAAGTCTCTCTTTCAAGCGTTGGAGCGACTTTTGTCGCAAAAAGTAATCATGGTGGTTCCCATGGAAGAGCAGGGGTTGGGGTTTTATTCAAACCTTTTCACGGCGCCAAAACCAAATGGAGATGTCAGACCTATTCTAGATCTCAAAGATCTAAACCGGTTCATAAAAATGAGATCTTTTTGCATGGAATCAATCCGATCAGTAGTCTCCATCCTACAAGGAGGAGAACTTCTGGCATCAATCAACATCAAGGATGCATACCTGCATGTACCTATTTTCCCCGCTCATCAGAAATATCTGCTTTTTTCAAGTAGAAAAACTTCATTTTCAGATTGTAGCTCTAACTTTCGGGCTAACTACTGCACCTCGGGTGTTTACAAAGGTCCTGGCCCCTTCTCTGGCCAGATTATGGGCCCAGGGTATAACGATTATAGCTTACCTAGACAACCTGCTCTTAATAGACCGGTCAGTAGCCCACTTACACCAAAGCTTGGTCACCACAGTCAACTAACTGGAATACCTAGGTTGGGTCCTCAACCTATAGAAGTCTTCTTTAAAACCAGTAAGAAGACTAGAGTACTTGGTTCTGGTTATAGATACAGCCCAGAAGAGGGTGTTTTTACCCCAGGCAAAAATCAGCGCCATAAAGGAGCTGGTTCAAGTAGTCAGGGCGAAGAAGGGTCCTTCTATTCACCTTTGCATGAGGTTGTTGGGAAAGATGGTGGCTTCATTCGAAGCGATTCCCTATGCTCAGTTTCATTCGAGACTGTTGCAAAACAGTATCCTGTCTGCCTGGAACTAGAAACTCCGGGCACTAGATTTTCCAATGCGTTTGTCGCCAAAAGTGCATCAGAGCCTCAGTTGGTGGTTGATAACCGAGAATCTACGGAAAGAGAAATCCTTCTTACCAGTTACCTGGAAGGTGGTAACAACAGTTGCAAGCCTTTCGGGTTGGGGAGCAGTTCTGGAAGAGGCGGCTGTCCAAGGGAAATGGTCCAGAACCGAGAGGACCTTACCCATCAACATTCTAGAGATTCGGGCAGCGTACCTAGCCCTAAAGGCCTGGACATTCAGGTTGCAGGGTTGTCCTGTCAGGATCCAATCCATCAATGCCACAGCAGTGGCTTATATCAATCACCAAGGGGGCACCATAAGTCGTGCAGGCCAGAGAGAGGTAAACTAGATCCAAACCTGGGCAGAAAAGCATGTGCCATGCATATTGGCAATCTTCATTCCAGGGGTAGAGAACTGGCAGGCGGACTACTTAAGTTGCTAGCAGTTGTTCCTTTGGGAATGGTCTCTTCACCCCGACATCTTCCTGGCTATATGCCAAAGATGGGGGATCCCGGGCGTAGATCTGTTTGTGTCCAGGTTCAACAAAAAGATCGACAACTTTGTGTCAAGAACAAGGGATCCACTTGCATGTGGGACAGATGCATTGGTGACCCCGTGGGATCAGTTCTCACTGATTTATACATTCCCTCCTATTCTGCTGCTACCACGACTTCTTTGCAGGATCAAGCAGGAAAAGAAGTCAGTGGTTCTTGTGGCCCCAGCATGGCCCAGAAGATCTTGGTATGCAGAAATAGTAAAGATGGCGATAGGGACCCCATGGACCCTACCATCATGTCCAGACCTGCTATCGCAGGGACCAGTGTTCTGTCCTACCTTACAAATGCTAAATTTAACGGTTTGGCTATTGAAGCCCACATTCTAAAGAGTCACGGGTTTTCAGGCTCAGTGATATCTACCTTGATTAATGCAAGGAAGCCAGCTTCCAGAGTCATTTATTATAGAGTCTGGAAGGCATATGTTTCCTGGTATGAATCCAGGGGTTGGCATCCCAGAAAGTATGTCATAGGTAGAATCCTTGCCTTTCTGCAAATGGGGTTAGAAATGAAGCTGGCCTTGTGTACCATCAAAGGCCAGGTCTCGGCCTTATCGATTTTGTTTCAACGACCACTTGCTTTGCATTCTTTGGTCCAAAGCTTTATACAGGGGTAACGCAGCTTAATCCACCGGTTAAAGCACCCCTGAACCCTTGGGACTTGAATTTAGTTCTGTCAGCATTACAGAAACAACCTTTTGAGCCGATACATACATCATACAACATATTCCCTTGGTCCCTTTGACAAGGAAGCTAATATTTCTGGTAGCCATTTCTTCTGCAAGAAGGGTATCAGAATCGGCTGCTCTTTCTTGTAGGGAGCCATATTTAATCATTAACAAGGATAGATTATTATTGTGTCCTCATCGTCAGATTTCTACCGAAGGTGGTTTCAGGTTTTTTATCCAGGATATTGTTCTGCCTTTTTGCCATTTTTTACAGAACCCTGTTCTAAGGATGAAAAGTCACTACATTCTCTGGATGTAGTGAGAACGGTCAAAATCTATTTGGAGGCGACTGCTCAGGTTCGGAAAACGGATGTTTTGATTGTGTTGCCTGAAGGTCCTAGAAAAGGACAGGCAGCGTCGAAATCTACTATTGCTAAGTGGATTCGGCAAGTAATTATTCAAGCTTATGGTTTGAAGAGAAAAGTTCCACCTTTTCAAATCAAAGCGCACTCCACCAGGGCTGTTAGTGCTTCGTGGGCAGTGCATCACCAGGCCTCCATGGCTCAAATCTGCAAGGCCGCAACTTGGTCTTCAGTCCATACATTCACCAGATTCTATCAGGTGGATGTGAGAAGGCATGAGGATATGGCCTTTGGCAGCAGTATAAGGTCCTCAGGTCTGATTGCACCCTACTTTTTGTTTGTGTCTCCCTCCCCTCAGATAGCATTGCTCTAGGACATCTCATTCAGTAAATACTGTGGCTCTGTGTCTTGTTATGTACAAAAAAGAAAATAGGATTTGTATAACAGCTTACCTGTAAAATCCTTTTCTTGGAGTACATCTTCTAATTCATGTATATTGCTTTGCTACAAAACTGAGGTACTCCCAGTAAGGGGAGGGGTTTTATAGGGAGCTAAACTTCCTGTCTAGGGCATGCCAGTGTCCATCACCTAGAGGTGCCATATAACCCATACAGTAATTACTGTGGCTCTGTGTCCCGTGATGTACTCCAAGAAAAGGATTTTACAGGTAAGCTGTTATAAAAATCCTATTTTTTACTTGTTGCAAAAAGTCTTCTTTACCCAGAGATGCCCAACCAGAACCCTCTGATGTGACCTTCAACCTGCTCTAGGATGGAGCCGGCGGTAGACATGTACAATTCGTTTTGTCCTGAATTCGTTTTTTGACTAAATTCGACAAACTAGTTAATTTGGAAATATTCAAATTGACAAAAAATGGTTTAACAAATTTGTCCAAAAATTAGAAAATTCGTAAATTTCAAAAATTCGGAAAATTTGAAAATCCAAAAATAAGAATGAAAATCCGAATATTCAAAAGAACGAAAATAAGAACGAAAATCCGAAAATTTGAAAACCCGAAAAAAGTCCAAAAAATTACCTAACTAACTAATAATAACTATTAAATTATAGGTATTGGAATTTCTTTTTTTTTAAATTTGGCTGTTAGTGAACATAACGAATACGAATTTATCCGATGTTACGAATTATCTGAAATAATGAATGCCGCATCTAAATGAATGAAACGTAATTAATAAAAAATAATAAATAATAATAATAAAAACATTTTATTATTATTATTATTATTATTATTATTTATAATTATTAATGTATTACGTTCCATTCATTTAGATGCGGCATTCGTTATTTCGGATAATTCGTAACTTCGGATAAATTCGTATTCATTATGTTAACAGCCACATTTGAAAGGAAATTCCAATACCTATAATTTAATAGTTATTATTTCGGATTTTCACATTTTTGGATTTCCATTCTAATTTAAGGATTTGCGCATTTCCGAATTTTCAAATTTTAGAATTTCCAAATTTCCGAATTTCCGAATTTTAGAATTTCCAAATTTTAGAATTTCGGATTTTCGATCATAACGAGTGACCCCAAAAAAACAAAACAAAACAAAAAAAAAAGAATGAAACGAAAATGAACAAATTTTTCAGCAGATGCAAAAAATAAAGGTATCTCTACACAGAGTGGTCCTGTGGATACCTAAATGTAAAAAAGTGCCACGTCCTATAATTAGTACGACAAAAGAGAAAATATACAGGGGACTTTGGACTTTATAGGCACAGTAACATCACATAGATCTTAAGTAAAAAGACTAATTTATTGAAAAAACATATACATAGAAAATACGTTTAAAAGCCACAAATCACAAAAAATACATCTGATAAGAGGTATTTGACAGATCCGATGCTAATTACAACCATCTAATTGATACAACTCAGACAGGAGGATGGTCATCCCAGGTATCGACAAGTCCGAGGTGACGGTTGAGTAGCAGGTCATAGAATATGGGGTACGTGTCATAGAGATGCTCAACTAGTTGCGCGTGTCCTCACGCTTCTTCAGGAGCGACGAGCTGTGGCGTGGTAAAAATGGATATGAACAAATCATATGATAACCCGCAATGATAGGTAGCAAAGCTCACGATGCACAATTACACCACATAAAGCAACTCCAAAGTAGATCTAGGGACCATCTATATATCAGAACCAGCAGTTTCATTAATTGGAAAATTTAGATCATAATCAAGTAGATAGGGGTAGAGGGACCAAGCTTCATGTAGTCAGTGGATATAAAAATGCCATAACTACGGTAGTGATATCCTCCTGGTGTGTAGGGGGAGAAGAGTTTCAGCGTGTGGTGTCCATCGTGAGCTGGTGGTGTCCAGCTCACGATGGACACCACACGCTGAAACTCTTCTCCCCCTACACACCAGGAGGATATCACTACCGTAGTTATGGCATTTTTATATCCACTGACTACATGAAGCTTGGTCCCTCTACCCCTATCTACTTGATTATGATCTAAATTTTCCAATTAATGAAACTGCTGGTTCTGATATATAGATGGTCCCTAGATCTACTTTGGAGTTGCTTTATGTGGTGTAATTGTGCATCGTGAGCTTTGCTACCTATCATTGCGGGTTATCATATGATTTGTTCATATCCATTTTTACCACGCCACAGCTCGTCGCTCCTGAAGAAGCGTGAGGACACGCGCAACTAGTTGAGCATCTCTATGACACGTACCCCATATTCTATGACCTGCTACTCAACCGTCACCTCGGACTTGTCGATACCTGGGATGACCATCCTCCTGTCTGAGTTGTATCAATTAGATGGTTGTAATTAGCATCGGATCTGTCAAATACCTCTTATCAGATGTATTTTTTGTGATTTGTGGCTTTTAAACGTATTTTCTATGTATATGTTTTTTCAATAAATTAGTCTTTTTACTTAAGATCTATGTGATGTTACTGTGCCTATAAAGTCCAAAGTCCCCTGTATATTTTCTCTTTTGTCGTACAAATTTTTCAGCAGTGTACATGTCTAAGCGGCGGTAGAGGAAACATGCGGCCGTGGAGCAGAACCACATTACTTATTGTATAGTGCCAGCTTCTGTCACAGGCGGAGTGAAACTAAACAATATACACTTATTGAGATTTCGTTTATCAAAAACAGGTAGCAGAATACATTTTGCAGAAATTCATTTTTTTGGCTGTGTTTTATGGTGGAAATTAAAAAATATTTCTTTCAAAATTTTTCACCTTTTTTCGTTTTTATATCGCAAAAAATTAAAAACCCAATGGTGACCAAATACCACCAAAAGAAAGCTCTACTTGTGTGAGAAAAATGATATCGATTTCATCTGAGTACAGCGTTGCATGACCGCGCAATCCCCAGTTAAAGTAGCGCAGTGCCACATAGCAACAAATGGCCTGGTCATGAAGAAGCAGAAAAGTGCACCAGAAAGAGACATGAGTATTACAAATATTCCTTCTTGGCACATTTACAAATTTCTTCATACAAATATTCAATAAATGGTTCGTAAACCAACACCGAGGATTGGAAGACATCATAATCTCGACGCGTTTCGTCAAACACAGTTCACTTCATCATGATGTCACTGGCATGGTGTCTATAATTAAATCTAAACAAATTATATGAAAAAAAAAGAAGTGAAGGAGGAAGCGGCTACAAGTAATAATGGTAGCAACCCGCGGGGAAAAAAATGAACAATCCCAACATCAGGGAAACCTACAACTGGGTGTCTGTCTCGGGGGGGCTGTGGAAACAGGAGAGTCAGCCCAACAGCAAACCAAGGGGAACAAATGAGGAACAAGGAAGAGGTGGAACTGGGGTGCAGGCCCTATAGACTTGATTCAGGCTGGGTTCACACTATCTTCACATGCGGCTCCCAGCAGTGGGTTCCTGTGCGTCCCCATTCTCCGATTCAGGTCTGACTTCAGCCCCAAATTTTTGGCTGAATTCGGACCTGAAACGGACCAAAAAGACGCACAGGAATTTGCACCGGAGCTGCAGTGGAGATATGTAAGAGAGCCGGTCAAAATCTCCTGCTATTGCGAATTGGATGTGGAGGGAAATAGTGTGAACCCGGCCTGACTCCTATAAATAAAAAAGCTATACACAAAATCTTATATAGCACAAAATAAAAACAAATCCCAGTGGTGATTAAATACCACCACCAAGAAAAAGCTCTATCTGTCTAAAAATAATTGTAAAAATGTCATTTAGGTACAGTGTTCCATGAGTAATTGTCATTCAAAGTGTGACAGCGCTGAAAGCTGAAAATTGGCCTGGGCAGGAAGGGGGTGAACGTGTCCGGTATTAAAATGGATAAAATACAACAAAAAAAGTTCCTCTCAGTAATCAGAACTTACTCGAGCATTCCACAAGCTCTTGCTATGGATCTCAGAAAATGAAATAGGAAAATCTACAGCATTGGAAGGTCTGGATGGAAGAGAAAACACAAACGTAACCTACTGTGAGGATTAGGAGTCTTATTTTAAGATATTCTTGGCCTGGATATATTCTTGGCCTGGTCTGGATTTCCCAGAACCTACTACCAAAAGCCATGAAGTGCACTCTATACACCAGGGAGGTGCGGTGAGGTGAGTGGCTGGTGAGGGTACTGGCTAGAATCAGAGCCAGATACACACGGGTTACATACGCCGCCATCGTCAGAGCGAGAGCAATAATTCTAGCAATAGACCTCCTCTGTAACTCTAAACATGGAACCTGTAAAATTTTTAAAGCGTCGCCTATGGAGATTTTTTAGGTACTGAAGTTTGGCGCCATTCCACAAGTGTGCGCAATTTTAAAGCGTGACATGTTGGGTATCTTTTTACTCGGCATAACATCATCTTTCATAGTATATCAAAATTGGGCTAACTTTAGTGTTCGTTTATTTTTTTACATTTTTTAATTCATGAAACAGTATCTTTAAACACGCCCCCTTCTATGACACTGCAGTGAGAGGCGTGCCTCCACTGCAGCATTTTTATTGGACAGCTTCGGCAAATGGTACTTTACCATTGGTCCAAGGTGCCAAGCTGTCCATTGAGCTCAGTGCCTCTGACAAGAGGTGAGGAGAATGCATATGAGCAAATAAAGATCCGGATAGCCGCACTCCAAAAAATAGTTGTTTCCTTTATTGAGGTTACAGTCCGTACAAAAACAGATTCAAATTTCAAACTTCTAACGCATTTCACACTGGTCTCACAGCTCTGATTAAGCATCAATGAGAGCGGTGTGAAATGCGTTAGCAGTTTGCAGTTTTAGTTTGTTTTTGTGCTGACTGTATCTTCAATAAAGGAAACGACTATTCCGGCTATCCGGATCTTTATTTGCTCCTATGCATTCTACATTCTGAGCCGGCACCCTTGGCAAGGAAGGTATTATTCAGGTACAGACACCTAGAGCGAGTTCTCTCTTTAAGAAGTGAGAAGAGGCTCTGTGAGCTCATCCTCTCAGTCTGCTGCAAACAGAGTGTGCCGGCTTGGATTTAAACTGGCTGCTGTGTATGTATCTTCTGACAGGCTGTGCAAGGAGCCCCGTATCTCCAGAACCATAGATGATAGGAGCCCCAGTGGTGGGGTAGGACTTCAGCTACCTACCCCCCTCCCCAAATATGGGGTCTCTGTGACCCATGGTCGCCGAGCTATGACCCTCGAAGCTCAATTGTTTTTTTTATACCTGTCTTTTTTTTATGTTCATGGCAGGTGAGGCTCTGCCACCTGCCTCCCCTGACTGCACATCCCTGCTATATATTGGTGGAAGCTAACAGTGGTATGTCAACTAGATAAATGACTCCATATTTAGGATGCATCCGGTCTATAAACCAGAGGCTCTGGGTGGACAGTTGGATAAATGGTTCTATATTTAGGATGTATCTGGTCTATAAACCAGTGGCTCTGGGTGGACAGTTGGATAAATGGTTCTATATTTAGGATGTATCTGGTCTATAAACCAGAGGCTCTGGGTGGACAGTTGGATAAATGGTTCTATATTTAGGATGTATCTGGTCTATAAACCAGAGGCTCTGGATGGACAGTTGGATAAATGGCTCTTTATTTAGGATGTATCTGATCTATAAACCAGAGGCTCTGGATGTAGTAGAATATTATCATCTCACGTGAATCCGCAGTGGGCAGTAGTGACAACCCAGTGATTGTTTATAAGGGAAACACCGCAAAAGTGGGATCGAGGGCTGATCTGTGGAAGAAGAATCATGAAGTCATTATTTTATATACAGACCACTTCACCTACCCCATGGAGAAAAAGGACCAGCCATTATGGACTCCAAAACTTTCCTTTAGCCTATGATCACATAACTACAGTGCAAAAAAGTGCACTGAAAAAGTATTCATACTCCTTGAAATTTTCCACATTTTGTCATGTTACAACCAAAAACGTAAATGTATTTTGTTGTTTTTTTTGTGATAGACCAACACAAAGTGGCAAATAATTGTGAAGTGGAAGGAAAATGATAAATGGTTTTCAAATTTTTTTTACAAATAAATATCTAAAAAGTGAGGCGTGTACAGCCCCCTTTATTCTGATACCTCTTATAACTAAAATCTAATGGAACCAATTGCCTTCAGAAGTCACCTATTTAGTAAATAGAGTCTACTTGTGTGTAATTTAATCTAAGTATTTATAGTATTTATAATACAGCTGTTCTGTGAAGCCCTCAGAGGTTTGTTAGAGAACCTTAGTGAACAAACAGCATCATGAAGGCCAAGGAACACACCAGACAGGTCAGGGATAAAGTTGTGGAGAAGTATAAAGCAGGGTTAGGTTATAAAAAAATCTCCCAAGCTTTGAACATCTCACGGAGCTCTGTTCAATCCATCATCGGAAAATGGAAAGAGTATGGCACAACTGCAAACCTACCAAGACATGGCCGTCCACCTAAACTGACCGGCCGGGCAAGGAGAGCATTCATCAGAGAAGAGCCAAGAGGTCCATGGTAACTCTGGAGGAGCTGCAGAGATCCACAACGCAGGTGGGAGAATCTGTCCACAGGACAACTATTAGTCGTGCTCTCCACAAATCTGCCCTTTATGGAAGAGTGACAAAAAGAAAGACATTGTTAAAAGAGAGCCATAGGAAGTCCCATTTGAAGTTTGGCAGAAGCCATGTGGGGGACACAGCAAACATGTGGAAGAAGGTGCTCTAGTCAGATGAGACCAAAATTGAGCTTTTTGGTCCAAAAGCAAAATGCTATGTATGGCAGAACACTTACACTGCACATCACCCTGAACACACCATCCCCACCGTGAAACATGGTGGTGGAAGCATCATGTGGTGGGGATGCTTTTCTTCAGCAGGGACAGGGAAGCTGGTCAGAGTCGATGAGAAAATGGATGGAGCCAAATACAGGGCAATCTTAGAAGAAAACCTGTACACTCGTACTGTCCGCATACACACGGTCGGAATTCCTGACAGAAAAAGTCAGATGGGAGCTTTTGGTCAGACATTCCGACCATGTGTATGCCCCATCGGACTTTTTCTGTCGGCATTTCCAAAGGACTTAGATATAGAACATGTTCTAAATCTTTCTGTCAGAAATGCCGACGGAGGTTAGCACGTTGGCAAGTCTGACCGTGTGTACGCGGCATTAGAGTCTGCAAAAAACTTGAGACTGGGGCGGAGGTTCTCCTTCCAGCAGGACAACGACCCTAAACATACAGCCAGAGCTACAATGGAATGGTTTAGATCAAAGCATATTCATGTGTTATGCCGCGTACACACGATCAGGATTTTGGTCGGAAAAAAATATGATTGTTTACCCGACGGGATTCCGCTCAAGCTTGGCTTGCATAGACATGGTCACACAAAAGTTCCCTGAACTTTCAACCGTCAAGAATGCGTTAATGTACAACACTGCGACGAGCCGAAAAAATTAAGTTCAATGCTTCCGAGCATGCGTAGGAATTTTGCACGTCGGAATTGCTACAGACGATCGCATTTTCGGATGGGAACTTTTTCCGACCAAAAAATTGAGAACATGCTCTCAATCTTTTGCTGGCTGGAATTCGGTCAGCAAAAGTCCATTGGAGCATACACACGGTCGCATTTTCTGACCAAAAGCTCTCAGCGCTCTTTTGCTGGCCGAATTTCCGATCGTGTGTACGCGGCATTAGAATGGCCCAGTCACAGTCCAGACTAGGGATGAGCCAAACACCCCCCCCCCCCCGGTTCGGTTCGCAGCAGAACTTGCGAATAGGTAAAAAATGTGTTCGAACAGGTGAATGCTGTTAAAGTCTATGGGACAGGAACATGAAGATTCAAAACATCACTTCCGCCCACGCCTCTTAAAGGAATATTTTTTTCCATGTAATTTTTTTTAATGATTTTTTTTTTTTTTTTTTTTTTGCATTTTAGTGTAAATATGAGATCTGAGGTCTTTTTGACCCCCTAGATCTCATATTTAAGAGGACCTGTCATGCTTTTTTCTATTACAAGGGATGTTTACATTCCTTGTAATAGGAATAAAAGTGACACATTTTTTTTTAAACAGTGTAAAAAAAAAAAAAAAATGTAAAATAAATAATAAAAATAATTTTTTTTTTCTTAAAAACCCCCCGTCCTGACGAGCTCGTGCGCAGAAGCGAATGCTTATGCGAGTAGCGCCCGCATATGAAAATGGTGGTCAAACCAAACATGTGAGGTATCGCCACGACCGGTAGAGCGAGAGCAATAATTCTAGTCCTAGACCTCCTCTGTACCACAAAATATGCAACCTGTAGAATTTTTTAAATGTCGCCTATGGAGATTTTTGAGGGTAAAAGGTTGACGCCATTCCACGAGCGGGCGCAATTTTGAAGCGTGACATGTTGGGTATCAATTTACTCTGCGTAACATTATATTTCACAATATTAAAAAAAATTGGGCTAACTTTACTGTTGTCTTATTTTTTTATTCAAAAAAGTGAATTTTTTCCAAAAAAAGTGCGCTTATAAGACCGCTGCGCAAATACAGTGCAAAAAAAAAGTATTGCAACGACCACCATTTTATTCTCTAGGGTGTTAGAAAAAAAAAACATATATAATGTTTGGGGGTTCTAAGTAATTTTCTAGCAAAAAAAACTGTTTTAAAAATGTAAACACCTAAATTCCAAAACGAGGCTGGTCCTTAAGTGGTTAATAGCCACGAGTAGTTTTAAATGACTTTTTTTCCTTTGAAATGTAATTTTGCTGTCAGACTGTTCTAAACACGGGAAACATGCGCCCCTTTACAGGCATACTATAGACACCCCCAGGTACAAAATTTAAAGGAATATTACACTTTTATTGTTTCAATTTAAGCATTATTAAAATCACTGCTCCCGAAAAAACTGAGTTTTTTTAAACTTTTTTTTGCATTGATCCATGTCCCCTGGGGCAGGACCCAGGTCCCCAAACACTTTTTATGACAATACCAAGCATATAAGCCTTTAAAGTTACTTTTGATTTCTCCCATAGACTTTTAAAGGGTGTTCCGCCTGACGTAGCCAAAGATAAGGGGCTTGATGACAGGAATGCCGAAACCTGAGAAAATAAACACATTCCTATTATAACTGCCAGTAATACATTGTTACACACTACCATATAATACAACGCAACATGTATATACTGTATATGCATAGGCGCGTTTAGGTGTAAATATGGCTGCTGCCTCCCCTGGAACCTTCACCACGTGAAGTAGAGTGCAAAATAAAGAGGTAGGTGGCACTGCCAAGAGACTTAGTAATATATTGACCAAAGCAATCTTGAAAATGTGCTGAAGTGCATGTGCAAGTGCAAATTGTTATCAAGACTCCAAATGATCCTATTGTCCCAAAAACGTCATCAATAAAAATAAAGGATAAAAAGTGGTTTACAAAACTGCAAATAGTGCCAAATAAAAATCTTCATCCATAAACAGAATAAAGTGCTGATAAGAATATATATCTATATAAAACCTGGACGATGTCCACACCACTCACCATCCTCGGACAACCCATCACCCCCAGCACTAAAGCCAAAATCCTCTGAGTCATCTTTGACTCAGACATGACAATGGATGCACAATAGGATCAGTAGTCAGCGGATCCCACTACCTTCTTCGACTATTGTGTAGACTCATCCCCTTCATACCGGAAGGAGATACAGCAGCAGTAGTTGGAACAATCATCAATTCCCGACTCGACTACGCAAATTCACTCTACCTAGGACTTCCCAAATACCAAATTTCACGTCTATAAATCGTCCAGAACACAGTAGCCAGACTGGTAACTGGAAAAAAACCCTGGGAATCAATCACCCCACCCCTGAGGAGCCTCCATTGGCTAGCCATGAAGGACCAGGTTAAATATAAGACCCTCTGCCTCACTCACAAATGTACACAAGGAAAAGCCCCGCAATACATCTGTGAAAAAATAGCACTACACCCCAGGTCGCCCTCTCCGGTCAACCAACCAGAACCTCCTCCACATCCCCAAGACACATTATAAATTAAAAGGCAAATGAAGGTTCGCAGTCCAAGGACCCCGGCTATGGAATGCTCTACCCGCAGACATCCGCTCGGTAAAAAACCATCTGGCCTTCAGGAAGAAGCTCAAGACCCATCTCTTCTGAAGACCCAGATGGACACTGGTGGCAAAAGCGCCTTGAGACTTATTAGTTCACATATGTAGCGCTATACAAGTTATTCATTCATTATCCAATGCAGGAACCTCTTCCATGGTGTGTTAAATCACAGGATATCAGCATGTGGATGGATGGAAAGGAGGGACACTCATAGTGTAAATGTCAAGTTCTTTCCATAAGATAATAACATCATCTATGTATCTTCGGTGGAATTTTAATTGTGGTCATTCACTTTCATAGATGTGTTCCTCCTCTCACATGTTCATAAAAAGGTTGGCAACACTAGGAGCATAACAAGTTCCCATTGCCAACCCCTTAGTCTGAACATAACATAAAATAACAAGCAATAACATAACAAACAATAGTTCTTTTTGTACCAAAAATAGTTACTCTCCATAGCCATTTTGAGACCCTCAAGAATCTACCCAATCTGTTCTTGGTCTCTGTATGTAGGGCTCATCCCTACATACAGTATGTTACAATGGGCCACAAACATACAATGCGTGTACTCACCATAGGCTCCGCTGAGCAGGACCAGGCAGGGCAGGACCCCCAGGATTGACATTTTCTGGTTTTCTTGGCTATGATGACAATTGTAAGGTCCGTTCAGCTTACATACACTCAGTCAGCCAATCAGGGGAGAGCTCCAGGCTTGCTATAAGGACAATTTCCATACACCTATCTGGAAGGAAATTAGACAGCAGAAGGGTCTTGGGAGAAGCAAAGAGAATGGTTTGGTTGGAATTGTGATGTAGCTGGGTGCAGAGTTTCTGACAGCTTTGAAGGTTGTTTTTAGTATCTTGACCTTTATTAGTTGGGTGAGCGTAAGCCAATGTAGGGATTGGCAGAGAGGGGTGGTGGACACTGAATGACTGGTAAGATGGGCGATTCTGCCAGCAGCATTCATGATGAACTGAAGAGGGGGAAGCCTCTGTAGAGGTAAACCAATGAGCAGGGAATTGCAATAGTTGAGGCAAGAGATAACCAGAGAAAGAATTAGTGGGTTTGTGGTTTCATTGGCTAAGATGGGGTGTATTTTGGACATGTTACAAAGGTTAAGGCACAATGATCTGGACAGTGATTGGATGTGTGTTTCAGGGGCATTACAGAGCCCAAAGGGCATCATGGTGTACTCAGACAAACTGGACACAAAATGTTGTCTTTCATTCATCTACCCCCAGGACTCTCATGCCGCGTACACACGACCGGACTTTATGGCATACTTTGCCCAGTGGACTTTCCAACGGACTTTACGACGGACTTTCCGAATAAACGGACTTGCCTACACATGATCAACCAAAGTCTGACGGATTCATACGTGATGACGTACGACCGGACTGAAATAAGGAAGTTCATAGCCAGTAGCCAATAGCTGCCCTAGCGTCGTTTTTTGTCCGTCGGACTAGCATACAGACGAGCAGACTTTGTGACCGGACTCGAGTCCATCGTATAGATTTGAAACATGTTTCAAATCTAAGTCCGTCAAACTTTTGAGAAAAAAAAGTCCGCTGGAGCCCACACACGATCGAAATGTCCGACAGACTCCGGTACGCCGGACCAAGTATGCAGGAAAGTCCGATCATGTGTACGCGGCATCAGAAGTTAAGCTTGGTGAAAACCTTAGAGGACCTCAATCTTTGGAAAACCTTGGGAACTTATAGGAGTTGCTAATGTCTTTATTGTTACTTTGTTGAGGACCATGTAATTGATAAAACGGTAAGTTTGGCTGTCATTCCTTTCCACAGATTTTGTGATTGTGCCCCAAGGAGAAGCAGGATTAATGAACCTTTTTCAATATTCTCATCAATAATCATCTGATAAAGGGAAGATTCAGTTGAATGGAATCTCTGGGTAGAAGTTCAAATAAACAATAATAAATACAGTGTGGAGGAAGAGAATCTGACCCTTCCTTGTCAAATATTTTTCAGTATCCTTGGTAAACGAGGAGGTCATCACCAATTTTTTTATGTTCTCACAGAGAAGGCTCCCAGGATTGACCAGTCAGAACTGACAACAATTACCAGAGGAAAATAAATATCTCCCCAGAGGACTAACTGATACTTGGCTATGAACCTGTAACCAGTAGTATTAGGAGAATGGTTCAAAACAAAAGTTCAGCCCTGAAGATCACATGTTTCCCCGTTTGGTGAACAACAGAATTTGCGGGGCGTTTGGCGCGATGTTTTCCCGCCGAGTGCCCCACAATGCACTGCACAGTGCATTCTGAGCCCCAATTGGGCAAAGCTTTGCCCAATCAGGGCACAGTGAATAGCTGGTTTTTAAGGAGAAGGCCGGGAAGCCTACCGCTGCATCCTTAACAACGGATGAGTCATCAGCTGTCAACAGGCTTCCCCACTGACAGCTGAATGAAAAAAAAACATTGCCGGCATCGAAAAAGTGAAAGAAAAACTACGTGGGGTTCCCCCAAAATCTATATCAGACCCTCATCCGAGCATACAGCTTGGCAGGCCAGGAAAGGCCTGTTTTTTTTTCTTATTGACACTTTTATTGGTGGGGGGTACATTGTACCCCTACTCATTCACATGGGGGCGAGATCTGGGGGCTCCCTTTTTAAAGGAGGCTCCAGATTCCAATGAGCCCCCTACCCGCAGACCCCCACAACCACAATCCAGGGTTGTCAGGAAGAGGCCCTTATCCCCATCAACATGGGGCCAACTTGCTTTGGGGTAGGGGGACAGAGGACCCCCCTATGTTGAGGGAATGTGACCTGGAGATAGGTGCTCGCTCGTCCCCCCTTTTCTAACTTGCCGAACTACAAGGTCTGGTATGGATTTAGGGTGGACCCTCTGACATTTTTTTTTCATTTTGGTGTGGGGTTCCTTTTAAAATCCATTCCAGACCTGAAGGGCCTGGTATGTACTGTACTGGGGGAGACCCCACGCCATTTTTTTTAACATTTTTGTATTGCCAGAAATGGTATTGCATGGTGTTTGTATTGTATTGCTGGCAATTTAAAGTGGTTGTAAACCCACAAAAAAAAAAACCCTGCAGGACAAAGTCATAATGAGCTAGTATGCATAGCATACTAGCTCATTATGAATTACTTACCTTAGATCGAGGCCCAATCAGGGTTTAGAATGCACTGCAGAATCTTTACATTGGCTCCACATAGCATAAAATCTTTACATTTATTTGAGTGCTATTTTGGCTATATTTTACTCAAATAAATGTAAAGATTTTATGCTATGTGGAGCCATTTATTTCTTTCACGCTGACACATCCAATCCATCCTGTTGTGGTTGGTGGAGAGGGTTCCGGTGGACCGGATGACATCTAGTGCCTGTCTCTCAGATCCCGGGCTGGGGTTACAGCCATCCGCCCAGTGAGGTCTCCTATAATTAAGGGACCAACGTTCTCTGGTAAGAGGCAGCAGTTTTGAAGGTGGAGGTTTCATCTACGCACCCCATTCACTGCAGCAAGATTATTTTTTCACTTGGCACTTGGGGATATTTTTTTTCTTTTTTGGTCTTCATATTTGGTTTTCGTTTTGTGCTATACACAATGTATGGACTTTAATTATTATTGTTCATTGTGCACAGATTATGGACAATATCTGCACCCTATAAGATTTGTTTTCAACACTTACTTACTTTGCACATTGATTATTGTTTAATTTATATCTCTCCATGGTGTTTTAAGGCATTTATCTGTTGCCTTTACCATATCACATCACTGTTCACTTTTTACAGCTATATGGACACTATCTGTGTTTTATAAATGTGTTTCAATATATTGATTATCACTAAATTATTTTGCACAGTGATCATCACTATTATTTATATTCCTCTATGAGGTTTTAAGGCACTTGTTTGCTGCCTTTCTCACATTTTCAGCGCGACTTTCATATATTTTCTATTTCGAGTCATTGGTCCGAAGTCCCCAAAACGTAATGCTACTCACTCTCCTGCCTTATGTTTCTCACTCACCGATCAGTAGCCTTCCGTATAATGGGTCGGGAGATTGGGATACTTCTTGTTCAGGTGTTATTTATCCACCCCATCAGAAGGAGGACACCAACCACATGCCCATTGTGTATTTTATTAGTTCATTGTTTATTACTGTTTCATGATGTTCTGCATTGTTTGTTCAAATCATTCCCCACTCATCACCAATTTACGTATATTGACTCTCTTGGTTCTTTATGTCCTTTATAAGCATATTAGCTTGATATATTTTTCTTTATATATGGGGCCCATGAAAACCCTTCTAAGAATCACAGACATTATCCAAAATGGTTAACATCTATAAATGCTAAGGCAAAACTTTACTCTTTTGTTTTGGATAGACTGGAGATGGATGAGAACACCTGTTAGAATCTTATTGCTACTTCTGTCCCCGTTAGGGAGATTCCCTATCATCAAAGGTGAAAGTAAAAGAAAATCCTAAACTTTGGGTTATTCCCCAGAACAGTATCAAAGGGAAATCTTTTCCGATGGGGAAACTAGTTCTGCTGGGGGGGGGGGGGGGGGGTATGTATTCCCTTAATTAGCAGGGATTTCCTCACTTTGGAGGGATTTCCTCTCACTTCCTGTTTTGGCTATGGGACAGAAAGTGAAGGAAAATCTCCCCAATGGGACACGGATGGCAAAAAACTGACAGGGGGCTATAACCATTCCTTACTCTATCCAAAAAAAATGTAGTGCAAACCCCAAGCTGGACCCACTGTTTGTCCCAGTTTCTACTCCCTACTAGGTGCATGGGAGCCAGGCCACAGCAGTTTCTCAGTCTCTCCACACAATAACCAAACAGAAGTTTCTTTTTTGCGTTTATTGGTTGAAGAACTTGGGATACTGCAGAGCTAATGCAACTTAGAAGACACCCTCTAGTGGATTGAACTTTTTCAAAGTAGGCCACTAGTGTAAGAGGATGTGGACAATCAGCTTTAGATTCACTATGGAAACAGCCCTGAGCCAGCAAATACAGTGAGGTCCATAAATTTTGGGACATCAACACAATTCTAATCTTTTTGACTCTATACACCACCACAATGGATTTGAAATGAAACAAACAAGATGTGCTTTAACTGCAGACTTTCAACTTTAATTTGAGGGTACTTACATCCAAATCAGGTGAACGGTGTAGGAATTACAACAGTTTGTATATGTGTCTCCCCCTTTTTAAGGGACCAAAAGTAATGGGACAATTGGCTGCTCAGCTGTTCCATGGCCAGGTGTGTGTTATTCCCTGATTATCCCATTTACAAGGAGCAGATAAAAGGTCCAGAGTTCATTTCAAGTGTGCTATTTGCATTTGGAATCTGTTGCTGTCAACTCTCAATATGAGATCCAAAGAGCTGTCACTATCAGTGAAGCAAGCCATCATTAGGCTGAAAAAACAAAACAAACCCATCAAAAAGATAGGAAAAACATTAGGTGTGGCCAAATCAACTGTTTGGAACATCCTTAAAAAGAAAGAATGCACTGGTGAGCTCAGCAACACCAAAAGACCCGGAAGACCACGGAAAACAACTGTGGCGGATGACCAATTAATTATTTCCCTGGTGAAGAAAACACCCTTCACAACAGTTGGCCAGATCAAGAACACTCTCCAGGAGGTAGGTGTATGTGTGTCAAAGTCAACAATCAAGAGAAGACTTTACCAGAGTGAATACAGAGGGTTCACCACAAGATGTAAACCATTGGTGAGCCTCAAAAACAGGACACCAGATTAGAGTTTGCCAATCAACATCTAAAAAAGCCTTCACAGTTCTGGAACAACATCCTACATGTGCACACCGAGTGAAAGGTCTGACTACTACAATAGAGAAGTCACCGCGGTGGGCACATCACAGACTTTTCACTTGGCAAAATAAATTTGGATATCTCTTGGCCAATAAATGTAACCCTAGACCCCATGTTACAGCATTACCTAGACTTAAATTGGAAGTAAAGTCAAAACCTAACTAACTCTAATCCTACTCTCAGCCACATTCTAAGCCTAATCTATCTATTCTGCAGATGCTACGGTCCCAGCATCAGCTGTCAGCGGTGGCTTCAGTGTACTGGAGAGGCAGCCAACAATGGAAGCCCTGTAGTAGGTCTATGGGTGACGTCACTTCCCAGGCATTTCACAGCCATAGCAAAGAGCTAGTCAGAATAATTAACCACTTTCCACCCTGCTTATAGACAAATGTCGACTGGACGGAACATTCACCGCTCTGGTGCGACCTGTCACCCACTGTGTCCACCAAAGGGGGGAAATAAGAACTTGGATCAGGAACAATGGGAGCAGGAGCAATGGCAACAGCATCAGACTAGCACAGCAATAGGGATGAGCTTCGTGTTCGAGTCAAACCCATGTTTGACTCGAACATCGTCTGTTCAACGTTCGCTGAATTGCGAATGATATGGGCTGTTCACGGCAAATTCGTGTGGCGCGTCACGGCCCATATATCACTGCGGCATAGCAGTGCATTGCTGGCTGATGATTGGCCAAGCATGCACTATGACCCGCATGCTTGGCCAATCACAGCGCCATCTGTAGAGAGAGCTGTAATTGGCCAAAGCCAGGGTGGCTTTGGCCAATTATGGCTCAGGGGGTTTAGTACACGCCCCACACTATATAAGGCCGCCTGCACGGCGGCCCTGTGTAGTGTGTTCCGGCATTGAGAGAGAGAGAGAGAGACAGTGTCGTTTGATTTAAGTTAGATAGATTAGGCAGGACAGTCAGTTAGTTAGCTGCACTTACAGTGTATTGTGTATATATATATATGCATCCCAGGGTCTAGGCAGCTAGACTATTTACAGTTAGTTTACTGTGACCTCTGCACAGTGTTCAGCTAAAGCTACAAGTTAATGTAGTGCGACCTCTGCACAGTGTTCAGCTAAAGCTACAAGTTAGTGTAGTGCGACCTCTGCACAGTGTTCAGCCTAAAGCTACAAGTTAGTGTAGTGCATCCTCTGAACAGTGTTCAGCTTAACCTACAAGTTAGTGTAGTGCACAGTGTTCAGCTAAAGCTACAAGTTAGTGTAGTGCGTCCTCCTCACAGTGTTCAGCTAAAGCTACAAGTTAGTGTAGTGCGACCTCTGCACAGTGTTCAGCTAAAGCTACAAGTTAGTGTAGTGCGACCTCTGCACAGTGTTCAGCCTAAAGCTACAAGTTAGTGTAGTGCATCCTCTGAACAGTGTTCAGCTAAACCTACAAGTTAGTGTAGTGCACAGTGTTCAGATAAAGCTACAAGTTAGTGTAGTGCGTCCTCCTCACAGTGTTCAGCTAAAGCTACAAGTTAGTGTAGTGCACAGTGTTCAGCTAAAGCTACAAGTTAGTGTAGTGCAGTGGTTCTCAACTCCAGTCCTCAGGACCCACCAACAGGCCAGGTTTGCAAGATAGCTGAAATACATCACAGATGATATCACTTGCTGCTCAGTGATTGCAGTATTCTAATCTGCAACTCCCCAAGGTAATATTTAAAATCTGGCCTGTTGGTGGGTCCTGAGGACTGGAGTTGAGAACCACTGGTGTAGTGCGTCCTCCTCACAATGTTCAGCTAAAGCTACAAGTTAGTGTAGTGCGACCTCTGCACAGTGTTCAGCTAAAGCTACAAGTTAGTGTAGTGCATCCACCTCACAGTGTTCAGCTAAAGCTACAAGTTAGTGTAGTGCACAGTGTTCAGCTAAAGCTACAAGTTGGTGTAGTGCGTCCTCTGAACAGTGTTCAGCTAAAGCTACAAGTTAGTGTAGTGCACAGTGTTCAAGCTAAAGCTACAAGTTAGTGTAGTGCGACCTCTGTACAGTGTTCAGCTAAAGCTACCTGTAGAAGGTTGGTGGTGTTTTCCTGATCCTATCACTACCGCAGGCAGCTACATTATTTACACATTAGTGTAGTGCGACCTCTGCACAGTGTTCAGTTAAAGCTACCTGTAGAAGGTTGGTGGTGTTTTCTTGATCCCTTCACTACCGCAGGCAGCTACATTATTTTAACATTGGTGTAGTGCGTCCTCTGCACAGTGTCCAGCTAAAGCTACAAGTTAGTGTAGTGCGACCTCTGCACAGTGTTCAGCTAAAGCTATCTGTAGAAGATTGGTGGTGTTCTCATACTACAGGCAGGCAGTTGATTTTGCTAGCTGCAGTATCAGTATATATATATATATATATATCCCAGCTTAGTGCAGCTACATCTCACTGCAGGCCATTAGTATGTCAGGAAGGCCAACAAGGAGAGGCAGACAGTCACAAGCCAATAAAAGAGGGCAAGCAGGCTCTGTGTCTAGAGGCAACAGTGCTGGCCGTGTTGAGCCGCAACATGTGGAAGACTTGGTCGAGAGGATGACCAAGCCGTCCTCATCCTCCTCATCCTCTCTCACCCATGCTCAGGGTACTTTGTCTGGCAAAGCAGCTGCCAACGTGGCCTCTTCCCTCGGCTCAATGGCATCAGTGACTCCTTCCTTAGCCCCACCATGTCCTCCTGAGGAGTCCCTCGAACTGTTTGACAACAGTGTTGGGTACATGCTCCAGGAGGATGCCCAGCGTTTAGAAGGCTCTGATGATGATACTGAGCTAGATGAAGGTAGTAACGTGAGCACGGACAGAGGGGGTGCCCAAGAAGGACAGCAATCTGGCAGTCATGCTCCCCCTGCTGCAGCATACTGGTTTGCTCCAGTGATGAGGAGGGAGGGGATGATGAGGTCACTGACTCAACGTGGGTGCCTGATAGGAGAGAGGAGGAGGCACATCACCAACGAGGCAGGATGCCCTCCAGGGGCCAGCCTAAGGGCATCACACCGCAAAGCTCCGCATGTGCAGGGTGCTGCTGTCTCTGTGCGTTATTCCAAAAGATCTTTGGTGTGGGCCTTTTTTGAGATGAGTGCATCAGATCGCACCACTGCTATTTGCAACATATCAACATATCAAGCGTATCTCACGTGGCCAAAACATCTCCCGCTTGGGCACCACATGCTTGACCAGATATAAGTTGACCTACCATGCAGTTCGTTGGCAAGCGTATCTAAAAGACCCACACCAAAGAACAAAGAGGACCTCTCCTTGCTCCTCATCAGCTGAGATCTCCAACCCCACTATACCTTCAGTCCTCTCTGAGACCTGCACTGAGAGGAATGAAGGTGTCAGGAAAGTTCTCCTCCGCTTGTAATATTGATCATTTGCCATTCAGTACTGAGGTCCACCAGCAGGTGTCTCCTGGCAGTTCGGAGCTGTCAGAAGAGCTCTTTCCTGCAAGTTTTCTGTCACCTTTGGGCCGCAGTACTGGTGTCCACCAACGGAGGAATCCTGGCAGTATGGAGCAGGTATTCCCCTCTGCAGACAGGTGTCACCTGACGTTAATTAGCAAAGCTGCAGTATAAATACCCGGCAATTGCACACTTATGTTGCCCTGGTATTGTCCTTGAGCCCTGAACTGAATCCTGTTACTATGATTCCTGAACCTGAAGCCTGAATCTGAAGCCTGATTCCTGGAACCTGTTTATCCTGTTTCCTGTCTGTTACCTGAACCCTGGACTCTGAGCCTTGTACCTGACCTGTCCCTCCTGTGATCCATCCATCCTCTCTTGTCCTGTTTATCTCCCTTCCCAGCTACTGATTCCCTGTTTATGACCCCGGCCTGGCTTGACTATGATTCTGATCATCCACTGGCGGGCCACTTTGGAGTTCGCAAAACCCTGGAACTAGTGCAGCGTACATTCTGGTGGCCCAATCTGAAAGACTTTTGCGAAAAATATGTCAGCTCCTGCCCCATCTGTATCCAGAATAAAACATCCAGAAATCGAGCTTGGGGCCTGTTAAAACTTTTACCTGTACCCGACAGACCGTGGAAAATGATTTCTATGGATTTTATTGTGGAGCTTCCATGTTCTGAGGGGTGTTCAGCCATCTTTGTGGTGGTGGACCCTTTAACCAAGATGGCTCATTTTCTGCCTTTAAGCGGAACCCCGTCTGCCATCGAAACTGCTCGTATATTTGTCAAGGAGATCATCAGACTTCATGGAGTTCCTGTAAACATAGTTTCCGATAGAGGGGTTCAATTCACCTCACCTTTCTGGAGAGCCCTGTGTGAAACCCTAAAAATTGAATTGGCCCTGTCCTCGGCCTATCATCCTCAAACTAACGAGCAGACAGAAAGGACCAATCAGACCCTTGAACAATATATCAGATGCTTTACATCTTTCACACAGGACGATTGGGTATCCCTGCTACCCTTAGCAGAATTTGCTTACAATAACGCCAAACATTCTGCCACCGGTTAATCCCCTTTTTTCGCCAATTATGGCTTTCATCTAACCTTTCTACCTGATTTCCTTTCAGAGTCTTCGGTTTCAGCAGTACAGAGTACAGTGGATTTCCTCAGTCACAACAACCGGTTGTTGCAGGAAGCAGTGTCCAAGGCTCAGGCAGATGGTAAGAGAATCTTCGACCGAAAAAGAAGAGGGGAGCTGAACTTATAGATTGGTGACCAGGTATGGCTTTCTACCAATAATATCAAATTAGCATGTCTTTCTAAGAAGTTGGCACCTAGATTTATGGGACCTTTTCCGGTTAAAAGGAAAATTAATTAAGTTTCTTATGAACTGACTTTACCTGATTCGCTTAAAATACACCCGGTATTCCATGTATCTCTGCTTAAACCTGCTGTACCTGATCCCTTCCCGGGTAGAGGAACGAGACCTCCTGAACCTATTGTAATTGATGGCAGCGAGGAGTTTGAGGTTGAGGCTATCCTTGATTGTAGAAGAAGGCAAGGACAAAATCAATTCTTAATCAAGTGGAAAGGCTACGGCCCAGAAAGTAACTCGTGGGAACCGGACAGTAATGTTCATGCTAGGCGTTTAGTTCACGCCTATTTTTCTACACATCCTGAGAAAAGAAGGCTTTTGGGCATCCGGAGGCTGCCCCTTGGGGGGGGCAATGTCAGGGATCTACCAGCGCCAGACCTGGGCGCTTGCATGCGCCTATGCGTCCCTGTACAAACACGGCATCAAACTGCTATTGTTTCTGTGCATCAGTGCCGAAGAGCGCATAAAAGTTCCCCTGTTCCATGGGTGCATTGCTGCTTCGTCTCAGCTCTGTGATTCCTGTTTGAACCTGCATCTGATTGTCTGTTACCTAATTTGACCCGGCTTGTCTGACCATCCGTCCTGCTCCAACCCGACCCGGCCTGCCTGACTACTCTGCTGCTTCTACCTGATACTGTTGCCAACCTCTGCTAGTCCACCGACTCTGCCTCTGTCGGTCGTAATTACCTGTCTGATCTACCTGCCGACCCGGACTGTCTGACCCTGCTTGTGCCTGCTGTTTGCTCTTGCTGTTGCATCTCCAGCTCCTGTGATCTCTCACCTCCAGTGTGTCAGCCTGCTGCTTCCAGTCACCACCTCACCTGCAGTCCAGCCATCCCTGGAGGGATCTCTACCTCAGCATCAGAGACTATACTCCAACAGGCACTCCTACCCCACTGCGCTCAGGAGACCACTGTCCCCACTCCAGTGGCTCCTGAACCAGCGTTGTATGAGAGGTCTTCTCCTACAAGTCAGGCTCTACTACCAGGTACCTAACACCCATATATAAAGAAAAATATATCAAGCTGATATGCTTATAAAGGACATAAAGTACCAAGAGAGTCAATATACGTAAATCAACAATGAGAGGGGAATGATTTGAACAAACAATGCAGAACATCATGAAACAGTAATGAACAATGAACTAATAAAATACACAATGGGCATGTGGTTGGTGTCCTCCTTCTGATGGGGTGAATAAATAGCCCCTGAACAAGAGGTATCCCAATCTCCCGACCCATTATACGGAAGGCTACTGACTGGTGAGTGAGAAACGTAAGGCAGGAAGGTGAGTAGCATTACGTTTTGGGGACTTTGGACCAATCACTAGAAATGTAGGAGGCTGGAACTTTGCCTGTTGGTGGGGGAGAAGAATCCTGCAATAGACCCTATACACTGAGACAGGAAATGCCATCATTCAGAGTCATGATGGGTAGGATTTTAGTTTGATGAGAGATAAGCAACTTAGTTGGATATTCCCATTTGTAGGAAGTCTTCTGCCCCCAGAGATCATTTGTTATACATTTGAATGGTTTCTGTTTCTCAATGCGGTTGATGCAGAAATATCTGAACATAGAGAGATGTTTCTATGGCTTTGGGGGTTTACCAGTTTTCCTGGAGGTGGACAGGAGTCGATCTTTTATGTGGAAGACATGTTCTCTAGCTAGTCCATCTCTGGGGACCGCAAGTGGGATATGTTCAGGCTTAACAGTTCTGTGTGCCCCATCAATCCTGGGGAGAGCTCAAATGTAGAATGATTTCATAGAACAACTGAAGATTTGGAATCAGTTCAGTCTGGGTTATCTCCTCTGGTATGACCCTGAATTTAGGGTTTCTTCTTGATTTGTCCTCAAGATCAGCAATTTTACACATGAGCCCTCTTATCTAATGAGCTTGTTTCTGGTAAGCATCAACCAGCTCTTATTCTACTTGGTCTATTTATGTTTGCATGTGGGGGAATGCAAGTTGTAAATCTTGTTGGATTTCCTGTGCAGGGACAGCAGTATTTGTTTCGCCATGTTGGCAGAGGCGGGTGTGTTTTGTGCAGCAGGGAGGTCGGATAGAAGGATGGAGTGATCAGGCTGATCTGGAAAGAAATTCAAGAATCGAGGTGCAATTCTCTACCATGGCGGACACCCCCCCATATTATATTTCGTTTTTTTGTTTCTTGACTTTTTTTTCTAATTTTTTACCTGTTTTTTGAAACTCTGCGTAGTCTATATACTATTTATTATAAAATGCACAAACCTCCACCAGAAGATGAAAGTATCACTAAAGGCAAAACTTTTTTTTAACTTTTGGATAGAGTGAAGAGGGATAACAACCCTTTTCAGTTTGTATTGCTGTCTGTGCCCCCGTTAAAGTGGAGTTCCACCCAAAAGTGGAAGCTCCGCTGATCTTCTCCCCCCCCCTGCGGTGCCACATTTGGCACCTTTCAGGGGGAAGGGGGAACAGGTACCTGTTTTTGACAGGTACCCATCCCCACTTCTGGGAGACTGGGCCATGGCGACATCCCTCAGAAGTTAGGCCCCCCTCCTCCTTCCTCTGCCGCTGGGTCAGTTAGAAAGCACAGCTTTGCGCATGCACAGTAGGCAACCAGCTGTGAAGCCGAAAGGCTTCACTGCCGGTTCCCCTATCACGAATGGCAGAGGCAGAACCCAAGAGCCAAAAATCAGCTGTGGTGCCTACATGGTGGGCTCTTTGGACAGGTGAGTGTCCTTAGAATTAAAAGTCAGCAGTTACAGTATATGTAGCTGCTGATTTTTTTCCTCAGGTTGGAACACCGCTTTATGGAGATTCCCCTCTCTATTAGTCCTGTTTACCATTGTCATTGAAAGTGAAGGAAATCCCAAATTTTGGGTTGTCGTAGAGGGGAAATCTTCTGATGGGGACACTAGTTCTGGTGACCTGGGGCCCCCCAAGAAATTCCCTTAATTTACAGGGATTTCCTCTCATGTCCTGTTTGGTTATGGGTGGATTCAATTCACGAAAGAATATCTCATGAGATAATTGAATCAGGTGACACATTTTCTCCAATTATCCCATGAGATAATAGTGAAGGGAAATCTCTGCAATGGGACACAGATGGCAAAAAAAAAAATCTGATGGGTTAAAATCCTCCCTTTCTCTATCCAAAATGAAAAAAAAATATATTGTATCCAATGCATATTTTCAGTGCAAGCAAACACAATATGATACCCAATTATTTGGTAATATATAAAATATGGGGTTGCACCGAGTAAATAGATACCAAACATGTCAAGCCTAAAAATGACTCACTCCCGTGAAATTACAAAAAAATAAATAAATGATGGTACCCAAGATTCTCCATAAGAGATGATTTAAAATCCTTTACAGGTTATCAGTTTAAAGATAGACGTAAAATCTTACATACGTGTTTACATACACGTGCTTGCCTTATACCGCGTTTTTTATATGAGGTGTGTACAGGGGGGATGGAGTGCTTTACATTTTTATGTTATTTTTACTCATCTTATACAATGTTTTATTTTGTACATTTTTTTTTTTCCCAGAGACACCTTTTTTTTCTGTGTGTCAAGCCACCCACTGAAGGGAAAGTATGAACTTACATTAAGGGTAGGGCATTTATTTATATAGGTGTGGTTTTAATACAGACATATCATTACCTTACAGTGCCTTGAGAAAGTATTCATACCCCTTGAAATTCTCCACAGTTTGTTATGCAAAACGCTATGTGTGGGGGAAAACTAACACTGCACATCACCCTGAACACACCATCCCCACTGTGAAACATGATGGTGGCAGCATCAGGTTTTGGGGATGCTTTTCTTCAGCAGGGACAGGGAAGCTGATCACAGTTGTTGGAAAGATTGATGGAGCCAAATACAGGGCAATCTTAGAAGAAAACCTGTTAGAGTCTACAAAAGACTTGAGACTGGGGCGGAGGTTCACCTTCCAGCAGGACAACGACCCGAAACATCCAGCCAGAGCTACAATGGAATGATTTAGATCAAAGCATATTCATGTGTTAGAATGACCCAGTCACAGTCCAGACCTAAATCACATTGAGAATCTGTGGCAAGATGTGAAAATTGCTGTTCACAGACGCTCTCCATCCAATCTGAGAGAGCATGAGAAATTTTGCAAATAAGAAGAATGGTCAAAAATGTTCCTCTCTAGATGTGCAAAGCTGGTAGAGACATCCCCAAAAAGACTTACAGCTGTTATTGAGAAAGGGGGTTCTACAAATTATTGACTCAGGGGGAGCACCATACAAATGCCCCCCACACTATTCACATATTTATTTGTAAAAAATTTTTAAAGACATTTATCATTTTCCTTCCACTTCACAATTATGTGACACTTTGTGTTGGTCTATCACATAAAAGCCCAATGAAATACATTTATGTTTTTGGTTGTAACATGACAAAATGTGGAAAATTTCAAGGGGTATGAATACCTTTTCAAAGAACTGTATTACCATACTTTAAAGTTGAACTTCAGGAATACAGCCACTTTCAAAAATATGCTTGCTTACTATTGGTTAAATCCAACGAGGTGCATGCCTCCTTATGGACTTATATCTGAGTAAAATTGCTAATTTTACTCAGAGCCGGGAGTACGGCTATCGCTATACTTTCTCAAACATCAGCTGCCCTGCCTGCCACTCTGTTTTGCTGTCCATTCACAGAAGGCTTTGTATTTTGTAAATGGGTTTGCCCAATGCAGAGTGCTCTGTGATTGGGCAAGAAGAGAGAGGGGCGGGCAGAGTGACTGTGGAGGACACTACAGCTGCAGGAGCTTAGCCTTCAATGGCCCCCTCTCAGCACACCTATGTCTCCAATGCACCACCACACCTCTGCCTCCATATCGGTCTCTCTGAACAACTGATAGAAGAAATAATCAGAGTCAGAATCCCTGTTACCCAAAATGATCTAATCAAGATTGCAACTCAGACTGCAGACTTAGAAAACTTAAGTTAGAGAAGATGATGCCTACCATTCAACTGGTCCATTATACTGACCCATCCTCTGTGACAGCCTCAACTCCAGTATATTTTCCTCCTCCAGAATTTCTGGGTGTGCCTGGGCCCAGGTAGTTTGGCTTAGCTCAATCTACCGTGTCTCATGAAGAATGATAATGTAATCGGTGGTCTAATTTCTGCCTCCACTGTGGAGCTCCAGGGCACTTCTTGGGTAACTGTCCAGTGAGGCCAAACAGTAAGAATATTTCTCCTACCACCTATCTGTCCATATTCCATTAGCTAGATCAGCTGATATCACCCTTTCTTTGTCTCTGCAGGGCCCCAGAAAAATAACTAAAGTACAAGATATCATTCTATCAGGATCTAGCATGTGTTTTTTGAATGATACTCTAGCTTAACAACTCTGGACACCCCTCCATCCTGAGGCTTAATTTCTGTATATTCAGTCAGTCACACAAGAGACGTTTCCACAACTCACAATGTCTCAGGGTCATCAAGAGTTCTTGAGCTTTGACCGCTATTTTCAATTACTCTGGGTATGCCCTGGTTGCTATGGGCTGAAACCCCCCCCCCCATTTCGGTTTGCACGAGCACTCTCAAACATCTCAAAAGTTTGAACCTGAACCCCAAATCCTATTACAATCTTTGGGATGCGAATTTATAAAACCAAAAGTGCCCATTTTGAAGGCTTACATGCAAGTAATTGCCCATAAAAAGGGTATGGGGGGTCCGGATACTCATCTGGGGGACATGTATCAATGGAAAAAATGTTTTTAAAAAAGATCGTTTTTACAGGAGCAGTGATTTTAATGATGCTTAAAGTGAAACAATAAAAATGAAAAATTACAGTTGGGAGAACTTTTTTCCCTGTGGCCTCGGCTTCTGTATGCCATGTATTTGTACATGCTGTTTCTTTTTGTTACCCTTTTTATTGTACTTTATAAAACTTCCATAAAAAGATTAAAAGAGAAAAATGAAAAATTCCTTTAAATATAGTGCCGGGGGGGGGGGTCCTCTTAGTCTGCCTGTAAAGTGGTGCATCTGTACCATGTATAGAACCTGCTGCAGCAAAGCTGACATTAAAAAAACATTATATGGTAAACGTTCTGCGTTACCCCCAACTGTGATTAACCATTAATGTGAAATTTAAATGAGTAAAAATCTATTTTAAAAGTGCATAAAAAACGCACAAAATAGAAAATATATTAAACATAAATAATCCTGAGTGCTGCAACTAAAAAACCTTGAACATGAGGTTTTGTACAGTATAAAGAAAAAAAGTTCAGTGCACTACTCAAATTAAAACCAAATAATAATGCGAATATAAAATAATAAAAAAAAATTATAGTTCATATGTAAAATGATGGTATCATAAACCGGAGGTGTGATTCCTCTTTAAGTCTTCAGTAAATCTTCTATGGATCTTCTAAGACAGTGCAGAAATAGAATGCCAATGCCAATGGAATTAAAAATTCACATTCCTTATCATTAATAATCCCCTTCCTATGACCATCCTGGACTATATTTTTAAGGATTTTTTTTTATATTTGTCTACAGGATCTTTGTTTAGGATAGTGTATGTATTCCTATCTGATAATAGGAGCTCCATCTCCTTCGGGTAATTATCCTTTTTGAGGACAACAATCCCCCTCCTTTGTCCGCTGGTCGTATAATGAGCTCTTTCCTCTTACACAGGAAAGCAATCCCTTCTTCATTCTTTTTTACACATTCCTTCTTAAAATTCACCCGTTGCAAGTGCTGTAAAACCAGTTCCTTAAATACAGTAACACTGGGAGCTGGTTTACCAGGAGGGTTGAACAGGGATGCATTTCTTATTTCTGTTCCTCTTACTTGGGATCCATCTTTTGAAGTATAATTTTTCATGATGGGGTTAGAGAGAAAATACCATTTTATGTTTAGTTTTCTGGTGTATTTTTGTATGTCCAAAAACATCTGGAATTTATTTAATGACTTCTTGGGGGCATATTTTAAACCTCGATTTAATGTTAATTTCTCAGATCTAGTTAATTCTTCCCCACTGAGATTGAAGACACCCTCACATTTGATCTCCTTTTTTTGGTGGTAGTTGCGCTTCCCTCCTCGGCATCCTCTCTTAGTCTTCCTCTCCTGTTTTGGCCCCTTCCTAAAAAATAGTCCGTCTTATTTTGCAGGGGGGGCGCCCCTGGGGGAATATCTTGAATACGTGTCTGTATTTGTACATGTTTCTTTTTGTTACCCTTTTTATTGTACTTTATAAAACTTCCATAAAAAGATTAAAAGAGAAAAATTTTTAATTCCTTTAACTATAGTGCCGGGGGGGGGGTCCTTTTAGTCTGCCTGTAAAGTAGTGCATCTGTACCCTGTATAGAACCTGCTGCAGCAAAGCTGACATTAAAAAAACATTATATGGTAAACATTCCGTGCTACCCCCAACTGTGATAAACCAATGTGAAATTTAAATGAGTGAAAATCTATTTTAAAAGTGCGTAAAAAATGCACAAAATTGCAAATATATGAAACATAAATAATCCTGAGTGCTGCAACTAAAAAACCTTGAACATGAGGTTTTGTACAGTATAAAGAAAACAGTTCAGTGCGCTACTCAAATTAAAACCAAATAAAATGAATTCCCCAATGGTCTGTGTTCAGTATTGGAATATTGTCCTGTCTCCTCTGTGTTTACCCCCTATCCCTGTAATGGGCCATATTGGTTCCTAACGGGTATGTCATACCCCCAAGGGGCTTGTGGGGAATATGGGGGGCCATCTCTATATGGGTCCCTGGGGGGATTCCGCTGTGATCGGTCATCATAGTATCCCCAATGATCCATATCTGATTGTCTAGCGCGGGGATGTGTATATGGGCCAGAATAGTGTGGGTTAGTTGAGGGTAGATGTCTATTGCCCCTCCTACCTGAATTGTGACCTCTCCCCGGATTTTTAGTATACTGGTGGGCATATGGTGGATGGGAATTGTGTGATCCATTATTGGAAGGTCTATTAGTGTTATAGTTTCCACTCTTGGTAGGGTTAGAAGTTGCATTACCCCCCATTGGGCCTGGTCCTGGGTCTCTTGGGCGGGGGGTAGGTGGGCCTGGCAAGGATCTTAATGAGTCTATAGAGGAGGGTGCTGGTTCACTGACGGCCATTGTCTCCTCACTGGAATTGCACACATCAGATGCATTAACAAAGCTGTCACGACAGCTCTCCTGCCATTTAAATACATTATGGGATTTATAATCCTCCACGTCCCTGAGGTATTTATTTTGTTTTTTAATTTTCTGCTCTTCCTCTTCTTCTATCATAATTTCTTTCAGCTCTTTCACATAAATTTGGTATAATCCCTCTTTATTCTAAGGGGGCTAATTTCTCTTTGATGGTACCTATTTCCTGTTGTAATTTGGCTACTTCAGCTCTCTTTCTTGCGACCAAAAATTCATGAAAAGCTATACCAGCATCATTAAAGTATAAAAACCATTCTTGAAGCTCGGTGTCACCTTTGTCTGGGTACACATGCCATCTGATTCTCCTCAGGATCATTTTCTCCTTGAGATATCTCTCAAGGAAAACAATATCCCAAGTGGCATGTGACTCTGATATTAGCACATTTTTAAGTCACATAAAAATGCCCCGTATCCCTTCCGTGGGTGAATTGGTTTGATCAAACACCTCTTCAGGGTTAATTTTCCTATCACAAAAGTCAAACACATCCATATTGCTACAATGTGACCACCTAAGAGTGTGTCAAAAAATAAAGTGAACTAAAATAAAATAAAGTGAATCTTTCTACAAACAGATACAATTATTTAAATAAACAAATGAACCTGTATCGGATGGGGAAGCAGCGAGAAAGATATATTCAAAACTATGGGACAATATATGGTAAACGTTCCGCGTTACCCCCAACTGTGATAAACCAATGTGAAATTTAAATGAGTGAAAATCTATTTTAAAAGTGCATAAAAAAATGCACAAAATCGCAAATATATGAAACATAAATAATACTGAGATCCCTGAACTACTAAAAACCCTGGAGGGGTCACTTGAGGGGGGCCAGCTGCCTGCCTCAATGCTAGAAGCAACAATTACGGTACTACAGAAGGAAGGGAAAGACCCACTGGATGTAGCTGCCTATAGACCAATCTCTCTACTTTGTACTGATGTAAAAATTCTTGCCAAGGTACTAGCAGTAAGACTGAACGGAGTTATTCACAAATTGATACACGAAGACCAGGCGGGCTTTATAGCCAACAGATCTACGAGCCTGAACATTAGAAGAGCGTTTCTGAATCTACAATTACCATCGGAAAACGCAGGCTCGAGAGCGTTAATGACCCTCGATGTATCTAGGGCTTTTGATAGCGTGGAGTGGGGCTATATATGGCGCGTGTTGGAAAAATTCGGATTTGGCATGTCTTTTATAAGGTGGATTAGAATGTTATACACCCGCCCTAAGGCAAGACTAAAAATCAACAACGAACTCTCAGAATGGTTTGAGCTGGAAAGGGGGACTAGGCAGGGGTGTGCACTATCTCCTTTGCTGTTCGCATTGGCAATGGAACCCCTGGCCATCTCTATAAGGGAAAGTAGAGCGATAACTGGATTCCTGCGAAAATCGGGCGAGGAAAAAATCGCGCTATATGCGGATGACATTTTGTTATTCCTGGGAGACTTGAGACACTCGTTGCCGAGTGCGATGAGGATAGTGAAGGATTTCGGCAACTTTTCTGGCTTAGAGATAAACTGGGAGAAGTCCGAGTTTATGCCGATAGATCCCATCAGCGAGTTAATAGCGGGCGATATATCCCAGATGGTAATGGTGGATGCCTTGAAATACCTGGGAATAGTCCTGACGAAGGACCCGACCCGGTATATCAGCACAAACCTCGCTCCCCTCTTAACAAAACTGAAACAAAAAATAGTAATCTGGAGGCGCTTGCCTTTGTCCGCCGCAGGAAGATGTAGCTTAATAAAAATGGTTTGGATGCCACAACTGCTATACATCCTGCACAACTCGCCAGTCTGGATAGGCAAGAAGTGGTTTAAAAGAATTGATAGTCTCTTTAGGGAGCTGATTTGGAAGGGGAAGCAAGCCAGAATTCGACTTCGAGTGCTTCAGCTGCCCACACGGGAGGGGGGCTTTGCCCTCCCACACCCCGAGCGCTACTTCTTAGCAACGCAGCTGCAGCAGCTGCTAGGATGTGGGATACCGAAAGGCGGCACCCCCAATGGCAAACTGCTATTGCTGAGTACTCCACATAATAACCTAGTTGAAACACTAGAGGCGGATATGTTCCACGATAACTATCCAACTATTAAGCTGCTAACTAAACTCTGGAAAACTGTCAAGAAAACGATGGGATATGAAGATCCAACAGTTTATTCCCCTATTTGGAACAACCGTAATCTACAGGAAGTTCTTAAAATAGGTACCTCTGGGGAATGGGCGAATCTCGGCATCAGAAGGTTAAGCCAGCTTTATAATGATACTAAACTAAAGAGTTTCCCGGAATTAGTAAGGGAATCCAAGCTACCTCAGAGCTCCTTCTTCTTATATCTCCAGCTAGAACACGCTCTTAAAGCACAATTTAAAGATCAGACTCTATGCTGGGAAGAAATGCCTCTATTTCAGTGCATAATGCAGGTAAACCCTACTAGAGGTCTAATCTCTAGAATTTATGACCAATTAAGTAAACCAGACAACAGCGGGGGGATACTCCAGGGACTAAAAGCCAAATGGGAAGAGGATATAGGGGGAATGACCCAGGAACAATGGGCGAAAACCTTGGAACTGAGTGTACAGGTCTCGGTGTCCCCTTCACAGCGGCTCTCTCATCTATTTTTGTTGAATAGATCCTACTATACACCTAAAAGACTTTTTAAATTTGGGGGAAGGCCTAATGACAACTGCCCCAGATGTCAGAGGTCGGGAGACCTCATCCACATGTTGTGGAGGTGCCCCAAGCTATTTAGATACTGGGAAGAAGTGACCAGAAACCTGGGAAGTATCTTCGGCACTATAGTAGTAAAAGAGGCCATAACCTGTATCCTGGGGTATAGAAGAGCTGAGGGGGAGAGATTGGGCACTACATTGGCCATCACGCGGGCCTTGTTCCAGGCTAGGAAGATGATAACATTAAGATGACAATCAAGAGACCCCCCCTCGGTGAGAGAATGGATCTCCACTGTCAATGATACCCTGAGTAGGGAGAGGGTGGAGTATATAAAGAGAGGCAACCTTCAGGAATTTGAAGACATGTGGAAGCCATGGCTAGAGAAAGTAGGTGCTCCCTAGTAGGCAAGGTGTAGGATTAGCCCAGGAGTGGGGCTTTAGGTGACTACATAGATAACCGAGATCCTTGAGACCAAGGAGCGGTATAGCAAAGTGATTTGGATATGCATGTCTCTTTGTTTTTTTTTTTTTTTTTTTTTTCTCTTTTTTTGTGTATGTGACCCATTTCTCGCTTTATGATGGTTTTGATGGTATGTAGGATAAATTCTGAGGGGGGGGGAGGGGGGGGGTTGATCTGGGAATAAGTAAATCCCTTGGGAAATTTCGGGCAGCTCAGCAAAGAACGGGCATGGGGAGCCCATAAGCCTTCTATCCTATATCCCTTTCCTGTTTTCTCTTTATCTTTTCTATATTTCTACTTCCTTATACGAGTCCCTTCCAAGTTGCCACATTAAAGTAGCCGGAGAGACGTTATAAAGGGAACTAGAGTTAATGCATTATCCACGATGATGTAAACCGGAGAAGGCGACCAGTCAATGAACATCAAGCTGATTTAGCCCTCTGATTATTGGTTTCTGAGGTGGAAAAAAAAAAAAAAAAAACGGTATTTTCTCTCTAACCCCATTATGAGAAATTATACTTCAAAAGATGGATCCCAAGTAAGAGGAACAGAACAGGACTAAGAAATGCATCCCTGTTCAACCCTCCTGGTAAACCAGCTCCCAGTGTTACTGTATTTAAGGAACTGGTTTTACAGGACTTGCAACGGGTGAATTTTAAGAAGGAATGTGTAAAAAAGAATGAAGAAGGGATTGCTTCCCTGTGTAAGAGGAAAGAGCTCATTATATGACCAGCGGACAAGGGGGGGGGGGGGGTTGTTGTCCTCAAAATGGATAATTACCTGAAGGAGATGGAGCTCCTATTATTGGATAGGAATACATACACTATCCTAAAAAAAGATCCAGTAGACAAATATAAAAAAAAATCCTTAAAAATATAGTCCAGGATGGTCATAGGAAGGGGATTATTAATGATAAGGAATGTGAATTTTTAATTCCATTGGCACCGAGAACACCCATAATATATTATATTCCCAAAATTCATAAAAACCTTTACAGCCCCCAGGGCGCCCCATAGTAAGCACCATAGACTCCCTGACATCAAGGGTAGGAAAATTTGTAGATCATTTTTTGCAGCCAGTTGTGAACAAAACCCCGTCCTTTTTGAGGGACTCTATGCAGATCATAAAGGAAGTGTCTGAATACACAGTTTAGGATGACGTTTTGCTGGTCACCGCAGACGTGGCCTCCCTGTACACTATTATACCCCATGAACTTGGCTATAAAGCCGCGGAATTTTTTCTTAAAAAAGACCTCTTGCTGAAATCCTCTAAGTTAGAATTTATTCTAAAACTGCTTAAGTTTTTATGGGGGCCAGTTTTAACTCCAGAGCACCGGTGTAGCTTCATAATGTTTGTAGACAATACATAATATTAAAAGACACAGTGCATGATTGAAAAGAATAATAGAAAGTGATACTTCTTACTACAAGATACAATCACCACCAGTGCAAAGAAGGTGGCATCAAGTAGCAGAATTCCAACGCGTTTCAACATATATTTTTCAAGAAAGTCTTCCTCAGGGAAAATTGTATCACAATATTTTTCATGCGTTTAGTGAATAACAACTAGTGCATTCCCAGTGTCAGAGTGAGAAGGTTTCAGTCCTCCATTAAGCCAAGCTGCCACACATCCTCTACAAGACCCCAAAAATGCTGTTACGTAACGGGTGACCTCGCCCCCCTCTGACATCACGGGGAATGCCACAGGGAAGTCCCCGTCAAGTCCCCCTGCGTCAGAGGGGGGCAGGGTCAATGGGTGGCCCCGCCCTCCATTATTTAAGAACCGTCAGAAGACGAGAAGCATCACACAGTGGTAGCTTCCCATCATGGATGCGGAGCGGCCCGAGAAGAAGAAGGGAAGAAGACGTCACAGAGGAAGATGCCGGACGAGAACACCGGAGGAAGAACCAGAAGAACCAGAAGAAGAAGAAGATGGAGGAAGAACCCGAAGGAAGATAGAAGAAAGAAGATAGAAGAAAGAAGATTGAAAAAAGAAGAATTTAAATAAAGGAATTGTCAAAAACTGTCTCTTGTCATTTTTATCAGTTTTTTTGTGAAATGGTAGGGGTACTTTTGTACCCCCTTACCATTTCACACAGGGGGTGGCCAGGATCTTGGGGTCCCCTTGTTAAAGGGGGCTTCCAGATTCCAATAAGTTCCCTGCCCACAGACCCCCACAACCACTGGGCAAGGGTTGTGGGGATGAGGCCCTTGTCTGCATCAACATGGGGACAAGGTGCTTTGGGGGGCTACACCAAAGCACCCTCCCAATGTTGAGGGCATGTGGCCTGGTACGGTTCAGGTGGGGGGAAGGCCGCTCTCTCATCCCCATCTCTTTTCCTGCGGCCTGCCAGGCTGCGTGCTCATATAAGGATCTAGTATGGATTTTTGGGGAGACCCCACGCCATTTTTTAAAAAATTTAGGCGCGGGGTTCCCCTTAAAATCCATACCAGACCAGAAGGGTCTGGTATAGATTTTGAGGGGGACCCCACACCATTTTTTTTTTAATTTTGGCCGGGGTTCCCCTTACTATCCATACCAAACCTGAAGGGCCTGGTATGGAATTTAGGGGGACCTCCACGCCATTTTTTTTTTAAATTTTGGTTCGGGGTTCCCCTGTGGGGAATTCCCATGCCATTTTTATCAATGGAATTTTAGGTGTATTGTCGGACCGACAATTCATTAATAGCCGCGAGTAGTTTTAAATTACTTTTTTTTCTTTGAAATGTCATTTTGCTGTCAGACTGTTCTAAACACGGGAAACATGCGCCCCTTTACAGGCATACTATAGACAACCAGGTACGAAATTTAAAGGGATATTACACTTTTATTGTTTCACTTTAAGCATTATTAAAATCACTGCTCCCGAAAAAACGTCCGTTTTTAAAACTTTTTTTGCATTGATCCATGTCCCCTGGGGCAGGACCCAGGTCCCCAAACACTTTTTATGACAATAACTTGCAAGTAAGCCTTTAAAATTAGCACTTTTGATTATTCACGTTCGTGTCCCATAGACTTTAACGGTGTTCGCGTGTTCGAAGGAATTTTTTGCCTGTTCGCATGTTCTGGTGCGAACCGAACAGGGGGGTGTTCGGCTCATTCCTAACTCTGGGAGCCTTCTCTGTGAGAACATAAAATAATTGGTGATGCCCCCAGTCGTTTAATATGGATACTTAAAAATATTTGACAAGAAAGGGTCAGACTCTCTTAAACACTGTATTTATTATTGTTCAGTTGAACTTCAACCCAGATTCCATACATCTGAATCGTCCCAGATGATTATTGATGAGAATATTGAAAAGGGTTCATTAATACTGCTTCTCCTTGGGGCACAATCACAATATCTGTGGAAAGGAATGACCTGCCTCCTTACCCTTTTATTAATTACATGGTCCTCAACAAAGTAACAATAAAGACTTTAGCAACTCCTATTAGTTCCCAAGGATTTCCAAAGATTGAGGTCCTCTAAGGTTTTCACCAAGCTTAACTTCTAAGAGTCCTGGGGGTAGATGAATGAAAGACAACATTTTGCGTCCAGTTTGTCTGAGTACACCACAATGCCCTTTGGGCTCTGTAATGCCCCTGAAACACACATCCAAATAATGTCCAGCTCATTCTGCCTCCATCTTTGTAACATCTCCAAAATAGACCCCATCTTAGCCAATAAAACCACAAACCTACAAATTCTTTCTCTGGTTATCTTTTGCCTCGACTATTGCAATTCCCTGCTCATTGGTCTACCTCTACAGAGGTTTCCCCCTCTTCAGCTCATCATGAATGCTGCTGCCAGACTCACCATCTTACCAGTTGTTCAGTGTCCACCACCCCTCTCTGCCAATCCCTACTCTCACCCAACTAATAAAGGTCAAGATACTAAAAACAACCTTCAAAGTTTTCAGAAACTCTGCACCCAGCTACATCACAATTCCAACCAAACCATTTTGTTTGCTTCTCCCAAGACCCTTCTGCTGTCTAATTTCCTTGTTACCTCTTTGCATGGCCAATTCCAGAACTTCTCCTGAGCCTTTCCCATTTTCTAGAAATTCTTACCCCAGTCTGTCTGATTATCTCCTACTCTGTTCTCCTGGAGGTGGTTTTTGAAAACCCTTCCTTTCAAAGAGGCCTATCCTGTCCCCATTTTGTAAAGTGCTGTGAAAAATCTTGGCATTATGTGTGATAATAATATGTAATTGATGTACTGTGATAAATGGAATAATCTGGAAATTCAAAACTCAGTGATAGTCTTTACAAGTAACCTTCTCCTGTCACACCTGATTCCTTATATCTTTTCTTCCATAGCAGGCTTGCCAAATTTGCTCAAGGTATCCGGATAGGTGTATGAAAATTGGCCTTATAGCAAGCCTGGAGCTCTCCCCTGATTGGCTGACTGAGTGTATGTAAGCTGAACAGACCTTACAATTGTCATCATAGCCAAGAATAGCAGAAAATGTCAATCCTGTGGTTCCTGTCCTGCTTGGTCCTGCTCAGCGGAGCCTATGGTGAGTACACGCATTGTATGTTTGTGGGCCCTATATACAGAGACCCAGAACAGATTGGGTTGATTCTTGAGGGTCTCAAAATGGCTATGGAGAGTAACTATTTTGGTACAAAAATAACTATTATGTTTGGACTAAGGGGGTGGCAATGGGAGCTCGTTACGCTCCCAGTGTCGCCAACATTTTTATGAACATGTGGGAAGAGGAACACATCTATGAGAGTGAACGACCACAATTAAAATTCTATCGAAGATACATAGATGATGTTATTATCTTATGGGAAGGACTGGACATTTACACTATGAGTGTCCTTCCTTTCCATCCATCCATATGTTGATATCCCGTGATTTAACACACCGTGGAAGAGGTTCCTGCATTGGATACCTGGAACAAAGGCTGATCTGACTATATGCCTCTTACCCCTGTAGGGGTGCAGCTATCTGGTGAGTGTGGAACCTGAGAGGGGAGCACGAGTGTTGATCACTTTTTGCACAGATGTTAGAGTCACGTTTATGGACATTGATTGCACAAGTCACTTCAGACTATTACAGGATATTACACATTTATTTTGTGTTGCTTTTTATACACATATATTTCCTTAACTAGCACTTCAATAGTTTGTTTATGGATGAAGATTTTGGTACATAGCGATTATTGCATATAATTCACATCCTTTTACAAGGTAGTATCTGGATTATATATAGTGGGCAGACTGTGTCTGGAAGTTCCCTATTGTGTCTGGAAGTTCCCCATTTTGACCCTGGGGGCACATGTTATTCTAACTAAGCAATTAGCTGGATGAAATAATGCTGTGAGAACTTTTGGTGCACTCCCAATGAGTTATATATATATCTATATATAGATATATCTATATATAGATATATATCTATATATAGATATATATTCTTATCAGCACTTTATTCTGTTTATGGATGAAGATTTTTTTGGGCACATAGCACTATTTGCACTTTTAAAAACCACATTTTTTCCTCTATTTTTATTGATGATGTTTTTGGCACAATAGGATCATTGTCTTGGTAACAATTTGCACTTGCACATGCACTTTAGAACATTTTCAAGATCGCTTTGGTCAATATATTACTAAGTCTCTAGGCAGTGCCACCCACCTCTTTATATTGCACTCTACTTCACGTGGTGAAGTTTCCAGGGGAGGCAGCAGCCATATTTACACCTAAGCGTGGAACTATGCAAATACAGTATATAGATGTTGCGTTGTATTATATGGTAGTGTGTAACAATGTATTACTGGCAGTTATAATAGGAATGTGTTTATTTTCTCAGATTTTGGCGTTCCTGTCATCGGGCCCCTTATCTCTGGTTACAAAAGGCTTGTGAATGGTAAAAACATTGCCTCTGGTAATGGGCCACGGCAGGTGTGTCTTCAAGTACAATCATTTCTTTCTGTAGGGGTCCCCCAAGGCTCTGTCCCTGGAACCCTTCTCTTCTCTATCCACACCTCCTCATTTTGTCATTTGATAACCTTCTGCGGCTCCCAGTACCAGCTCTATGCTAATGACACCCAAATCTATCTCTCTACTCCCCACCGCACCCCTTCAGTCTCCTCTTACATTACTAACTTACTAACTGACAAATCAGTATCACACCACACCACTTCTTCAAACTCAATCTTTCTAAAACTGAGCTCATAATTCTCACCCACCCCTCCCCTACCCATGCCCACCACCCTTACTTTCAATAAAGAGCAATAATACAACTATAAGTCCCCCCCCCTCATGGCAGGGTGCTATGTGCAATTCTGGACTCTGGCCTGTCCTTTCAGCCCCAAATCCAATCACTGTCCTAACTTTGTAGACTTCACCTCAACATTATCTTCAAAATCTGCCCCTTCTCAGCCAATGAAACCACTAAGCTACTCATTCCCTCCCTTTTTATCACTCACCTTGACTATTGCTAGCTCCCTTCTCATACGACTGCCTCAGCAAAGGCTATCCTCCCTTTAGTCTATCATGATTGCTATTCCCATGGTCATTTCGCTTACCAGCTTCTCAGGGTCTCTGCCAATCTTTCCACTGGCTTCCATGCCATGTCTGCCACTTTTCTCTACCAATCCCTCCAATGGCCTCCATTCAGTGTCCTCCACCCCTCTTTGTCAGCCCCTTCACTGGCTTCCATTCAGTGTTCTCCACTCCTCTCTGCCAATCCTTCCACTGGATTCCATTCAGTGTCCTCCACCCCTCTCTGCCAACCCCTCCACTGGCTTCCACTCAGTGTCCTCCACTCCTCTCTGCCAATCCCTCCACTGGCTTCCACTCAGTGTCCTCCACTCCTCTCTGCCAATCCTTCCACTGGATTTCATTCAGTGTCCTCCACCCCTATCTGCCAATCACTCTACTGGCTTCCATTCAGTGTCCTCCATTTCTCTCTGCCAATCACTCCCTTGTTATTTCTTACCTTGACTATTGCAGCTCCCTTCTCAAGGGATTCTTTGCCAATCTCTTCACTGGCTTCCATTCCATGTCCTCCACCCCTCTATGCCAATCCCTCCACTGGCCTCCACTCAGTTTCCTCCACTCATCTAGACCAATCCTTCTACTGGCTTCCACTTAGTGTCCTCCACCCCTCTCTGCCAGTCCCTCCACTGGCTTCCATTCAGTGTCCTCCAGCCCTCTCTGCCAATCCCTCCACTGGCCTTCATTGAGTGTCCTCCACCCTATCTGCCAATCACTCCACTGGCTTCCATTCAGTGTCCTCCACCCCTCTCTGCCAATCCCTCTACTGGCTTCCATTCAATGTCCTCAACCCCTTTTTGTCAATCCCTCCACTGGCTTCCATTTATGGTCCTCCACCCCTTTATGCCAATCCCTTCACTGGCTTTAACTCAATGTCCTCCACCCCTCTATGCCAATCCCTCCACTGGCCTCCAATCAGTGTCCTCCACCCCTCCCTGCCAGTGCCTCCACTGGCTTCCATTAAGTGTCCTCCACCCCTACCTGCCTACCACTCCACTAGCTTCCATTCAGTGTCCTCCATCTCTCTCTGCCAATCACTCCCTTGTTATCACTCACCTTGACTATTTCAGCTCCCTTATCAAGGGATTCTTTGCCAGTCCCTCACTGGCTTCCATTCAATGTCCTCCACCCCTCTATACCGATCCCTCCACTGGCCTCCACTCAGTATCTTACACCCCTCTATACCAATCCCTCTACTAGCTTCCATGTAGTGTCCTCCACCCCTTTCTGCCAGTCCCTCCACTGGCTTCTATTCAGTGTCCTCCACCCCTCTCTGCCAATCCCTCCACTGGCTTCCAATTCCCCAACAAAAACATTCTAAATGCTAACAACAACATACCAAGCCATGCACAACCCAATTAACATCTCCAGTCTTGTCTCAATATATCACTCAAGCCGTCCTCTCCAATAATCCCAAGACCTCCTGCTCTCTAGAATCTCCCTTGTGACCTTCTCCAAAGCTCACCTTCAGTATAGGGGTGGAGGGGTAGGTAAGAAAATGTGTTACGTCAAAGAATGTCAAGGGGCATAAGATGGCACTAGAAGTACCTAGGAGATGAGCCGTTGGCAAACTGAGAAGGTAGACGCCTGCCAAACATCAAAGAGTGAAGATATGTGGAGAAGCTTTCTCCTTCTATCCCCAATGGCAAAACCTCTCTATATTCCAAGAAAAGAATACAGTCTTGCTGGCATGGATACATATAACCAATAGGAGGGCTGAAGGTGCTGCTTTGGAATTCTGCCAGTGTTAGCAGCATGTCTGACTGCCTAGATCATTACAGTGCCTTGAAAAAGTATTCACACCCCTTGAAATTTTCCACATTTTGTCATGTTACAACCAAAAACGTAAATGTATTTTACTGTTATTTCAAGTGATAAACGAACACAAAGTGGCACATAATTGTGAAGTGAAAGGAAAATGATAAATGGTTTTCAAATTTTTTTACAAATAAATATGTGAAAAGTGTGGGGGGGCATTTGTATGGCGCCCCCCTGAGTACTTACTTTGTAGAACCGCCTTTATCTGCAATTACAGCTGCAAGTCTTTTTGGGGATGTCTCTACCAGCTTTGCACATCTAGAGAGGACATTTCTGCCCATTCTTCTTTGCAAAATATCTCAAGATCTGTCAGATTGGATGGAGAGCGTCTGTGAACAGAAATTTTCAAGTCTTTTCACAGATTCTCAATGTGATTTAGGTCTGGACTGTAACTGGGCCATACTAACACATAAATATGCTTTGATCTAAACCATTCCATTGTAGCTCTGGCTGTATGTTTAGGGTAGTTGTCCTCCTGGAAGGTGAACCTCTGCCCCAGTCTCAAGTCTTTTGGAGACTCTAACATAGTTTTCTTCTAAGATTGTCCTGTATTTGGCTCCATCCATTTTCCCATCAACTCTGACCAGCTTCCCTGTCCCTGCTGAAGAAAAGCATCCCCACAACATGATGCTACCACAACCATGTTTCACGGTGGGGATGGTGTGTTCAGGGTGATGTGCAGTGTTAGTTTTCCGCCTTACATAGCATTTTGCTTTTGGGCCAAAAAGCTCAATTTTGGTCTCATCTGACCACAGCACCTTCTTCCACATGTTTGCTGTGTCCTCCACATGGCTTCTCACAAACTACAAACAGGACTTCTTATGACTTTCTTTCACCAATGTCTTTCTTCTTGTCACTCTTCCATAAAGGGCAGATTTGTGGAGAACACGACTAATAGTTGTCCTGTGGACAGATTCTCTCACCTGAGCTGTGGATCTCTGCAGCTCCTCCAGAGTTACCATGGACCTCTTGGCTGCTTCTCTGATGAATGCTCTCCTTGACCGGCTGGTCAGTTTAGGTGGACGGCCATGTCTTGGTAGGCTTGCAGTTGTGCCATACTCTTTCCATTTTTCGATGATGGATTGAACAGAGCTCAGTGAGATGTTCAAAGCTTGGGATATTTTTTTATAACCCGTTTACACAAATGTATGACTCAGAGGGTTGGCAACAGGGAAGCTTGTGGACGCTCCCCGTCAATGCATAGTACAAAGGTGCCTCTTCTAAACAGTGACGGCGGCCAATTGAAGCCGCATCCCCTCCACTGTACCACCAATGAATGTGAGACTTTACCCAAATTAGAGCTACGCCCATTAATTTGCCACGCCCACACCCCATATATTAGGACGCCAGGGATGGCCACAGGCAGCATTCCACAACTGGCTTTGCTACAGAGAGGTACTCCAGGATCGGAGCTCCCTGCCACTTGGAACACCACACCTGACACAATCAATCTAAGGTATTGGATCTCTTTTACTCTATGATGGCTCTGGGGAACCCCATTCCTCCTACGAATCACCATTATTTCCATTCTTTGACCTTTTTGATATTCAATTTCTTAATATCTCCCCTATACCATTCATGTTTTTCAGTTGTTTAATTATCACGACTGCCAAATACTGGTTTCTTCACAATACACCAGGCCATCCCGTAGAGGATAGTTGAGCAGTACTGACAATTACGTGTTAGGACCCCTGCCAGCACTGGGAAAGCGATTTTTCACAGCTAAATGCAAATGTAAGTCGCATATACTACTTTTCTGTTGCAATGCGATTTTTGTAGATATAGGCAACATATAAATATTTAAATATATACTAGTAATCATGCTGTTACTTGAAATTCTAGAATGTGATGCAGTCCCTCCCTGAGGAAGACTTTATCCTTACAATAAGTTGAAACGCGTTGGAAATCTGCTATCAGGACGCCATCACACCTATCGGGGGTGGTACTTGCAACTAGCAGTAGGATGCATCATATGTTTCCATATATCTGATGTTTTTACAATTATTCAACACTTCTTAATTATAGATCAATGTGTATGTTTATGTATATCCTATTCGCTTTTGTATCAATAAACTTCTTTTTAATGATATTTCAATACTGCTTAATTACTGCATTGCCCTTAAAATCCCATTTTTGAGGTACAAATTTAGTTTTTTTATAACCCAACCCTCCTTTATACTTCTCCACAACTTTATCCCTGACCGGTCTGGTGTGTTCCTTGTCCTTCATGAAGCTGTTTGTTCACTAAGGTTCTCTAACAAACCTCTGAGGGCTTCACAGAACAGCTGTATTTATACTGAGATTAAATTACACAAAGGTGGAATCTATTTACTAATTAGGTGACTTCTGAAGGCAATTGGTTTCACTAGATTTTAGTTAGGGGTATCAGAGTAAAGGGGACTGAATAAAAATGCCCCCCCCCCCACACACATGTTTCACATATTTATTAGTAAAACATTTTGAAAACCATTTATCATTTTCCTTCCACTTCACAATTATATACCACTTTGTCTTGGTCTATCACGTAAAATCCCAATAAAATACATTTACGTTTTTGGTTGTAACATGACAAAATGTTTAAAATTTCAAGGGGTATGAATACTTTTTAAAGGCACTGTAGTTATGTGATCTTAAGCTAAAGAAAAGTTTTGGAGTCCAGAACGGCTGGTCCTTTTCTCCATGGGGTAGGTGAAGTGGTCTGTATATAAAATAATGACTTCATGATTCTTCTTCCACAGACCAACCCTCGATCCTTCTTTTGCGGTGGTTCTATTATAAACAAAGTCTGGGTTGTCACTGCTGCCCACTGCGGACCCACGTGAGTCTTATATGATAATATTCTACTACAAAGTCAGTGTTCACTGCAATGATTCACTGGTAATTTGTCCTTCCAGAGCCTCTGGTTTATAGACAGGATACATCCTAAATATAGAGCCATTTATCCAACTGTCCATCCAGAGCCTCTGGTCTATAGACCAGATACAGTGGGGACGGAAAGTATTCAGACCCCCTTAATTTTTTCCCTTTTTGTTATATTGCAGCCATTTGCTAAAATCATTTAAGTTCATTTTTTCCTCATTAATGTACACACAGCACCCCATATTGTACACACAGCACCCCATATTGTACACACAGCCCCCCATATTGTACACACAGCACCTCATATTGTACACACAGCACCCCATATTGTACACACAGCACTCCATATTGTACACACAGCACCCCATATTGTACACACAGCACCTCATATTGTACACACAGCACCCCATATTGTACACACAGCACCCCATATTGTACACACAGCACCCCATATTGTACACACAGCACCCCATATTGTACACACAGCCCCCCATATTGTACACACAGCACCCCATATTGTACACACAGCACCCCATATTGTACACACAGCACCTCATATTGTACACACAGCACCCCATATTGACAGAAAAACACAAAATTGTTGAGATTTTTGCTGATTTATGAAAAAAGAAAAACTGAAATATCACATGGTCCTAAGTATTCAGACCCTTTGCTCAGTATTTAGTAGAAGCCCCTTTTGATGAGTCTTTTTGGGAAAGATACAACAAGTTTTTCACACCTGGATTTGGGGATCCTCTGCCATTCCTCCTTGCAGATCCTCTCCAGTTCTGTCAGTGGGGATGGTAAACGTTGGTGGACGGCCATTTTTAGGTCTCTCCAGAGATGCTCAATTGGGTTTAAGTCAGGGCTCTGGCTGGGCCATTCAAGAACAGTCACGGAGTTGTTGTGAAGCCACTCCTTCATTATTTTAGCTGTGTGCTTAGGGCCATTGTCTTGTTGGAAGGTAAACCTTCAGCCCAGTCTGAGGTCCTGAGCACTCTGGAGAATGTTTTCGGCCAGGATATCCCTGTACTTGGCCGCATTCATCTTTCCCTCGATTGCAACCAGTCGTCCTTTCCCTGCAGATGAAAAACACCCTCACAGCATGATGCTGCCACCACCATGCTTCACTGTTGGGACTGTATTGGACAGGTGATGAGCAGTGCCTGGTTTTCTCCACACATAACACTTAGAATTAAGGCCAAAAAGTTCTATCTTGGTCTCATCAGACCAGAGAATCTTATTTCTCACCATCTTGGAGTTCTTCAGGTGTTTTTTAGCAAATTCCATGCAGGCTTTCATGTGTCTTGCACTGAGGAGAGGCTTCCGTCTGGCCACTCCGCCATAGAGCCCCGACTGGTGGAGGGCTGCAGTGATGGTTGACTTTCTACAACTTTCTCCCATCTCCCGACTGCATCTCTGGAGCTCAGCCACAGTGATCTTTGGGTTCTTCTTTACCTCTCTCACCAAGGCTCTTCTCCCCCGATAGCTCAGTTTGGCCGGACGTCCAGCTCTAGGAAGGGTTCTGGTCGTCCCAAACGTCTTCCATTTAAGGATTATGGAGGCCACTGTGCTCTTAGGAACCTTAAGTGCAGTAGAAATTTTTTGTAACCTTGGCCAGATCTGTGCCTTGCCACAATTCTGTCTCTGAGCTCTTCAGGCAGTTCGTCTGACCTCATGATTCTCATTTGCTCTGACATGCACTGTGAGCTGTAAGGTCTTATATAGACAGGTGTGTGGCTTTCCTAATCAAGTCCAATCAGTATAATCAAACACAGCTGGACTCAAATGAAGGTGTAGAACCATCTCAAGGATGATCAGAAGAAATGGACAGCACCTGAGTTAAATATATGAGTGTCACAGCAAAGGGTCTGAATACTTAGGACCATGTGGTATCATACTTAGGACCATGTACTGTATTTCAGTTTTTCTTTTTTTAATAAATCTGCAAAAATGTCAACAATTCTGTATTTTTCTGTCAATATGGGGGGCTGTGTGTACAATATGGGGTGCTGTGTGTACAATATGGGGTGGTGTGTGTACAATATGGGGTGGTGTGTGTACAATATGGGGGGCTGTGTGTACAATATGGGGGGCTGTGTGTACAATATGGGGTGGTGTGTGTACAATATGGGGTGGTGTGTGTACAATATGGGGTGCTGTGTGTACAATATGGGGGGCTGTGTGTACAATATGGGGGGCTGTGTGTACAATATGGGGTGCTGTGTGTACATTAATGAGGGAAAAAAATGAACTTTCATGATTTTAGCAAATGGCTGCAATATAACAAAGAGTGAAAAATTTAAGGGGGTCTGAATACTTTCTGTCCCCACTGTATTTCCTAAATATAAAGCTATTTATCCAACTGTCCATCCAGAGCCTCTGGTTTATAGACCAGACACATCCTAAACATAAAGCTATTTATCCAAGTGTCCATCCAGAGCCTCTGGTTTATAGACCAGATACATTCTAAATATGGAGTCATTTATCTAGTTGACATACCACTGTTAGCTTCCACCAGTATATAGCAGGGATGTGCAGTCAGGGGAGGCAAGGTGGCAGAGCCTCACCTGCCATGAACACCAAAAAAAACCCCCCAAAAAATTGAGCTTTGAGGGTCATAGACCGGATACAACCAAAACATAGTGTCATTTATCCAACTGCCCATCCAGAGCATCTGATTTATAGACCAGATACATCCTAAATATAGAATCAATAATCCAACTGTCCATCCAGAGCCTCTGGTTTATAGACCGGATGCATCCTAAATATAGAACCATTTATCCAACTTTCCATCCAGAGCCTCTGGTTTATAGACCGGAAACATTCTAAATATAGAACCATTTATCTAATTGATCTAATGCGGCTATCCGGATCTTTTTTTGCTCATATACATTCTCCTCACTTCTTATCAGAGGCACTGAGCTCAATGGACAGCTTGGAGCCTTGGACCAATGGTAAAGTACCGTTTGACAAAGCTGTCCAATAAAAATGTTGCAGTGGAGGCACGCCTCTCACTGCAGTGTTTATAGAAGGGGGCGTGTCTAAAAGACAAATGCTCCCTTCCAGCCCAGCCCTCTTATCTACAAGGAAAAAAACATTAATGGGTATAAGATTTACCCACAATCCCATGTTTTTCTCACACAGTTAAGAGGGAGAATGAGAATCTTCTGCTGAAAAGGTACAAGATAAATCATATATTGTTATGCTATACGTTATAACATAATAATGTATTATTTATCTATTTACTGTGAAATTACTGGTTGGAATTTATAACTTCAAACTCCAGTATATAAGGGTGGGGGTAGACGTGAAGTAATTATAACTCCACGGAGGCACCGTCCCTGGTAGATACAAGATTCCACTACAAGAAGGGATAAAGTGGGACTTTACATGTGCCTCAGTGGAGTATGAGTAATAATTTAGAACACAGTTTTAAAAAGTATAGAAAAACTTTATTTGCCATCCATGGATGGAGACTTTTACAACATATTACAGTCTGAAGGAGAATACCGTTTACTGTTTCTTCAGTCCAGGGTGTGCAGATCCTGGTATAAGATGTCAAGGATATGTCCTACGGGTTTCGTGGGAAGCTTCCCGTTTCGTCAGGGCCTTTAAAGCAGCACAGAAAGCATGTAAATATTAGAAATGTCCTAAAGATACACACGGGTTACATACGCCACCATGGTCAGAGCGAGGGCAATAATTCTAGCACTAGACCTCCCCTGCAACTCTAAACATGTAACCTGTACAAAATTTTAAAGCGTCGCCTATGGAGATTTTTAAGTACTGAAGTTTGGCGCCATTACACGTGTGTGCGCAATTTTAAAGCGTGACGCATTGGGTATCTTTTTATTCGGCGTAACATCATCTTTCATAGTATATAAAAAAATTGGGATAACTTTAGTGTTCGTTTTTTTTTTGTATTATGCATGAAACAGTATCTTTAAAAAAAAAAAAAAAAACGCATTTGAAAAATTGCAGCGCAATTACCGTGTGACATAAATAGTTGCAACAAGCGCCATTTTAATCCTAAGGTGTCTGCTAAAAATATATATATATTTATATTGTTTGGGGGTTCTGAGTAATTTTCTAGCAAAAAAATTATGATTTTTACATGTAGGAGAGAAGTGTCAGAATTGGCCTGGGTGGCAAGGGGTTAATTACCATAAATAAGTAATATATAAATAATTATTATAATCTGTTTTTAAGGTAATTTACTATATTTTCACAATCTGTACTCAAGCAGGTGGCTTAACGGATAAATTACTGAAGTTTGAACTCATGAAGGGATAACGGGGGACTTTACATTTGCCTCAGTGGAGTATGAGTAATAATTTATAACACAATTTTAAAAAGTATAGAAAAACTTTATTTGCCATTCATGGACGGAGAGTTTTAAAACACATTACAGTCTGAAGGAGAATACAGTTTACTTCAGTCCAGGGTGTGCAGATCCTGGTATAAGATGTTAGGGATACGGCTTACACGTTTCGCCGGAAGCCCCGCTTCGTCAGGGCCTTTAAAACAGCACAGAAAACATGTAAATATTAGAAATGTCCTAAAGATACAGAATTACAGAATTAGCTACATTGTAAAGTAAATATGCAAGAAACGATTGTGATTTTTTTAGGTGCAGAGTAATTTACAGCAATATCAAATATAATGATAAAATATTTTTTTATTTTGAAAGGCAAAATAAAAAATATTAAAACAAAACAGTTGGCAAATACAGGTTAGCACAATTCTAATGTTACAGCATTACAGGATAAACTTCCCAACATGTTTCGCCCATGTATCGGGCTTCTTCAGGGGATACTGTCTGATTAAGAAGTATAAGCTTTCTATCAAGAAAACAAACACATATACACATCATATTAAATCAGTTAATTTGAAATTTGCATATCAAATACATAACATTACACCGTATTACATATTATGCAGGTGAATTTCTGTTGCCATGGCAACGCTGCTTACCTATATCTCCTAGAAATATAGATCCAAATACTGCCGGGATGTCGGAGTGTCACATTGTAAAGTAACGTTAAGTAAAAAATGTATATTACATATCCAGCATATGGATACATTTCTGCACAACCCCTACATCATTGTGGGGCATTTATGGTTACCCATCAATAAAATACAAGTACAGCAACATAAAACTTCAACAAAAATGCAGTTACAGAAGGTGGTTTTTCCATGTGCAGCATTGGCTCACAGACACAAGAACGATCGAACAAAGGTAGGAGGAGAAAGATGGATAATCTAGCTATACATCTAAACGTAAGATGTATTTGTACGTAGATCATTGCATTCATGGTTTACCTTGGGACTGTGCAGGTAGCGTGTCGGTTGGGGAGGAACCGTGAGCCTGGGGAGCCCGGGGGGAGCCCGTGGGGATAACCCTACCAGGTCCCCCAGGAGAAAAAAATATAAATGCCCCACAATGATGTAGGTGTTGTGCAGAAATGTATCCACATGCTGTATATGTAATATCATTTTTTTTTAACTTAACATTACTTTACAATGTAGCTAATTCTGTAATTCTGTATCTTTAGGACATTTCTAATATTTACATGCTTTCTGTGCTGCTTTAAAGGCCCTGACGAAGTGGTGCTTCCCGTGAAACGCATAAGCAATATCCCTAACATCTTATACCAGGATCTCCACACCCTGGACTGAAGAAACAGTAAACTGTATTCTCCTTCAGACTGTAATATGTTTTAAAAGTCTCCATCCATGGATGGCAAATAAAGTTTTTCTATACTTTTTTAAAACTGTGTTCTAAATTATTACTCATACTCCACTGAGGCACATGTAAAGTCCCCCGTTATCCCTTCTTGCATTCAAACTTCAGTAATTTATCTGTTAATCAACCTGCTTGAGTACAGATTGTGAAAATATAGTAAATTACCTTAAAAACAATTTATAATAATTATTTATATATCACTTATTTGTGGTAATTAACCCCTTGCCACCCAGGCCAATTCTGACGCTTCTCTCCTACGTGTAAAAATTATCAATTTTTTTTGCTAGAAAATTACTCAGAACCCCCAAACATTATATATATATATATATATATATATATTAGCAGACACCTGAGGGATTAAAATGGCGGTTGTTGCAACTTTTTATGTCACACGGTATTTGCGCAACAATTCTTCAAATGCATTTTTTTTTTCAAGATACTGTTTCATGAATAATAAAGAAAAAAAAACAAACAAACACTAAAGTTACATAAAAACTAAAGCAACCAGTTGGGACTTTATACGAGAGCGCAAAGCATAAACCGCCAAGAGCCTCCATCCCTATTATTTGAAAAAAAAAAAGAAAAGAAAGGTGGGACTTTATATGAAGCATACATCCCTGGAGATAACACAAAATAAATGAAGATGGGAGGTAATAGTTATATTAGAACTATGAACATTACATGACAGCATTGTACAACAACAGTTGGCAGTCACTGATTTATTGATATATATAAAATATGACAATCATAATAATAACATGATAAAATAATGGCATAGTGAGTTCATAATGTAAACACATCACAAATCCAGAGTCATATGTTACCTTAGGTCTAGAGTGAGCTTAGACACATATTATTTACCAACATTGTTATGGCCACTGGCTATGCTGTTTAGATGTTGCTGGGCCATGGTGTGGTTTGGGCTGGCTGATATCCGGACGCTATTTGCTCCATTCCGGGAGCTGCGATGCACTCCTGGGGCCCTCCCCTTTCCTCTTCGCCCCTTCGGGTTGCTCGGGGATCTGGGCGGAAGCCCAATTGCATGTCGATGTCACACTTCCAGCGCCGTTCGCGCACTGTCGCTTATCAGTGACGTCGGCACGCCGGCGCTGTTGAATCCATCTGACATCCTCCACGAGGTAGTTGGCCCCGGACAGGGGTTGGCTTCTGCCACTCGGCGTTTTGGCGCCCTCTCCTCTTACTGCCCGTTAGCGTTGCATTGGTGGACACCCATGACCCAATTGGAGTATTTATACTCCTTCCAGTCAATTCATACTACTCTTAGGGCTGATACCCCCATGGCTATGGTGTACTATTGGACCCTATTATCCTCACTGTATTCCAGGTAATTTAATAAGACTCGTGGCCACTCATTACAATTAGAAGAAAAGAGGTTTAACCTTAAACTACGTAGAGGGTTCTTTACTGTAAGAGCGGCAAGGATGTGGAATTCCCTTCCACAGGCGGTGGTCTCAGCGGGGAGCATTGATAGCTTCAAGAAACTATTAGATAATCACCTGAATGACCGCAATATACAGGGATATGTAATGTAATACTGACATATAATCACACACATAGGTTGGACTTGATGGACTTGTGTCTTTTTTCAACCTCACCTACTATGTAACTATGTAACTATATTGGTCTTCCCTTATCCCTCCCTTTTCACTTTTTACAATCACATATTGTCCCAATCCCTCCTTATCTTTGGTTTTATTACCTCAGCTTTGGTGGTAGTTGGTACTTCTATATTTTTAATTTACTTTGCTATCACATTGTGGGCTATTCTGATACCCCTAATATCCTGCATACCAGGTTACCCCCTGTGTTACTTCCTCACTATTAATGGTCCTTGCACCAATAATCCTGATTTTTTACATTTTATTAGTCTTTCATTTACTAGTCACCCATTGTATTATATCCACTGTCATATCCTATAATATACCATATACCTCCTTTTTTTTTATAGATGGTTACATTTTTGTGGATCATATTTCTCCTTTTCTACCCATGGGTGCCAATCCCTGGGGATTATTGTCCCCCCCTGGTGATCCATCCACAGTCGGGTCCATCCACCTCAGCTCCCAGGACTGATGTTGATTCTGGTCGGCCTCCGGCCCTCCACGCCTGCACTCAGTCTCATTGGTATATCTGTAAGTAGCCCTGGTAAATAGGGTTTTCTCCCCCCTCCTCTCCCCATACAAAGACCTATCATTTTATTTTTCTACAAATTAATTATGTGTTTCAATATTTATAGACACCTATCCCATACTTGCTCCTGAAGAGCGGTATTAGCCAAGAAACGCGTCGAGCCAATAGACGCCCCCTCGCTCATACTACTTTGTAATACTATTCATTACCACATCTACCAATTGGATTGTACCAATGAACCAGAGACAGTTATCTACCATGGAGACACGCTATAATGAAATTGGTTCTTTTAGAATGTGTACATTGTGAACTCATTATGCTACTAGTATATTATGTTATCAATATCATTGTCATATATTTTATATATCCCAATGAACTTGGTTCTCTATAATGTTTACATTATGAACTCACTATGCCTTTATTTTATCATGTTATTTTTATTATTGTCATATTTTATATATATCAATAAATCAGTGACTGCCAATTGTTGTTGTACAATGCTGTCATGTAATGTTCATAGTTCTAACATAACTATTACCTCTCATATTCATTTATATTGTGTTATCTCCAGGGATGTATGCTTCATATAAAGTCCCACCTTTCTTTTCTTTTTTTTTTGAACACTAAAGTTAGCCCAATTTTTTGATATACTATATAAATATGAAATAATATAACTATGAAAGATGATGTTACGCCGAGTAAAAAGATACCCAACGTGTCACGCTTTAAAATTGCGCACACTTGTGGAATGGCGCCAAACTTCACTACTTAAAAAATCTCCATAGGTGACGCTTTAAAATTTGTACAGGTTACATGTTTACAGTTACAGAGGAGGTCTAGTGCTAGAATTATTGCTCTCGCTCTGACCATGGCGGCGTATGTAACCCGTGTGTATCTTTAGGACATTTCTAATATTTACATGCTTTCTGTGCTGCTTTAAAGGCCCTGACGAAGCGGGAAGCTTCCTCCAAAACCCATAGGCCAAATCCTTGACATCCTATGCCAGGATCTCCACACCCTGGACTGAAGAAACAGTAAACTGTATTCTCCTTCAGACTGTAATATGTTTTAAAAGTCTCCATCCATGGATGGCAAATAAAGTTTTTCTATATCTGTATCTGGTTCTGATACCAGCCAGTGCCCTCACCAGCCACTCACCTCACCGCACCTCCCTGGTATATAGAGTACACTTCATGGCTTTTGGTAGTAGGTTCTGGGAAATCCAGACCAGGCCAGAATGTATCCAGGCCAAGAATATCTAAAAATGTTAAGACTCCTAATCCTCACAGTAGTTTGTGTTTTCTTTTCAATCCAGATATGTCCAAGTTTCAGAACTACCTCTTGTATTTTCTGAGAGCGATAAAAAGAGCTTGACGTATATTCTAGTAAGTTCGGATTACTGAGAGCAACTTTTTTTGTATTTTATCCACTTTTATACCGGGCACTTTCACCCCCTTCCTGCCCAGGCCAATATTCAGCTTTTAACGCTGTCACATTTTGAATGACAATTGCTCTTGCAACACTGTATATATATTTCCCTATTTTTGGTTCCTTTACTTCCTTTGTCTTTGTCTTTGTTTTTGTATTTTTTAGGATCCCATTATTTTCTTTTTTTTCTTTTCTTTTCTTTTCTTTTCTTTTCTTTTCTTTTCTTTTCTTTTCCTTTCTTTTCATTTCTTTTCTTTTCTTTTCTTCTGGTGGTGTTTATATCTAATATCTCTTCTGTCAATGTTTAACCTTTTCACCTATTTACTGTTAACACACCTTTCATACCTTGTTGCCTTACACTTTTTGAATGTTATTATTCATTCATTTTTATTTTTTTTCCCTTTTATGTCTTGTATGTTTTTTTGTTCAGTATTTTCTTGGGGGACTAGCTGTATAGATTTTTATTTATAGGAGTCAGGCCGGGTTCACACTATTTGCGAATTGGATGAGGGTTTCCCCCCACATCCAATTCGCAATAGCAGGAGATTTTAACCACCTCTCTATGGAGCCGGTTTACATATCTCCACTGCAGCTCCGGTGTGAGTTCCTGTGCATCTTTTTGGTCCGTTTCAGGTCCGAATTCAGCCAAAAATTCAGGGCTGAAGTCAGACCTGAATCGGTGAACAGGGACGCACAGGACCCTCTGCTGGGAGCCGAAGATAGTGTGCACCCAGCCTGAATCAAGTCTATAGGGCCTGCACCCAAGTTCCACCTCTTCCTTGTTCCCTGTTTGTTCCCCTTGGTTTGCTGTTGGGCTGACTCTCCTTTTTCCACAGAAACCCCCTGGGACAGATAACCAGTTGTAGGTTTCCCTGATGTTGGGATTGTTCGTTCTTGTTCGCGCGTTGCTACCATGATTATTTGTAGCCGCTTCCTCCTTCACTTCTTTTTTTTCTCATATAATTTGTTCTTCATTTTGTAGATTTAATTATAGACACCATGGCAGTGACATCATGATGAAGTGAACTGTGTTTGACAAAACGCGTTGAGATTATGATGTCCTCCATTCTTTGGTGTTGGTTTACAAACTGTTTATTGCACATTTGTATGAAGAAATTTGTGATTATGTACCAAGAAGGAATATTTGTAATACTCATGTCTCTTTCTGGTGCACTTTTCTGCTCCTTCATGACCAGGCCATTTGTTGCTATGTGACACTGCGCTATTTTAACTGGGGATTGCGCGGTCATGCAACGCTGTACTCAAATTAAATTGATATCATTTTTCTCACACAAGTAGAGCTTTCTTTAGGTGGTATTTGGTCACCATTGGGTTTTTTTATTTTTTGCAATATAAAAAGGAAAAAAGTGAAAGATTTTCAAATAAATATTTTTTAATTTCCACCATAAAACACAGCTAATTAAAAAAAAAAATTATTTCTTCATAAATTTTAAGCAAAATGTTTCCCGCTACCAGTTTTTGATAAACAAAATCCCAATAAGTGTATATTGTTTAGTTTCACTCTGCCTGTGACAGAAGCTGGCACTATACAATAAACATCGGCTTATGTGGTTCTGCTCCGCGGCCGCATGTTTCCTCTATCACCGCCTAGACATGTACACTGCTTAAAATTGTATTCATTTTTGTTTCATTCATTTTTTTTGTTTTATTTTTTTCGGTTCATTTGTTATGACCGAAAATCCGAAATTCAAAAATTTGGAAATTCGAAAATTTGAAAATTCAGAAATCCGAAAAACCTTAAATTGGAATGAAAATCCGAAAATTCCAAAATCCAAAAATTCGGAAATCCGAAAATTTGAGAAGCCAAAATAGTAACTAACTAATAAGAACTAACTATTAAATTATAGGTATTGGAATTTCCTTTCAAATGTGGCTGTAATGCCCTGTAAACACGGTCGGATTTTCCGATGGAAAATGTCCGATCGGAGCGTGTTGTCGGAAATTCCGACCGTGTGTGGGCTCCATCGGACATTTTCCATCGGATTTTCCGACACACAAAGTTTGAGAGCAGGCTATAAAATTTTCCGACAACAAAATCGTCGGAAATTCCGATCGTGTGTACACAAATCCGACGGACAAAGTGCCACGCATGCTCAGAATAAATTAAGAGATGAAAGCTATTGGCTACTGCCCCGTTTATAGTCCCGACATACGTGTTTCACGTCACCACGTTCAGAATGATCGGATTTTCCGACAACTTTGTGTGGCCGTGTGTGCAAGACAAGTTTGAGCCAACATCCGTTGGAAAAAATCCTAGGATTTTGTTGTCAGAATGTCCGAACAAAGTCCAACCGTGTGTACAGGGCATTAGTGAACATAGCGAATACGAATTTATCCAAAGTTACGAATTATCCAAAAGAACGAATGCCGCATCTAAACAAATGGAACATAGCAAATTTTATAATAATAAATAATAATAATAATAAAACGTTTTTTTATTATTGTTTATGTAAAAGTATAAAACAATTTTATATAAAATATATTATATATATAATATATATATAAAATATATTTAAAAAAAAATTTTAAAATATTTATATAAAAATGTAATTATTTTTAAATCATTATGTTTCATTCTTTTAAATGCGGCATTCATTATTTCGGATAATACGTAACTTCAGATAAATTCATATTCATTATATTCACTAACAGCCACATTTGAAAGGAAATATCAATACCTATAATTTAATAGTTTTTATTAGTTAGTTTGTTTTTATTTTGGACTTTGGAATTTTTGGGTTTTCGAATATTCGGATTTTCATTCTTATTTTTGGATTTTCACATTTTCTGAATTTTTTTGAAATTTCAGAATTTTCAAATTTTTGGATTTTCACATTTCACATTTCCGAATTTTTCGGAAAAATTTGTTAAACAGTTTTTTGTTAATTTGAATATTTCTGAATGAACTAATTTGTCAAATTTCGTTGAAAGACGAATTCGGAACAAAACGAATTACACGTGTCTACCGCGGGCTCCATCCCAGAGCAGGAGGTTGAAGGCCACATCAGAGGGCTCTGGTTGGGCATCTCTGGGTAAAGAAGACTTTTTGCAACAAGAAGTAAAATGGGGAATTGCATGGCATATATTGTACAAACTCAGCATTATAAATTCTATTTCGTACATATAGAACATCTGTACCGCTTCCAGGGTCAATATAAAGTCACAACCTCACCAGGCCTTCCTACAAGATTGTCCAAGTATTTGCTGTTCCCATTACCATTCTATTCCTCATTATGGCACCTATCTGAAGCCACATTTCTCATATTTACATTTATAAGAAAATTAAGTCATATATTCTAGAAAATTAGTTCTGATTTATTAAAAAAATAATAAAAATGCTTCACAAAACTTTTCTAGGTCTTTGAACACCCCGAGTACAACTCCGAAATCTCCGCCAATGACATCGCTGTGATCAAGCTGTCCAGTCCTCTCACCATTAATGAAGATGTGTCCCTGGTTTCTCTGGCTTCTGGTTCTGACACCATAAACAAAGGAGACAACTGCGTCACCACCAAATCGGTATACACCAGTGATTCCAGTAAGGGAATATGATATCCTCCAAAAAAAAATTAACCAATCAGGGCATGCCTCATGTCTGGGTCTCTTCCCATGTTGTCCCCATCCTGTCACCAGTATTGGTAAGACCCGGATGGCTGTGTGTTTTTTTTTTTGTTTTTTAATGAAATCCCTTATTTATGTGTATGTAGTGTAGTAAACAGTTACAGATCTGCTTGATTTATCTTTTGCAGACTGAATGGAATATTTCTCCTTACATCATATAGTTTTCCCCAAAACAAGAAGGTGTTTACTGTTCTTTTTGATTATGTCATTTGTTATTTAATGATGTCACTGTTCTTTTTGATGATATCACTGTTATTTGATGATGTCATTGTTCTTTTTGATGATATCACTATTATTTGATGATGTCACTGTTCTTTTTGATGATGTCATTGTCATTTGATGATGTCACTGTACTTTTTGATGATGTCATTTTTCTTTTTGATGATATCACTGTTATTTGATGATATCACTGTTATTTGATGATGTCATTGTTCTTTTTGATGATATCACTGTTATTTGATGATGTCATTGTTCTTTTTGATGATATCACTATTATTTGATGATGTCACTGTTCTTTTTGATGATGTCATTGTCATTTGATGATGTCACTGTACTTTTTGATGATGTCATTTTTCTTTTTGATGATATCACTGTTATTTGATGATATCACTGTTATTTGATGATGTCATTGTTCTTTTTGATGATATCACTGTTATTTGATGATGTCATTGTTCTTTTTGATAATATCACTATTATTTGATGATGTCACTGTTCTTTTTGATGATGTCATTGTCATTTGATGATGTCACTGTACTTTTTGATGATGTCATTTTTCTTTTTGATGATATCACTGTTATTTGATGATATCACTGTTATTTGATGATGTCATTGTTCTTTTTGATGATATCACTGTTATTTGATGATGTCATTGTTCTTTTTGATAATATCACTATTATTTGATGATGTCACTGTTCTTTTTGATGATGTCATTGTCATTTGATGATGTCACTGTACTTTTTGATGATGTCATTTTTCTTTTTGATGATATCACTGTTATTTGATGATATCACTGTTATTTGATGATGTCATTGTTCTTTTTGATGATATCACTATTATTTGATGATGTCATTGTTCTTTTTGATAATATCACTATTATTTGATGATGTCACTGTTCTTTTTGATGATGTCATTGTCATTTGATGATGTCACTGTACTTTTTGATGATGTCATTTTTCTTTTTGATGATATCACTGTTATTTGATGATATCACTGTTATTTGATGATGTCATTGTTCTTTTTGATGATATCACTATTATTTGATGATGTCACTGTTCTTTTTGATGATGTCATTGTTCTTTTTGATGATATCATTGTTGTTTGATGATGTCATTGTTCTTTTTGATGATGTCATTGTTATTTAATGATGTCACTGTTCTTTTTGATGATATCACTGTAATTTCATGATGTCATTTTTTTTTGGTTATGTCACTGTTCTTTTTGATGATGTCATTGTTATTTGATGATATCACTGTTCTTTTTGATGATGTCATTGTTATTTGATGATGTCACTGTTCTTTTTGATGACATCACTGTTATTTGATGATGTCACTTTTAAAGTGGTCTGTTTTTGGACTTGTGCCTACAGGTAAGTCTATAATAAGGATAACCTGCAGTTAGAAATGAGATATGGGATAGAGCGCCCCCCACTAGTACTGCGTAGTAAAACACTCTCATAATGTATAATACGACACCCTAAGAGCACACTACATGTGAGGTCCTATACATCATAAGAACCAAATACAATGTGTGGAATATAAAAATAATAAACACTTTAACCACTTCCGATATACATTGGCACTTTGAAGAGGGATATCGTTGTTGTGGCAGCAGCTAGCTACCATAACCCTGGTATCCTCTTCCTCAGTGGGTGGTCCGCTTCAAGATAAAAGGGGTCTCTGCAGCGAATTCGCTGTGAGATCACTTTTATCGGCGGCGGGAGAGGGCCCCCCCACTGCCGCGCACCGGTGCCCTCTGCCGCTTACCAGAACCGTCGGCAGCGGCAGAGGAGATCGGATTCTCTCCCTAGCCTGACATGGAGATGAGTGAGGAGAAGATGGCCCCCACCCATCTCCATATCATTGCAGGGTGGAAGTGACATGAAAACGTCACTTCCACCCATAACTCTTAAAGGGACTTTTTTTTTAATCACATTTATTTTTTTATTGCATTTTAGTGTAAATATGACATGTGAGATTTTTTGACCCCAGATCTCATATTTAAGAGGTCCTGTCATGCTTTTTTTTATATTACAAGGGATGTTTACATTCCTTGTAATAGGAATAAAAGTGACATTTTTTCTAAAAAAGAACAGTGTAAAAATAAAAAATAAAAGGAAAAATAAATAAGAAAAAAAATGTAAAATTTTTGAACGCTCCCCATCCCGCTGAGCTGTGCAGAAGCGAACGCATACGTGAGCAGCGCCCGCATATGCAAACAGTGTTCAAACCACACATGTGAGGTATCACCGCGATCGGTAGAGCAAGAGCAATAATTCTAGCCATAGACCTCCTCTGTAAAATGCAACCTGTAGAATTTTTTAAACGTCGCCTATGGAGATTTTTAAGGGTAAATGTAATTCACTTTATAAGATATAGAGCTAAACTGCGATAGTACATGATGGGCACGAGGGAGAGGTTCTTTGGGATGAGTAAGGAGGAGGATTACATCATCCGCAAAGCGGTTAATGAGATGAGATTGGTTATTAAGGTGGAAACCTGTGATGGAGGTATTTGAGCGTATAGTCTCGACTAGGGGCTCAATCAAGAGGTTAAAGATAGATCTAGATAAGGGACAACCCTGTCTGGTTCCATTAGTTATAGGGAAAGGTTTAGATAAAAGGCTGGAGGAGTAGACTCGTGCAGAGGGAGTGGAATACAGGACCAAGATGGCAGATAAGATATGTCCGGAGAATCCAAGTTTAAGCAATACCATTTTCATATATACCGTATATACTTGAGTATAAGCCAAGTTTTTCCAGCACATTTTTTAGGCTGAAAAACCTCCCCTCGGCTTATACTCGAGTCAGGGTCCCGAGTGAAGGTGTAGCCTTACTGTGCCCCTCTGCAGCCGTACCTTTGATAACTAAAACAGCGGGTGTCTCCCGATGTGTCATGCAGTCTGTTCAGCGGCCATCCCTTGTAATAAAGCCCTGCCTCCTCCTCATGCATGATAGACGGAACACTGATACAATGCTGGTAAACTGTATCAGTGTTCCGTCTATCATGGACGAGGAAGAGGTGGGGCTTTGTTACAATAGACAGCCGCAGTAAACAGACTGCATGACACAGCGGGAGACACCCACTGTTTTAGTTATCAAAGGTATGGCTGCAGATGGGCACAGTGAGGCTGCAGATGGGCACAATAAGGCTGCAGATGGGCACAGTGAGGCTGCAAATGGGCACAATGAGGCTGCAGATGGGCACAGTGAGGCTGCAGATGGGCACAGTGAGGCTGCAGATGGGCACAGTGAGGCTGCATGGGCACAGTGAGGCTGGAAATGGGCACAGTGAGGCTGAAGATGGGTATTGTTTACCCAGTAGCTGCTGCATTTCCCACCCTAGGCTTATACTCGAGTCAATAAGTTTTCCCAGTTTTTGTGGTAAAATTAGTTACCTCAGCTTATATTCGGGTCGGCCTATACTCAAGTATATACGGTAACCAATGAATTTGGATAAGAGGAGAGAAGGAGTTTTACTGAACTCTGCATGGCTAAGTACATTTAGAATGTGTCTAGTTGCATCAGATTCTTGTCTCCCCTTGGTGAAGTAAGTTTGATTGGGCTTGATCAAGGTGGGAAGGGCATCAATAAGGTGTGTAGCTAAGATTTTGGTGTAAGATTTCATATCTGTATTCAGTAATGAGATGGGCCTTAAATTGGCAAGGGATAGTAGGTTGCTTACCAGGTTTGGGCAAAGTTACAATGTTGGCTGACAACATCTCCGTGGGGAAGGATTTTTGTGTAGTTGCTTCAGAAAGAAAGTTTTGTCCTGTATGGAGATAAAACTTCAGCAAAACCCTGTTAGTATTTCTTCGTAAGACCATTTGGTCCTGAAGATTTACCTGCAGGTAAAGATTTAATTGAAATGTCTATTTTTTTATCTACAAATGGGGCATTTAATATCTCTAGTTGGGCCAGAGAGATGGGAGTTTGATCTGATTCAAAAGTGGTCTTCAATTTTAGTTTCGGGGGTTGCAGAGTCATCTTTTAAGTTGTACAAAACCTTATAATATTCTGCAATTTGCTGGGGATTACTGAGTTTTTGTTTTGTAAAAGGGTGAACGATGCCGTAAGTAATGATCATGTTGGGAGCATAAGAGAAACCGCAGCCCATAACGTAGTAAAAGAAGAGTAGCAGATGTGGAATCAGATGGCATTTGTTTGTGACAAGATTCAAGCTCATGTATCGATTTCAGTATTTCCATCAGTCTGCTGTTACCTTTTTGATCCGGTGCTCATTTGTAAAATTAGCCAGCGAATATAGGCCTTATGTGCATTCCATAAGGAAAAAATATTTATATTGGGAGTATCGTTATTTTGGAAGTATTTGCAGAGATGTTGTGTAAGCCTTGATTTGTGTTTTTGACAATTCCTTTATTTAAAAAAAAGTGTCCTGTGATGTCCATCCATCTTTAATCAAGCTGCCCAACGGACCAGAAAAATAGAAAAAAAAAAATGAAAAAACTCAGTCCATCAGACGGCGTGATTGAAGATGGATGGACATTGCGGGACACTTTATTTTTTTTCTTTTTTAATAAAGGAATTTTCATAAACTGTCTGTTGTGGTTTTTACGTTTTTACACTTTTTTGGTGAATGAGTAGGGGTACAATGTACTTAACATGTGCAAATCATTTTGTTACGAATTCATTTTTTAATGAATTTCGACAAATTTGAATATTCGAAAATTTGTAAATTTGTAAATTCGTACATTCGAACATTCGTACATTCGTAAATTTGTACATTCTTAAATTCAGAAATTCGTAGATTTGTAAATTAGTAAATTATTAAATTAGTGAATTTGTGAATTTGTAAATTCGGAAATTCAGAAATCTGGAATAATAATTAACTAATAATAACTTAACTATTACTAACTATTAAATTATAGGTATTGTAATTTCCTTTCAAATTTGGATGTTAGTGAACGTAACACATACAAATTTATCCAAAGTTACCAATTATCCGAAATAATCAAAATGAATGGAATGTACTGAATTATTAATAATAAATAAAAATAATAATAATAAAAACCTTTTATTATTTATTAATAATTTGTTCTGTTCCATTTGTTTAGATGCAGCATTTGTTATTTCGGATAATTTGTAACTTTGGATAAATTTGTATTTGTTACGCTCACTAACAGCCAAATTTGAAAGTAAATTACAATACCTATAATTTAATAGTTAGTTACTATTTCAGATTTTCAAATTTTCGGGTTTTTGGATTTTCAAATTTTGAATTTACAAATTTCCAAATTTTCTAATTTACAGATTTACAAATTTACGAATATACAAATTTTCTAATTTACGAATTTACAAATGTAGGTATGTGAAAATGTACGAATGTACGAATTTACGAATGTAAGAATGTATGAATTTACGAATTGTGATCATAACGAATGACCCGAAAAACGAAAAAAAATAAACTAATGAAACGAAAACAAACAAATTTTTTGGCAGTGCACATGTCTACAATGTACCCAATGCCCATTCACATGGGTGGGGTGGGATCTAGATGCCCCCTTATTAAAGAGGGCTTCCATATTCCGATAAGTACCCCACCCACAGACCCCAACAACCAATGGCCAGGGTTGTCGGGAAAAGGCTCTTGTCCCCATCAACATAGGGACAAAGTGTTTTGGGGAGACCCCAAAACACCCTCCCTATGTTGAGGGCATGAGGCCCGGAATGGTTCAGGAGGGGGGGCGCTCTCTCATCCCCCCTCTTTTCCTGTGGCCTGCCAGGTTGCGTGCTCTGATAAGGGTCTGGTAACACCAATTTTTTTAAAAAATTTGGCCTGTAGTTCCCCTTAAAATCCATGTCAGACCCAAAGGGCCTGGTATGGGTTTTGGTTTGACTCCACACTGTTTTTAAAAATCTATACTAGGCAAGAAGGACCTGAAATTGATTTTGGGGGGACCCCATGTCGTTTTTTTTTTTAAATCTGTCATAGGCTTCCCCTTAACCACTTCAATGCACTGTATTATATACTCTGCACTGACTGCACTGTATATTTATATATATATATATATATATATATATATATATTAGACTGCTTGCACTGTATATATAGTCTACAGTCTACACTGAATGCACTGTATAAATAAATAAATATATATATATATGTATATATATATATATATATATATATATATATATATATATATATATATAAACTGCCTACACGCCACTAACTAACCTGCCTAATCTAGCTTAAGTTCTCTCAATCTCCTCCACATAGCACACTACACAGCCCCGTGTATGCAACATTATATAGTGTGGGGCGTGGACTTAGCCCCCCTGAGCCATGATTGACCAAAGGCACCCTGCCTTTGGCCAATCATGGCTCTCACAGCAGATCGCGCTGTAAATGGCCGAAGCATGCAGGTCAGCTGCATGCTTTGACCAATCAGTTCTCCCTAACAAGATCCTTAACTGGCCTCCTATTCTCCCTTTTATTTCCAATTCCAACATGATTAGCACCATGCTTGTTCAGGTTCCATTCATTTTCAATGGCACCTAAACGGGGATGCCAGTCTTTTTGTGATTGTCACAAGGAAAATGTTTGCCAGCACACCATGGATCAACAAGGAAGCGCCCAAGCAAATTATTTAAGGTGTGATTATTTAGTGCAACATTTTGGAGTCACGCAGGACCCCTTCGTCAGGCATGTGATAAATGTGAAATTACAGTGACAAGTATTTAAATAGCCATAAACCAATCAAAGGAAAGCAAACCACCCCTTGACAGGTGTGAAGTCACAAGTCCCACCAAATGTATGTTTAAAAAAGTGTCACAGACTAAATGAAAACAAGAATAGCCAGAAATAATGTTAATGCTAGTGGTTGCTAGGCAGCAGGGTGCAGGGATCCGTGGTTGCTAGGAAGCAGGGTGCAGGGATCCGTGGTTGCTAGGCAGCAAGGTGCAGGGATCCGTGGTTGCTAGGCAGCAAGTTGGATCCAACTGAAACAGCGATTGTTGTCTAGCGATAGCTAGGCAACGGGGGACGCTGCCAGGGTTGGGGGCCATAGATGTCATGGAAACATATGACGTCAGCAGACCCCACCCACCTAGGCAGATTGTGTCCATTCAAAAAACAAGGGGAGTGAAGGAAACAGTGAATGTGAAAGGTGTAAGTGCATAGAGAGAAATGAAGCCATCAGATCGGGAGAGCAAATAGGGAAAGGAGATAAAGAAGGAAAATGGGTGAAAGAGAAAAAGCAGACCAAGGAGTAATGGAGGACACAGGAAAGTGCAAATAGATAAAGATGAATAGCAGCAAAAAGGAGATATAAAAGGCGGGGGAGAGGTGGGAAAGGGGGAGAAGAACACATATAAAAAAGAAGGATATATAAAGAGAAAAAAGGAAAAGAGAGAAAAAAAGAAAAAAAGGAATAGAAATAAAAGACAAAGGAGAAGAAAATAAGAGAAAAAAATGCAACAAGTGAAAAATAAAAAAGGATAAACATGGAGAAGTGAGAATAGGAAAAAGGAAGAAATGAGTGGGAAAAGGAAGCAAATTAAGAGGAAGAGGTGCAACTGAGAAAAATGTTGTAAAATAAACTGAAAAAAAACAAGTAAAGAAATTGACCTAAGTAAAAAAAATGTGAAAGAATAATAAATAAATGAAAAAATAAAAATGAAAAATAAATAAAAATAAAATAAAAAATAAAAAGTAGTCTTTTGTGATTGCCACATGATAAATCGTGACAAACAGCTTTGCGCGAAGCATGTTACCCCAAATGAAGCTCCTGCTCTTTTTGGAGTGACAAGCTTCGAGCGATGTGGTTGGACTGTCATTGAGTGGCAATGCCACACTTTTGGGGGCGAACTGTGGTAATAATTAATGTTGTCATGTTAAGCTCTCCTTTTCTCTCGACAGAAGCCATTTTAGAAGACTCTCAGGAGGTGACTGTTCCTATCCTGACCAGCGATGAGTGCCAGAAACTATGGGGAACCAAGAGCCAAAGAAACACAATCTGCACTGGTGTCTCCTCCTGCATGGTATGATGGCTTAAAACCTTTATTATTGACCAGTGTTAGTTCTCTTCAGTCAGCTTGGGGAACAGAATAATATTCTTCTGGATCAGACTAAATGACGTATATATACTGTGGGCGGTCAGGCAAGTGGTTAAATATGGCAGATGCATACTATGCAGAAATACACTCAAAGGAAACAAGTCACAAAATTTCTATGGTATCACAACAAAAAAGAGCATACAAGTAAGAAATGTATCACTTGCAACAGCACACATACTACCTATATTTGGAATGCACTTGCGGCTACCAGTATGCATGGAGAACTACTAGAAAATTGGCCACTAGAATAAGGAAACATATTTTTACAGTGTATATAATCATCTTAGAACTACACACAGTAGGGATCTCAGTCATTTAAAATTGTATTCTATAAAATGGGGGACTAATTTAGGAAGGAGGTGTCATGTAAAGAGACATTTTGGATTTTTTAATTGGAAAGCTTGACCCCAAATGGCCTTAATATTGATTTAGACATTAATTGTTTTTTTAAAAAATAATTATTAATGTTAGATAGACATGTGCAGAATTAAAAATATATATATATATTGCTTTGATTTGTTTTGATTCATTATTCACATAAATTCATTCAGTTAAGTTTGTTGAATTCCATTTCAGAATTAGTTTTGTTTATTCTAATTTGAAACTATTCAAATTTTCAAACTCAATTTGAATTGCATTCAAGTTGGAATTGAATTCTATCTGAATTTGAATCGAATTCCATTCAAAATCAAATTTATTCTTTCATTGTTTTTTTCTATTTCATTTATTTATTTTCTATTATATTCTCTTCGTTTTTATTCTATTCCATTTGAAAAACAGTTTATATTGGTATATTCTTTCTATTCTATTCTGGAAATGATTATATTCTTTTTTTCTATTCTATTCTATTATTTTCTATTCTTTTCAAATTTGAATTTATTCTATTTGAAATTTGAATTTCAGAAAATGGTTATATTCTATTTAATTGTATTCTATTTTTTTATTATATTATTCTGTCCCTTTATTTTCTAATCTATTTTGTTCTGTTTTACTCTATTCTTTTATTTTCTATATTTTCCCTTTTTTCTGTTCTATGTTTTTCTATTCTTTCATTTTCTATTCTGTTCTGTTTTACTCTACTATATTCTGTTATTTTATTTTCTATTCTATTCTTTTCTATTCTATTCTATTCTTTTCTATTCTAATCCTTTTTTTTCTATTATTTTTTATTCTCTTCAGAATTTGAATTCTGAATTTTGAATTTGATTTGAAAACTATTCAAATTCAATTAGAAAACTATTTGAATTTGATTGTCATCCAAAATTTTGGTTCCTTATTTTGAATTTGTTTAAATTTGTTACTATTGTAATTTTGATATTTGGATACATCTGAAAATTCCAAATAACAAAAAATCCATCTCATTTTCAATTTAGAACTAAACAAAACGCATATGTCTAGTGTTAGAACCTGTTTTTGTATAGTGAATGTTTAGTATACATTTTGTACATTTATATTATGTACTGATTTTTGAATATACCAAGTGGGGTGTATAATAGTATATGGTGGGTGGGGAATTGAGGAATTATATCCTATGTAGAAATAGATGAGTGGTTTTCTGAATTTATTTATTACTTTTTTTATGAACACATAGAAAATTGATTGGTTATTGCTGGGGTTGGCTTAAATGGGGATCACCTTCCCTGGGAAAAACGTAGTCCAAATGACAGGTCTCTCTCAAAAGTCTGGCTTGTAGTCAGATTTATTTAATAGGCTGCATGAAAATCAAACAAAACAGAAAAATAAATCTTTGCCATCCAAATGCTAAACATTTCAGGTTCCTTCCTCACAGGTGAAGGGCTTCTCCCAATCACCAACAAAAAAAACGTGATGGAAACCTTCCTTTCTCATACGGAGAAATGACAACATCTACAGCTCTTTCAGGTTTGGCTTCCTGAGTCCCAGGCCAAGAGTAACCTCTTGCTTCAGTCCTTCCTTATTAATACGACCTGGTGCTGGTCACAGGTGGAGAGAAAAATCTGGTTCGTAACCCACACTGCCAGGGTAGCCCGGAAAACCTGGACCAGATTCCACCTTAGTTTCCCACACATAAATGCATGCAAGGTGATACATAGCGTTCCTCAATCACCTCACCTTTCATAATGTCAGAATATCTTATCCTAATTTTAATAAATATATATATATATATAATATGTTATTTTTTATTTAATTTCTTATTCTATTTAATTTTTAGGTACATAAAATTATCTTATAGGAGAAGGAATTGCTAAACTAAATATCATGTTTGCATTGTTTTTTGTACATATATCCAAACTGTAATAGTTCATCCAGCCATCGTTACACCGCTGTTTATATTAATAGATGGGATTTGGGTACTTCTCCCAGTGTTACTATGGCTGAATCTGCACTTCTGGAATCCGGTTCCAGTTGGGAACTTAACACACAGGGTATAAATACCAGGAGTAAGATGGCTCCTTTGGCTTCCTGATGACGCACTAGGTGTGTAAAACGCATTGAGGCACAACAGCATGGTCCTGACATAATTTCCAGCATTACCCGATGCATCGTTTTTCAGCAATTGGAACGCACACCAGCCCGGGTTGTGGGAACAGCAGAAATTATGCCAGGAATTATAGATTACAGATCTGCATGCCGGCTCACAATGTATAGGAGTGGTCCAAGTGGTCAAACAGCAAATTGTACTTCAAGGCATAGACATCATGAAAGCAGTAACCACCAAGCTAGACCTATGTGGCTTGTGCTCAGTGAAGGAATCTAAAATTATGATTAAGACAAAATTATCTATATACAAAATGACCAGATTAGAAAAACACTATAATTTTATTAAACCACAACCAATATCTTCCCCACAAAGACAACGTTGGGGCTCAATTCATTGCACTTGAGGGAGCTGAGTGCATTTACAAACTAAGCACCCTTCTATTGGCTTTGAGGGCTTAGGTGACCTTCTAACACCTTAGAGCCTATTTAAAGAGACCCTGTCACTGGACCCATTGGGACAAAGTGACAATGTCTATGTAAAAGGTTCTCCCTGAACACCTGTGTCATGTACCTGGTCAAGGCCGAGCTGACAAGAGGGCTTCCCCTTACACCTCCTGCCCTCTTTCTCCTGGAAGTGATAACAGGATATAAGAAGGCACAGAGTGGCACGGGTGCCTTGTAGGAGATCCTGGCCAGAAGAATCTTGCAGCAGGTGCCAAGCTGGCTGATAAGAAGACACAACAGCTGGCGCAGAACAATGGGCAGCAAAGAGGCAGGCCAGCAGGCCAATGTAGAAAACTCTGGCAGATGCAGAGGCACTGCAGCAGGAACAGCAGGCAGCAAGCAGGTTTGCAAGCAGGCAGATGCAAGATCTCGAGTGGTCAGGCAGGCAAATGTTGGTATCAGAAAGGCAGAAGAGGTGCAGAATCAGGAACCTAAGCAGAGTCAGAGCCAGGCCGGGGGTGATATTGGGCAAGCAGAGAAGGTACCAAAACAGCAGACAGAGTCAGGTCACAAGCCAGAATCAGAAATGGGGTATCAGGAACAAGTATGGTCAAGAAAATCTGGGAAGTACAGAATCAGACCACAAATGGTAGAAGCTGATGACCACTCAGCAATCCTCTGGTCTCTGGAGCTAATTTAAATAGGCAAGTGAGTGGCAAGTATTCATGCGGGCTCACGGGCACGCATATAAATTAGGGCACATCTGGTTGTCACTCGAGAATTATTATGAGCATGCGCATGAGTTATTGAATGTCTACTTGTCACTCGAGAAAGCATGTGCACATCTTCATGCACATCTTCACGCACAACCATGCATACGATTTCCCTGACAAGCTGACACTCACCAATGCTCCACTGTCAATACTGCCTCCATCACAGATGGCACTGAAATCCTCGGTGCTGGTTGGTGTTGGACCAGACATGAAGGGGAGTGGTGATATCACTCCCTCAGTCATGTGACAGTTTTCAGGACTAGTGATTGACTGCTGCACCTATACACTGTCACATTGGAGGAGACAATGTATTCCTTCAATACCTGGAAGCACCAGGTATTTTTGCCAACAGCGGCAAAGGCAAAGGATCCCAATCATCTCTGTGTGACTGGGACATGTTGGTGATGACATGGTCATTGCTGGGAGTTAGGGATGGGCTTTATGTTCGGGTCCAACATGATTTGGACTAGAACATTGGCTGTTCGCCCGTTCGCTGAATAGCAAACAATTTGGGGTTTCTGCTGCAAATTCGAAAGCCGCGGAACACCCGTTAAAAGTCTATGGGGGAAATCAAAAGTGCTAATTTTAAAGTTTAATATGCAAGTTATTGTCATAAAAAGTGTTTGGGGACCTGGGTCCTGCCCCAGGGGACATGGATCAATGCAAAAAAAGTTTTAAAAACAGACCTTTTTTGGGAGAAGTGATATTAATAATGCTTAAAGTGAAACAATAAAAGTGTAATATTCCTTTAAATTTCATACCTGGGTGGTGTCTATAGCATGCCTGTAAAGTGGCGCATGTTTCCCGTGTTTAGAACAGTCTGACAGCAAAATGACATTTCTAAAGGAAAAAAAGTCATTTAAAAGTACTCGCGGCTATAATAAATTGTCGGTCCCAGCAATACACATAAAAGTTCATTGATAAAAACGGCATGGGATTCCCCCACAGGGGAACCCCGAACCAAAATTTAAAAAAAAATGCTTGGGGTCCCCCCAAAAATCCATTTCAGACCCTTATCCTAGCACACAACCTGGCAGGCCGCAGGAAAACAGGGGGATAAGAGCGCGCCCCCCTCCTGAACCATACAAGGCCACATGCCCTCAACATTGGAAAGGTGCTTTGGGATAGCCCCCCCATACCACCTTGTCCCCCCCTTGAAAAAGAACACCGAAGGAAGACCAGAAGAATATGGAAGAAGAAGCGGGGAAAGAACACATTAATAAAGGAAAAAAAAGCAAAAAAAAACGCGCTATAAAGTAAATTGAACAATAATCCAACTGTGAAGTTTCATATAAACATAAATAGTCCCAATTAAAATCCAAAATGAAAGAAGATAGGTTTGTGACATAAACTTCATCCAGAAAGGAAACAGTGATAACCGACACAGTTTGCGGAACACACCAATAGGTATTGTGCTTACCAGAAGTAAGCCAAAAAAAGGGCGAGTGGCTTAAACCCAGCCTGGGCCTTTGGATGAACAATCCAGATGGAGCAGGAAGGACGCCCTCGTCCCGTAGATCCACAGAGTATGGTCCGAAGCAAAAATATATGACAAAAATATAGCGTAATATTGTTTACATAAGCAACACTTCAAAACAAAAAAAGTGACACTCAACTAGCCATGAATCATGTGTAATCATATAAAATCCTATGCTAGATAGCTAGGACCATAAAGTGAGTGTCATGCAGTCATGCAAAAAAATAAAAGTAAAAAAGTGAATGGGTGGAGGCTAAAATACACCCAAAATCTGCTTACCAGATATAATTGGACAATCTGCGTGTATAAATCACCCCAAAGGTAAGTAAAAGAAAATCCCACCAGGTGCTGAGAAAACTTTAGTGCGAACTGCTTACCAGAAAACAGACCCTTATGTGCAAATTCATTAGGACCAGGACCCAAACACCAAAGGAGGCAGATACTGACAAACGAACCTTAGGGAATGTCCCCTTACCGGATTGCAAAACAGAAAGGTCAGTTGTATTGCGGTCCCAACCGAACTCCAGACCGGAACGGTGCTATTGCATTTTGACCACTGAAACCAGGCTCAGCAGTACATATATAATAAGAGAGCCAATAGTGTAATACTGCATAATATGGATTTATTTAGAAAAGAGTAACACTTACATAGATAGGAATTATAAAAACGATAAAACGAAGCCGGCTGGCCTCCGGACACACTCCCGTCCTCAATCGAACAATGTGGTGACGTCAGCACGCCCCTCCCAGATGCGTTTCGTCATACGTTGACGTTCTCAATGGGGAACGGGCAGCGTGCTGAGCCACCACGTTATAAGCCCAACTCAAGCCTCGCTCTGAGTCCCGATAGGAAAACATACAGCGCCATCTTGAGTGTGGGCATCATCATCCCTTGACATACAAAGCGGAGCCACATAGGTATCCCATGATGCCAATAGGTAACCACACCTCTAGTTACATAGGGGTAACTTAGAATAACATATAATTAGACAAAAATTGCATAAACCTAAGGCCCATAGCAGAAAAATACTGTTATATATATTCAAACAGCTCTCTATTAGTGGACATCTGAAATGAGCACATAAATAATCATACAAAGTATAACCATTCTAGAGCATATTGGCATATAAATTGAGGTCATAGACATAACATAAAAAAGAATAAGGGAAACCAATATTAACAATAGTATAACATGAGCTATTGGGCCCCATATTCAAAGTAAGTGAGATAAACTCACCCCCAAGCAATGAGAATACAAACAGATACATTAATAAAGGAATTGTCAAAAACTGTCTATTGTCTTTTTTTGTCATTTTTGACACATTTTATGTGAAATGGTAGGGGTACATTTGTACCCCATTACCAATTCACATGGGGGGGGCAGGATCTAGGGGTCCCCTTGTTGATGAGGGCTTCCAGATTCTGATAAGCCCTCCGCCCGCAGACCCCACAACCACTGGGCAAGGGTTATGGGGATGAGGCCCTTCTCCCCATCAACATGGAGACAAGGTGCTTTGAGGGGCTACCCCAAAGCACCCTCCCAATGCTGAGGGCATGTGGCCTGGTACGGTTCAGGAGGGGGGGTGCTCTCTCATCCCCCCTCTTTTCCTGCAGCCTTCCAGGTTGCGTGCTCGGATAAGGGTCTGGTATGGATTTTGAGGGGGACCCCCACACCATTTTTTTTTAAATTTTGGCGCGTGGTTCTCCTTAATATCCATACCAGACCCGAAGGCTGAGTAGTTTTAATTTACTTTTTTTCCTTTAGAAATGTCATTTTGCTGTCAGACTGTTCTAAACATGTTCGCACAAATTTTTTGCCTATTTGCATGTTCTTGACTTCCGTTGGTGACTGAGCCCACCAAACTCACATCAGTAACTGAAATACATCTTTTCACTGACTTTATTCAATGCACTAACTGGTACAAAAAATGAAGCAATCAGGAAGCCTTCCAATTGATATTGGGCGAGGAAGGAGGGGAATTTTCAGGTAGGAGGGATGTCCAGGTGTTAGCAGATGTTTCTCTGGTTCCATAGTCCTGTAAAAACTGCAGACCAATAATGCATACCATACATTCATTGAAATACTAATGGGAAACTTTCTTAGAACGTCTGATTTTGCTTCTTTTTCAGGTGGACCGTGGTGCAGGTCTTGTGTGTGAGAGGAATGGAACCAAGATCCTGGCCGGTATTGCCTCCTCTTTTTGCTCTACATCTAAGCCTGCCATCTTCACTGATATCTCCATCTACAGAGAATGGATAGACCAGATTATACAAGATAACTAAATATGGTTTAATCCATGTCTGATAGTCAATAAAGTGACATTGCATTGAAAGATCTCTGTGGATTTTCTGAATCGCGTTCATACATTCACAAAGAACACATTAATTGGGTAAATGAGATGTTATGAGATGTTGGCTTTATGTTGAGGCAGTGACCAGGATGCACGTCTCCATATTCTGTTTGTTTAATTGTCTTGTATCTGATAGTAAATGACAGCTGAAGGGACACAAATGGGGACGGCCCAAATATCTATTATGCAAGAACAAAAAAAGTGCCACAGTCTCCCTAAATGGGTACGTTTCTAGAGTTTCCACTATTAACCACTTGCTTACTGGGCACCTAAACCCCTTTACTGCCCAGACTAGGGATGAGCTTCGAGTTCGAGTCGAACTCATGTTCTACTCGAACATTGGCTGTTCGCAAGTTCGCCGAACAGCGAACAATTTGGGGTGTTCGCGGCAAATTCGAATGCCGCGGAACACCCTTTAAAAGTCTATGGGAGAAATCAAAAGTGCTAATTTTAAAGGCTTATATGCAAGTTATTGTCATAAAAAGTGTTTGGGGACCCGGGTCCTGCCCCAGGGGACATGGATCAATGCAAAAAAAAGTTTTAAAAACGTCCGTTTTTTCAGGAGCAGTGATTTTATTAATGCTTAAAGTCAAACAATAAAAGTGTAATATCCCTTTAAATTTCGTACCTGGGGGGTGTCTATAGTATGCCTGTAAAGGGGCGCATGTTTCCCGTGTTTAGAACAGTCTGACAGCAAAATGACATTTGGAAGGAAAAAACTCATTTAAAACTACCCGCGGCTATTGCATTGCCGACAATACACATAGAAGTTCATTGATAAAAACGGCATGGGAATTCCCCACAGGGGAACCCCGAACCAAAAAAAAAAAAAAAAAAATGATGTGGGGGTCCCCCTAAATTCCATACAAGGCCCTTCAGGTCTGGTATGGATATTAAGGGGAACCCCAGCCAAAATTTAAAAAAAAAATTGACGTGGGGTTCCCCCTAAATTCCATACCAGACCCTTCAGGTCTGGTATGGATTTTAAGGGGAACCCCGCGCCAAAAAAAAAAAAAAAAAAAGGCGTGGGGTCCCCCTAAAAATCCATACCAGACCCTTATCCGAGCACGCAACCTGGCAGGCCGCAGGAAAAGAGGGGGGGACGAGAGTGCGCCCCCCCCCCCTCCTGAACCGTACCAGGCCACATGCCCTCAACATTGGGAGGGTGCTTTGGGGTAGCCCCCCAAAACACCTTGTCCCCATGTTGATGAGGACAAGGGCCTCATCCTCACAACCGTGGCCGGTGGTTGTGAGGGTCTGCGGGCGGGGGGCTTATCGGAATCTGGAAGCCCCCTTTAACAAGGGGACCCCCAGATCCCGGCCCCCCCCCCTGTGTGAAATGGTAAGGGGGTACTTACCCCTACCATTTCACTAAAAAACTGTCAAAAATGTTAAAAATGACAAGAGACAGTTTTTGACAATTCCTTTATTTAAATGCTTCTTCTTTCTTCTTTCTTCCTTCATCTTCTTCTTCTTCTGGTTCTTCTGGCTCTTCTGGTTCTTCCTCCGGCGTTCTCGTCCAGCATCTTCTCCGCGGCGTCTTCTATCTTCTTCTCCTCGGGCCGCTCCGCACCCATGGCATGGGGGGGGAGGCTCCCACTCTTCTCTTCATCTTCTTCTCTTCTTCATCTTCTTCTTCATCTTCTTCTTCTTCTTCTTCTCTTCTTCCTTCTTCTCTTCTTCATTTCTTCTCCGGGCCGCTCCGCAGCCATGCTGGCATGGTGGGAGGCTCCCGCTGTGTGACGGCGTCTCTTCGTCTGAACGGTTCTTAAATAACGGGGGGCGGGGCCATCCGGTGACCCCGCCCCCCTCTGACGCACGGTGACTTGAGGGACTTCCCTGTGACGTCACGGGGAATGCCACAGGAAAGTCCCGTCATGTCACCGTGCGTCAGAGGGGGGCGGGGTCACCGGGTGGCCCCGCCCCCCATTATTTAAGAACCGTCAGACGAAGAGACGCCGTCACACAGCGGGAGCCTCCCTCCATGCCACAGCATGGATTGCGGAGCGGCCCGGAGAAGACAGGAAGAAGAGAAGAAGAGAAGAAGGAAGAAGAAGAAAAAGAAGAAGAAGAAGATGAAGAAGAGAAGAAGATGAAGAGAAGAAGATGAAGAGAAGAGCGGGAGCCCCCCCCCTCATGCCATGGGTGCGGAGCGGCCCGAGGAGAAGAAGATAGAAGACGCCGCGGAGAAGATGCTGGACGAGAACGCCGGAGGAAGAACCAGAAGAGCCAGAAGAACCAGAAGAAGAAGAAGATGAAGGAAGAAAGAAGAAAGAAGAAGCATTTAAATAAAGGAATTGTCAAAAACTGTCTCTTGTCATTTTTAACATTTTTGACAGTTTTTTAGTGAAATGGTAGGGGTAAGTACCCCCTTACCATTTCACACAGGGGGAGGGCCGGGATCTGGGGGTCCCCTTGTTAAAGGGGGCTTCCAGATTCCGATAAGCCCCCCGCCCGCAGACCCTCACAACCACCGGCCACGGTTGTGAGGATGAGGCCCTTGTCCTCATCAACATGGGGACAAGGTGTTTTGGGGGGCTACCCCAAAGCACCCTCCCAATGTTGAGGGCATGTGGCCTGGTACGGTTCAGGAGGGGGGGGGGCCGCACTCTCGTCCCCCCCTCTTTTCCTGCGGCCTGCCAGGTTGCGTGCTCGGATAAGGGTCTGGTATGGATTGTTAGGGGGACCCCACGCCGTTTTTTTTTTTTTTTTTTTGGCGCGGGGTTCCCCTTAAAATCCATACCAGACCTGAAGGGTCTGGTATGGAATTTAGGGGGAACCCCACGTCATTTTTTTTTTTTTAATTTTGGCTAGGGTTCCCCTTAATATCCATACCAGACCTGAAGGGCCTTGTATGGAATTTAGGGGAACTCCCACATCATTTTTTTTTTTAATTTTGGTTCGGGGTTGCCCTGTGGGGAATTCCCATGCCGTTTTTATCAATGAACTTCTATGTGTATTGTCGGCAATGCAATAGCCGCGGTAGTTTTAAATGTGTTTTTTCCTTCAAAATGTCATTTTGCTGTCAGACTGTTCTAAACACAGGAAACATGCGCCCCTTTACAGGCATACTATAGACACCCCCCAGGTATGAAATTTAAAGGGATATTACACTTTTATTGTTTGACTTTAAGCATTATTAAAATCACTGCTCCTGAAAAAACGGCCGTTTTTAAAACTTTTTTTTGCATTGATTCATGTCCCCTGGGGCAGGACCCGGGTCCCCAAACACTTTTTATGACAATAACTTGCATATTAGCCTTTAAAATTAGCACTTTTGATTATTCATGTTCGTGTCCCATAGACTTTAACGGCGTTCGCGTGTTCGAACGAATTTTTTTCCTGTTCGCATGTTCTGGTGCGAACCGAACAGGGGGGTGTTCGGCTCATCCCTAGCCCAGACCAATTTTTCAGCTATTAGCGCTTTCACTCTTTCAATGACAATTGCGCGGTCATATAACACTGTACCCAAATGAAATTGTTATGATTGTTTTCCACATAAAGGGGTTTCTTTTGGTGGTATTTGATCACCTCTGAGTTTTTTATTTTTTGTTAAAAAAATTTCAAATACAAAATTAAAAAAAAAAAATACAAAACCGTTTTATATTTTGTTAATAAATTTTGCAAACAGGTAATTTTTCTCCTTCATTGATGTACGCTGATGAGGCTGCACTGATGGGCACTGATAGGCTGCACTGATGGCCACTGATAGGATGCACTGATGGGCACTAATAGGTAGCACTGGTGGGCATTGATGAGGTGGCACTGATGGGTGGCACTGATGGGCATTGATAGGTGGCACTGAAGGGCACTAATAGGTGCCACTGATTGGTGGCGCTGATAGCTGGCAGTGATGGGCACTGATGGGTGGCAGTGATGGGCACTGATCGCACTAGTAGGTGACACTGATAGGCAGCACTGCTAGGTGGCCATTGATAGGTGGCACTCGTGGCCATTGATAGGTGGCACTGATTGCTGGCACTGATGTACTGGTGGGCACTGACTGGTGAGCACTGTGGGCACTGATTCATGGCACTGGCAGGTGGCACTGGCAGGCGGTACTGGTGGGCACATATGAGGTGGCTTCGCTGCTTCCTCTTTGAGACCGATGTCCCTACAGCAGAAGCTGGTGATCTGCTTTTTTTCTCCTCACGCTGAAAGCGTGAGGAAAAAAAAAAAAAGATTACCGATCTTCTGTTTACATCACGTGATCAGCTGTCATTGGCTGACAGCTGATCACGTGACAAGGAATCGGGATTGACCCCTTACTCCCATCTGTGATCACCCGAGTCTCACTGACTCGGGTGATCACAGCGCGTGCTGACGGCCTTCCGACAAAGCAGATCTGCATTGTAGCCGTTATTTGGCTATAGCACAAATCTGAAAGGGTTAAAACCATTTAGGGTGAGATGCATTAGAAGGGTTACCTGTCAGAGGGGAGATTTGCTGTGCACTCCATGGAATGAATGTGCCTGGAGTGCGGCCTTTCCCCTCTTTTTATAATCTGTTGCAGACTGAGGACACCTGGAGCAGGTGAAATCTCTGGATTGAAGGTGAATATTGCAGCAAAGCTGGTTTTCATTTATTGGTGGATTTTATTTTTAACTGTCTTTAAATAAACACATAAAACACAAATGGGAAAGCATTGTAACAGCAATAAAAGCTACAGTAGGTCTGTCATAGAAATGAATGACCTTATGTCTAAACCAAAACAGCAGGTTTATAAGGGGTGGACCAAATACCAAAAACATGTTACCGTTATATCAATATCCATATGATTGTATGGAGCCGATTCAGTCCCTCCTAGAAAGGTGTCCTTCAAGTCCCGGACTGTGTGTAGGGTTATGCCACCATGTTCTCCAGAGGAGAAGTCTACTTTTCTATGAGGGTGAAGAAGGTAGAAATCTATTTCATACTTCAATCTACTGTATAAAGGTTTGTGAGACAGGTGTAGCCCTCAGAGTAGTGGAATCCGTATTCAAGCCTGTACTAGGATCTACAACGTGGGTGCTCTGGCTCTCTGATGTTCTCCGACCATCAAACACAAACATCAACTATGAAAATAATAGAGCCGGCAACTCCTCAGTCCATGCAAATTTCTTTATTGGTACATGGTAATGAGTATAAAAGCCAAGGGCTTATGTGTTTCGTCTGAAAGCCTTGAATACTGCACCGGTGCGGTGATCAAGGCTTTCAGCCAAAATGCGTAAGCCCCTGTGCTGTATAGATTGGTTCTCACCTAATAATAATAATAATATTAATAATAATAATAATAAACCTTTCAATTGCATATTTTTGTACTAATAAAACATATTTTTATATATAAAATCTCTGTTTCCAATATGTTTGCACCCAACCCCCCCAAAAAAAAAACTTCTCTGTATCTATTAAATATTCAGGGATGTTGGCGCCTTTTTTGAATTTGCCACAAATCCATATCACCACCCTCCCTTCTGAATGTACCCAAGTTGAGAGCTCCTACACGTCCGATAAAGGTATTGATGGATGGAGAAACCTGTAGTTCCACTTTAGCTTTCAGACACTGAGCTGATGTCTAAATGTGTCAAGTTAACTGCTTCAAGTTATACTGTGGCAGGTTGGCTCACCTGGGTGAGCCGTCTTAGCTGTACATCGGCCGCTTTAAGACCACTGAGGGGGGCACGCGCAAGCTCCCATGGCTCGACGACTGAGCTGATACGCGTGTCGGAGGTCGCGATGTCTGCCGGGCACCCATGATCGCTCCACACAAAGACAAAAACGGAGGTCTGTCAATGTAAATAGACAGATCTCCATTATGTCAGGGGTGAGTAGACTGATCTGTTGTTCCTACTGCTTTTGAACAACAATCTCCCCCCCCAGGCAGTCCCATCCCCCACAGTTAGAAACACTCCCTAGGACACACATTTAACCCCTTGATCGCCCCCTAGTGTTAACCCCTTCCCTGCCAATGACATTTATACAGTAATCAGTGTTTGTTTTTAGCTCTGATCACTTTATAAATGTCAATGGTCCCAAAATAGTCCCAAGTGTCAGATCTGTCCACCGCAATATTGGAGTCCTGCTAAAAATTGCAGATCACCGCCATTACTAGTAAAAAAAAAAAAAATGATAAAAATGACATAAATCTATCCCCTATTTTTTAAACGCTATAACTTTTGCACAAACCAATCAATATACACCTATTGTGTTTTTTTTTTTTTTTACCAAAAATATGTAGAAGAATACATATCGGCCTAAACTGAGAAAAAAATTTGTTTTTAAAAAAAATATGGGGGGATATTTATTATAGCAAAAGGTTAAAAAATATAGTTTATTTTACAAATTTGTTGCATTTTCTTTTGGCTATAGCTCAAAAAATAAAAACCGCAGAGGTGATCAAATACCACCAAAAGAAAGCTCAATTTGTGGGAAAAAAGGACTTTAATTTTGTTTTTGTACAAAGTCGCAATTGACAGTTAAAGCACAAAAAGTGCTCTGGTCATTAAGTGGCCAAATCTTCTGGGGCTGACGTGGTTAAAGGGGTTGTAAAGGTAGAAGGTGTATTCTATACATTAAGATAATAAGCCTTCTGTATTTAGCATCCACCCTGAGCCCCCCGCATAATACTTACGTAAGGTCCCTCTCTGTCCAGCAATGTCCACGAGTGTCTCAGTCGTCCGAGATTCTCTCTACTGATTGGTTGAGATACAGCAGTGGTGCCATTGGCTGCCGCTGCTGTCAGAGTCAGCTAGCCAATCAGGAGAGAGGGGGGGCCGGGATGGGGCTCTGTGTCTGAATGGACACAGGTAGCTGTGACTGGGCTTGGGTGCCCTCATAGCAAGCTGCTTGCTGTGGGAGCACTGAACAGGAGGGAGGGGCCAGGATCACAGAAGAGGGACCTGAGAAGAGGAGGATCCAGGCTGCTCTGTGCAAATCCAACTGCAACAGAGTGGGTAAGTATAACATATTTGTTATTTTTATAGGAAAAACAAGACTTTACATTCACTTTAATTTCTTTAAGCTGTAGATACCATTGACTGGGCAACCCAGGAGATGAGTGAGCAGGTTTACAGGATTGTATTTTTCAGTTGGATTAGTTAGTAGTTTGTTGCCCTGTTGCAGGAAACGGAGTAGGACGGAGGTCAGCAACCCGTAGATCGTTATTTACCAGAAGATCACGGACAGGTGACTGGTTGGTCACAGTCTGGGCTTGCTGATTCTCCATTCCAGAGCATCAGAGTGTAATGCAGAGGGACTACTTGTAAAGTTGCAAAGAAAGGGTACCCCCCAATCACATTGGACTTTTAAGGCAACTTGGTAAGAAAATTGAAATATATATATATATATGTATAAAAAATTGACAAAATGTATTTAAAGTATTGTTAAAAACTCCTAGGTGCATACATCACCGATTAGAACATAAATTTAGAAAGAAAAAACAATACAGTTGATATGGTTGAAAACTGTTGATCTCATTTATGGTTTTCCGACGCATTTCAGGATTTCGGTGTTGAAAAATAAGGAGAAAATTAAGAAAATAACAAACTATAATAAAAGTCTTCTCAGTATATGAAAACTAGGGATGAGCTTTCTCTTTGGGTCGAACATGAGTTTAACTCGAACATTGGCTGTTCGCCCGTTCCTCAAAAACCAAACATTATGGGCTGTTCACGCCAAATTTGAGCGGCGCGTAATGGCCCATAATGCACTGCAGGAGCGCAGTGCATTGCTGTATGATGATTGGCCAGAGCATGCACCATAACCTGCATGCTTTGGCAGGATGCCTTAGGCCAATCATGGCTCAGGGGGACTAAGTCCACGCCCCACACTATATAAGGCTATATAAGGCTGCACACACATCGGCCTTGTGTAGTGTGTCAATGCCGTGGACGGAGAGAGAGTGTCATTTAGATTGAGAAGGCAGGCAGATTATTCAGTTAGCTGCAGTGTATTTAATATATATACATACAAACAGTCTCTCTCGCATATATATATATATATATATATATATATATATATCCACTGCATACAGTTTAGCTATATCTCACTGCAAGCTGTTCCTGGTGTACTGTTTCAAATATACTTTGGGCGGGCAGGTTATTCAGTTAGCTGCAGTATATTTAATATATATATATATATATATATATATATATATATATATATATATATAAAACTAACTCTCATGTCTACTGTTTCTAATATACTTCAGGCGGTGTACACAGTATACAGTGCTGTGCACCCATGGTGCAGTTGCTCATACTTTTCTGGTGGTCAATACAGTACACCCATAGTTGTTATTACACTTCTGTTAGTGTACACAGTACCGTGCACCCCTAGTGCAGTTGCTACTACTTTCTTGGTGGTGCACACTGTTAGATACCTGGTAGTTGACCCCGAGGAGAAGACCTCTCTTACAACGCTGGTTCAGGAGCCACTGGAGTGGGAACAGTGGTCTCGTGATCACAGTGGTTAGGAGTGCCTGGTGAAGGTTTTGCAGAGACCGGCACAGGAGGTAAGGAGGTAATGGAGCAGCAACACCTGGAGCTGGATGAGAAGTCCGGGATGCAGCAATACAAGGCACAGGCAAAAGGCAGAGTCAGACAGTCCAGTTTGGCAGGAGATCAGGCAGATGATGCAAATGGGTAATAACAGAGTAGTCAGGCAATCAGGAGTTGGGCAACAGGACACAAGAAGATAGCATAGTCAGACAGGCCGGGTTGGATTGGAGATAGCAGAAGAGTCAGACGTAGCCGGGTCAATAACAGTAATAACAATCAGCAGGCAGATACAGGAACACAGGTACAGAGCTGCAGAAGAACAGCACCGCATGAGTGCAGCTGTCACACTTTTAAAGGCACCTTGGCGCCAAACTGCATGTTGTGGCTCAATAACACGGCTAGCTGCATGAAAAAAGGACAAGCGTGCCCCACGGCCATGTGCTGAGGATGCACCGTGTCCATGACCAGCACTGTGGACTGTAGACACAGAGCCTGCTTGCCCTCATTTAGTGAAGATTTCTCCTCTGAACCAGCGGTGCTCCGTAGGCGTTCAAGGGGCTACACAAGCACTCTGTCAGCTCTGCAGGGGCAGACTCAGAGGTGGTTGATGCTACGCCAGCTTCAGCCAGGAATGGTGGTTAGCGACAATGGTACCAACCTCCTCTCCACCCTCCGACAGGGACACTGGACCCATGTTCCCTGTTTGGTTCACATCCTGAATTTGGAGGTGCAGCGGTTCTTGTGCAGGTACCCAGGCTTACAGGATCTCCTAAGGCAGGCCAGGAAAGTCTGTGGGCTTTTCCACCGGTCATATAATGCCAGTGCTAGGCTGACTGACCTTCAAAAGGAATGCAAATTGCCCAAGAACCGCCTCATTTGTAACATGCCCACCAGGTGGAACTCAACGTTGGAAATTCTGCAGCGTCTGCACACACAGCAGAGGACCATCAATGAGTACCTGTGTGAGTATGGTAGCAGGACAGGGTCAGGGGAGCTTTGCTTTTTTTCGCCACGCCAGTGGCTACTGATCAAGAATGCATGCACTGTCCTGTCACCATTTGAGGGGACCACGAGGATGGTGAGCAGTGACAGTGCATGCATCAGTGATACTGTCCCTCTTGTCTTCCTGTTGGATCACACACTTCGTGGAATAATGGACAGGGCACTTGAGGCAGAACAGAGGGGGGAAGAGGAGGACTTCCTTACCCCTCAAGGCCTTCTTTATCCAGAGAATATTCCTGCGGGCCTGTCGATCACACAGGAAGAGGAGGAGGAGGAGGATAAGGATTGTGTCAGCATGGAGGTGGAGCCTAGCACTCAGTATAAGCAGCAGTCTTCAAGGGGTTGTTTTAAGTCCCCAGAAACCCATGGACTTGTACGTGGCTGGGAAGAGGCTGTGGATCATGTCATCCTTAGTGACCCAGAGGACTCCGGATAGAATGCCTCAGCAAACCTTCGCTGCATGGCCTCCCTGATCCTTCAAAGCCTGCGAAAGGACCCTCGAATTTGTGGTATCAAGGAGAGGGATCATTACTGGCTGGCAACCCTTCTTGATCCATGTTACAATGGTAAGGTTGTGGAACTTATCCAGCCTTTGCAGAGGGAGCAGAGGATGAAACGTCTTCAGGAGGCCTTGCAGAAAGGTTTTTGCACTGCGTTTCCAGAGCCTGGGAGGTTACAATTTCCTGGTCCTCCTGGACAATGTGTTGCTGAGGCTTCAGTCAGTCACAGAAGGAGCGGTGGAGAAGGTGGCTGTCTGACCGATGCATTCAATTCTTTAGTCCGCAGCCCCAAGGTCTGATCGGTTCCAGCAACCATCGCCAGTAGGGATGAGCTTCATGTTCGACTCGAACATCGTCTGTTCGACCGTTCGCCGGATTGCGAGCAATATGGGCCGCTCGCGCCAAATTCGAGTGGCGTGTCATGGCCCATAATTCACTGCGGCATCGCAGTACATTGCTGGCTTATGATTGGCCAAGTATTCACTATGACCCACATGTTTGGCCAATCACAGCGCCATCTGCACAGAGAGGGTGGCTTTGGTCAATTATGGCTCAGGGTGTTTAGTACACACCCAACACTATATAAGGCCACCTTCACGTCGGCCCTGTGTAGTGTGTTCCGGCGTTGAGAGACAGAGACAGTGTCATTTGATTTAAGTTAGATAGAATAGGCAGGACAGGCAGTCATTTAGCTGAGCTTACAGTGTATTGTGTATATATATGCATCCCAGGTGTTGTATATATATATATATATATATATATATATATATATATATATATATATATACACTGTATTCAGTTTAGCTAGATCCGTTCCTGTTATTATCTTCCTACTGAAAGGCAGGCAAATTGTGTTGTTACAGTATTTGAAGAAAATTGCTGGTGTTCTTCTGATCCTATTAGTCCTATTAGCTAAAGTATTTACAGTAAGTGTAGTGCGAACTCTGCACAGTGTTCAGCTAAAGCTACCTGTAGAAGATTGGTGGTGTTTTTCTGATCCTATCACTACCGCAGGCAGTTACATTATTTTTTAGCGTAGTGCGACCTCTGCACAGTGTTCAGCTAAAGCTACAAGTTAGTGTAGTGCGACCTCTGCACAGTGTTCAGCTAAAGCTACAAGTTAGTGTAGTGCGACCTCTGCACAGTGTTCAGCTAAAGCTACAAATTAGTATAGTGCAACTTCTGCATAGTGTTCAGCTAAAGCTACACGTTAGTGTAGTGCGACCTCTGCACAGTGTTCAGCTAAAGCTACAAGTTAGTGTAGTGCGATCTCTGCACAGTGTTCAGCTAAAACTACAAGTTAGTGTAGTGCGACCTCTGCACAGTGTTCAGCTAAAGCTACCTGTAGAAGATTGGTGGTGTTCTCATACTAATAATACTACAGGCAGGCAGTTGATTTTGCTAGCTGCAGTATCAGTATTTATATATATATATATCCCAGCTTAGTGCAGCTACATCTCAATGCAGGCCATTAGTATGTCGTATGTCTGGAAGGCCAACAAGGAGAGGCAGACAGCCACAAGCCAATAAAAGAGGGCAAGCAGGCTCTGCGTCTAGAGGCACAGTGCTGGTCGGGGACAGAGTGCATCCTCATTAGCACGTGGCCGTGGGGCGCGATTGGCTTTGTTTTCGGCAACTGGCCATGTTGAGCCGCAACATGCGGAAGACTTGGTCTAGTGGATGACCAAGCCGTCCTCATCCTCCTCATCCTTTCTAATCCATGCTCAGGGTACTTTGTCTGGCAAAGCAGCTGCCAACGCAGCCTCTTCCCTCGGCTCAATGGCATTAGTGACTCCTTCCCTACCACCATCAAGTCCTCCTGAGGAGTCCCTAGAACTGTTTGACCACAGTGTTGGGTACATGCTCCAGGAGGATGCCCAGCATTTAGAAGGCTCTGCTGATGATACTGAGCTAGATGAAGCCAGTAATGTGAGCACTGACAGAGGGGGTGCCCAAGAAGGACAGCAATCTGGCAGACATGTTCCCCCTGCTGCAGCATACTGCCAGGTTTGCTCCAGTGATGAGGAGAGAGGGGATGATGAGGTCACTGACTCAACGTGGGTGCCTGATAGGAGAGAGGAGGAGGAGGAGGAGAGCAGGAGGAGGCACATCACCAACGAGGCAGGATGCCCTCCAGGGGCCAGTCTAAGGCCAGCACACTGACTGCATCACACCTCAGAGCTCCGCATGTGCAGGGCGCTGCTGCCTCTGTGCGTTATTCCAAAAGTTCTGTGGTGTGGGCTTTTTTGAGATGAGTGCATCAGATGGCATCGCTGCTATTTGCAACATATGTCTCAAGCGTATCTCGTGTGGCCAAAACATCTCCCGCTTGGGCACCACATGCTTGACCAGACATATGATGACCTGCCATGCAGTTTTTGGCAAGCATACCTGAAAGACCCACACCAAAGAACAAAGAGGACCTCTCCTTACTCCTCATCAGCTGGGATCTCCAACCCCACTATACCTTCAGTCCTCTCTGACACCTGCACTGAGAGGAATGAAGGTGTAGAATTAGGTGTGTCACAGCCAAGTACTTGCGGGCAATCTGCTATCGGTACACTGACGTCAGATTGTACCAGGCAAATTTCCCTGCCCCAGCTGCTGCACCGCCAAAAGAAGTTCGCTCCCAGCCATCCACATGGCCAGCGGCTTTTTCTCAAGGAAGGCGATTCCGGTTCTCTATCGGCATGTGGAAGGCAATGTCTTGGCCTCGCTGGACAGGGCAGTCAGTGGTAAGGTGCCTATTACTGCTGACTCATGGTCTAGCAGGCATGGACAGGGACGATACCTAAGTTTCACGGCGCATTGGGTGACTCTTCTGGCAGCTGGGAAGGATGCAGGACAAGGTGCAGTAGTGTTGGAGGTTGTTCCGCCACCACGCCTCCAAAATGCTACTACTAGTGATTCTGACACACCTCTCTCCTCCACCCCTCCTCTTCTTCTTCCTCCATGGCCTCTTCCTGCCCCTCCATAGGCGTTCAAGGGGCTACGCAAGTACGCAAGCCAAAAGATGCCATGCGGTGCTTGAGCTGGTGTGCTTGGGGGACAGGAGCCACACTGGGGCCGAGGTTCTGTCAGCTATGCAGGGCCAGGTTCAGAGGTGGTTGGCGCCATGCCAACTTAAGGCAGGAATGGTGGTTTGCAACAATGGAACCAACCTCCTCTCTGCCCTCCAAAAGAAAAAATTACCCATGTGCCCTGTTTGGCTCCTTAAATAGGTGGTACAGTGGTTCTTGGGCAGGTACCCGGGCTTACAGGATGTCCTGAGGCAGGCCAGGAATGTCTGTGTGCATTTCCGCTGGTCATATAATGCCAGTGCTCGGCTGGCAGACCTTCAAAAGGAATTTAACCTGCCCAAGAACCGCCTAATCTGTGACATACCCACCAGGTGGAACTCAACGTTGGCCATGCTGCAGCGGCATCACAAGCAGCAGAGGGCCATCAATGAGTACCTGTGCAACTATGGCACCAGGACAGGGTCAGGGGAGCTTGTTTTTTTCCCCACGCCAGTGGGCCATGATCAGGGATGCATGCACTGTCCTGTCACCATTTCAGGAGGCCACAAGGATGGTGAGCATTGACAGTGCATGCATCAGTGACACTGTCCCCCTTGTCCACCTGTTGGAGCACACACTGCGTGGAATAAAGGACAGGGCACTTGAGGCAGAACAGAGGCAGGAAGAGGAGGACTTCCTTAGCTCTCAAGGCCCCCTTTATCCAGACAGTGTTCCTGTGTGCAATCACACAGGAAGAGGAAGAGGAGGAGGAGGATTTTGTCAGTATGGAGGTGGAGCCTGGCACTCAGCATCAGCAGCAGTCTTTAAAGGATCATTTACAGTCCCAAGAAACACATGAACTTGTACGTGGCTGGGAGGAGGTGGCTGCAGATCATTTCGTCCTTAGTGACCCATAGGACTCCGGACCGAATGCCTCAGCAAACCTATGCTGCATGGCCTCCCTGATCCTGCAAAGCCTGCGGAAGGATCCTTGTATTTGTAGTATCAAGGAGAAGGAACAATACTGGTTGGCAACCCTCCTTGATCCACGTTACAAGGGTAAGGTTGCGGACCTTATCTTGCCGTCGCAGAGGGAGCAAAGGATGAGACATCTTCGGGAGGCCTTCCAGAAAGGTCTGTGCAACGCGTTCCCAGAGACTGGGAGGTTACAAACTCCTGTTTCTGGACAACGTGTTGCTGAGGCTTTGGTCAGTCAAAAAAGGAGCGGTGGAGAAGGTGGCGTTCAGACAATTTTTTAGTCCGCAGCCCCAAGCTATGATCGGTTCCAGCAACCATCGCCAGCGTCTGTTTTACATGGTGCAGGAATACCTAGGGGCAAGATCTGACTTGGACACCTTTCCCACCAAAAATCCTCTGGGTTTCTGGGTCTTGAGGATGGATCACTGGCCAGAGCTTGCACAGTATGCAATTGAGCTACTGGCCTGTCCTGCATCCAGTGTTCTTTCGGAACGCACATTCAGTGCTGCTGGAGGCTTTGTAACCAATCACAGGGTGCGTCTGTTCACCGACTCTGTCGATCGACTAACCTTCATAAAAATGAATCAGTCTTGTATCACCACCAGATATCAAGCACCTGATGCTGATGTAACTGAATAATTTTTTTTGGAAATCTCAGATCCCTTCAAAGACTGCCTATGCTGATGTTGAGTGACTATCCTGTTATGCTTAGTAATTATCCTCTTCCTCCTCAATGATCATGCTGATAGCTTGTAAGAACATTTTTGGTTCTGGGCACCACCACCAGTGCCTAAGGCCCAATTTTTCAGCCCCTGTTTAACAGGGGCGTGTAATTACAATTTTTGATGCAATTCTTTGCAGCAGGGCTAGTTCCTGCGCTCCAACTAGAGTATCTGTGAGGGGTTGCAGTGTTGTGGCACCAGTGCCTAAGGCCCAATTTCTCAGCCCCTATTTAACAGCAGGGCCCATTTCTGCGCCCACCAAGAGTAACTGTGAGGACTTACAGTGTTGTGGCACTAGCACCACCACCACCACCAAAGGCCCAATTTTTCTGCCCCTGTTCAACAGGGGCATGTAATTACAATTCTTGATCTAATATTTCACAGCAGGGCCCTGTGAGGGCTTACAGTGTTGTGGCCACAACAACACCTAAGGCCCAAATTTCTGCTGAGTATATAGGGCAGGCCCCTACTTTCACACATCCAACTTACAAACGACTCCTACTTGCAAACAGAAGGAGACAACGGAAGTGAGATGAAATCTACCCAAAGGAAGGGAAATTCTCTCCTGTAATAGTTAATATGGGAAAAACTTTTCTCCTTTACACTGATGCTTTATCACCAATCCTTGTTTGACAAAAAAACCCAAATTTTCAAAAAACATTTGTCATTGGGACAAAAAGTGAGGTGAAATATTCTGAAGAGGAGCACAGACAGCAAAACAAATGTCACAGGGGTGATAACCCTTCCCTATGTTTTCCAAAAACTGTGAGGACTTAAAGTGTTGTGGCACTAGCACCACCACCACCACCAAAGGCCCAATTTTTCTGCCCCTGTTCAACAGGGGCATGTAATTACAATTCTTGATCTAATATTTCACAGCAGGGCCCTGTGAGGGCTTACAGTGTTGTGGCCACAACAACACCTAAGGCCCAAATTTCTGCTGAGTATATAGGGCAGGCCCCTACTTTCACACATCCAACTTACAAACGACTCCTACTTGCAAACAGAAGGAGACAACGGAAGTGAGATGAAATCTACCCAAAGGAAGGGAAATTCTCTCCTGTAATAGTTAATATGGGAAAAACTTTTCTCCTTTACACTGATGCTTTATCACCAATCCTTGTTTGACAAAAAACCCCAAATTTTCAAAAAACATTTGTCATTGGGACAAAAAGTGAGGTGAAATATTCTGAAAAGGAGCACAGACAGCAAAACAAATGTCACAGGGGTGATAACCCTTCCCTATGTTTTCCAAAAAGCTTAAAAAAGATTTTTTGGCTGGAGCTAAACACGTTAAAAATGTACCAGTTCAAAATTACAGATTCTACTTAACAACAAACCTACAGTCCCTGTCTTGTTTGTACCGCCTGTATACTGCTGTTTAGAGTATATAGGGTCTGGGGGCCCCACACCTTTCCTTTTTTAATTTGGGTGCGGAGTTCCCCTTAATATCCATACAAGACCCAAAGGGCCTGGTAATGGACTGGGGGAGGGGAGGTGCCATTTTCCTCAATAATTTTCATCCATATTGCCGGGACCCGACATGACATTACAGCCGCAAGCACTTTTAAATTACTTTTATTCTTCTAGAAATGTCATTTTGCTCTCGGACTGTTCTAAACATGGGAAACATGTGCCCCTTTACAGGCACACTATAGACACCCCCCAGGTACCATATTTAAAGTAATATTTCACTTTTTTTTAAATCACTGCTCCCAAAAAACGTTTGTTTTTAAAACTTTTTTTTGCATTGATCCATGTCCCCTGGGGCAGGACCCCGGGTCCCCAAACACTTTTTATGACTTTTTATAATGGTGTTCATGTGTTCGAACAAATGTTTTGCCTGTTCGCATGTTCTGGTGTGAACCGAACAGGGGGGTGTTCGGCTCATCCCTACTCTCTATCCCTGTAAAGAAAAACCTTTTTGGAAGCCTTACTGACCTGCTCCGACCAGGTCCCACGCTGAGCTGTCAGCCATGACTTCTCTGTGGAGGCGGGTACAGAGGAGACAGAGGACAGTGGAAGCCGCATAGTAACTCTATGGGTGACGTCACTTCCCATTCATTCTACAGCCGTTGTCAACCGTGTCCTCTGCAGAGCTTCCGGTGCTGGAGTTCGGGTCGGAGCGGGTCAGATCGGCTTCCAAAAAAGGTATGTATACTCATCTTTTCTTTACAGGAATAGAGAGGTTAGTGCTAGATCCCTGGTGTCTATTGATGGAGGGATTTTAGATTTTGCATGGACTTTCACTTTAAACCTCGAGGTCTTGGTTGAACTTTAGAATTGTATTGCTGGTTTGTGCCATTATTTTCTCTTGTTGTATGCTGGAGCCTTTTCTTTAAAAAAAGAAAAAAAAAAGGTTAAATCCCCACACTACTGAGCCGAAATGGAACCCAGGATCCATAATGGATTTTGGCCTAACTAAAAAATGGAATTAGTTATGAGGTTCTTAGTCGACTTGAGGGATGCGTTGGTGAGATCTTGGAATCGAAAAACTGTGTGTGTTTAGGGGTGAAAATTCTGTATTGTAGAACCACAATATTCATTGATTATGGAGATGTTCTTCATCGTAAATAAAATCCACTCTTTAGGTAATATTGTGGAAATGACATACTGTGATACATGGACTAGTAATAGATTCCATCACTTAGTGAAAGTGTTGATAAGTGACATTCTCCTGTAACACCTGTTTCTTCATATCTTTTCCTTCAGCCCACATTGGTGGAATATTTGGATTTGCTAACCGTTGGCTTATAAGGAGGCCTACATTGTCCTAATAACAAGCCTGGAGCTCTCCCCTGATTGGCTGAATGAGTGTATATAAGCTGAACAGACTTTTCAATCGTCCTCTTACCCAAGAAAAGCAGAAAATGACAACACTGTGGGCAGGGCTGGACTGGGACAAAAATTTGGCCCTGGACTTCATCCAGACTGGCCCACTTTGACAGGTCTCTCCCATGCCGGCTTGCCACCCAAGCCCCCCCCCCCCACTAGCCATTAGCCGTTCTACATTATTTCTCTTATAGGCAGTACCAGTGGGGAAGCTAGACATTATTTCACCTGGGGCAAAGAATCAGTTTGGCGCCCCCCCCAATGGGACAAGATTAGGCAGGAAAGTGAGGCTGCCCTCCTTCCAGATTGTATGATGAGCTTCTCAGTGTTGACTCCTGAGCATCATGTCTGTATTCAGACGCGCTGCATAACTAGCCAGGGAGAGGAGGTGAGCACTGCGGGGGGGGGGGGGGAACGACAGAGGACCGGAGGGAGGCAGCGGTCCACTGTCACTGAAATCGGCCCACTGAGCCATCGGCCCACCGGGAAACTCCCTGTAGTCCCAATGGCCAGTACATGCCTGACTGTGGGTCTTGTCCTGTTCTGCCTGGTCCTGCTTAGCAGAGCCTATAATGAGTACACATATATGTTTTGTAGCACACTGTAATATATATATACATACAGTATATTAGCCTGGCTTTGAATATTTTATTATTTTGAATAGATAAATACAAGTAAAAATACAAATTAAAAAAAATCTCAGTTTGCGGTATTCCCACCATCAGGCCCTTTATCTCTGGCTACGCCAGGGTTATGAATGGTGAAAAAACTGTCTCTGGTTCTTGGCCATGGCAGGTATCTCTTCAGGTACGATTGTTTCTGAACAAGGTTTAATGTCATTTCTAGGAATCAGTCAGCTCAGAATGCCATCCATTGTGTATTGATACAGATACACATACAGCTATAGGTAAGAAGAAGTGTCCTTCCAGAGAACATCAAGGACAAGAAGATGTCACTTAGACTAAAAAAGGACATAAAGAATCAACATAAGTACGTCAGTGATGAGAGGACTGAATGGGAAATGGTTTGAACAAACAATGCAGAACATCATGAAACAGTAATGAACAATCCAAAAACAATAAAAAACACAATGGGTGTGGGGTTGGCGTACTCCATATGACGGGGTGAATAAATAACACCTGGACATGAGGTATCCCAATCACCTGACCCATTATACCAAATGTCCCTGAAAGGTGAGTGGGAGAAGTAAGGCAGGAGGGAGGAGTAGCATCAAGTTTTGGGGACTTCGGACCAATCACTAGAAATGTAGGAGGCTGGAAATTTGCCAGTTGGAGAGGGAGGAGTATCCTGCAATAGACCCCATACACGGAGGCTGGAGATATCATAATTTGGAGTCATGATGGGTAAGATTTTATTTTGAGGAGAGTTAAGAAGCTTAGTGGGATAGCCCCATTTATAGGAAGTCTTCTGCACACAGAGATCATCTGTAACACATTTTAATTGTTTCTGTTTCTAAGTGGTAGATGCAAAAATATCTGAACATAGAGGGTCAAGACCTGGGTCAACTGTTAGTGGCAGAAAGCTGTAGTTCCAGTGTACGCCAGCTGTCTCCCAACAGCCAGCAGTTTTTAGTAATCCATTGATGCTGGCTGCTGGACGGGTATATAGGCCCTCTTCAGCTCAGTGTCTATAAGCTCTAAAGTGGAACTACAGGTTTCTCCATCCATCAATACCCTTATCGGACGTGTAGAAGGCATAGGATTCATCACGCAGCTCTCAACTTGGGTATATTCAGAAGGGAGGGTGATGATATGGATTTGTGGCAAAAACAAAAAAGGCGCCAACATCCCTGAATATTCAATATATACAGAGAGTGTTTTTTTTGGGAGGGGGGTGAGTGCAACATATTGGAAACAGAGAATTTATATATAAAAATATATTTTATTAGTACAAAAAAATAGGCAATTAAAAGGTTTATTATTATTACTAAGTGAGAACCAATCTATACAGGACAGGGGCTTACGCATTTCGGCTGAAAGCCTTGATCACCACACAGGTGCAGTGATCAAGGCTTTCAGACGAAACACATAAGCCCCTGGCTTTTTTACTCATTACCATGTACCAATAAAGAAATTTGCATGGACTGAGGAGTTGCCGGCTCTATTATTTTCATAGGTGATGTTTGTGTTTGATCGGAGAACATCAGAGAGCCAGAGCACACACGTTGTAGATTCTAGTACAGGCTTGCATACAGATTCCACTACTCTGAGTGCTACACCTGTCTCACGAACCTTTATACAGTAGTCTGAAGTATGAAATTGATTTCTACCTTCTTCACCCTCATAGAAAAGTAGACTTCTCCTCTGGAGAAGATGGCGGCATAACCCTACACACAGTCCGGCACTTGTAGGACACCTTTCTAGGAGGGACTGAATCAGCTCCATACAATCATATGGATATTGATATAACGGTGACATGTTTTTGGTATTTGGTCCACCCTTATAAATCTGCTGTTTTGGTTTAGACATAAGCTCATTCATTTCTATGACAGACCTACTGTAGCTTTTATTGCTGTTACATTGCTTTCCCATTTGTGTTTTATGTGTTTATTTAAAGATAGTAAAAATAAAATCCACCAATAAATGAAAACCAGCCTTGCTGCAATATTCACCTTCAATCCAGAGATTTTACCTGCTCCAGGTGTCCTCAGTCTGCAACAGATTATAAAAAGAGGGGAAAGACCGCACTCCAGGCACATTCATCCCATGGAGTGCACAGCAAATCTCCCCTCTGACAGTTAACCCCTCTAATGCATCTCACCCTAAATGGTTTTAACCCCTTCAAATTCGCGCTATAGCCGCATAACGGCTACAGCGCGGATCTGCTTTGCCGGGAGGCTGTTAGTAGACATCCTCCCCCTTGTATGCTCGACACGCCCCCTGAAGGGCGCGCGCGGCACGCGCTGTGATTACCCGAGTCAGTGAGACTTGGGTGATCACAGATGGGAGTAAGGGGTCAATCCCGACCCCTTGCCACATGATCAGCTGTCAGCCAATGACAGCTGATCACGTGATGTAAACAGAAGATCGGTAATCGTTTTTTTTCTCCTCACGCTGAAAGCATCACCAGCTTCTGCTGTAGGGACATCGGTCTCAAACAGGAAGCGGCAAACCCACCTCATATGTGCCCACCAGTACCACCTGCCAGTGCACCTGCCAGTGCCACGAATCAGTGCCCACAGTGCCCACCAATCAGTGTCCACCAGTACATCAGTGCCAGCAATCAGTGCCACCTATCAATGCCCACGAGTGCCGCCTATCAATGGCCACCTAGCAGTGCTGCCTATCAGTGTCACCTACCAGTGCGATCAGTGCCCATCACTGCCACCCATCAGTGCCCATCAGTGCCAGCTATCAGCGCCACCTATCAGTGGCACCTATTAGTGCCCTTCAGTGCCACCTATCAATGTCCATCAGTGCCACCCATCAGTGCCACCTCTCAGTGCCCACTAATGCCACATATCAGTGCCAACCAGTATCACTTCATCAGTGCCCACCAGTGCTACCTATTAGTGCCAATCAGTGCAGCCTTATCAGTGCCCATCAGTGCAGCCTTATCAGTGCCCATCAGTGTTGCTTTATCAGTGCCCATCAATGCAGCCTATCAGTGCCCATCAGTGCCCATCAGTGCAGCCTATCTGTGCCCATCAGTGCAGCCTCATCAGCGTACATCAATGAAGGAGAAAAATTACCTGTTTGCAAAAATTATTAACAAAATATAAACTGTTTTGTATTTTTTTAAAAAAACTTTGGTCTTTTTAAATTTTTTCAACAAAAAATAAAAAACCCAGTGGTGATAAAATACCACCAAAAGAAAGCTCTATTTGTGGGAAAAAAATTATAACAATTTCATTTGGGTACAGTGTTGTATGACCGTGCAATTGTCATTGAAAGAGTGACAGCACTAAAAGCTAAAAAATTGGTCTGGGCAGGAGGGGGGTTTAGGTGCCCAGTAAGCAAGTGTTTATTAGTGGAGACTCTAGAAACGTACCCATTTAGGGAGACTGTGGCACATTTTTTTGTTCTTGCATAATAGATATTTGGGCCGGCCCCATTTGTGTCTCCCTTCAGCTGTCATTTACTATCAGATACAAGACAATTAAACAAACAGAATATGGAGACTTGCATCCTGGTCACTGCCTCAACATAAAGCCAACATCTCATAACATCTCATTTACCCAATTAGAATGTTTTCTTTGTGAATACATGAACGCGATTCAGAAAATCCACAGAGATCTTTCAATGCAATGTCACTTTATTGACTATCTGACATGGATTAAACCATATTTAGTTATCTTGTATAGTCTGGTCTATCCAGTCTCTGTAGATGGAGATATCAGTGAAGATGGCAGGCTTAGATGTAGAGCAGGAAGAGGACGCAATACCGGCAAGGATCTTTGTTCCGTTCCTCTCACACACAAGGCCTGCACCATGGTCCACCTGAAAAAGAAGCAAAATCAGAAGTTCTAAGGAAGTTTCCCATTAGTATTTCAATGAATGTATGGTATGCATTATTGGTCTGCAGTTTTTACAGGACTATGGAACCTTCCTCGCCCAATATCAATTGGAAGGCTTCCTGATTGCTTCATTTTTTGTACCAGTTAGTGCATTGAATAAAGTCAGTGAAAAGATGTATTTCAGTTACTGGTGGGAGTTTGGTGGGCTCAGTGTCAGGTCACCTTGAGGCCAGGTGACAGGTGCACTCTGTAGGAGTCAGAAGTGCACGGTAGTGGACCCTAGGACTGACTGCTGCGGATTGAACCCTGGGAGGTTCAGGAAGCAGGTCTACTGGATCACTGACACAGATCCCACTGGGAGCTAGAGCATAGATTCCCCAGGGCGCGGAGTCTAAGAGCCAGCAGGTGTTCACCAGAGCCTCCAGTGGTGAGGATGAACTGCGCTGCAGTCTGGCTCCAGGTCGTGGCCCCCAGGGTCTCACAGCTCATGCTCACGGTAGACTACAGGAGAAGAGGAAAGAGGCGGCAGGCTGGAACAACAAGGAAAGTAAGGGACAAGCCAAGGTCGGGGCAACAAGCAGACAAGGACAACAGAGTTCACGCCAAGGTTCAGGGTCACAGGCAAACAGGGATGGTCGGGGACACGCCAAAGGTCAGGGTCACGAGCAGATAGGAATAGTTAAGAACAGGCCAAAGTCGGTAACTGGAATCAGATGTAGGAAACACAGCAAGTACACACGGAGGCTAACACACAATGGTTGATCAGCACTGCTGGGTTGCAGTGCACAGGTTAATATAGGGTTCCCTGATAGGGCCTGGGGTGGGGCCATGCTTAGAGGAGAGGTTATAAAACCAGTCAGGTGAGAGACAGCTGGTCTTTAGAGATGAACACATGGAGATAGGTAAGCTGACAGAAAACTCTATTGCATAACCATGACACTCAGTCACCAACGGAAGTCATGTACCTCTTGGTCAGTCACTTACTCCCAGTAGGGATGGGCCGAACATCCCCCCCGTTCGGTTCGTACCAGAACATGCGAACAGGCAAAAAATTTGTTTGAACATGTTTAGAACAGTCTGACAGCAAAATGACATTTCTAAAGGAAAAAAAGTAATTTAAAACTACTCGCGGCTATAATGAATTGTCGGTCCGCCAATACACATAAAGTTTCATTGAAAAAAACAGCATGGAACCTTTGAGAAACAAAAAAAAAAAAAAAAACAGCATGGGATTCCCCCACAGGGGAACCCCGAACCAAAATTAAAAAAAAATGCGTGGGAGTCTCCCCAAATTCCATAGCAGGCCCTTGGGGTCTGGTATGGATATTAAGGGGAACCCCACACGAAATTTTTTTTAAAAAATGGTGTGGGGGTCCCCCTCAAAATCCATACCAAACCCTTATCCGAGCATGCAACCTGACAGGCCGCAGGAAAAGAGGGGGGGTGAGAGAGCACCCCCCCTCCTGAACCGTACCAGGCCATGTGCCCTCAACATTGGGAGGGTGCTTTGGGGTAGCCCCCAAAGCACCTTGTCCCCATGTTGATGGGGAGAAGGGCCTCATCCCCACAACCCTTGCCCAGTGGTTGTGGGGTCTGCAGGCAGGGGGCTTATCAGAATCTGGAAGACCTCATTAACAAGGGGACCCCTAGATCCCGCTCCCCCTGTGTGAATTGGTAATGGGGTACAAATGTACCCCTACCATTTCACATAAAAAGTGTCAAAAATGACAAAAAAAGACAATAGACAGTTTTTGACAATTCCTTTATTAATGTTGAACAAAAGGGGGGGTGACCAACTAGATTAGGGAAGGGGGCCGTGCCACGTCCAATATTGTATTAACACAAAAAACAAAAGGTTCCCCTAAGTGGACTTTTCCGGCACTTGCATAGACAAACAGAGTTTATACAGAATAAAGAGTGTTTATGTATAATAAAAAACATGTAATTTTATTTGAAAAATACAATTGTTAAAAACAAGCACTAGATACATAAGATAACATAGTAGGGCTACATAATAATCATGATGAACAACACATAGTAGATCGTGATAAAGAACTCTTCTCAAGCCCGACGCGTTTCGGGGTAATTAATATTTATGAAGTCCTTCTTCAGGGGCATAGTTGAGAGAGGGGTTCATCTGAGCTAATTAGAAAAAAAATGAAGGGGAGGAGGGTCAGATATTGGTATGACTTTTATGTGGATATCTAGTAAAAGGTTAGAATGATCAATTGATCACCTACCTGAAGATATATATTTATTTGCTTGTGAAGAGTAGATTTATGCTAAAAGCAAGGAGGGCCACACGGAAAAGGGCCAAATATAAGAGTAAACAGTGGTGATGTAACCAATGTAGATGTTAATACTTAAATGGTTAAATGATGAGAAATGCAGGTTGGTGGGCTGCAACCACTGTGGAGAGGTGTGACAGTACTCCCGTCTCGCCCGACCTGTGCGCGTGCGAGCCAGAGCGGCGTGCTGAGGTCACAGAAGGCGTCCCTAAAAAATAGGAAAGTATAAAGGGCACCTTAGGAGAGAGTCCAACAAAGGTAGATTGGGAGGTAAATGTAGTAATGTGTAAATAAGTACACTAGTAAAAACAAGATTAGTAATGAGGGGGATGATGGGGAAGCTATATATGCAAAGCAAAATATGAAAAGCAGAGTGCACCAAGTAGGGGCCAGAAAAAAAATATATATATAATGAATTCCAGCTTACATTGTATACAATAGCTATGTATATGTATATACATATGGGGATGTTAATTTGGGGGTAAAATATAGTGTGGGGGTAAATATGTAGTTGCATACCTAATGGTAGATATATAGTGTGCATAGTAGTAAAGAATTCCATATAGTATATTAAGTAGCAGCTGGAATGATATAATCAAGTACAGCACAGGGTTTGAGTCTGAAGTGTATGGAGAACGGATACAATGTAGCAGAGCCCATATAAACTCCCAAAAGCCTGCAGAGACCAAAGTGAGAGCAGGCCAGGGAGTAATGAGGTGTAGCTATAAGGCTCAGGGGGGAAGAAAATAATAACCAAACTTGGCACTGAAGTGCTAAAACATCCAATGAAGTAAAATGAAATGACTAAAGTAACATACCTTGGGTAAAAGCAAGTATACAGAGAAATCACCTCACAGCCAAGCATCCGGCGTATATGGCGCCTTGGCAGGGAGTGAGTGAGGCTGGTTATTATAGTGTGAGAGATCTCATCAGCTGGCGTCAAAATTAGGCACAGCTGTGTGTGGAGAGCGTAAGCAAAGACGCTCTATATTGACCCCCCGAGGCGAGGATGCGCGGCGCCGCCCCAACAGCGCATGCGCAACGTCACGGCGTTTGGAGCAGCGTCGCGCACACACGCCCCACCGGCACGGAAGTGCCACCCCGGCGAACAGCGCATGCTCGCCGGAGTGGCAACATGGAGGCGATGGGCGTGGGGAAACGCCCAGGCACCTCCCTCAACGCCGCCCCAGAAATAAAAGAATCCTGTGGCGGCTTGCCGTGCCGGGCAGCCGCTCTAGCCACACGCGCCCCGGGGGGAGGGGCGAGGGGAGGGGGAACATGTCACAACATACAGCACGGGGGAGAACGCATGAAACATTGTATGCAAAGGAGTATTGCATAGTAGAATAGTGATGACCAACAGAAAACTTGGAAACATGTAAAAGGCATATGAATGTAGATACTAACTGAGTATATATAATAACCATAAATAGATCATATATAGGCAACATATGGACAAAGAGAGGGTTCCCTGAGGGAGCCAACCAAGCTGAATGTGTGTACAGATACAAGGTCCCCTGGGGTGCCAACTGAAAAATTAGAGGGGTGAAACGAAAATTGCATGGGATGTGGTAAAACGGATAATAATAATAATAATAATAATAATAATAAATATATATATATATATTCCTTTATTAATGTGTTCTTTTCCCGCTTTATTCTTCCATATTTTTCTGGTCTTCCTTCGGTGTTCTTCTTCAAGGGGGGACAAGGTGCTTTGGGGCGGCTATCCCAAAGCACCCTCCCAATGTTGAGGACATGTGGCCTGGTATGGTTCAGGAGGGGGGACGCTTTCACCCCCCCTCTTTTCCTGCGGCCTGCCAGGTTGCATGCTCGGATAAGGGTCTGGAATGGATTTTTGGGGGGACCCCACTCCATTTTTTTAAAAATTTTGGCACGGGGTTCCCCTTAAAATCAGGTCTGGTATGGTTTTTGAGTGGGTCCCCACGCCATTTTTTTTATTTTTGGTGCGGGGTTCACCTTAATATCCATACCAAACCTGAAGGGTCTGGTATGGAATTTGGGGGCACCCCCAAGCATTTTTAAAATTTTGGTTCGGGGTTCCCCTGTGGGGGAATCCCATGCCGTTTTTATCAATGAACTTTTATGTGTATTGCTGGGACCGACAATTCATTATAGCCGCGAGTACTTGTAAATTACTTTTTTTCCTTTAGAAATGTCATTTTGCTGTCAGACTGTTCTAAATACGGGAAACATGTGCCACTTTAAAGACATACTATAGACACCACCCAGGTACGAAATTTAAAGAAATATTACACTTTTATTGTTTCACTTTAAGCATTATGAAGATGTGCACATGCTTTCTTGAGTGACAAGTAGACATTCCCTAACTCATGCGCATGCTCATAATAATTCTCGAGTGACAACCGGATGTGCCCTAATTTACGTGCGTGCCCGGGAGCCCGCATGAATACTTGCTGCTCACTTGCCTATTTAAAGTGGCTTCAGAGACCAGAGGATTGCTGAGTGGTCATCAGCTTCTACCATTTGTGGTCTGATTCTGTACTTCCCAGCTTGTCTTGACCATACTTGTACCTGATACCCCATTTCTGATTCTGGTTTGTGACCTGACTCTGCCTGCTGTTTTGGTACCTTCTCTGCTTGCCCAATATCACCCCCAGCCTGGCTCTGACTCTGCTTTGGTTCCTGATTCTGCACCTCTTCTGCCCTTCTGATACCGACATTTGCCTGCCTGACCACTCAAGATCTTGCATCTGCCTGCTGGCAAACCTGCTTGCTGCCTGCTGTTCCTGCTGCAGTGCCTCTGCATCTGCCAGAGTTTTCTACATTGGCCTGTTGGCCTGCCTGTTTGCTGCCCATTGTTCTGCACCAGCTGTTGTGTCTTCTCATGGGCCAGCTTGGCTCATGCTGCAAGATTCTTCTGGCCAGGATCTCCTACAAGGCACCCATGCTACTCTGTGCCTTCTTTTATCCTGTCATCACTTCCAGGAGAAAGAGGGCAGGAGGTGTAGGGGGAGGTGTAAGGGGAAGCCCTCTTGTCAGCTCGGCCTTGACAAAGCTGTTCAGGGAGAACCTTTTATATAGACATTGTCACTTTGTCCCAATGGGTCCAGTGACAGGGTCTCTTTAAATAGGCTCTGAGGTGTTAAAAGGTCACCATATGCCCTCAAAGCCAATAGAAGGGTGCTTAGTTTGTAAATGCATTCAGATCCCTCAAGAGCAATGAATTGAGCCCCAACATTGTCTTTGTGGTGAAGATATTGGTAGTGGTTTAATAAAATTATACTATTTTTGTAATTTGGTCATTTTATATATAGATAATTTTGTCTTAAACATAATTTTAGATTCCTTCACTGAGCACAAGCCACATATGTCTAGCTTGGTGGGTACTGCTTTCATAGTGTCTATGCCTTGAAGTACAATTTGCTGTTTGACCACTTGGACCACTCCTATACATTGTGAGTCAGCATGCAGATCTGTTATCTATAATTCCTGCCATAATTCCCGCCGTTCCCACAACCCGGGCTGGCATGCGTTCCAATTGCCGAAAAATGACACATGGGGTGATGCTGGAAATGACATCAGGACCATGCTGTTGTGCCTCAATGTGTTTCGCACACCTAGTGCGTCATCAGGAAGCCAGAGGTACCATCTTACTCCTGGTATTTATACCCTGTGTGTTAAGTTCCCAACTGGAACAGGATACCAGAAGTGCAGATTGAGCCATAGTAACACTGGGAGAAGTACCCAAATCACATCTATGAATTTAAACAGCGATGTATCAATGGCTGGATGAACTATTACAGTTTGGATATATGTACAAAAAACAATGCAAACATGAGATTTAGTTTAGCAATTCCTTCTCCTATAAGACAATTTTATGTACCTAAAAATGAAATAGAATAAGAAATTAATTAAAAAATAATATATTATATATATATAATTATTAAAAATAGGATAAGATAGGAAAAGTCTGACATTATGAAAGGCGAGGTGATTAAGGAACGCTATGTATCACCTTGCATGCTTTTATGTGTGGGAAACTAAGGTGGAATCTGGTCCAGGTTTTCTGGGCCACCTTGGCAGTGTGGGTTCCGAACCAGATTTTTCTCTCCACCTGTGACCAGCACCAGATGGTATAAATAAGGAATGACTGGAGCAAGAGGTTACTCTTGGCCTGGGACTCAGGAAGCCAAACCTGAAAGAGCTGTAGATGTTGTCATTGCTCCGTATGAGAAAGGAAGGTTTCCATCACGGTTTTTTTTTTTTTTGGTGATTGGGAGAAGCACTTCACTTGTGAGGAAGAAACCTGAAATGTTTAGCGTTTGGATGGCAAAATTTTTTTTTTCTGTTTTGTTTGATTTTCATGCAACCTATTAAATAAATCTGACTACAGGCCAGACTTTTAAGAGAGACCTGTCATTTGGACTACGTTTTATCCAGTGAAGGTGATCCCCATTTAAGCCAACCCCCGCAATAACCAATCCATTTTCTATGTGTTCATAAAAAAATGTAATAAATAAATTAAGAAAACCAATCATCTATTTCTACATAGGATATAATTCCTCAATTCCCCACCCACCATATAATATTATACACCCCACATGGTATATTCAAAAATCAGTAAATGTACAAAAATGTATACTAAACATTCCCTATATAAAATAGATTCTCACAATAGACATCTGTGTTTTGTTTCATTCCAAATCGAAAATGAAATAGATTTTTTGTTATTTGGAATTTTCAGATGTATCCAAATATCAAAATTACAATAGTAACAAATTTAAACAAATCCAAAACAAGGAAGCAAAATTTTGGATGAAATTTGAATTCAAATAGTTTTCTAATTGAAAAATTTGAATAGTTTTCAAATCTAATTCAAAATTCAGAATTCGAATTTTGAAGAGAATAAAACATAATAGAAAATAAAGGAATAGAATAGAATAGAATAGAATAGAATAGAATAGAAAATAAAATAACAGAATATAATAGAGTAAAACAGAGCAGAAAAGAAAATGAAAAAATAGAAAAACAGAAAACAGAAAAAAGGGAAAATATAGAAAATAAAAGAATAGAGTAAAACAGAATAGATTAGAAAATAAAGGAACAGAATAGAATATAAAAAAATAGAAAACAATTAAATAGAATATAACCATTTTCTGAAATTCACATTTCAAATAGAATAACTTCAAATTTGAATAGAATAAAAAATAATAGAATAGAATAGAAAAAAAGAATATAATCATTTCCAGAACAGAATAGAAAGAATATACCAATATAAACCGTTTTTCAAATGGAATAAATTTGAATAGAATAAAAAAGATTAGACTATAATGGAAAATAAATAAATGAAATAGAAAATAAAAGAATAGAATAGAAAAAAACAATGAAAGAATAAATTCAATTTTGAATGGAATTCGATTCAAATTCAGATGGAATTCAATTCCAACTTGAATGCAATTCGAATGGAGTTTGAAAATTTGAATAGTTTCAAATTAGAATAAACAAACCAAATTCCGAAAAGGAATGCAACAAACTTAACTGAATGAATTTATGTGAATAACGAATCAAAACAAATCAAAGCAAAATATATATTTTTTTTAATTCTGCACATGTCTATCTAACATTAATAATTATTTAAAAAAAAACAATTAATATCTAAATCAATATTAAGGCCATTTGGGGCCAAGATTTCCAATTCAAAAATCCAAAATGTCTCTTTGCATGACACCTCCTTCCTAAATTAGTCCCCCTATTTTATCTATAGAATACAATTTTAAATGACTGAGATCCCTACTGTGTGTAGTTCTAAAATGATTATATACACTGTAATAATATGTTCCCTTATTCTAGTGGCCAATTTTCTAGTAGTTCTCCATGCATACTGGTAGCCGCAAGTGCATTCCACATATAGGTAGTATGTGTGCTGTTGCAAGTGATACATTTCTTACTGGTATGCTCTTTTTTGGTGCAATACAATAGAAATTTTGTGACTTATTTCCTTTGAGTGTATTTCTGCACATATCTGCCATATTTAACCACTTGCCTGACCGCCCACAGTATATATACGTCATTTAGTCTGATCCAGAAGAATATTATTCTGTTCCCCAAGCTGACTGAAGAGAATCAACACTGGTCAATAATAAAGGTTTTAGGCCATCATACCATGCAGGAGGAGACACCAGTGCAGATTGTGTTTCTTTGGCTCTTGGTTCCCCATAGTTTCTGGCACTCATCGCTGGTCAGGATAGGAACAGTCACCTCCTGAGAGTCTTCTGAAATGGTTTCTGTCGAGAGAAAAGGAGAGATTAACATGACAACATTAATTATTACCACAGTTCGCCCCCAAAAGTGTGGCATTGCCACCCAATGACAGTCCAACCACATCGCTTGAAGCTTGTCACTCCAAAAAGAGCAGGAGGTTCTTTTGGGGTAACATGCTTCGCGCAAAGCTGTTTGTCACGATTTATCATGGGACAATCACAAAAGACTACTTTTTATTTTTTATTTTATTTTTATTTATTTTTCATTTTTATTTTTTCATTTATTTATTATTTTTTCACATTTTTTTTTTTTACTTAGGTCATTTTCTTTACTTGTTTTTTTTTTTTCAGTTTATTTGACAACATTTTTCTCAGTTGCACCTCTTCCTCTTAATTTGCTTCATTTTCCCACTCATTTCTTCCTTTTTCCTATTCTCACTTCTCCATGTTTATCCTTTTTTATTTTTCACTCGTCGTATTTTTTTCTCTTATTTTCTTCTCCTTTGTCATTTATTTCTGTTCCTTTTTTTCTTTTTTTTCTCCTTTCCTTTTTTCTCTTTATATATCTCCCTTTTTTAATATGTGTTCTTCTCCCCCTTTCCCCCCTCTCCCCTCGCCTTTTATATCTCCTTTTTGCCGCTATTCATCTTTATCTATTTACACTTTCCTGTGTCCTCCATTACTCCTTGGTCCGCCTTTTCTCTTTCACCCGTTTTCCTTCTTTATCTCCTTTCCCTGTTTGCTCTCCCGATCTGATGGCTTAATTTCTCTCTATGCACTTACACCTTTCACATGCACTGTTTCCTTCACTCCCCTAGGTGGGCGGGGCCTGCTGACGTCATACGTATCCATGACATCGGTGGCCCCCAACCCTGGCAGCGTCCCCCATTGCCTAGCTATCTCTAGACAATGATCGCTGTTTCAATTGAATCCAACTTGCTGCCTAGCAACCACGGATCCCTGCACCCTGCTGCCTAGCAACCACAGATCCCTGCACCCTGCTGCCTAGCAACCACTAGCATTAACATTATTTCTGGCTATTCTTGTTTTCATTTAGTCTGTGACACTTTTTTAAACAAACATTTGGCGGGACTTGTGACTTCACACCTGTCAAGGGGTGGTTGGATCCTTTTTTCTTGCTTTCCTTTGGGTAATGGCTATTTAAATACTTGTCACTGTAATATCACATTTATCACATGCTCGACGAAGGGGTCCTGCGTGACTAGAAAATATTGCACTTATTAATCATGACTTAAATAATTTGCTTGGATGCTTCCTTGTTGATCCATGGTGTGCTGACAAACATTTTCCTTGTGACAATCACAAAAAGACGTGGTGCTAATTGTGGTGGAATCAGAAATAAGAGGAGAATAGGAGGATAGTTAAGGATCCTGTTAGGGAGAACTGATTGGTCAAAGCATGCAGCTGACCTGCATGCTTTGGCCAATCACAGTGCGATCTGCTGTGAGAGCCATGATTGGCTAAAGGCAGGGTGCCTTTGGCCAATCATGGCTCAGGGAGGGTAAGTCCATGCCCCACACTATATAAGGTTGCTTACACGGGGGCTGTGTAGTGTGCTACAGTGTGGGGTCCAACCAAAATCCATACCAGGCCCTTTGGGTCTGGCATAGATTTTAAGGGGAACTACAGGCTAAGGATTTTAAAAAAATTGGTGTTATCCGGCCCCTTATCTGAGCACGCAACCTGGCAGGCCACAGGAATAGAGGGAGGGACGAGAGAGCGCCCCCCTCCTGAACCATACCAGGCCTCTTGCCCTCAACATTGGGGAGGGTGCTTTGGGGTCCCCCCAAAACACTTTGTCCCTATGTTGATGGGGACAAGAGCCTTTTCCCGACAACCCTGGCCATTGGTTGTTGGGGTCTGCGGGTGGGGTACTTATCGGAATATGGAAGCCCCCTCTAATAAGGGGGCATCCAGATCCCACCTATGTGAATGGGTATTGGGTACATTGTAGAAATGTACACTGCCAAAAAATGTGTTTGTTTTCGTTTCATTCGTTTTTTTTTGTTTTGTTTTTCGGGTCATTCGTTATGATCGCACTTCGTAAGTTCATACATTCTTACATTCATACATTCGTAAATTCGTCCATTCATACATTTGCACATTCCTACATTCATAAATTCGAACATTCATAAATTAGAGAATTTGTATATTCGTAAATTTGTAAATTTGTAAATTAGAAAATTTGGAAATTTGTAAATTCAAAATTTGAAAATCCAAAAACCCGAAAATTCGAAAATCTGAAATAGTAACTAACTATTAAATTTTAGGTATTGTAATTTACTTTCAAATTTGGCTGTTAGTGAATGTAACAAATACGAATTTATCCGAAGTTACAAATTATCTGAAATAACGAATGCTGCATCTAAACAAATGGAACGGAACAAATTATTAATAAATAATAATAAAATGTTTTTATTATTATTATTGTTATTTATTATTATTAATTCATTACATTCCATTCATTTGGATACGGCATTCATTATTTTGGATAATTGGTAACTTCGGATAAATTTGTATGTGTTACGTTCACTAACAGCCAAATTTGAAAGGAAATTACAATACCTATAATTTAATAGTTAGTAATAGTTAAGTTATTATTAGTTAATTATTATTCCAGATTTCCGAATTTCCAAATTCACTAATTTACGAATTTACTAATTTACAAATGTACGAATTTCCGAATTTCCCAATGTACGAATGTACGAATTTACAAATTTTCGAATATTCAAATTTGTCGAAATTCGTTAAAAAACAAATTTGTAACAAAACAATTTGCACATGTCTAGTACATTTTATCCCTACTCATTCACCAAAAAAGTGTCAAAAAAGTAAAAACCACAACAGACAGTTTTTGAAAATTCCTTTATTAAAAAAGAAAAAAAAAGTGTCCCGCAATGTCCATCTATCTTCAATCACACCGCCTGATGGACTGAGTTTTTTCATTTTTTTTTTCTATTTTACGGGTCCGTTGGGCAGCGTGATTAAAGATGGATGGACATCACAGGACACCTTTTTTTTTTTTAATAAAGGAATTGTCAAAAACACAAATCAAGGCTTACACAACTTCTCAGCAAATACTTCCAAATTAACGATACTCCCGATATAAATATTTTTTCCTTATGGAATGCACATAAGGCCTATATTCGCTGGCTAATTTTACAAATGAGCACCGGATCAAAAAGGTAACAGCAGACTGACGAAAATACTGACATCGATACATGAGCTTGAATCTTGTAACAAATAAATGCCATCTGATTCCACATTTGCTACTCTTCTTTTACTACGTTATGGGCTGCGGTTTCTCTTATGCTCCCAACATGATCATTACTTACGGCATCTTTCACCCTTTTACAAAACAAAAACTCAGTAATCCCCAGCAATTTGCGGACTATTATAAGGTTTTGTACAACTTAAAAGATGATTCTGCAACCCCCCAAACTAAAATTGAAGACCACTTTTGAATCAGATCAAACTCCGATCTCTCTCCTCTGGCCCAACTAGAGATATTAAATGCCCCATTTGTAGATAAAAAAATAGACATTTCAATTAAATCTTTACCTGCAGGTAAATCTCCAGGACCAGGTGGTCTTACGAAGAAATACTAACAGTGTTTTGCTGAAGTTTTATCTCCATACATGACAAAACTTTTTTTCTGAAGCAGCTACACAAAAATCCTTCCCCACGGAGATGTTGTCAGCCAACATTGTAACTTTGCCTAAACCTGGTAAGGAACCTACTATCCCTTGCCAATTTAAGGCCCATCTCATTACTGAATACTGATGTGAAATCTTACACCAAAATCTTAGCTAAACACCTTATTGATGTCCTTCCCACCTTGATCAAGCCCAATCAAACTTACTTCACCAAGGGGAGACAAGAATCTGATGCAACTAGACACATTCTAAATATACTTAGCAATGCAGAGTTCAATAAAACTCCTTCTCTCCTCTTATCCGTAGATGCAGAGAAAGCGTTTGACCAAATTCATTGGTTACCGTATATACTCGAGTATAGGCCGACCCGAATATAAGCTGAGGTACCTTATTTTACCACAAAAACTGGGAAAACTTATTGACTCGAGTATAAGCCTAGGGTGGGAAATGCAGCAGCTACTGGGTAAACAATGCCCATCTGCAGCCTCACTTTGCCTATTTTCATCCTCATTGTGCCCATCTGCAGCCTCACTGTGCCCATCTGCAGCCTCATTGTGCCCATCTGCAGCCTCACTGTGCCCATCTGCAGCCTCATTTTGCCCATTTGCAGCCTCACTGTGCCCATTTGCAGCCTCACTGTGCCCATCTGCAGCCTCATTGTGCCCATTTGCAGCCTCACTGTGCCCATCTGCAGCCTCACTGTGCCCATTTGCAGCCTCACTGTGCCCATCTGCAGCTTCATTGTGCCCATCTGCAACCTCACTGTGCCCATCTGCAGCCGTACCTTTGATAACTAAAACAGTAGGTGTCTCCCGCTGTGTCATGCAGTCTGTTCGGTGGCTGTCTTTTGTAACAAAGCCCCGCCTCCTCCTCATCCATGATAGACGGAACACAGATACAGTTTCCCAGCATTGTATCAGTGTTCCGTCTATCACACACAAGGAGGAGGCGGGGCTTTATTACAATGGACGGCCGCTGAACAGACTGCATGACACAGTGGGAGACACCCACTGTTTTAGTTATCAAAGGTACGGCTGCAGATGTTCACAGTGAGGCTGCACCCTCACTCAGGACCCTGACTCGAGTATAATCCGAGGGGAGGTTTTTCAGACTAAAAAATGTGCTAGAAAAACTTGGCTTATACTCAAGTATACACGGTATATAAGAAAATGGTATTGCTTAAATTTGGATTCTCTGGACATATCTGCCATCTTGGTCCTGTATTCCACTCCCTCTGCATGAGTCTACTCCTCCAGCCTTTTATCTAAACCTTTCCCTATAACTAATGGAACCAGACAGGGTTGTCCCTTATCTAGATCTATCTTTATCCTCTTGATTGGGCCCCTAGTCAAGACTATACGCTCAAATTCCTCCATCACAGGTTTCCACCTTAATAACCAATCTCATCTCATAAACCGTTTTGCGAATGATGTAATCCTCCTCCTTACTCATCCCAAAGAATCTCTCCCTCATGCCCATCATGTACTATCGCAGTTTAGCTCTATATCTTATTATAAAGTGAATTACTCTAAATCATTTATCCTGTATTTAGGTGTCTCCAAATCCACCAGGACACATTTATCTGCACATCTACCCTATACATGAGAGAGCAAAAGCATTCCCTACTTAGGTATCCAACTCACTCCCTCCCCCTCACAATTGGCTGAAGCTAATTACAAATCGCTTATGGCAAAAATAACCATCAAATTAAACCAATATTCCCGCTGTGAACTAGCGTGGATGGGTAGGTTATCTACTTTCAAAATGTGATGGTCTTGCCCCAAATTCTATATATATTTAGGACCCTTCCCATACCCATTAAGAATGAATACTTATGCTCTCTTACTTCCCTCCTCAAAAGATTTGTGAGGCAAAACAAAAAAAGCGAGATGCTCCCACACACATCTCATCAAACACAAAAAGGCTGGCAGAGTGGGCTTTGTGGACCTTGCTGATTACTGCTCCGCATCCATACTTACCCAGTTGAAACTTTTGGTTTCACCCCTCTCCAGATACGTTTTGGGTACATATGAAATCAGCCCTGTCTGGTACCACAGACCTCAAAGCTCTCCTTATGGCTGACATTTGGTCCCTTTCAACCCGGTAAATCTACCTCCTACTGTTCAGGTGTCCATCAGGGTCTGTGGAATACTAGCCCATGGATCTGTACATCCCACCCCAAATTCTGATGTTTTAACACCACTCTCATCCCTAGATATTCTTATCCCACATCTACAAACCAAATCATGGAGCAAACTTGGTATTCATTGGGAAGAAGACCTTCTTTACAATAATGTTCCCAAACCCTTCTCAGAATTGGTATCTGCATTTAATATTTCACTCAAAGATATATTCCGTTTCACACGTATTTTACAGTTTTTGAAGGCTACCCCCAAACTTATCTTTTACATCCACCCTCAGGCCTGGCAAGTTTATGCAAACCCTAGTCTGCAATCAAAGAATCTCTCGCTATTTTGCTCCCTCCTACAGTGCAAAGATACATTCTCCAAAACTCCCCGCCGGCCCCATGTATGGTGTCACTGGTCCCCAAAAAGTGTCACTTGGGGTCAGATTTTTCCTCCGCAATGTTGCAGTCCTGCTAAAAATCGCAGCTCGCCACCATTACTAGTAAAAACATTTTTTTTAAAAAATGAAGTCCCTAAATCAATCCCCTATTTTGCAGACGCTATAACTTTTGCGCAAACCAGTCAATATACGCTTATGGGGAGATTTTTTTTACCAAAAATATGTAGAAGAATACATATCGGCCTAAACTGAGGAAGAAATGATTATGATAAGTTTTATAGCAAAAAAGTAAAAAATATATATATATATATTTTTTTTTCAAAATGGTCGCTCTTTTTTTGTTTATAGCACAAAAAAATAAGAAACAAAGAGGTGATCAAATACTACCAAAAGAAAGCTTTATTTATGGGGGGAAAACAGGCATTAATTTTATTCTTGTACAGCGCCGCATGACCACGCAATTGTCAGTTTAAATAATGCAATGCCGTATCGCAAAAAATGGCCTGGTCATGAAGGGGGGGTAAAACCTTCCGGGGGTTAAGAGGTTAAAGGGGAAGGTGCATACTGACTTGTGGAAGGTCAGTAATAGAGGTGAGCGCATAGTTTGGAAGGTGGTGGGCACTGGAAATTGCTGTAAACCTCATATGGGACCCAAGGACTATCCTCTTCACTATATTGGACTTGTTTGTGTTCCGAGCTTACTTTATATCACTGGAAAAGCATATCACTGATTATCACTGGAAACGCCTATCACTGATTATCACTGGAAACGCCTATCACTGATTATCACTGGAAACGCCTATCACTGATTATCACTGGAAACACCTATCACTGATTATCACTGGAAACACCTATCACTGATTATCACTGGGAACGTCTATCACTGATTATCACTGGAAACGTCTATCACTGATTATCACTGGAAACGCCTATCACTGATTATCACTGGGAACGCCTATCACGGATTATCACTGGAAACGGCTATCACTGATTATCACTGGAAACGTCTATCACTGATTATCACTGGAAACGCCTATCACTGATTATCACTGGAAACACCTATCACTGATTATCACTGGAAACACCTATCACTGATTATCACTGGAAACTCCTATCACTGATTATCACTGGAAGCGCCTATCACTGATTATCACTGGAAACACCTATCACTGATTATCACTGGAAATGCCTATCACTGATTATCACTGGAAACGCCTATCACTGATTATCACTGGAAACGCCTATCACTGATTATCACTGGAAACGCCTATCACTGATTATCACTGGAAACGCCTATCACTGATTATCACTGGAAACACCTATCACTGATTATCACTGGAAACGCCTATCACTGATTATCACTGGAAACGCCTATCACTGATTATCACTGGAAACGCCTATCACTGATTATCACCGGAAACGCCTATCACTGATTATCACTGGAAACGCCTATCACTGATTATCACTGGGAACGTCTATCACTGATTATCACTGGAAACACCTATCACTGATTATCACTGGAAACGCCTATCACTGATTATCACTGGAAACGCCTATCACTGATTATCACTGGGAACGTCTATCACTGATTATCACTGGAAACACCTATCACTGATTATCACTGGAAACGCCTATCACTGATTATCACTGGAAACGCCTATCACTGATTATCACTGGAAACGCCAATCACTGATTATCACTGGAAACGTCTATCACTGATTATCACTGGAAACGCCTATCACTGATTATCACTGGAAACGTCTATCACTGATTATCACTGGAAACGCCTATCACTGATTATCACTGGAAACGTCTATCACTGATTATCACTGGAAACGCCTATCACTGATTATCACTGGAAACGCCTATCACTGATTATCACTGGAAACACCTATCACTGATTATCACTGGAAAAGCCTATCACTGATTATCACTGGAAACACCTATCACTGATTATCACTGGAAACGCCTATCACTGATTATCACTGGAAACGCCTATCACTGATTATCACTGGAAACGCCTATCACTGATTATCACTGGAAACACCTATCACTGATTATCACTGGAAACGCCTATCACTGATTATCACTGGAAACGTCTATCACTGATTATCACTGGAAACACCTATCACTGATTATCACTGGAAACACCTATCACTGATTATCACTGGAAACGCCTATCACTGATTATCACTGGAAACGTCTATCACTGATTATCACTGGAAACACTTATCACTGATTATCACTGGAAACACCTATCACTGATTATCAATGGAAACGTCTATCACTGATTATCACTGGAAACGCCTATCACTGATTATCACTGGAAACACCTATCACTGATTATCACTGGAAACGTCTATCACTGATTATCACTGGGAACGTCTATCACTGATTATCACTGGAAACGTCTATCACTGATTATCACTGGAAACACCTATCACTGATTATCACTGGAAACATCTATCACTGATTATCACTGGAAACGTCTATCAATGATTATCACTGGAAACACCTATCACTGATTATCACTGGGAACGTCTATCACTGATTATCACTGGAAACACCTATCACTGATTATCACTGGGAACGTCTATCACTGATTATCACTGGGAACGTCTATCACTGATTACTACTGGAAACGTCTATCACTGATTATCACTGGAAACGGCTATCACTGATTATCACTGGAAACGTCTATCACTGATTATCACTGGAAACGTCTATCACTGATTATCACTGGAAACACCTATCACTGATTATCACTGGAAACGCCTATCACTGATTATCACTGGAAACGCCTATCACTGATTATCACTGGAAACGCCTATCACTGATTATCACTGGAAACGTCTATCACTGATTATCACTGGAAACACCTATCACTGATTATCACTGGAAACGCCTATCACTGATTATCACTGGAAACGCCTATCACTGATTATCACTGGAAACGTCTATCACTGATTATCACTGGAAACACCTATCACTGATTATCACTGGAAACGCCTATCACTGATTATCACTGGAAACACCTATCACTGATTATCACTGGAAACGCCTATCACTGATTATCACTGGAAACACCTATCACTGATTATCACTGGAAACACCTATCACTGATTATCACTGGAAACGCCTATCACTGATTATCACTGGAAACGCCTATCACTGATTATCACTGGAAACACCTATCACTGATTATCACTGGAAACGCCTATCACTGATTATCACTGGAAACGCCTATCACTGATTATCACTGGAAACACCTATCACTGATTATCACTGGAAACACCTATCACTGATTATCACTGGAAACGCCTATCACTGATTATCACTGGAAACACCTATCACTGATTATCACTGGAAACGCCTATCACTGATTATCACTGGAAATGCCTATCACTGATTATCACTGGAAACGCCTATCACTGATTATCACTAGAAACACCTATCACTGATTATCACTGGAAACACCTATCACTGATTATCACTGGAAACACCTATCACTGATTATCACTGGAAATGCCTATCACTGATTATCACTGGAAACGTCTATCACTGATTATCACTGGAAACGCCTATCACTGATTATCACTGGAAACGCCTATCACTGATTATCACTGGAAACACCTATCACTGATTATCACTGGAAACACCTATCACTGATTATCACTGGAAACGCCTATCACTGATTATCACTGGAAACACCTATCACTGATTATCACTGGGAACGTCTATCACTGATTATCACTGGAAACACCTATCACTGATTATCACTGGAAACGCCTATCACTGATTATCACTGGAAACGCCTATCACTGATTATCACTGGAAACGCCTATCACTGATTATCACTGGAAACGCCTATCACTGATTATCACTGGAAACGCCTATCACTGATTATCACTGGAAACACCTATCACTGATTATCACTGGAAACGTCTATCACTGATTATCACTGGAAACGCCTATCACTGATTATCACTGGAAACGTCTATCACTGATTATCACTGGAAACGCCTATCACTGATTATCACTGGAAACGCCTATCACTGATTATCACTGGAAACGCCTATCACTGATTATCACTGGAAACGCCTATCACTGATTATCACTGGAAACGCCTATCACTGATTATCACTGGAAACACCTATCACTGATTATCACTGGAAACACCTATCACTGATTATCACTGGAAACACCTATCACTGATTATCACTGGAAACGCCTATCACTGATTATCACTGGGAACGTCTATCACTGATTATCACTGGAAACGCCTATCACTGATTATCACTGGAAACGCCTATCACTGATTATCACTGGAAACGCCTATCACTGATTATCACTGGAAATGCCTATCACTGATTATCACTGGAAACGCCTATCACTGATTATCACTAGAAACACCTATCACTGATTATCACTGGAAACACCTATCACTGATTATCACTGGAAACACCTATCACTGATTATCACTGGAAATGCCTATCACTGATTATCACTGGAAACGTCTATCACTGATTATCACTGGAAACGCCTATCACTGATTATCACTGGAAACGCCTATCACTGATTATCACTGGAAACGCCTATCACTGATTATCACTGGAAACACCTATCACTGATTATCACTGGAAACACCTATCACTGATTATCACTGGGAACGTCTATCACTGATTATCACTGGAAACACCTATCACTGATTATCACTGGAAACGCCTATCACTGATTATCACTGGAAACGCCTATCACTGATTATCACTGGAAACGCCTATCACTGATTATCACTGGAAACACCTATCACTGATTATCACTGGAAACGTCTATCACTGATTATCACTGGAAACGCCTATCACTGATTATCACTGGAAACGTCTATCACTGATTATCACTGGAAACGCCTATCACTGATTATCACTGGAAACGCCTATCACTGATTATCACTGGAAACACCTATCACTGATTATCACTGGAAACGCCTATCACTGATTATCACTGGAAACACCTATCACTGATTATCACTGGAAACGCCTATCACTGATTATCACTGGAAACACCTATCACTGATTATCACTGGAAACGCCTATCACTGATTATCACTGGAAACGCCTATCACTGATTATCACTGGAAACGCCTATCACTGATTATCACTGGAAACGCCTATCACTGATTATCACTGGAAACACCTATTACTGATTATCACTGGAAACGTCTATCACTGATTATCACTGGAAACGCCTATCACTGATTATCACTGGAAACGCCTATCTCTGATTATCATTGGAAACGCCTATTACTGATTATCACTGGAAACGCCTATCACTGATTATCATTGGAAACGCCTATCACTGATTATCATTGGAAACGCCTATCACTGATTATCACTGGAAGCGCCTATCACTGATTATCACTGGAAACGCCTATCACTGATTATCACTGGAAACGTCTATCACTGATTATCACTGGAAACACCTATCACTGATTATCACTGGAAACGCCTATCACTGATTATCACTGGAAACGCCTATCACTGATTATCACTGGAAACACCTATCACTGATTATCACTGGAAACACCTATCACTGATTATCACTGGAAATGCCTATCACTGATTATCACTGGAAACGTCTATCACTGATTATCACTGGAAACACCTATCACTGATTATCACTGGATACACCTATCACTGATTATCACTGGAAATGCCTATCACTGATTATCACTGGAAACACCTATCACTGATTATCACTGGAAACACCTATCACTGATTATCACTGGAAACGTCTATCACTGATTATCACTGGAAACACCTATCATTGATTATCACTGGAAATGCCTATCACTGATTATCACTGGAAACGTCTATCACTGATTATCACTGGAAACACCTATCACTGATTATCACTGGAAACACCTATCACTGATTATCACTGGAAATGCCTATCACAGATTATCACTGGAAACGCCTATCACTGATTATCACTGGAAACACCTATCACTGATTATCACTGGAAACGTCTATCACTGATTATCACTGGAAACGCCTATCACTGATTATCACTGGAAACGCCTATCACTGATTATCACTGGAAACGTCTATCACTGATTATCACTGGAAACGTCTATCACTGATTATCACTGGAAACACCTATCACTGATTATCACTGGAAACGTCTATCACTGATTATCACTGGAAACGCCTATCACTGATTATCACTGGAAACACCTATCACTGATTATCACTGGAAACACCTATCACTGATTATCACTGGAAATGCCTATCACAGATTATCACTGGAAACACCTATCACTGATTATCACTGGAAACACCTATCACTGATTATCACTGGAAACGTCTATCACTGATTATCACTGGAAACGCCTATCACTGATTATCACTGGAAACGCCTATCACTGATTATCACTGGAGACGTCTATCACTGATTATCACTGGAAACACCTATCACTGATTATCACTGGAAACGTCTATCACTGATTATCACTGGAAACGCCTATCACTGATTATCACTGGGAACGCCTATCACGGATTATCACTGGAAACGGCTATCACTGATTATCACTGGAAACGCCTATCACTGATTATCACTGGGAACGCCTGTCACTGATTATCACTGGAAACGGCTATCACTGATTATCACTGGAAACGCCTATCACTGATTATCACTGGGAACGCCTATCACGGATTATCACTGGAAACGCCTATCACTGATTATCACTGGAAACGCCTATCACTGATTATCACTGGAAACACCTATCACTGATTATCACTGGAAACGCCTATCACTGATTATCACTGGAAACACCTATCACTGATTATCACTGGAAACGTCTATCACTGATTATCACTGGAAACGCCTATCACTGATTATCACTGGGAACGCCTATCACGGATTATCACTGGAAACGGCTATCACTGATTATCACTGGAAACGTCTATCACTGATTATCACTGGAAACGCCTATCACTGATTATCACTGGAAACACCTATCACTGATTATCACTGGAAACACCTATCACTGATTATCACTGGAAACACCTATCACTGATTATCACTGGGAACGCCTATCACTGATTATCACTGGAAACTCCTATCACTGATTATCACTGGAAACGTCTATCACTGATTATCACTGGAAACACCTATCACTGATTATCACTGGGAACGTCTATCACTGATTATCACTGGAAACGCCTATCACTGATTATCACTGGAAACATCTATCACTGATTATCACTGGGAACGTCTATCACTGATTATCACTGGAAACGCCTATCACTGATTATCACTGGAAACGCCTATCACTGATTATCACTGGAAACGCCTATCACTGATTATCACTGGGAACGTCTATCACTGATTATCACTGGAAACGCTTATCACTGATTATCACTGGAAACACCTATCACTGATTATCACTGGAAACGTCTATCACTGATTATCACTGGAAACGCCTATCACTGATTATCACTGGAAACACCTATCACTGATTATCACTGGAAACACCTATCACTGATTATCACTGGAAACACCTATCACTGATTATCACTGGAAACACCTATCACTGATTATCACTGGAAACGTCTATCACTGATTATCACTGGAAACGCCTATCACTGATTATCACTGGGAACGCCTATCACGGATTATCACTGGAAACGGCTATCACTGATTATCACTGGAAACGTCTATCACTGATTATCACTGGAAACGCCTATCACTGATTATCACTGGAAACACCTATCACTGATTATCACTGGAAACACCTATCACTGATTATCACTGGAAACACCTATCACTGATTATCAATGGAAACGTCTATCACTGATTATCATTGGAAACACCTATCACTGATTATCACTGGAAACGCCAATCACTGATTATCACTGGAAACACCTATCATTGATTATCACTGGAAACGCCTATCACTGATTATCACTGGAAACGCCTATCACTGATTATCACTGGAAACACCTATTACTGATTATCACTGGAAACGTCTATCACTGATTATCACTGGGAACGTCTATCACTGATTATCACTGGAAACGCCTATCACTGATTATCACTGGAAACATCTATCACTGATTATCACTGGGAACGTCTATCACTGATTATCACTGGAAACGCCTATCACTGATTATCACTGGAAACGCCTATCACTGATTATCACTGGAAACGCCTATCACTGATTATCACTGGGAACGTCTATCACTGATTATCACTGGAAACGCTTATCACTGATTATCACTGGAAACACCTATCACTGATTATCACTGGAAACGTCTATCACTGATTATCACTGGAAACACCTATCACTGATTATCACTGGGAACGTCTATCACTGATTATCACTGGAAACGCCTATCACTGATTATCACTGGAAACGTCTATCACTGATTATCACTGGAAACACCTATCACTGATTATCACTGGAAATGCCTATCACTGATTATCACTGGAAACACCTATCACTGATTATCACTGGAAACGTCTATCACTGATTATCACTGGAAACGCCTATCACTGATTATCACTGGAAACATCTATCACTGATTATCACTGGAAACACCTATCACTGATTATCACTGGAAACGTCTATCACTGATTATCACTGGAAACGCTTATCACTGATTATCACTGGAAACGCTTATCACTGATTATCACTGGGAACGCCAATCACTGATTATCACTGGAAACACCAATCACTGATTATCACTGGAAACACCTATCACTGATTATCACTGGAAACGCCTATCACTGATTATCATTGGAAACGCCTATCACTGATTATCACTGGAAGCGCCTATCACTGATTATCACTGGAAACGTCTATCACTGATTATCACTGGAAACTCCTATCACTGATTATCACTGGAAACGTCTATCACTGATTATCACTGGAAACGCCTATCACTGATTATCACTCTGAACGCCTTTCACGGATTATCACTGGAAACGGCTATCACTGATTATCACTGGAAACGTCTATCACTGATTATCACTGGAAACGCCTATCACTGATTATCACTGGAAACACCTATCACTGATTATCACTGGAAACACCTATCACTGATTTTCACTGGAAACGTCTATCACTGATTATCACTGGAAACTCCTATCACTGATTATCACTGGAAACGTCTATCACTGATTATCACTGGAAACGCCTATCACTGATTATCACTGGAAACGCCTATCACTGATTATCACTGGAAACGCCTATCACTGATTATCACTGGAAACACCTATCACTGATTATCACTGGAAACACCTATCACTGATTATCACTGGAAACACCTATCACTGATTATCACTGGAAACACCTATCACTGATTATCACTGGAAACACCTATCACTGATTATCACTGGAAACATCTATCACTGATTATTACTGGGAACGTCTATCACTGATTATCACTGGAAACGCCTATCACTGATTATCACTGGAAACACCTATCACTGATTATCACTGGAAATGCCTATCACTGATTATCACTGGAAACACCTATCATTGATTATCACTGGAAACGCCTATCACTGATTATCACTGGAAACGCCTATCACTGATTATCACTGGAAACACCTATTACTGATTATCACTGGAAACGTCTATCACTGATTATCACTGGAAACGCCTATCACTGATTATCACTGGAAACGCCTATCACTGATTATCATTGGAAACGCCTATTACTGATTATCACTGGAAACGCCTATTACTGATTATCACTGGAAACGCCTATCACTGATTATCACTGGAAACACCTATCACTGATTATCACTGGAAACACCTATCACTGATTATCACTGGAAACACCTATCACTGATTATCACTGGAAACACCTATCACTGATTATCACTGGGAACGCCTATCACTGATTATCATTGGAAACGCCTATCACTGATTATCACTGGAAGCGCCTATCACTGATTATCACTGGAAACGCCTATCACTGATTATCACTGGAAACGTCTATCACTGATTATCACTGGAAACACCTATCACTGATTATCACTGGAAACGCCTATCACTGATTATCACTGGAAACGTCTATCACTGATTATCACTGGAAACACCTATCACTGATTATCACTGGAAACACCTATCACTGATTATCACTGGAAATGCCTATCACTGATTATCACTGGAAACGTCTATCACTGATTATCACTGGAAACACCTATCACTGATTATCACTGGAAACACCTATCACTGATTATCACTGGAAATGCCTATCACTGATTATCACTGGAAACACCTATCACTGATTATCACTGGAAACACCTATCACTGATTATCACTGGAAACGTCTATCACTGATTATCACTGGAAACACCTATCATTGATTATCACTGGAAATGCCTATCACTGATTATCACTGGAAACGTCTATCACTGATTATCACTGGAAACACCTATCACTGATTATCACTGGAAACACCTATCACTGATTATCACTGGAAATGCCTATCACTGATTATCACTGGAAACACCTATCACTGATTATCACTGGAAACACCTATCACTGATTATCACTGGAAACGTCTATCACTGATTATCACTGGAAACACCTATCACTGATTATCACTGGAAACGCCTATCACTGATTATCACTGGGAACACCTATCACTGATTATCACTGGAAACACCTATCACTGATTATCACTGGAAACACCTATCACTGATTATCACTGGAAACACCTATCACTGATTATCACTGGAAACACCTATCACTGATTATCACTGGAAACACCTATCACTGATTATCACTGGAAACATCTATCACTGATTATTACTGGGAACGTCTATCACTGATTATCACTGGAAACGCCTATCACTGATTATCACTGGAAACACCTATCACTGATTATCACTGGAAATGCCTATCACTGATTATCACTGGAAACACCTATCATTGATTATCACTGGAAACGCCTATCACTGATTATCACTGGAAACGCCTATCACTGATTATCACTGGAAACACCTATTACTGATTATCACTGGAAACGTCTATCACTGATTATCACTGGAAACGCCTATCACTGATTATCACTGGAAACGCCTATCACTGATTATCATTGGAAACGCCTATTACTGATTATCACTGGAAACGCCTATTACTGATTATCACTGGAAACGCCTATCACTGATTATCACTGGAAACACCTATCACTGATTATCACTGGAAACACCTATCACTGATTATCACTGGAAACACCTATCACTGATTATCACTGGAAACACCTATCACTGATTATCACTGGGAACGCCTATCACTGATTATCATTGGAAACGCCTATCACTGATTATCACTGGAAGCGCCTATCACTGATTATCACTGGAAACGCCTATCACTGATTATCACTGGAAACGTCTATCACTGATTATCACTGGAAACACCTATCACTGATTATCACTGGAAACGCCTATCACTGATTATCACTGGAAACGTCTATCACTGATTATCACTGGAAACACCTATCACTGATTATCACTGGAAACACCTATCACTGATTATCACTGGAAATGCCTATCACTGATTATCACTGGAAACGTCTATCACTGATTATCACTGGAAACACCTATCACTGATTATCACTGGAAACACCTATCACTGATTATCACTGGAAATGCCTATCACTGATTATCACTGGAAACACCTATCACTGATTATCACTGGAAACACCTATCACTGATTATCACTGGAAACGTCTATCACTGATTATCACTGGAAACACCTATCATTGATTATCACTGGAAATGCCTATCACTGATTATCACTGGAAACGTCTATCACTGATTATCACTGGAAACACCTATCACTGATTATCACTGGAAACACCTATCACTGATTATCACTGGAAATGCCTATCACTGATTATCACTGGAAACACCTATCACTGATTATCACTGGAAACACCTATCACTGATTATCACTGGAAACGTCTATCACTGATTATCACTGGAAACACCTATCACTGATTATCACTGGAAACGCCTATCACTGATTATCACTGGAAACGTCTATCACTGATTATCACTGGAAACACCTATCACTGATTATCACTGGAAACGTCTATCACTGATTATCACTGGAAACGCCTATCACTGATTATCACTGGAAACTCCTATCACTGATTATCACTGGAAACGCCTATCACTGATTATCACTGGAAACGCCTATCACTGATTATCACTGGGAACGCCTATCACGGATTATCACTGGAAACGGCTATCACTGATTATCACTGGAAACGTCTATCACTGATTATCACTGGAAACGCCTATCACTGATTATCACTGGAAACACCTATCACTGATTATCACTGGAAACACCTATCACTGATTATCACTGGAAACACCTATCACTGATTATCACTGGAAACACCTATCACTGATTATCACTGGAAACGTCTATCACTGATTATCACTGGAAACGCCTATCACTGATTATCACTGGGAACGCCTATCACGGATTATCACTGGAAACGGCTATCACTGATTATCACTGGAAACGTCTATCACTGATTATCACTGGAAACACCTATCACTGATTATCACTGGAAACGCCTATCACTGATTATCACTGGAAACACCTATCACTGATTATCACTGGAAACACCTATCACTGATTATCACTGGAAACACCTATCACTGATTATCAATGGAAACGTCTATCACTGATTATCACTGGAAACTCCTATCACTGATTATCACTGGAAACGTCTATCACTGATTATCACTGGAAACACCTATCACTGATTATCACTGGGAACGTCTATCACTGATTATCACTGGAAACGCCTATCACTGATTATCACTGGAAACATCTATCACTGATTATCACTGGGAACGTCTATCACTGATTATCACTGGAAACGCCTATCACTGATTATCACTGGAAACGCCTATCACTGATTATCACTGGAAACGCCTATCACTGATTATCACTGGGAACGTCTATCACTGATTATCACTGGAAACGCTTATCACTGATTATCACTGGAAACGCCTATCACTGATTATCACTGGAAACGCCTATCACTGATTATCACTGGAAACGCCTATCACTGATTATCACTGGAAACACCTATCACTGATTATCACTGGAAACGTCTATCACTGATTATCACTGGAAACACCTATCACTGATTATCACTGGGAACGTCTATCACTGATTATCACTGGAAACGCCTATCACTGATTATCACTGGAAACGTCTATCACTGATTATCACTGGAAACACCTATCACTGATTATCACTGGAAATGCCTATCACTGATTATCACTGGAAACACCTATCACTGATTATCACTGGAAACGTCTATCACTGATTATCACTGGAAACGCCTATCACTGATTATCACTGGAAACATCTATCACTGATTATCACTGGAAACACCTATCACTGATTATCACTGGAAACACCTATCACTGATTATCACTGGAAACGTCTATCACTGATTATCACTGGAAACGCTTATCACTGATTATCACTGGAAACGCTTATCACTGATTATCACTGGGAACGCCAATCACTGATTATCACTGGAAACACCAATCACTGATTATCACTGGAAACACCTATCACTGATTATCACTGGAAACGCCTATCACTGATTATCATTGGAAACGCCTATCACTGATTATCACTGGAAGCGCCTATCACTGATTATCACTGGAAACTCCTATCACTGATTATCACTGGAAACGCCTATCACTGATTATCACTCTGAACGCCTTTCACGGATTATCACTGGAAACGGCTATCACTGATTATCACTGGAAACGTCTATCACTGATTATCACTGGAAACGCCTATCACTGATTATCACTGGAAACACCTATCACTGATTATCACTGGAAACACCTATCACTGATTATCACTGGAAACACCTATCACTGATTTTCACTGGAAACGTCTATCACTGATTATCACTGGAAACTCCTATCACTGATTATCACTGGAAACGTCTATCACTGATTATCACTGGAAACACCTATCACTGATTATCACTGGAAACACCTATCACTGATTATCACTGGAAACACCTATCACTGATTATCACTGGGAACGTCTATCACTGATTATCACTGGAAACGCCTATCACTGATTATCACTGGAAACATCTATCACTGATTATCACTGGGAACGTCTATCACTGATTATCACTGGAAATGCCTATCACTGATTATCACTGGAAACACCTATCACTGATTATCACTGGAAATGCCTATCACTGATTATCACTGGAAACACCTATCATTGATTATCACTGGAAACGCCTATCACTGATTATCACTGGAAACACCTATCACTGATTATCACTGGAAACATCTATCACTGATTATCACTGGGAACGTCTATCACTGATTATCACTGGAAACGCCTATCACTGATTATCACTGGAAACACCTATCACTGATTATCACTGGAAACGCCTATCACTGATTATCACTGGAAACGTCTATCACTGATTATCTCTGGAAACGCCTATCACTGATTATCACTGGAAACGCCTATCCCTGATTATTACTGGAAACACCTATCACTGATTATCACTGGAAGCGCCTATCACTGATTATCACTGGAAGCGCCTATCACTGATTATCACTGGAAACACCTATCACTGATTATCACTGGAAACGTCTATCACTGATTATCACTGGAAACGTCTATCACTGATTATCACTGGAAACACCTATCACTGATTATCATTGGAAACGCCTATCACTGATTATCACTGGAAACGCCTATCACTGATTATCACTGGAAACACCTATCACTGATTATCACTAGAAACGCCTATCACTGATTATCACTGGAAACACCTATCATTGATTATCACTGGAAACGCCTATCACTGATTATCACTGGAAACGCCTATCACTGATTATCACTGAAAACGCCTATCACTGATTATCAGTGGAAACACCTATCACTGATTATCACTGGAAGCGCCTATCACTGATTATCACTGGAAACACCTATCACTGATTATCACTGGAAACGTCTATCACTGATTATCACTGGAAACGCTTATCACTGATTATCACTGGGAACGCCAATCACTGATTATCACTGGAAATGTCTATCACTGATTATCACTGGAAACGCCTATCACTGATTATCATTGGAAACGCCTATCACTGATTATCACTGGAAACGCTTATCACTGATTATCACTGGGAACGCCAATCACTGATTATCACTGGAAACACCTATCACTGATTATCACTGGAAACGCCTATCACTGATTATCACTGGAAACGCCTATCACTGATTATCACTGGGAACACCTATCACTGATTATCACTGAAAACACCTATCACTGATTATCACTGGAAACGTCTATCACTGATTATCACTGGGAACGCCTATCACTGATTATCACTGGAAACACCTATCACTGATTATCACTGGAAACGCCTATCACTGATTATCACTGGAAACGTCTATCACTGATTATCACTGGGAACGCCTATCACTGATTATCACTGGAAACACCTATCACTGATTATCACTGGAAACACCTATCACTGATTATCACTGGAAACGTCTATCACTGATTATCACTGGAAACACCTATCACTGATTATCACTGGAAACGTCTATCACTGATTATCACTGGAAACGTCTATCACTGATTATCACTGGAAACGTCTATCACTGATTATCACTGGGAACGCCTATCACTGATTATCACTGGAAACACCTATCACTGATTATCACTGGAAACACCTATCACTGATTATCACTGGGAACGCCTATCACTGATTATCACTGGAAACACCTATCACTGATTATCACTGGAAACACCTATCACTGATTATCACTGGAAACGTCTATCACTGATTATCACTGGGAACGCCTATCACTGATTATCACTGGGAACGCCAATCACTGATTATCACTGGAAATGTCTATCACTGATTATCACTGGAAACGTCTATCACTGATTATCACTGGAAACACCTATCACTGATTATCACTGGAAACACCTATCACTGATTATCACTGGGAACGCCTATCACTGATTATCACTGGAAACACCTATCACTGATTATCACTGGAAACACCTATCACTGATTATCACTGGAAACGCCTATCACTGATTATCACTGGAAACGCCTATCACTGATTATCATTGGAAACGCCTATCACTGATTATCACTGGAAACGTCTATCACTGATTATCACTGGAAACGCCTATCACTGATTATCACTCTGAACGCCTTTCACGGATTATCACTGGAAACGGCTATCACTTATTATCACTGGAAACGTCTATCACTGATTATCACTGGAAACGCCTATCACTGATTATCACTGGAAACACCTATCACTGATTATCACTGGAAACACCTATCACTGATTATCACTGGAAACACCTATCACTGATTTTCACTGGAAACGTCTATCACTGATTATCACTGGAAACTCCTATCACTGATTATCACTGGAAACGTCTATCACTGATTATCACTGGAAACGTCTATCACTGATTATCACTGGAAACACCTATCACTGATTATTACTGGAAACACCTATCACTGATTATCACTGGAAACACCTATCACTGATTATCACTGGAAACATCTATCACTGATTATCACTGGAAATGTCTATCACTGATTATCACTGGAAACACCTATCACTGATTATCACTGGAAACACCTATCACTGATTATCACTGGGAACGTCTATCACTGATTATCACTGGAAACACCTATCACTGATTATCACTGGGAACGTCTATCACTGATTATCACTGGAAACACCTATCACTGATTATCACTGGGAACGTCTATCACTGATTATCACTGGAAACGTCTATCACTGATTATCACTGGAAACGCCTATCACTGATTATCACTGGAAACGCCTATCACTGATTATCACTGGAAACGCCTATCACTGATTATCACTGGGAACGTCTATCACTGATTATCACTGGAAACGTCTATCACTGATTATCACTGGGAACGCCTATCACTGATTATCACTGGAAACGCCTATCACTGATTATCACTGGAAACGCCTATCACTGATTATCACTGGAAACACCTATCACTGATTATCACTGGAAACGCCTATCACTGATTATCACTGGGAATGGCTATCACTGATTATCACTGGAAACGTCTATCACTGATTATCACTGGAAACGCCTATCACTGATTATCACTGGAAACACCTATCACTGATTATCACTGGGAACGTCTATCACTGATTATCACTGGAAACGCCTATCACTGATTATCACTGGAAACGCCTATCACTGATTATCACTGGAAACGCCTATCACTGATTATCACTGGAAACACCTATCACTGATTATCACTGGAAACGCCTATCACTGATTATCACTGGAAACACCTATCACTGATTATCACTGGAAACGCCTATCACTGATTATCACTGGAAACGCCTATCACTGATTATCATTGGAAATACCTATCACTGATTATCACTGGGAACGTCTATCACTGATTATCACTGGAAACGCCTATCACTGATTATCACTGGAAACGCCTATCACTGATTATCACTGGAAACGCCTATCACTGATTATCACTGGAAACACCTATCACTGATTATCACTGGAAACGCCTATCACTGATTATCACTGGAAACACCTATCACTGATTATCACTGGAAACGCCTATCACTGATTATCACTGGAAACGCCTATCACTGATTATCATTGGAAATACCTATCACTGATTATCTCTGGAAACGCCTATCACTGATTATCATTGGAAACGCCTATCACTGATTATCATTGGAAACGCCTATCACTGATTATCACTGGAAACACCTATCACTGATTATCACTGGAAACGCCTATCACTGATTATCACTGGAAACGTCTATCACTGATTATCACTGGAAATGGCTATCACTGATTATCACTGGAAACGCCTATCGCTGATTATCACTGGAAACGTCTATCACTGATTATCACTGGAAACGCCTATTACTGATTATCACTGGAAACGCCTATCACTGATTATCACTGGAAACGTCTATCACTGATTATCACTGGAAACGCCTATCACTGATTATCACTGGAAATGGCTATCACTGATTATCACTGGAAACGCCTATCGCTGATTATCACTGGAAACGTCTATCACTGATTATCACTGGAAACACCTATCACTGATTATCACTGGAAACGTCTATCACTGACTATCACTGGAAACGCCTATCACTGATTATCACTGGAAACGCCTATCACTGATTATCACTGGAAACGTCTATCACTGATTATCACTGGAAACACCTATCACTGATTATCACTGGAAACACCTATCACTGATTATCATTGGAAACACCTATCACTGATTATCACTGGAAACACCTATCACTGATTATCACTGGAAACGCCTATCACTGATTATCACTGGAAACGCCTATCACTGATTATCATTGGAAACGCCTATCACTGATTATCACTGGAAACGCCTATCACTGATTATCACTGGAAACGCCTATCACTGATTATCACTGGAAACGCCTATCACTGATTATCACTGGAAACGCCTATCACTGATTATCACTGGAAACGCCTATCACTGATTATCACTGGAAACGCCTATCACTGATTATCACTGGAAACGCCTATCACTGATTATCACTGGAAACGCCTATCACTGATTATCACTGGAAACGTCTATACCTCACATGCGTGGTTTGACCACCGTTTTCATATGCGGGCGCTGCTCAGGTATGCGTTCTCTTCTGCACGCGAGCTCGGCGGGACGGGGTGCGTTTAATTTTTTTTTTTACTTTTTATTTTTACACTGTTCTTTAAAACAAAACACACAAAAATGCACACTAAAATGCAATACAAAAAATAAATGTAATAAAAAACGAAACAAAAAAATGTCCCTTTAAGAGCTACAGTATGGATGGAAGTGACGTTTTGATGTCGCTTCCGCCCTGCAATGATATGGAGATGGGTGGGGGCCGTCTTTCCCTCACTCGTCTCCATGACAGGCTAGGGAGAGGATCTGATCGCCTCCGCCGCTACCGACGGTTCCGGTAAGCGGCGGAGGGCACTGGAGAGCGGCAGGAGGGGGGCCCTCTCCCACCACCGATAAAAGCGTTCTTGCAGCGAATCTGCCACAGAGACCACTTTTATCTTGAAGCATATCCCCGCTGAAGAAGAGGATACCGGGGTTATGGTAGCTAGCTGCTGCCACAACAACGATACTCCTCTTCAAAGTGCCGACGTATAACGATGGTGGGCGGTCCGGAAGTGGTTAAAGTGTTTTTTGATGTTTATTATTTCAATATTCCACACATTGTATTTGGTTCTTATGATGTAGAGGACCTCACATGTAGTGTGCTCTTAGGGTGTCGTATTATACATTATCAGTGTGTTTTACTATACATTACTAGTGGGGGGCGCTCTACCCAATATCTCATTTGTAACTGCAGGTTACCCTTATTATAGACTTACCTGTAGGCACAAAAGTCCAAAAAAAGAGCACTTTAACAGTGACATCATCAAAAAGAACAGTGACATCATCAAATGACAGTTACATCATCAAATAACAGTGATATGAAAAAAGAACAGTGATCGCATCAAAAAACACTGATATAATCAAATAACAAATGACATCATCAAAAAGAAAAGTGACATCATCAAATAACAATGTCATAATCAATTAACAATGACATCATCAAAAAGAACAGTGATATCAAATAACAGTGATATCATCAAATAACAGTGATATCAAATAACAGTGATATCATCAAATAACAGTGATATCATCAAATAACAATGACATCATCAAAAAGAACAGTGATATCATCAAATAACAATGTCATAATCAATTAACAATGACATCATCAAAAAGAACAGTGATATAAAATAACAGTGATATCATCAAATAACAGTGATATCATCAAATAACAATGACATCATCAAAAAGAACAGTGATATAAAATAACAGTGATATCGTCAAATAACAATGACATCATCAAAAAGAACAGTGACATCATCAAATAACAGTGATATCATCAAAAAGAACAGTGACATCATCAAATAGCAATGACATCATCAAAAAGAACAGTAAATACCTTCTTGTTCTGGGGAAAACTAAATGATGTAAGGAGAAATATTCCGTAATAATTCCCCTCCAATGATACACAAACTGCAAAAGATAAATCAGGCAGATCTGTAACTGTTTACTACACTACATACACATAAATAAGGGATTTCATTAAAAAATAAAAAACAAAAAAACACACAGCCATCCGGCACCCAGACATGAGGCATGCCCTAGGAATTTAATTGGTTAATCATTTTTTTTTGGAGGATATCATATTCCCTTACTGGAATCAGTGGTGTATACCGATTTGGTGGTGATGCAGTTGTCTCCTTTGTTCACGGTGTCAGAGCCAGAAGCCAGAGAAACCAGGGACACATCTTCATTGATGGTAAGAGGACTGGACAGCTTGTTTAGAGCGATGTCATTGGTGGAGGTCTCGGAGTTGTACTCGGGGTGTACAAAGACCTAGAAAAGTTTTTGTTAAGCGTTTTTATTACTTTTTTAATAAATCAGAACTCATTTTCCAGAATATATGACTACATTTTCTTATAAATGTAAATATGAGAAATGTGGCTTCAGATAGGCGCCATAGTGAGGAATAGAATGGTAATGGGAACAGCAAATACTTGGACAATCTTCTAGGCCTTCTATGCCTGGTGAGGTTGTGACTTTATATTGACCCTGGAAGTGGTGCAGATGTTCTATATATATTAAATACAATTTATATAACGCTGAGTTTGTATAATATATGCCATGTTGGGCTGCCGAAATCCCCATTTCACTTCTTGTTGCAAAAAGTCTTCTTTACCCAGAGATGCCCAACCAGAGCCCTCTGATGTGGCCTTCAGCCTCCTGCTCTAGGATGGAGCCGGCGGTAGACATGTGTAATTTCTTTTGTTCCGAATTTTTTTTTCAACGAAATTCGACAAATTAGTTCATTCAGAAATAATCAAATTAACAAAAAATGGTTTAACAAATTTGTCCGAAAAATTCGGAAATTCGAAATGTGAAAATCCTAAAATTTGAAAATTCAGAAGTTTCGAAAATTCAGAAAATTTGAAGATCCAAAAATAAGAATGAAAATCCAAATAGTCCAAAGAATGAAAATCTGAAATTAAGAACGAAAATCCGAAAATTCAAAAACCCGAAAAAGTCAGAAATAATAACTAACTAACTAATAATAATAACTATTAATTAACTACTAATTATAGGTATTGGAATTTCCTTTTTTTTAATTTGGCTGTTAGTGAACATAACGAATACGAATTTATCCGAAGTTATGAATTATTCGAATTAATGAATGTCGCATCTAAACGAATGAAAAGTAATGAATTACCGTAAAAATAATTACATTTATATATATATATATATATACCGGTATATATATATATATATATATATATATATATATATATATATATATATATATATATATATATATATATATATATATAATTATTTTATCATTTTATATAAATAATAATAATAAACATTTTTTTATTATTATTTATTATTATAAAATTTGTTACGTTCCATTCATTTTAGATGCGGCATTCATTATTTCGGATAATTCCTAACTTGGGATAAATTCGTATTTGTTATGTTGACGAACAGCCACATTTGAAAGGAAATTCCAATACCTATAATTTAATAGATAGTTATTATTAGTTAGTTAGTTACTATTTCGGATTCTCCAATTTTCGGATTTCCGAATTATTGGATTTTTGAATCTTCGGATTTTCATTCCAGTTTAAGGATTTTCGAATTTCTGAATCTTCAAATTTTCGAATTTCCGAATTTCCAAATTTTTGAATTGCGGATTTTTGATCATAACGAATGACCTGAAAAAATAAAACAACAAAAAAAAAATGAATGAAACGAAAACAAATACATTTTTCAGCGGTGCATATATCTAGGCGGCGGTAGAGGAAGGAGAACAACATAAGCCGATGTTTATTGTATAGCGCCAGCTTCTGTCACAGGTAGACATGTGCATTCGAATGCATTTTCATCTGAATTTTGGGTATTTTCGTTATCGCTTTAACAAATGATAACGAATGTACAGAATCCGAAAACCGAATAATCTGACATAAACAAATGCTTTATTTTCATTTTCGTTGCGACAACAGTTCGATATAGATAGGAGATTTGACATGACGTTGACAATAGCGATCTGTGTCCATCGAACCTGTGGTCGAATGTGCCTAACCTTAGCTCTTTTAGTCCAAGATTTTTCTACATAGAGAGAAAAGATTCGACATAGAGAGAAAAGATTCAACATTATAGAGACAATAGCAAAAAAGGTTGAATGTGTCTAACCTAACTCTATTAGTCCAAGATTATTCAACATAGAGGGAAAGGATTCGACATGAAGATTCGACGAAGAAGTCGCCGCGAGCGGACATTAATGGTCAAATGCTCCACCCATAGGCTATAGAAGAATTCTAAGGTTGGTTGACTAGTAATAATAATGAATAAATATAATTATTACTAGTGTCATACAACATTAGAATTCTACTATAGCTTGTAGGCGGAACATTCGACTGGTAATGTACGATTGCGTTTAGCTGCTCCGTCGAATCTTCTTAGAACATTCGACAGACACCATAAGCCTTCAATGACAGATTCCACCTTAATTATTTCGGATTTTTGGACAAATGCATTTTTTAAAGAAACAAAATAAATAAAAATGAATTTCGGGAGTAACTAAATAAATTTATTTTTTGGACGAAAACGAAATTCCGAAACAAAATATTTCAGTATGCACATGTCTAGTCACAGGCGGAGTGAAACTAAACAATATACACTTATTGGGATTTTGTTTATCAAAAACAGGTAGCAGGAAACATTTTGCTTAAAATTTATGAAGAAATTCAATTTTTATTTTAATTGGCTGTGTTTTATGGAGGAAATTAAAAAATATTTATTTGAAAAATTTCACCTTTTTTCGTTTTTATATCGCAAATAATAAAAAAAAAAACAATGGTGACCAAATACCACCAAAAGAAAGCTCTACTTGTGTGAGAAAAATGATATCAATTTAATTTGAGTACAGCGTTGCATGACTGCGCAATCCCCACTTAAAGTAGCGCAGTGTCACATAGCATCAAATGGCCTGGTCATGAAGGAGCAGAAAAGTGCACCAGAAAGAGACACGAGTATTACAAATATTCCTTCTTGGTACATAATCACAAATTTCTTCATACAAATGTGCAATAAACGGTTTGTAAACCAACACCGAAGAATGGAAGACATCATAATCTCGACGCGTTTCATCAAACACAGTTCACTTCATCGTGATGTCACTGCCATGGTGTCTATAATTAAATCTACAAAATGAAGAACAAATTATATGAGAAAAAAAAGAAGTGAAGGAGGAAGCGGCTACAAGTAATAATGGTAGCAACCCACAGGGAAAAAAAACAAACAATCCCAGCATCAGGGAAATCTACAACTGGTTGTCTGTCCTGGGGGCTGTGGAAAAAGGAGAGTCGGCCTATGCGCAAACCAAGGGGAACAAACGTGGAACAAGGAAGAGGTGGATACTCGTAAACACTCAAAAATACTCAGTTTCCGAGTGTTTCCGAGCCTTTCCCAGGCTTTCCGAGTTCAGCCGAGCTGTCCCTAAGTATTTCCGAGGCTCTCCAGCGACCCCCCCACCTCTGGCCACATGCGGTATTGCATGCAATAGAAGTCAATGCAGAACGAATTATCTTCATTTCTATTGACTTCTATGGGGAAGCTTGCTTTGATTGGTGAGTGCTTTGGATTACAAGCATAGTCCTGGAACGGATTATGCTCATAATCCAAGGTTCCGCTGTATATACCATTGATTGCAAACTCTACAACTTTCACAAAATCTTATATAGCACAAAATAAAAAAAATAAAAATCCCAGTGGTGATTAAATACCACCACCAAGAGAAAGCTCTATCTGTCTCAAAAAAATATTGTCATTTAGGTACAGTGTTACATGAGTAATTGTCAATCAAAGTGTGACAGGGCTGATAATTGACCTGGGCAGGAAGGGGGTGAAAGTGTCCGGTATTGAAGTGGATAAAATACAAAAAAAGCTCCTCTCAGTAATCAGAACTTACTTGAGCATTCCACAAGCTCTTGCTTTGGATCTCAAAAATTGAATCAGGAGCTACATTATCGGAAGGTCTGGATGGAAGAGAAAACACAAACGTTACCTACTGTGAGGATTAGGAGTCTTATCATTTTAAAGATATTCTTGGCCTGGATACATTCTGGGCTGATCTGGATTTCTCAGAACCTACTACCAAAAGCCATAAAGTGTACTCTATATACCAGGGAGGTGCGGTGAGGTGAGTTGCTGGTGAGGGTACTGGCTGGTATCAGAGCCAGGGTTACATATGCCGCCATCGTCAGAGCGAGAGCAATAATTCTAGCACTAGACCTCCTCTGTAGCTCTAAACATGGAACCTGTCAAAATTTTAAAGCGTCGCCTATGGAGATTAGTACTGAAGTTTGGCGCCATCCCACAAGTGTGCGCAATTTTAAAGCGTGGCGCGTTGGGTATCTTTTTACTCTGAATAACATCATCTTCCATAGTATATAAAAAATTGGGCTAACTTTAGAGTTCGTTTTTTTTTTATTTTTTTTATTTATGAAACAGTATCTGTAAAAAAAATTTAAAAACGCATTTGCTGCGCAAATACCGTGTGACATAAAAAGTTGCAACAACCGCCATTTTAAACCCTAAGGTGTCTGCTAAAATATCTAATATATATATATATATATATGAATGAATGAATGAATGAAGGATTTGTAGAGCGCTGCAAATGCGAACTAAATCGCCTCAAGGCGCTATAATGCGTTCTCTGTTGCCAGCTCTTTAGAAAAGGAATGTCTTTAGTTTTTTCCTGAAGGCCTGATGGTTTTCTTCCATGCGGATGTGGGTCGGAAGAGCGTTCCATAGCCGAGGTCCTTGGACTGCAAATCTTCGTTCTCCCTTTGCTTTGTAGCGATATTTTGGAATGATGAGGAGGTTTTGGTTAGCTGATCGAAGGCTGCGATTGGGTGTGTAGTGTTTTATTTTCTCCTGCAGATATAGCGGAGCATTTCCTTGTATGCATTTGTGGGTGAGGCAGAGGGTCTTGAATTTGATCCGATTCTTTACGGTTAGCCAGTGTAGGCACTTTAGGGATGGTGAAATGGATTCCCAGGGTTTTTTTCCTGTTAACAGTCTTGCCGCCGTGTTTTGAATGAGTTGTAAGCGCGCAAGCTGATATTGAGGTAGTCCTATGTAGAGCGAATTTGCATAGTCGAGTCGGGAGTTGATGATTGTTCCCACAACTGCCGGTTTGTCTTCTTCTGGGATGAAGGGGATGAGTCTGCGTAGGAGGCGGAGGAGATGGTGGGATCCGCTCACCACTGATCCTATTTGAGCATCCATTGTCATTCCTGAGTCAAAGATGACTCCGAGACTCTTGGCTTTGAGGCTTGGAGTGATGGTCTGTCCGAGGATGGTGGGGGGTGTCCACGGGGTTTTCATTTTGGAATTTTTGTTGGCATGTAGGAGAAGAAGTTCTGTTTTCGAACCGTTAAGTTTGAGGGAGCTGATGGTCATCCAATCATCAATTGAACAGAGGCATTCTTCTAATTGTTGATGATGGTTTTTTTGACCAGTGATGCGAAAGTAGAGTTGGGTGTCATCGGCATATGAGTGGAAACAGAGGTCTGTTTTCCTGATGATATTGAGAAGTGGGCGGATGTAGATGTTGAATAGCACTGGTGACAGGGGTGAGCCCTGGGGAACTCCGCAGGAGACTGCCCGGGACTCTGAGGTGAATGTTCCTAGTTTCACTGTCTGAGAGCGATTCTCTAGGAAGGATGCAAGCCATTTTAGCGCCAGACCTGTGGCTCCTGCCACTTCTGAGAGGCGGACAAGTAAAGTATCGTGGTTCACTGTATCAAATGCTGCGCTGAGGTCCAACAGTACCAGGAGACTAGATTCTCCGCTATCTGCTGCTTCAAGGGCGTCGTCCCATATTTTGAGGAGTGCTGTTTCTGTGCCATGGCCTGGGCGGAAGCCTGATTGCAGTGGGTCCAGGAGTTGATGTGTGTCCAGGTGGTGTTGAAGCTGATGTACTACTGCTTTCTCCATAATCTTGGAGATGGTGTTGAGGCTTGTTATCGGTCTCCGGCAGTTGGGGTCCTTAGGGTCAAGATTGGGTTTCTTCAGCAGAGGTTTGACGATGCCTTGCTTGAGGGAGGTTGGTACAGTCCCTTCTTTGAATGATTGATTTATGAGGTGTGTCAGAGTAGGGGCCAGGATGTCGGAACATTCTTTAAGGAGTTTTGTGGGAATGATGTCGTTTGGGGATGTGCTGTCTCGAAGGCTTCTGATGATGTTTATAGTCGTGTCAACGGTGATAGGGGACAAAGAAAATTTCGGTGGTTGCGTGATGTTTGTGTTAATATCTTCTTTTTGCTTTGGTTGAATGAGGTTGGTTGTTCTTTTCTGATGAATCGATTTCCGAATGTTGTCGATTTTGTCGATGAAGTAATCCGATAATTCATTGCAGAATTCTTGAGTATTGTTTTCGGGTGGCTCTAAGCAAGTCGGGTTCATTGACTGGGTGACTAGTTTGAAAAGTTCTCGCGGACGATTTAGGGCAGTTGAGATGGTGTCCGAGAAATGTTCTTTTTTGGCTTTGAAGATTGCCTTGTGGTATTTCACAGTAAGTTCTTTGTAGTTGGTACGGTTTTCCTTAGTGGGATTTCTTCTCCATGCTCTTTCAGCTCTTCTACGTTCTTGCTTGAGTAGGGTGAGCGTGGCATTAAACCATCTTGAGTTTTTATTGCGGATAGGTGTTCTGCGTTTTGGCGCCACTGAGTCTGCTGTTTGTAGTAATACCTTGTTTAGGCAGTTGAGTGTTTGTTCCGTTGATAGGTTTGAGTTTAGCAGAAGTATTTTTTTTGATAATGTGGTTTTGAAGAGTTCGGAGTGTAGTTTCTTCTGGGATCTATTCCATTTTGTTGTTATTGTCCGTTTCTGTTTTTGGGAGGTGGTGTTGATGGTGATTTTGAATTTGATAGCGTGGTGGTCCGTCCATGGTAGTGGAGTGTTGTCCAGTATGTTGATGTCCATATTCTGTTTGAAGATGAGGTCTAAAGTGTGTCCTGAACCGTGTGTGGGAGCGTTTATCAGTTGTTGCAGGCCCAGTTCTTCCATTTGGTTGACGCAGGCGGTTGCGATACAGTCTTGGGCGGAGTTTGCCCAGAGGTTAAAATCCCCAAGTACCAGCAGGTTTTTGGTTTTCAGGGTGTGTATTGAGAAGAATTCGGTGAGTGGAGTAATGAGATTGGTCTTTGGTCCTGGTGGTCTGTAGCATAGTAGTATGTGAATGGTGTCTTGAGGTGTTGCTTGAAGATGCAGTGAGAGAGTTTCCATGAAGGGCACTGAGTTCTGTAAAGTTGGTTTGGTGAGAACAAGGTGCGATTTGAAAATCACTGCTAGGCCTCCTCCTTTTTTTCCTATTCTATGCTCGGTTAGGATACTGTAGTTTTCGGGCACCAATTCAGCTAGGATGGTGTTGCAGTCAGGTGTTAGCCAGCTTTCTGTAATGAAGAGGCAGTCAATGTTGTTTTCGTTGATAAAGTCGTAGATTTCCAGCCTGTGCTTGACTGCAGATCTGGTGTTGATCATGGCGCATGCTAGTTGTTGTGGTTGGATCGATGTCTCCCTGTTTCTGATGGTTGATTGTGGCTTGGTCCTTAATAATTGTTCTTTTTTTAGTCTTTTTTGAGTGGCGGTTGGCAGGATTGAGGCAGCGTTTCTTAGCCTGTGAAGGGCGTCTGCTGTGTATTTGAAGTTGCACATGATGAGAAGGCAGCGTTGTTGAAAGAAGGTTGATCTAATGATGATGATGATGATACCGATGTCGCGATGACGAGCGGATGGTCACCACTGCTTCTGGAGGGGTTTGGGTGACGGGTTAATGTGGTGCGGAGGACCTGACGGAGGTGGTGTGCTTACCACCCTCCTGTTGATCCAGAGGAAGGCAAAAAAAACCTCAGCTGCGAAGCCAATAGCGCAGCAGAGGAAAAAATTCCTTCCTGACCCCCCGAGGGGCGATCGGGCTCGGCCCCTGGATCAACTGCTAGTGAGCTTGGTGCTTACCTGTAGGATGGTGGGTGGTGCGGTGGCTGCGTCTAGGGCGATCTGCGGTGGATTGGGATCAGGTGAGTCGCCAGTCACCAGTGCCCTCTGCGGTGTGGTCTAGTAGCGGGGGGGTGTTCCAGGTGTGGAGGGGGAACGGGCTCTGTTGGGAGAGGGGGGGGGTGTGGCTGACGGAGCTGGGCCGCAGCCGTGGTCTGTCCCACCAACCTAGCGGCTGATCGGGGTGGCTAGACAGCGGCTGCGGTGGTGTCCTGGGGGGGGGCTGGGGTCAAATCAGGAGGTGATGTGATGCGGCTGGGTGCTTGCGGCCTAGGGAGGGAGGCCCAGAAGCTGTATCGTTCAGCCTAGGTGTAGCAAGATGGCTGCCGGCTAGGCCTGAGCGGTGACCAGGCCGGCAATAGGAGTACTAAGATGGCCGCCTGCTAGGCCCAAGCCGCGGGCTGTCCTAGCGTGGTTACCCGGGCCCTTATGCTGTAGTGGGCGGGTGGACCGGTGGGAAGGCTGGCAGGAGGGGGGCGCTGGTCCGCCAGCCGAGCTACTAGGCGGTGGTGTGAGGAGCGGCAGTGATGTGCTGCCGGCAGGCAGCCGGAGCCGGGTAGGAGCCGCGGAGTGTCCTGGGCGGCCGGACGGACTGGGTGAGCGCAGCGCCCGGAGGTCAGTGGGGGGATCCTAGTGTACCGCTAGAGGGGCGGCGGCAGGGACTAGATCCGTGGATGGGTGCCTGGATGCCGGGCTGGGAGGCCGGTAGACCGGGCTGCAGTGTGGGTGGCAGTGATGTCCTGCCGAGCTAGCCGCTGAGCTATGGAGGGCCGCAGAGGAACCTGAGCGGCTGGCCTGCTGGCTGAGTGCGGCATCCGGAGAAGGTCAGAGGGGGAGGAGGGAGAGGGATTCCGGAGAGGGTACGAGGATTTCCCGGAAGGGTGATAGGATGCCGGAGCTGGTGGTCGGATAATCAGAGGAGAGGCGGTGGTGAGATACCGGTTGGCAGAGGAGCTGGCAGGGGCCGCGGTATCCCAAGCGGCCGGCCGGCTGGCTGATGTGGCCCCCGGATGTAGGCCGGGGGGGGTGCCGGTGCCGCTGCAAGAGGATCAGGAGGATCCAAGGATCCAAGGGTCCAAGACGGATGGCCGGATGGCCGGAGCTGAGTGGCCGGATGGCCGGAGCTGAGTGGCCGGATGGCCGGAGCTGCTTCAGGGAGCTGCTTCAGGGAGCTGCTACAGAGGTCTGCTTCACAGACCTCTCAGTTCACAGTTCACAGTTCACATATATATTACTATATATATATAATGTTTCTTATACTTCTTAATCAGACAGCATCCCTGCAGAAGCCCGATACATGGGCGAAACATGTTGGGAAGTTTATCCTGTGGTTCTGTACCGTTAGAGTTGTGCTAACCTGTATTTCCCAACTGTTATGTTTTAATATTTTTTATTTTGCCTTTCAAAATAAAAAAATCTTTTACCATTATATTTGTTATTGCTGTAAATTACTCTGCACCTAAAAAAAAACACAATTGTTTCTTCCATATTTACTTTACAATGTAGCTAATTCTGTAATTCTGTATCTTTAGGACATTTCTAATATTTACATTTCTGTGCTGCTTTAAAAGCCCAGACGAAGCGAGGCTTCCTGCGAAACGCGTAAGCTGTATCCCTAACATCTTATGCCAGGATCTGCACACCCTGGACTGAAGAAACAGTAAACCGTATTCTCCTTTTAACTGTAATATGTTTTAAAAGTCTCCATCCATGGATGGCAAATAAAGTTTTTCTATACTTTTTAAAACTGTGTCCTAAATTATTACTCATACTCCACTGAGGCACATGTAAAGCCCCCTGTTATCCCTTCTTGAGTTCAAACTTCAGTAATTTATCAGTTAAGCCACCTGCTTGAGTACAGATTGTGAAAATACAGTAAATTACCTTAAAAACAATTTATAATATTTGTTTGTATATTACTTATTTATGGTAATTAACCCCTTGCCACCCAGGCCAATTCTGACGCTTCTCTCCTACATGTAAAAATCATCAATTTCTTTGCTAGAAAATTACTCAGAACCCCCAAACATTAATCATATATATATTTTTAGCAGACACCTTAGGATTAAAATGGCGCTTGTTGCAACTATTTATGTCACACGGTATTTTCGCTGCAATTTTTCAAATGCGTTTTTTTTTTAAAGATACTGTTTCATGCATAATAATAATAATAATAAAAAAAAAACGAACACTAAAGTTATCCCAATTTTTTTATATACTATGAAAGATGATGTTACGCCGAATAAAAAGATACCCAATGCGTCACGCTTTAAAATTGCGCACACACGTGTAATGGCGCCAAACTTCAGTACTTAAAAATCTCCATAGGCGACGCTTTAAAATTTTGTACAGGTTACATGTTTAGAGTTACAGAGGAGGTCTAGTGCTAGAATTATTGCTCTCGCTCTGACCATGGTGGTGTATGTAACCCGTGTGTATCTTTAGGACATTTCTAATATTTACATGCTTTCTGTGCTGCTTTAAAGGCCCTGACGAAGCGGAAAGCTTCCCGCGAAACCCGTAGGCCATATCCTTGACATCTTATACCAGAATCTCCACACCCTGGACTGAAGAAACAGTAAACGGTATTCTCCTTCAGACTGTAATATGTTGTAAAAGTCTCCATCCATGGATGGCAAATAAAGTTTTTCTATACTTTTTAAAACTGTGTTCTAAATGATTACTCATACTCCACTGAGGCACATGTAAAGTCCCCCGTTATCCCTTCTTGTAGTGGAATCTTGTATCTACCAGGGAAGGTGCCTCTGTGGAGTTATAATTACTTCACGTCTACTCCCACCCTTATATACTGGAGTTTGACGTTATAAATTCCAACCAGTAATTTCACAGTAAATAGATAAATAATCAATTATTATGTTATAACAATATATGATTTATCTTGTACCTTTTTAGCAGCAGATTCTCATTCTCCCTCTTAACTGTGTGAGAAAAACATGGGATTGTGGGTAAATCTTATACCCATTAATGTTTTTTTCCTTGTAGATAAGAGGGCTGGGCTGGAAGGGAGCATTTGTCTTTTAGACACGCCCCCTTCTATGACACTGCAGTGAGAGGCGTGGCTCCACTGCAACATTTTTATTGGACAGCTTCGGCAAACGGTACTTTACCATTGGTCCAGGACCCCAAGCTATCCATTGAGCTCAGTGCCTCTGACAAGAGGTGAGGAGAATGTATATGAGCAAACAAAGATCCGGATAGCCGCACTCCAAAAAGAATCATTTCCTTTATTGAGGATACAGCCCGTACAAAAAACAGATTAAAGTTGCAAACTGCTAACACATTTCACACTGCTCTCACAGCTCTGATTAAGCACTAGTGAGAGTGGTGTGAAACGCGTTAGTGGTTTGCAATTTTAATCTGTTTTTGGCTACCCAGATCTTTATTTGCTCCTATGCATTCTACATTCTGAGCCGGCACCCTTGGCAAGGAAGGTATTATTCAGGTACAGACGCCTAGAGCGAGTTCTCTCTTTGAGAAGTGAGGAGAGGCACTGTGAGCTCATCCTCTCAGTCTTCTGCAAACAGAGTGTGCCGACTTGGATTTAAACTGGCTGCTGTGTATGTGTCTTCTGACAGGCTGTGCAAGGAGCCCGGTATCTCCAGAACCATAGATGATAGGAGCCCCAGCTCAATCTTTTTTTTTCATGTTCATGGCAGGTGAGGCTCTGCCACCTGCCTCCCCTGACTGCACATCCCTGCTATATACTGGTGGAAGCTAACAGTGGTATGTCAACTAGATAAATGACTCCATATTTAGAATGTTTCCGGTCTATAAACCAGAGGCTCTGGATGGACAGTTGGATAAATATCTCTATATTTAGGATGTATCCTGTCTATAAACCAGAGGCTCTGGATGGACAGTTGGATAAATGGTTCTATATTTAGGATGTATCCGGTCTATAAACCAAAGGCTCTGGATGGACAGTTGGATAAATATCTCTATATTTAGGATGTATCCGGTCTATAAACCAGAGGCTCTGGATGGACAGTTGGATAAATGGCTCTATATTTAGGATGTATCCTGTCTATAAACCAGAGGCTCTGGATGGACAGTTGGATAAATAGCTCTATATTTAGGATGTATCTGGTCTATAAACCAGAGTGTCAGGTCACCTGTATCCAGGTGACAGATGCACCCTGTTGGGGTCAGGAGTGCACCGCTATGATAGTGGACCGTAAGGCTGACTGCTGCAGATGGAACTCGGTGTGGTTCAGGAAGACAGGTCCCCTGGAGCACCAACACGGATCCCACAGTGAGTTAGAGCATAGATTCCCCAGGGCGCGGAGTCTAAGAGCCAGTTGGTGTTCACCAGAGCCTCTAGTGGTGAGGATGGACTGGGCTGCAACTGGCTCCAGGTCGCGGCCCCCAGGGTCTCCCAGCTCATGCTTACAGTAGGCTACAGGAGGATGGAGAGGAAACAGCAGCCCAGGACAGCAAGGAATAGTAAGGAGGTAGCCAAATGTCGGGGCGACTAGCAGACAAGGATAACAGAGAACACGCCAAAAGTCAGGGTCACAGGCAAACAGGGATAGTCGAGAACGCGCCAAAGGTCAGGGTCACAAGCAGACAGAAATAGTCGGGAACACGCCAAGATCGGTAACAGAGATCGGTAGACAGAGACAAACTTAAAGCATACGGCAAACAGGAAGCCAACACACAATATTGCACTGCAAGGCAGGCTTGGAGAATACGGTGTTAAATAGTGGTTCCTGCTGAGGCTAGGGTGGAGCCACACAGAGGGAAGATTACTTAAGCATGCAGGTGTGAGAGTACAAGCCTCAAGGCTGATACACAGACCAGGTAAGAGACAGACAGGTCATGAATGTATTATTGCAAGATCATGACACAGAGGCTCTGCATGGAAAGTTGGATAAATGGTTCTATGTTTATGATGTATCTGGTCTATAAACCAGAGGCTCTGGATGGACAGTTGGATAAATGGTTCTATATTTAGGATGTATCTGGCCTATAAACCAGAGGCTCTGGATGGACAGTATGATAAATGGTTCTATATTTAGGATGTATCCGGTCTATAAACCAGAGGCTCTGGATGGACAGTTGGATAAATGGTTCTATATTTAGGATGTATCCGGTCTATAAACCAGAGGCTCTGGATGGACAGTTGGATAAATGGTTCTATATTTAGGATGTGTCTGGTCTATAAATCCTTGGCTCTGGATGGACAGTTGGATAAATGGTTCTATATTTAGGATGTATCCTGTCTATAAACCAGAAGCTCTGGATCGACAGTTGGATAAATTGTTCTATATTTAGGATGTATCCGGTCTATAAACCAGAGGCTCTGGATGGACAGTTGGATAAATGGTTCTATATTTAGGATGTATCCGGTCTATAAACCAGAGGCTCTGGATGGACAGTTGGATAAATGGTTCTATATTTAGGATGTGTCTGGTCTATAAATCCTTGGCTCTGGATGGACAGTTGGATAAATGGTTCTATATTTAGGATGTATCCTGTCTATAAACCAGAAGCTCTGGATCGACAGTTGGATAAATTGTTCTATATTTAGGATGTATCCGGTCTATAAACCAGAGGCTCTGGATGGACAGTTGGATAAATGGTTCTATATTTAGGATGTATCCGGTCTATAAACCAGAGGCTCTGGATGGACAGTTGGATAAATGGTTCTATATTTAGGATGTGTCTGGTCTATAAATCCTTGGCTCTGGATGGACAGTTGGATAAATGGTTCTATATTTAGGATGTATCCTGTCTATAAACCAGAAGCTCTGGATCGACAGTTGGATAAATTGTTCTATATTTAGGATGTATCCGGTCTATAAACCAGAGGCTCTGGATGGACAGTTGGATAAATGGTTCTATATTTAGAATGTATCCGGTCTATAAACCAGAGGCTCTGGATGGACAGTTGGATAAATTGTTCTATATTTAAGATGTATCTGGTCCAGGGTTTCTCAACTCCAGTCCTCAAGGCGCCCCAACAGGTCATGTTTTCAGGATTTCCATTATTTTGCACAGGTGATTTGATCAGCTTCACAGCCTTAGTAATTACCACAGCTGTTTCATCTAAGGGAAATCCTGAAAACATGACCTGTTGGGGCGCCTTGAGGACTGGAGTTGAGAAACACTGATCTGGTCTATAAACCAGAGGCTCTGGAAGCACAGTTGGATAAATTGTTCTATATTTAGAATGTATCCGGTCTATAAACCAGAGGCTCTGGCCGCCGGCGCTACATATGAATGAGACATCTGCCGTCCAATTTATTCCGCCTGAAGTAGATATGTAATTCCCTGTATCGAATATGCGTCGGGGGGGGACAGGACGGCATGAAAAGCAAAACCTTTATGGTATCTTATTCCAGTGATTATTGCTGGCAATAGAGTGGTGCACTAGACATACTTTTTAAATGTGAGTACCCTGCATTGGGGTTTGTTTTACTTGTGTTCAACAAATTGTTCAAGCTTCATTACACTATCAAGCGCTTTTATTCTTTTGCATAAAATGGAGGTATTTTCACTGAGGAGCCCTGGATGCAGTTTTTCCCCTTCTGAGCCCAGAGGAGGTTCAAATGCGTGTTTAGACTCAGCTTAATTGCAAAGTCGTACGCTCCAAGGTGAGCACTCACTACGTAGTGGATCACCGAAGGGAGGACACCTTGGCACATTTGGCACATTTGATCACCTACCAGACTACTCAGCGTATTGATTAGAAGCACAGCAGGACACTTTGTCTGCACATGAGCACTTTATTATTTTTTTATATTTTATATATACACAATTTATGGTCTTTTATGTATTTTATGAATCTATATGTTTTTTCACATGAGCACTATATACTTTCTGTGATTTGATTTTCCACTCCCTTATTTATTTGTTGGCACTTCACTACTGATCAATATTTGTGTGTTTTTTTATGTTACGCATTTGGTATCTTATTCCTGTTTGTAGTGCATAATACCTAGCACAGCACTCTCCTCATTTAATGAATTATTTTGATTTTAGCTGCTGTATCTTATATCGATCCAATACCTTTTTTTATCTATTTACATGATGAGATCATTTGTATAGCGCGGCGTAGTATTTACTTGTTTATGTTTGCACGATTTACGAGACGTGTTTAACGCCAGCAGCCTTTTCTTTCTTTTTCTATATTTACTGGGCATCTGGTTCTTGGTTGCTCGCAGGATTCTTTGTTTTTTTCAGCTCTGGACAGTTTATTAAATGGCTCTATATTTAGGATGTATACGGTCTATAGACCAGAGGCCCTGGATGGACAGTTGGATAAATGGTTCTATATTTAGGATGTATACGGTCTATAAACCAGAGGCTCTGGTGGACAGTTGGATAAATGGTTCTATATTTAGGATGTATCCGGTCTATAGACCAGAGGCTCTGGTGGACAGTTGGATAAATAGTTTTATATTTAGATTGTATCTGGTCTATAAACCAGAGGCTCTGGTGGACAGTTGGATAGATGGCTCTATATTTAGGATGTATCTGGTCTATAGACCAGAGGCTCTGGATGGACAGTTGGATAAATGGTTCTATATTTAGGATGTATCCGGTCTATAGACCAGAGGCTCTGGATGGACAGTTGGATAAATAGTTTTATATTTAGATTGTATCTGGTCTATAAACCAGAGGCTCTGGTGGACAGTTGGATAGATGGCTCTATATTTAGGATGTATCTGGTCTATAAACCAGAGGCTCTGGGTGGACAGTTGGATAAATGGTTCTATATTTAGGATGTATCTGGTCTATAAATCAGATGCTCTGGATGGACAGTTGGATAAATGGTTCTATATTTAGGATGTATCTGGTCCATAAACCAGAGGCTCTCGATGGACAGTTGGATAGATGGTTCTATATTTAGGATGTATCTGGTCCATAAACCAGAGGCTCTGGATGGACAGTTGGATAAATGGTTCTATATTTAGGATGTATCTGGTCCATAAACCAGAGGCTCTCGATGGACAATTGGATAAATAGTTTTATATTTAGGTTGTATATGGTCTATAAACCAGAGGCTCTGGTGGACAGTTGGATAGATGGCTCTATATTTAGGATGTATCCGGTCTATAAACCAGAGGCTCTGGGTGGACAGTTGGATAAATGGTTCTATATTTAGGATGTATCTGGTCTATAAACCAGAGGCTCTGAATGGACAGTTGGATAAATGGTTCTATATTTAGGATGTATCTGGTCTATAAACCAGAGGCTCTGAATGGACAGTTGGATAAATGGTTCTATATTTAGGATGTATCTGGTCCATAAACCAGAGACTCTCGATGGACAGTTGGAAAAATGGCTCTATATTTAGGATGTATCTGGTGTATAGACCAGAGGCCCTGGAAGGACAAATTACCAGTGAAGCATTGCAGTGAACACTGACTTTGTAGTAGAATATTATCATATAATAATATATTATCATATAACACCTAACAACTGTATTTTCATTTTTTCCGTCAGCTCATCCCACAGTTATTACCTTTTTATTTCCACTTGACCCTCCCTTCTAGATTGTAAGCTCTAATGAGCAGGACCCTCTGATCCCTCCTGTATTGATTTGTATTGTAACTGTAATGTCTGCCCTCACGTTGTAAAGCGCTGCGCAAACTGTTGGCGCTATAGAAAACCTGTATAATAATAATAATAATAATAATAATAATAATAATAATAATATAAGGCTCACCCGAATGTGCACTGGGCAGTAGTGACAACCCAGAGACTGTTTATAATGGAACCACTGCAAAAGTGGGAAGATGTCTGTGGAAGAAGAATCATGAAGTCATTGTTTTATATAAAGACCACTTCACCTACCCCATGGAGAAAAGGACCCGCCGTTCTGGACTCCGAAACTTTCCTTTAGCTTAAGATCACATAACTACAGTGCCTTGAAAAAGTATTCATACCCCTTGAAGTTTTCCACATGTTGTCATGTTACAACCAAAAACGTAAATGTATTTTATTGGGATTTTATGCGATAGACCAACACAAAGTGGCAAAAAAATTGAGAAGTGGAAGAAAAATTATAAGTGGTTTTGAAATTTTTTTTCAAATAAATGTGTAAAAAGTGAGGCGGGCATTTGTATTCAGCCCCCTTTATTCTGATATCTCTAACTAAAAACGAGTGGAACCAATTGCCTTCAGAGGTCACCTAATTAGGAAATAGAGTCTACCTGTGTGTAATTTAATCTCAGTATTTATAGTATTTATAATATAGCTGTTCTGCAAAGCCCTCAGAGGTTTGTTAGAGAGCCTTAGTGAACAAACAGCATCATGAAGGACAAGGAACACACCAGACAGGTCAGGGATAAAGTTGTGGAGAAGTATAAAGCAGGGTTAGGCTATAAAAAAATCTCCCAAGCTTTGAACATCTCACAGAGCTCTGTTCAATCCATCATCGGAAAATGGAAAGAGTATGGCACAACCGCAAACCTACCAAGACATGGCCGTCCACCTAAACTGACCGGCCGGGCAAGGAGAGCATTCATCAGAGAAGAGCCAAGAGGTCCATGGTAACTCTGGAGGAGCTACAGAGATCCACAGCTCAGGTGGGAGAATCTGTCCACAGGACAACTATTAGTCGTGTTCTCCACAAATCTGCCCTTTATGGTGACAAGAAGAAAGACATTGGTGAAAGAAAGTCATAAGAAGTCCTGTTTGTAGTTTGTGAGAAGCCATGTGGAGGACAGAGCAAACATGTGGAAGAAGGTGCTCTGGTCAGATGAGACCAAAATTGAGCTTTTTGGCCCAAAAGCAAAATGCTATGTATGGCAGAAACTAATACTGCACATCACCCTGAACACACCATCCCCACCTTGAAACATGGTGGTGGTAGATTCATGTGGTGGGGATGCTTTTCTTCAGCAGGGACAGGGAAGCTGGTCAGAGTTGATGGGAAAATGGATGGAGACAAATACAGGGCAATCTTAGAAGAAAACCTGTTAGAGTTTACAAAAGACTTGAGACTGGGGCGGAGGTTCACCTTCCAGCAGGACAACGACCCTAAACATCCAGCCAGAGCTACAATGGAATGGTTTACATCAAAGCATATTCATGTGTTAGAATGGCCCAGTCACAGTCCAGACCTAAATCACATTGATAATCTGTGGCAAGACTTGAAAATTGCTGTTTAAAGATGCTCTCCATCCAATCACAAAGCTTGAACTATTTTGCACAGAAGAATGGGCAAAAATGTCCCTTTCTAGATGTGCAAAGCTGGTAGAGACATCCCCAAAAAGACTTGCACCTGTAATTGCAGAGAAAGGCGGTTCTACAAAGTATTGACTCCGGTGGGCACCATACAAATGCCCCCCCACACTTTTTACATATTTATTTAGAAAAAAAAATTAAAAACCATTTATCATTTTCCTTTCACTTCACAATTATGTTCCACTTTGTGTTGGTCTATCACATAAAATCCCAGTAAAATACATTTACGTTTTTGTTTGTAACATGACAAAATGTGGAAAATGTCAAGGGGTATGAATACTTTTTCAAGGCACTGTAATTTTCTAGGCAGTCAGACATGCTGCTAACAATGGCAGAAATCCAAAGTAGCACCTTCAGTCCTCCTATTGGTTATATGTATCCATGCCAGCAAGACTGTATTCTTTTCTTGGAATAACGAGAGGTTTTGCCATTGGGGATAGAAGGAGAAAGCTTCTCCACATATTTTCACTCTTTGATGTTTGGCAGGCGTCTACCTTCTCAGTTTGCCAACGGCTCATCTCCTAGGTACTTCTAGTGCCATCGTATGCCCCTTGACATTCTTTGGCGTGACACATTTTCTCACCTACCCCTTCACTGAAGGTGAGCATTGAAGAAGGTCACACGGGAGATTCTAGAGAGCAGGAGGCCTTGGGATTATTGGAGAGGACGGCTTGAGTGATATATTGAGACAAGACTGGAGATGTTAATTGGGTTGAGGATGGCTTGGTATGTTGTTGTTAGCATTGAGAATTTTTTTGTTGTTGTTGGGGAATTGGAAGCCAGTAGATGGATTGGTAGAGAGGGGTGAAGGGCACTGCATGGAAGCCAGAGGAGGGATTGGCAGAGACGGGTGGAGGACACTGAATGGAAGCCAGTAGAGGGATTGACAGAAAGGGGTCGAGGACATTGAATGGAAGCCAGTAGAGGGATTGGCAGAGAGGGGTGGAGGACACTGAGTGGAGGCCAGTGGAGGGATTGGCATAAAGGGGTGGCGGACCATAAATGGAAGCCAGTGGAGGGATTTACAGAAAGGGGTCGAGGACATTGAATGGAAGCCAGTAGAGGGATTGGCAGAGAGGGGTGGAGGACACTAAATGGAAGCCAGTGAAGGGACTGGCAAAGAATACCTTGAGAAGAGAGCTGCAATAGTTAAGGTGAGTGATAACAAGGGAGGGATTGGCAGATAGAGATGGAGGACCCTGAATGGAGGCCAGTGGAGGGATTGGCAGAGAGGGGTGGATCACACTGAATGGAAGCCAGTGGAGGGACTGGCAAAGAGGGGTGGAGGACACTGAATGGAAAACATTGGAGGGATTGGCAGTGAAAAGTGGCAGACATGGAATGGAAGCCATTGGAAAGATTGGCAGAGACCCTGAGAAGCTGGTAAGGGAAATGACCATGGGAATAACAATCATGAAAGACTAAAGGGAGGATAGCTTATGCTGAGGCAGTCGTATGAGAAGGGAGCTTGCAATAGTCAAGGTGAGTGATAACAAGGCAGTGAATGAGTAGCTTAGCGGTTTCATTGGCTGAGAAGGGGCAGATTTTGGAGATAATGTTGAGGTGAAGTCTACAAAGTTAGGACAGTGATTGGATTTGGGGCTGAAAGGACAGGTCAGAGTCCAGAATTGCACATAGCACCCTGCCATGAGGGGAGGGACTTATAGTTGTATTATTGATCTTTATTGAAATTAAGGGAGGTGGGCATGGGTGGGGGAGGGGTGGGCGAAAATTAGGAGCTCAGTTTTAGAAAGATTGAGTTTGAAGAAGTGGCGTGGTGTGATACTGATTTGTCAGTTAGTAAGTTAGTAATGTGAGAGGAGACTGAAGGGGTGCGGTGGGGAGTAGAGAGATAGATTTGGGTGTCATTAGCATAGAGCTGGTACTGGGAGCCATAGAAGGTTATCAAATGACAAAATGAGGAGGTGTGGATAGAGAAGAGAAGGGTTCCAGGGACAGAGCCTTGGGGGACCCCTACAGAAAGAAGTGATTGTACCTGAATAGGCTCCTGCCATGGCCTAGAATGGGAGACGGTGTTTTCACCATTCACAAGCCTTTCGTAACCATAGATAAAGGGCCTGATGACAGGAACGCCGAAACCTGAGAAAATAAACACATTCCTATTATAACTGCCAGTAATACATTGTTACACACTACCATATAATACAACGCAACATCTATATACTGTATATGAATAGTTCCGCGCTCAGGTGTAAATATGGCTGCTGCCTCCCCTGGAACCTTCACCGCGTGAAGTAGAGTGCAATATAAAGAGGTAGGTGGCACTGCCAAGAGACTTAGTAATATATTGACCAGAGCAATCTTGAAAATGTGCTAAAATGCACGTGCAAGTGCAAATTGTTGCCAAGACTCCAAATGATCCTATTGTGCCAAAAACGTCATCAATAAAAATAAAGAGTAAAAAGTGGTTTTCAAAAATGCAAATAGTGTTATGTGCCAAAAAAAATCTTCATTCATAAACATAATAAAGTGCTGATAATGTGAAATTTCAGTTTTTCTTTTTTAATAAATCTGCAAAAATGTCAACAATTCTGTGTTTTTCTGTCAATATGGGGTGCTGTGTGTACAATATGGGGTGCTGTGTGTACAATATGGGGTTCTGTGTGTACAATATAGGGTGCTGTGTGTACAATATGGGGGCTGTGTGTACAATATGGGGGGCTGTGTGTACAATATGGGGCGCTGTGTGTACATTAATGAGGAAAAAAATGAACCTAAATGATTTTAGCAAATGGCTGCAATATAACAAAGAGTGAAAAATTTAAGGGGGTCTGAATACTTTCCGTGCCCACTTTATATAACTCATTGGGAGTGCACTAAAAGTTCTCACAGCATTATTTCATCTGGCTACTTGCTTACTTAGAATAACATGATCCACGGGAGGACAAACGGACTACCGTGCCCCCCAGTGGTCAAAGTGGAGAACTTCCAGACACGTCTGCCCACTATATCAAATCCAGATACTACCTTGTAAAACAATGTGAATTATATGCAATAATCGCTATGTACCAAAATCTTCATCTATAAACAAACTATTGAAGTGCTAGTAAAGGAAATATATGTGTATAAAAAGCAACACAAAATAAATGTGTAATAGTCCAAAGTGACTTGTGCAATCAAATTCCATAAACGTGACTCTCCAAAGTGACCGGTGCCGAATTCCACAGTGACTGTATATGACAGACTGTTCACTTCTGTGCAAAAAGTGATCAACACTCGTGCTCCCTCTCAGGTTCCACAATCACCAGATAGCTGCACCCCTACAGGGGTAAGATGCATATCGTCAGATCAGCCTTTGTTCCAGGTATCCAATGCAGGGATCTCTTCCATGGTGTGTTAAATCACGGGATATCAGCATGTGAATGGATGGAAAGGAAGGACACTCATAGTGTAAATGTCAAGTCCTTCCCATAAGATAATAACATCATCTATGTATCTTCAGTAGAATTTTAATTGTGGTTGTTCCCTCTCATAGATGTGTTCCTCCTCCTACATGTTTATAAAAAGGTTGGCGACACTGGGAGCGTAACAAGCTCCCATTGCCACCCCCTTAGTCCGAACATAATAGTTCTTTTTGTACCAAAAATAGTTACTCCCCATAGCCATTTTGAGACCCTCAAGAATCAACCCAATCTGTTCTTGGTCTCTGTATGTAGAGCTCATCCCTACATACAGTATGTTACAATGTGCCACAAACATACAATGCGTGTACTCACCATATTCTCCGCTGAGCAGGACCAGGCAGGGCAGGACCCTCAGGATTGACATTTTCTGCTATTCTTGGCTATGATGACAATTGTAAGGTCTGTTCAGCTTACATACACTAAGTCAGCCAATCAGGGGAGAGCTCCAGGCTTGCTGTAAGGACAATTTTCGTGCACCTATCTGGATACCTTGAGCAATTTTGGCAAACCTGCTATGGAAGAAAAGATATAAGGAATCAGGTGTGGCAGGAGAAGGTTACTTGTAAAGACTATCACTGAGTTTTGAAATCCCAGATTATTCCATTTATCACAGTACATCAATTACATATTTTTATCACACAGGATTTATATATTGCCAAGATTTTTCAGGGCACTTTACAAAATGGGGACAGGATAGGCCTCTTTGAAGGGAAGGGTTTTCAAAAACCACCTCCAGGAGAACAGAGTAGGAGATAATCAGACAGACTGGGGTAGGGAGTTCCAGAAAATGGGAAAGGCTCTGGAGAAGTTCTGGAAATGGCCATGAGAAGATTTAACAAGGAATACAGACAGCAGAAGGGTCTTGGGTGAAGCAAAGGGAATGGTTTGGTTGGAATTGTGATGTAGCCGGGTGCAGATTTGTGGACAGCTTTGAAGGTTGTTTTTAGTATCTTGACCTTTATTAGTTGGGTGAGCGTAAGCCAATGTAGGGATTGGCAGAGAGGGGTGGTGGACACTAAATGACTGGTAAGATGGGCGAGTCTGGCAGCAGCATTCATGATGAACTAAAGAGGGGGAAACCAATGTCTTTCTTCTTGTCACTCTTGAATAAAGGGCAGATTTGTGGAGAACACGACTAATAGTTGTCCTGTGGACAGATTCTCCCACCTGAGCTGCGGATCTCTGCAGCATTTCTTTGCTACTTTGTGTTGGTCTATCACATAAAATCCCAATAAAATAAATTCACGTTTTTGGATGTAACATGACAAACTGTGGAAAAAAGGGGTATGAATACATTTTCAAGGCACTGTAAGTTAATGATATGCCTGTATTAGAACCACACCTATTTAAATAAATGCCCTACCCTTAATTTAAGTTTAATTTAGTACCTTAATTTTTTTTTTTGCAATTTCACGGGAGTGAGTCATTTTTAGGCTTGACATGTTTGGTATCTATTTACTCGGTGCAACCCCATATTTTATATATTACCAAAAAATTGGGTATCATATTGTGTTTGCTTGCACTGAAAATATGCATTGGATAAAAATTTTTTTTTTTTTTATTTTGGATAGAGAAAGGGAGGATTTTAACCTGTCAGACTTTTTTTTTTTTGCTATCTGTGTCCCATTGCAGAGATTTCCCTTCACTATTATCTCATGGGATAATTGGAGAAAATGTGTCACCTGATTCAATTATCTCATGAGATATTCTTTCTTGAATTGAGCCCACCCATAACCAAACAGGACATGAGAGGAAATCCCTGTAAATTAAGGGAAATTCTTTGGGGGGGGCCCAGGTCACCAGAACTAGTGTCCCCATCAGAAGATTTCCCCTCTATGACATCCCAAAATTTGGGATTTCCTTCACTTTCAATGACAATGGTAAACAGGACTAATAGAGAGGGGAATCTCCGTAAAGCGGTGTTCCAACCTGGGGAAAAAAAATTAAAAATCAGCAGCTACAAATACTGTAGCTGCTGACTTTTAATATAAGGACACTTACCTGTCTAAAGAGCCCACCATGTAGGCACCACAGCTGATTTTCGGCTCTTGGGTGCTGCGCTGCCGCCATTCATGGTGGGGGAAATCAGCAGTGAAGCCTTTCGGCTTCACAGCTTGTTGCCTACCATGCATGCGCAAAGCTGTGCTTTCTAACTGACCCGGCGGCAGAGGAAGGAGGAGTGGGCCTAACTTCTGAGGGATGTCACCGCAGCCCAGTATCCCAGAAGTGGGGATGGGTACCTGTCAAAAACAGGTACCCTTTCCCCTCTCCCCCCCTGAAAGGGGGAGGAGGAAGATCAGCGGAGCTTCCACTTTTAGGTGGAGACACAGACAGCAATACAAACTGAAAAGGGTTGTAAACCCTCTCCACTCTATCCAAAAGTAAAAAAGTTTTGCCTTTAGTAATACTTTAATCTTCTGGTGGAGATTTGTGCATTTTATAATAAATAGTATATAGACTACTGAGGAGTTTTAAAACACAGGTAAAAGATAAGAAAACATGTCAAGAAACAAAAAAATGAAATATAATATAGAGGGGGGTGTCCGCCATGGTAGAGAATTGCACCTCGATTCTTGAATTTCTTTCCAGGTCAGCCTGATTGCTCCATCCTTCTATCCGACCTCCCTGCTGCACAAAACACACCAGCCTCTGCCAACATGGCAAAACAAATACTGCTGTCCCTGCACAGGAAATCCAACAAGATTTATAACTTACATTCCCCCACATGCAAACATAAATAGGCCAAGTAGAAGAAGAGCTGGTTGATGCTTACCAGGCACAAGCTCATTAGATAAGTGGGCATAGGGATAAAATTGCTGATCTTGAGGACAAATCAAGAAGAAAACTTAAATTCAAGGTCATACCAGAGGAGATAACCCAGACTGAACTGATTCCAAATCTTCAGTTGTTCTATGACATCATTCTACATTTGAGCTCTCCCCAGGAACTTACCATTGATGGGGCACACAGAATTGTTAAGCCTGAACATATCCCACCTGCGCTCCCGAGAGATGGACAAGTTAGAGAACATTTCTTCCACATAAAAGATCGACTCCTGTCCACCTCCAGGAAAACTCGTAAACTCCCAAAGCCATAGAAACATCTCTGTATGTTCAGATATTTCTGCATCTACCGCATTGAGAAACAGAAACCATTCAAATGTGTAACAAACGATCTCTGGGGGCAGAAGACTTCCTACAAATGGGAATATCCACCTAAGCTGCTTATCTCTCATCAAAATAAAATCCTACCCTTAATGACTCCGAATGATGGCATCTCCTGCCTCAGTGTATAGGGTCTATTGCAGGATTCTTCTTCTCCCCCACCAACAGGCAAAGCTCCAGCCTCCTACAATTCTAATAATTGGTCAGAAGTCCCCAAAACGTAATGCTATTCACCCTCCTGCCTTACGTTTCTCACTCACCAGTCAGCAGCTTTCCGTATAATGGGTGGGGAGATTGGGATACCTCTTGTTCAGGTGTTATTTTTCCACCCCTTCAGAAGGAGGACACTTACCACACGCCCATTGTGTATTTTATTAGTTCATTGTTCATTACTGTTTCATGATGTTCTGCATTGTTTGTTCAAATCATTCCAATCTCATCACTGATTTACGTATATTGACTCTCTTGGTTCTTTATGTCCTTTATAAGCATATTAGCTTGATATATTTTTCTTTGTACATGGAGCCCATGGAGAACCTTCTAAGAATCACAGACATTATCCAAAATGGTTGAAATAACATTTATAAATGCTAAGGGACTTAGGACAAAACTTTACTCCTTTGTTTTGATCAGACTGGAGATGGATGAGAACACCTGTTTGAATCCTATTGCTACTTCTGTCCGCATTAGGGAGATTCCCTATCATTAAAGGTGAAAGTAAAAGAAAATCCTAAACTTTGGGTTATTCCCCAGAACAGTATCAAGGGGAAATCTTTTCCGACGGGGACACTAGTTCTGCTGGGAGGAGGGGGGCTATGTATTCCCTTAATTAGCAGGGATTTCCTCACTTTGGAGGGATTCCTCTCACTTCCTGTTTTGGCTATGGGACAGAAAGTGAAGGTAAATCTCCCCAATGGGACACGGATGGCAAAAATCTGATCTGGTCTATAACCATTCCTTACTCTATCCAATGTAAAATGTAGTGCAAATCCCAAGCTGGTCCCACTGTTTGTCAAAGTTTCTACTCCCTACTAGGTGCATGGGAGCCAGGCCACAGCAGTTTCTCAGTCTCTCTACACAATAACCAAACAGAAGTTTCTTTTTTGGGTTTATTGGTTGAAGAACTTGGGATAATGCAGAGCTAATGCAAAGTAGAAAACACCCTCTAGTGGATTTAACTTTTTCAAAGTAGGCCTAGAGTAAGAGGATGTGGACAAACAGCTTCAGATTCACAATAGAAACAGACCAGAAACACCAAATATGTACCAATCACAAATAGAGGACAACAAAGCAACAGTCTCTCCAGAATCTCTCAGGTGTTTACTCACTGTGTCCCTGTATACATGGATCCTTCTTTCCAGCATCAACCAGACTTTGCACCATGAGCCTCCTGGCCAGATCCTCGGTGGACTCTACTCCAGACTGTTACTGCAGCTTCAGCAATCAGCCCCCCCAGCTCTCCCTGAGCTGGGGCAGTGTTTAAACTGTCCCTACCTGATAGTCCAGGAAGGGAGACAGCCCCTCCAGGCTGGGTCTCTCGCCACCAGACAAATGATCTCGCTGTTCTAGGTCCCAAACTATTTATGCACACCTCAGCCCCCTGCTGGTCACCATTCTGACCAGGGATTGGCTGACGTAGCATAAATATTCTTGCTGCCTATTTGGTTACTTCACACCTATGTCCCAGAACTGCCCAGAGAGTTCTGGAATGTAGGGAAGAACAATCAAACCTGCAACCTGTGGAATGTAGAACAGCCAAAAGCAATTAACCTGCTCTACTGGCTATGGAGGAACCAAAAACGAAATTTACCTAACTCTTCTAACTAGGAGGCAAAAAAAAAACACAATATGGTGGTTAAATCTCCACTCTCACAACCACACTTAAAGGACTTCATTGGCATTTAAATTATATCTTAATGGGATACCAATTCCTATTGCATTCATATTGATCTACGCCTTAAAACTAATTTTGCAGTTAATAGAACAGATGATACTTCTCCCTCTATAAACTGGGCGGCACATTAAGCTTCTATCAGAGGATTCCTTATCCAACATTTCTCATGACTGAAGAAGGCTCATAATAAGCTTATGGAGTCTACACCTACAGTAAGGCCTGGTGAGCTTTGGTAAGCCAACACAATCCCTACTCTTCTTCATAAAACAGAACATGTGCACACCGAGTAAAAGGTCTGACTACTACATTAGAGAAGTCACTGCGGTGGGCACATCACAGACTTTTCAGGTGGCAAAATAAATTTGGATCTCTTATGGCCAATAAATGTAACCCTAGACCCCATGTTCCAGCATTACCTAGACTTAAAGTGGAAGTAAAGTCAAAACCTAACTAACTCTAATCCTACTCGCAGCCACATTCTAAGCCTAATCTATCTGGCCCTGTAAAGCAAAAATCCCTATACTTACCTATTCTGCAGATGCTATGATCCCAGCATCAGCTGTCAGCGGTGGCTTCAGTGTGCTGGAGAGGCAGCCAACAATGGAAGCCCCATAGTAGGTCTATGGGTGACGTCACTTCCCAGGCATTTTACAGCCATTGTCGGTTTTTCTCCTGCACACAGCATCCGCCGCTGAAGACTGGGCCGGAGCGACTGCAGAATAGGTAAGTATAGTGATTTTTGCTTTAGAAGGCTAGAAAGATTAGGCTTAGAATGTGGCAGAGTAGGTTTATAGTTAGGTTTTGACTCAACGTCCACTTTAAACTGGCAGACGCTACACAATCTTAAAACAAATTCTTCAACAATTTCTACCAAACTTTAGCAAAAACTGACTGCTAAGGCCAAGCCCTCTCTTCAGAGCTTTCTGACAAATCTTGATTTTGCAAATCCTAAGCCACACCAAGCTGGACTTATGGACCGTCCGATCATTAGCAAAGAGCTAGTCAGAATAATGGGTGACATCATCGGTTACAAAGCCTCCAGCAGCACTGAATGTGTGTTCAGAAAGAACACTGGATTCAGGACAGGCCAGTAGCTCAGTTGCATATTGTGCAAGCTCTGGACAGTGATCCATCCTCAAGACCCAGTAACCCAGTGAATTTTCGGTTGGAAAGGTCTCCAAGTCTGATCTTGACCCTAGGTATTCCTGCACCATGTAAATCAGATGCTGGCGATGGTTGCTGGAACGGATCAGACCTTGGGGTTGCGGATTAAAGAATCTGAACGCATCGGTCAGACGTCCACCTTCTCCACCACTCCTTCTGTGACTTACCAAAGCCTCAGTAACACATTGTCCAAGAGGACGAGGAAATTGTAACCTCCCAGGCTCTGGAAATTCATTGCACAAACCTTTCTGCAAGGCCTCCCGAAGATGTTTCATCCTCCGCCCCCTCTGCAAAGGCTGGATAAGTTCCGTAACCTTGCCTTTGTAAGTTGGATCAAGAAGGGTTGCCAGCCAGTAATGATCCCTCTCTTTGATACCACAAATCCGAGGGACCTTTTGCAGGTTTTGCAGGATCAGGGAGGCCATGCAGCGAAGGTTTGCTGAGGCATTCAATCTGGAGTCCTCTAGGTCACTAAGGGTAACATGATCCACAGCCACCTCCTCCCAGCCACGTACAAGTCCATGGGTTTCTGGGTACTGAAAATGATTCCTTGAAGACTGCTGCCGATGCTTAGTGCTAGGCTCCACCTCCACGTTGACACAATCCTCATCCTTGAGAGGCCTTGAGAGGTTAGGAAGTCCTCCTCTTCCTCCCTTTGTTCTGCCTCAAGTGCCCTGTCCATTATTCCAAGTGTGTGCTCCAACAGGAAGACAAGAAGGACAGTATCACTGATGCATGCACTGTCACTGCTCACCATCCTTGTGGCCTCCTCAAATGGTGACAGGACAGTGCATGCATCCTTGACCAGTAGCCACTGGCATGGCAAAAAAAGCCAAGCTCCTCTGACCCTGTCCTGGTGCTATACTGACACAGATACTCATTGATGGCCCTCTGCTGTGTGTGCAGCTGATGCAGCATTGCTAACGTTGAGTTCCACTTAGTAGGCATGTCACAAATGAGGCAGTTCTTGGGCAAGTTGCATTCCGTTTGAAGGTCAGCCAGACGAGCACTGGCATTATATGATTGGCGGAAATACCCACAGACTTTCCTGGCCTGTCTTAGGAGAAGGGAACCTGCCACTGAGGTACCGCACATTCCACAAATTTACGAAAGGGGGCAGAGTCTACCAGCTGAAAAGGCAGCAGTTGAAGTTCTAGCAATTTGGCCAAGCTAGCATTCAGACGCTGAACATGTGGATGGCTAGGACCGAATTTCTTTCGACGGTTTAGCAACTGGGGTAGGGAAATTTGCCTGCTAAAATCAGATGGAGCTGTACTGATAGCAGATTGGCTGCAAGTACTTGGGACACCTATTGCTATACCTTCATTCCTCTCAGTGCAGGTTTCTGAGAGGACTGGAGGTATAGTGGGGTTGGAGAACCCAGCTGATGAGGAGCAAGGAGAGGTCCACCTTGTTCTTTGATGTGGGTCTTTTAAGGGCTGTTGCCAACTGACTGCATGGGAGGTCATCACTGAATATTCAATAGATACAGAGAGGCTTTTTTGGAGGGGGGGATTTTTTGGGTGCCAACATATTGGAAACAGAGAATTTATATATAAAAATATATTTTATTAGTACAAAAAATAGGCAATCAAAAGGTTTATTATTAAGTGAGAACCAATCTATACAGGACAAGGGCTTACGCATTTCAGCTAAAAGCCTTGATCACGGTACAGGTGCTGTGATCAAGGCTTTCAGCCAAAACACATGAGCCCCTGGCTTTTTCTCACTACCATCTACCAATAAAGAAATTTGCACGGACTGATGGGTTGCCGGCTCTACTATTAGGTGATGCTTGTGTTTGATGGTCGAAGAACATCAGAGAGCCAGAGCATCCACGTTGTAGATCCTAGTACAGGCTTGACCTTTATAAAGGTCTCACAAACCTTTATAAAGTAGTCTGAAGTATGAAATAGATTTCTACCTTCTTCACCCTCATAGAAAAGTAGACTCCTCCTCTGGAGAACATGGCGGCAGAACCCTACACACAGTCCGGGACTTGTAGGACACCTTTCTAGGAGGGATTGAATCGGCTCCATATAATCATATGGATATTGATATAACGATGACATGTTTTTGGTATTTTGTCCACCCCTTATAAATCTGCTGTTTTGGTTTAGACATAAGCTCATTCATTTCTATGACAGACCTACTGTAGATTTTATTGCTGTTACAATGCTTTCCCATTTGTGTTTTATGTGTTTACTTAAAGATAGTAAAAAATAAAATCCACCAATAAAAGAAAACCAGCTTTGCTGCAATATTCACCTTCAATCCAGAGATTTTACCTGCTCCAGGTGTCCTCAGTCTGCAACAGATTAGAAAAAGGGGGGAAAGGCTGCACTCCAGGCACATTCATTTCATGGGGTGCACAGCGTGGATCTGCTTTGCCGGGAGGCCGTCAGTAGATGTCCTCCCCTTTGCATGCTCACCACGCCCCCCTGAATGGTACGTGCAGCACGCGCTGTGATCACCCGAGTCAGTGAGACTCGGGTGATCACAGATCGGAGTAAGGGGTCGATCCCGACCCCTTACCATGTGATCAGCTGTCAGCCAATGACAGCTGATCACGTGATGTAAACAGAAGATAGCCACCTCATATGTGCCCACCAGTACCACCTGCCAGCACCATGAATCAGTGCCCACCAATCAGTGTCCACAAGTACTAAGTGCCAGTAGTAAGTGCCACCTATCAATGCCCATGATTGCCACCTATCAATGCCCACCAGTGGTGCCATTCAGTGCCTCATCAGTGCCACCTAGAAGTGCTGCCTATCAGTGTCAACTACCAGTGCTGATTAGTGCCCATCACTGCCACCCATCAGTGCCCATCACTGCCACCCATCAGTGTCCATCAGTGCCAGCTATCAGTGCCACCTATTAGTGCCCTTCAGTGCCATTTATCAATGCCCTTCAGTGCCGCCCATCAGTGAAACCCGTCAGTGCAACCCATCAATGCCACTTGTCAGTGCCCACCAATGCCACCTATCAGTGCCCACCAGTGCCAGCCCATCAGTACCCATCAATTCCACCTATTAGTGCCCATCAGTGCCACCTTATCAGTGCCCATCAGTGTTGCCTTATCAGTGCCCATCAGTGCCCATCAGTGTAGCCTCATCAGCGTACATCAATGAAGGATAAAAAAAACGGTTTGGTATTTAAAAAAAAAAAATTGGTCTTTTGAAATTTTTTTTAACAAAAAATAAAAAACCCAGAGCTGAAAATTGGCCTGGGCGGGGGGGGGGGGGGGGGGGTTAGGTGCCCAGTAAGCAAGTGGTTAATAGTGGAGACTCTAGAAACATACCCATTTAGGGAGACCATGGCACATTTTTTTGTTCTTGCATAATAGATATTTGGGCCATCCCCATTTGTGTCTCCCTTCAGCTGTCATTTACTATCAGATACAAGACAATTAAACAAACAGAATATTGAGACTTGCACCCTGGTCACTGCCTCAACATAAAGCCAACATCTCATAACATCTCATTTACCCAATTTGTTGAATGTGTTCTTCGTGAATGTATGAACGCGATTCAGAAAATCCACAGAGATCTTTCAATGCAATGTCACTTTATTGATTATCAGACATGGATTAAACCATATTTAGTTATCTTGTATAGTCTGGTCTATCCAGTCTCTGTAGCTGGAGATAACAGTGAAGATGGCAGGCTTAGATGTAGAGCAGGAAGAGGACGCAATACCGGCCAGGATCTTGGTTCCGTTCCTCTCACACACAAGGGCTGCACCACCGTCAACCTGAAAAAGAAGCAAAATCAGAAGTTATAAGAAAGTTTCCCATTAGTATTTCAATAAATGTATGGTATGCATTATTGGTCTGCAGTTTTTACAGGACTATGGAACCAGAGAAATATCTGCTAACACCTGGACATCCCTCCTACCTGAAAACTCCCCTTCTTCGTTACCCAATATCAATTGGAAGGCATCCTGATTGCTTTATTTTTTGTACCAGTTAGTGCACTGAATAAAGTCAGTGAAAAGATGTATTTCAGTTACTGGTGGGAGTTTGGTGGGCTCAGTCACCAACGGAAGTCATGTACCTCTTGGTCAGTCACATACTCCCAGCAATGACCATTTCATCATCATCACCAACATGTCCCAGTCACACAGGGATGATAGGGATCCTATTGTAGGAATGCATAGCCTCCTCCCATGTGACAGTGTATAGGTGCAGCAGCCAATCACTAGTCCCGAACACTGTCGCATGATTGAGGGAGTGATATCACCACTCCCCTTCATGTTCGGTCCAAAACCAAGCAGCACTGAGGATTTCGGAACCATCTGTGATGGAGGCAGGATTGAAAGTGGAGCATTGGTGAATGTCAGCTTGTCAGGGAAATCACATGCATGGTTGTGCACGAAGATGTGCGTGAAGATGTGCACATGCTCATAATAATTCTCGAGTGACAAGTAGACATTCCCTAACTCATGCGCATGCTCATAATAATTGACATAATTGAATCGAGTGACAACCGGATGTACCCTAATTTATGTGCGTGCCCGTGAGCCCGCATGAATACTTACCTCTCACTTGCCTATTTGAAGTGGCTCCAGAGACCAGAGGATTGCTGAGTGGTCGTCAGCTTCCACCATTTGTGGTCTGATTCTGTACTTCCCAGCTTGTCTTGACCCTACTTGTTCCTGATACCCCATTGCTGATTCTGGCTTGTGACCTGACTCTGCCTGCTGTTTTGGTACCTTCTCTGCTCACCCAATATCACCCCCGGCCTGGCTCTGACTCTGCTTTGGTTCCTGATTCTGCACCTCTTCTGCCCTTCTGATACTGACTCTTGCCTGCCTGACCACCCAAGATCCTTCATCTGCCTGCTTGCAAAACTGCTTGCTGCCTGCTGTTTCTGCTGCAGTGCCTCCGCATCTGCAAGAGTTTTTTACATTGGCCTGCTGGCCTTCCTGTTTGCTGCCCATGGTTCTGCACCAGCTGCTGTGTCTTCTCATCAGCCAGATCGGCACTTGTTGCAAGGTTCTTCTGGTTCTCTGTACCACTCTCTGCCTTGTTATATCCTGTCATCATTTCCAGGAGAAAGAGGGCAGGAGGTGTAAGGGGAAACCCTCTTGTCAGCTCGGCCTCGACCAGGTACGTGACACAGCTGTTCAGGGAGAACCTTTTATATAGACATTGTCACTTTGTCCTAATAGGCCCGGTGACAGGGTCTCTGTAAATAGGCTCTGAGGTGTTAGAAGGTCACCATAAGCCCTCAAAGCCAATCGAAGGGTGCTTAGTTTGTAATTGCTTTCAGCTCCCTCAAGTGCAATGAATTGAGCCCCAACGTTGTCTTTGTGGGGAAGATATTGGTTGTGGTTTAATAAAACTATACTATTTTTGTAATCTGGTAATTTTGTAATAAAGATAATTTTGTCTTTATCATAATTTTAGATTGCTTCACTGAGCACAAGCCACATAGGTCCAGCTTGGTGGTTACTGCTTTCAGGGTGTCTATGCCTTGAAGTACTATTTGCTGTTTGACCACTTGGACCACTCCTATACATTTTGAGCCGGCATGCAGATCTGTAATCTATAATTCCTGGCATAATTCCCGCCGTTCCCACAACCCGGGTTGGCGTACATTCCAATTGCCAAAAATTTATGTATCGGGTGATGCTGGAAATGACATCAGGACCATGCTGTTGCGCCTCAATGCGTTTCGCACACCTAGTGCGTCATCAGAAAGCCAGAGGCGCCATCTTACTCCTGGTATTGATACCCTGTGTGTTAAGTTCCCAACTGGAACCGGATACTGGAAGTGCCGATTCAGCCATAGTAACACTGGGAGAAGTACCCAAATCACATCTATGAATTTAAACAGCAGACTGGTGGAATTCAGTCCAGGTTTTCCAGTCCACCTTGGCAGTGTGGGTTCCAAACCAGATTTTTCTCTCCACCTGTGACCAGCACCAGGTGGTATAAATAAGGAAGGACTGGAGCAAGAGGTTATTCTTGGCCTGAGACTCAGAAAGCCAAACCTGAAAGAGCTGTAGATGTTGTCATTGCTCCGTATTAGAAAGGAAGGTTTCAATTAAATTTTTTTTTTGTTGGTGATTGGGAGAAGCCCTTCACCTGTGAGGAAGGAATCTGAAATGTTTAGTGTTTGGATGGCAAGGATTTATTTTTCTGCTTTGTTTGAGTTTCATGCAACCTATTAAATAAATCTGACCACAAGCCAGACTTTTAAGAGAGACCTGCCGTCTGGACTACATTTTTCCCAGTGAAGGTGATCCCCATTTAAGCCAACCCCCACAATAACCAATCAATTTTCTATGTGTTCATAAAAAACATGTAATAAATTAATTCAGAAAACCCAGTCAATTATTTCTTCATAGGATCTAATTCCTCAATTCCCCACCCACCATATACTATTATACACCCCACTTGGTATATTCAAAAATCAGTACATAATATAAATGTACAAAATGTATACTAAACATTCCCTATATAAAATAGGTTCTCACACTAGACATCTGTGTTTTGTTTCGTTCTGAATCTAAACTGAGATGGATTTTTTGTTATTTTTGTATTTTCGGATGTATCCAAATTTATGAATAGTAACAAATTTAAACAAAATAACGAACCCAAATTTTGGATGAAATTCAAATTCAAATCGTTTTCTAATTGAATTTGAAAAGTTTTCAAATCTAATTAAAGTCTTTTTCATATTGCATTTGAATTTCTGAAGAGAATAAAATAGAATAGAAAATAAAGGAATAGAATAGAAAAGAATAGAATAGAAAAGAATAAAATAGAAAATAAAAGAACAGAATATAATAGCGTAAAACAGAACAGAATAGAAAATGAAAGGCATAGAATAGAAAAAAAGGAAAAAAAATGAAAATAAAAGAATAGAGTAAAACAGAACAAAATAGATTATAAAATAAAAGAACAGAACAGAATATAATAAAAAATAGAATACATTTAAATAGAATATAACCATTTTCTGAAATGTGAATTTCAAAAAGAATACATTAAAATCAAATTCAAATCTTTTTCATGTCGCATTCGAATTTCTGAAGAGAATAAAATAGAATAGAAAATAAAGGAATAGAATGGAAAAGAATAGAATAGAATAGAATAGAAAATAAAAGAACAGAATATAATAGAGTAAAACAGGACAGAATAGAAAATAAAAGAATAGAAAAGTGTAGAATAGAAAAAAAGGGAAAAATAGCAAATAAAAGAATAGATTAAAAACTAACAAAATAGATTGTAAAATAAAGGAACAGAATAGAATATAATAAAAAATAGAATACAATTAAATAGAATATAACCATTTTCTGAAATTCAAATTTCAAATAGAATAAATTCAAATTTGAATAGAATAGAAAATATTAGAATAGAATAGAAAAAAAAATATAACCATTTCCAGAATAGGATAGAAAGAATATACCAATATAAACCGCTTTTCCAAATTTGAATTTTAAATGGAATAAATTTGAATAGAATAAAAAAGAATAGAATAAAATAGAATAGAAAATAAATAAATAAAATAGAAAATAAAATAATAGAGTAGAAAAAAATGAAAGAATAAATTCGATTTCAAATGGAATTTGATTCAAATTCAGATGAAATTCAATTTCAACTTGAATGCAATTCGAATGGAGTTTGAAAATAGGAATCGTTTCAAATTCAAATGAATAAAACGAACTCCGAAAAGGAATTCAACAAACTTAACTGAACAAATTTATGTGTATACGAATTATTATTACAAAAACATTTAATGTCTAAATCAATATTAAGTCCATTTGGGTCCAAGCTTTCCAATTCAAAAATCCAAAATGTCTCTTAGCATGATACCTCCTTCCTAAATTAGTCCCCCTATTTTATCTATAGAATAAAATTTTAAATGACTGAGATCCCTACTGTGTGTAGTTCTAAGATGATTAGATACACCAATTTTCTAGTAGTTCTCCATGCATACTGGTAGCCACAAGTGAATTCCACATATAGGTAGTACATGTGCTGTTGCAAGTGATACATTTCTTAGTGGTATGCTCTTTTTTGGTGTGATATGATAGAAATTTTGTGACTTTTACATTTCCTTTGAGGGTATTTCTGCATGGTATGCATCTGCCATATTTAACCACTTGCCTGACCGCCCACAGTATATATACGTAATTATTTTGACATTTAATACCGTGTTTATGGTATTATTTTGTTCTGCTAAAAGTCACCCTGGCAGTGAATTCCCCGTGGGATCGCTTTTAGAGGTCGGCGGGAGAGGTGCCCTCCCCCTCCCGCCGCTTTTCTGTTGTTTCCGGGTAAACCTGGAAGTGATCCGATATGGCTGATAGCTAGGCAGGAATTTGAGTAAGGGCAAGATGCCCCCCCACTAGGCTCTATGCCCTTGGAGGACTGGAGTGACCTCTGATGTCACTCCCAGTTCTCAGGCTTAACAACTTCAGTACCAGGCACTTAGACACCTTCCTGCCCAGACCAATTTTCAGCTTTCAGTGCTGTCGCAATTTGAATGACAATTGAGCAGTCATGCTACACTGTACCCAAACAAATTTTTATCATTTTGTTCCCACAAATAGAGCTTTGTTTTGTTGGTATTTGATCACCTCTGTGGTTTTTATTTTTTGCGCCACAAATAAAAAAAAGACAGAAAATGTTTTCTTTGTTTCTGTTAAAATTTTTTGTAAATAAGTATGTTTTCTTCTTCAATGACGGGCACTGATATGGCTGCACTGACAGGCACTGATACGGTAGCACTGATGGGCACTGATGAGATGGCACCAATGAGGTAGCACTGATGTGCACTGATGATGGGCACTAATAGGCGGCACTGATGGGCACTGATAGCTGGCACTGGTATGCGGCACTGATGGGTACTCACAGGTGGCACTGATGGGCACTCATAGGCGGCACTGATGGGCACTTATAGGTGGCATTGATGGGTACTTATGGGTAGCACTGATGGATACTTATGGGTGGCACTGATAGGTGGCACAGATGGGCACTGATGGGCACTGATAGGTGGGTACTGATGGGCATGGATGGGCACTGACAGGTGGCACTGATGACACTGATTGGTGGAACTGATGACACTAATGGGTGCTATTGCTGGGAATCACTGAAATATAATGGTGCCAGTCAGTGCCCATTTGTGGGCACTAATTGGCACAGATCTGGCATAATTTGCACATGTGGATGGCCATGGGGTACATACCTGGCCATCCACATGTTGCCCCCTTCCCTGGTGGTCCTGGCGGCTTCCCTGGTGGTCTAGTGCGGGCATCTGAGGGGGGCTGCGCTGATAAACAATCAGCGCAGACCCCCTGTCAGGAGAGCCGCCGATCGGCTCTCCTCTACTCACGTCTGTCAGACGCGAGTGAGGAAAAGCCGATCAATGGCTATTCCTAGTGACATCGTGATCAGCCGTGATTGGACACGGCTGATCACTTGGTAAAGAGCCCCCGCCGGAGGCTCTTTACCGAGATCGGTGGAGTGGTGTGTCAGACTGACACACCGATCCACCGATCGCCGCGATGCGCGCCCGATGCTGGACGTCATATGACGCCCCGTCAAGATAACTGAACCACCACCGACCATCATTCTGCTTTAGGCCGGGAGGGAAGTGGTTAAAGACTTTTATTTTAAATCAAAGTGTCAACATTTTTTCTTTTTCTCTTTTGCTTTAAAAGGTAAAGGGGAGATTTGGGGGTCTTTTTGACCCCGGATCTCTCGATAAAGAGGATCTGTCATGCTTGTTTCTATTACAAGGGATGTTTACATCCAAAAGGGCCCTCTAAAAGTTAATTAACAGATTGTTCAGGGAATTAGTAATTCATGGTGAACGGTTTAGAAAAATGTCAGAATTCCCATCCTCAGTGCAGCTGCTATCTATATGAAGTAAAAACCATCAAACAGTATATTCAATAATTGAGACTGCCCTATCACCTACTAATATAACATGCACAAGTGTTATTTCACTTGGAAAAAGTGTCCCGTGGAAGTTCAATATATCAATAACAGTTATAATGTTTGGGGTCCCTTTGGGTCTTTTCCTAAATCACTTCAACTTAACCACTTCAGCCCCAGAAGATTTGGCTGCTGAATGACCGGGCCATTTTTTGCGATACGGCACTGTGTTGATTTAACTGACAATTGCGCGGTCGTGCGACGTTGTACCCAAACAAAATTGACGTCCTTTTTTCTCCCAAATAGAGCTTTCTTTTGGTGGTATTTGATCCTCTCTGCGGGTTTTTTTTTTTGCGCTATAAACAAAAAAAGAGCGACAATTTCGACAATATTTTGTACTTTTTGCTATAATAAATATCCCCATTTTTAAAAAAAAAACAAATGTTTTCCTCAGTTTAGGCTGATATGTATTATTCTGCATATTTTTGGTAAAAAAAAATCGCAATGAGCGTATATTGGTTGGTTTGCGCAAAAGTTATAGTGTCTACAATATAGGGGATAGATTTATAGCATTTTTTTTTTCACTAGTAATGGCGGCGATCCACGATTTTTATTGGGGCTGCAACATTGCGGCGGACACATTGGACACGTTTGACACATTTTTGGGACCATTGTCATTAATACAGCGATCAGTGCTATAAAAATGCACTGATTACTGTAAAAATGTCACTGGCAGTGAAGGGGTTCACACTAGGGGGCGAGTAAGGGGTTAACTGTGTTAACTGTGTGTGTTTCTAACTGTAGGGGGAGGGCACTGACCTAGAGGAAATGACGGATCGTGGTTCCTTGCTATTAGGAATGCACAATCTGTCACTCTGAACAGAACAGAACAGGGATTTGTGTGTCTACACACACGCATCCCTGTTCTGCCTCTTGTGCCAGCAATCGCTTGTGGCCAGCAGTCATCGCGAGCATCGGCCACAAGCATCGGCACCCCCGCTGTGCAGCGGGCGCATTCACGTGCCTGCTATCCCACTCACAGGATTGTGCCGACCTGCCAAAGTATAATGATGGCGGCTGGCCGGCAAGCGGTCAAACAGGGCAGCTAGTAAATGGGCCAGAAGACAATTTTTATATTTATTATTAGTATTATCAGTGGCGGCTGGTGGTATATTTTCGGGGGGGGCAAACAATGTACCCACAGCCCTGTGGTGGGTCTGTCGGTCAGATACCACCCCAAGCAGTGGTATCTGGTAAGACATCCATATTGATATGTCAAATAGTAGGTTAGTAATCCCTCATTATCCCCTGAGGAAGCCGTCACTGACGAAACATGTTGGGATTTACATCTATCTATGACCACCTTCTTTTCTTGGGACTCCAACGACCCAGAACATGTATTATGTATATGCTCTATATCGGTTTTAATTGATAGTTTTGCTTTTTCTCTTTTTTTGTACCAATAAAGAAATATAAATTTTTATCTAACTCTATATGTATCATTTATTACAGGCACCGCAATAATCCCAATCCTCCTCTTTCATGATTTTCATTAAACAGGATGAGGTGCATGATATTTTAGATCCACTCAGACCATTTCCTATTGTCTACAGTAGGTTAGTAATGCGGGAAGAGACTGAAGTAGTGAGACAAGGAGAGAAGAGAGATAGATTTGTGTGTCGTCAGCGTAGAGATCATACATAAGATGACCCGATGACATCATTTCCAAGATTTGGACTTTCAATCATCTCTGTAAAGATCAATGGTGGAGCAAATCCTTTACTAGTCACTTGTCACTAACAAGGACTGGTTTCATTCCTAATCCTTTAATACTTTATATAAATATATATTTTGCTATCAATAAATTATTATACTCTATGTATGCAAGATTGTGAGGTTGGAAACAGTTCTACTTATTAAAGATCCAACTAGAGGGAATCTGACCCAGAAGAATATTGTTCTGTTCCCCAAGCTGCCTGAAGAGAACCAACACTGGTCAAAAAAGAATGTTTTAGGCCATCATACCATGCAGGAGGAGACACCAGTGCAGATCGTGTTTTTTTGGCTCTTGGTTCCCCAGAGTTTCTGGCACTCATCACTGGTCAGGATAGGAACAGTCACCTCCTGAGAGTCTTCTGAAGTGGCTTCTGTTGAGAGAAAAGGAGAGATTAACATGACAATATTAATTATTATGAAAGTTCTCCTCCACAAGTGTGGCATTGCCACCCAATGACAGTCCAACCACATCGCTCGAAGCTTGTCACTCCAAAAAGAGCAGGAGCTTCTTTTGGTGTAACAAGCTTCGCGCAAAGCTATTTGTCACAATTTATCATGTGTCAATCACAAAAGACTGCTTTTTATTTTTTATTTTATTTTAATTTATTTTTCATTTTTAGTTTTTCATTTTTTTATTATTTTTTCACATTTTATCAATTTTTTTTATTTAGGTCATTTTCTTTACTTGTTTTTTTTTTCAGTTTATTTTACAACATTTTTCTCAGTTGCACCTCTTCCTCTTAATTTGCTTCATTTTCCCACTCATTTCTTCCTTTTTCCTATTCTCACTTCTCCATGTTCATCCTTTTTTATTTTTCACTCGTGTTTTTTTTTCTCTTATTTTCTTCTCCTTATTTTCATATATGCATGTATACAGTGCATTCAGTGTAGACTATATATACAGTGCAAGCAGTCTAATATATATATATATATATATACAGTGCAGTCAGTGCAGAGTATAAAATATAGTGTATTAAAGTGGTTAAGGGGAACCCTATGACAGATTTAAGAATAAAAAACAACATGGGGTCCTCCCAAAAATCAATTCCGGGTCCTTTGGGTCTGGCATAGATTTTAAGGGAACTCCACTCCAAATTAAGGAAAAAAAAGTGTGGAGTCCCCCCTAAAATCCATACCAGGCCCTTTGGGTCTGGCATAGATTTTAAGGGGAACTACACGCCAAAAATTAAAAAAAATTTGTGTTACCAGACCCTTATCTGAGCACGCAACCTGGCAGGCTGCAGGAAAAGAGGGGGGATGAGAGAGCGCCCCCCCTCCTGAACCATACCAGGCCACGTGCCCTCAACATGGGGAGGGTGTTTTGGGGTCCCTCCCAAAACACTTTGTCCCTATGTTGATGGGGACAAGAGCCTCTTCCCGTAAACCCTGGCCATTGGTTGTTGGGGTCTGCGGGTGGGGTGCTTATCGGAATATGGAAGCCCCCTTTAATAAGGGGGCATCCAGATCCCATCCCACCCATGTAAATGGGTATCGGGTACAATGTAGACATGTGCACTGCCAAAAAATTAGATGGTTTTCGTTTCATTTTTTATTTATATATATATATCTATATATATATATATATATATATATATATATATATATATATATATATATATAGATAGATATATATATATTTTTTTTTTTTTTCATTTTTTGGGTCATTCGTTATGATCGCAATTCGTAAATTCTTACATTCTTACATTCGTAAATTCGTACATTCATTCATTCGCACATTAATAAATTCATACAATCATACATTCGCACATTCGTACATTCATAAATTCCTATATTCATACATGTGTACATTCGCACATTCCTACATTCGTAAATTCGTACATTCGGAAATTCGTAAAGTAGAAAATTTGTTTATTCGTAAATTTGTACATGTACGAAATTTGTACATTTGTACATTTGTACGAAATTTAAAGGAATATTACACTTTTATTGTTTCACTTTAAGCATTATTAAAATCATTGCAGTGATACATGTCCCCTGGGGCAGAACCCGGGTCCCCAAACACTTTTTATGACAATAACTTGCATATAAGCCTTTTAAATTAGCACTTTTGATTATTCATGTTCGTGCCCCATAGACTTTAACGGTGTTCGCGTGTTCAAACAAATTTTTTGCCTGTTCGCATGTTCTGGTGTGAACCGAACAGGGGGGTGTTCAGCTCATCCCTACCGCCTGCTGAAGAAGAGGATACCAGGGTTATGGTAGCTAGCTGCTGCCACAACAACGATACTCCTCTTTAAAGTACTGACATATAACGACGGTTGGCGGTCTAGAAGTGGTTAAAGTGTTTTTTACATGTTTATTATTTCTGTATTCCACACATTGTATTTGGTTCTTATGATGTAGAGGACCTCACATGTAGTGTGCTCTTAGGGTGTCGTATTATACATTATCAGTGTGTTTTACTACGCAGTACTAGTGGGGGGCGCTCTACCCCATATCACATACAGGGGGCTGCACATACAGGGGTTCTTCCAAAGAAGTGGGGTTCTGAAAATAAGTGACGCTTCTGCTCTTGCAGCATTCATCTGAACATTTTCTTCTCTCTTCACAGGTAATCTGCGTTTATATTCCCATGTCCTGCAAACTGAAAACTGACTGACCGCTTATATACATTTTTGGTAAATCTGTTTGTCACCGCTGTCTCAACTACATCTGTAGCCATGCTCACATTATTTCAATGTTTATTTAGCCATTAAGTCTTACCTAAATTATGGGTTTCCTTATCTTTACAATTTTGGCCTTTTAGTCCCCTTGCAGTTTGATTGTGGTGTGAAAGTTATGCCCTGCTTGCTGTGTTCCTAATATGCCCTCCTAATTGATTAATTGCCAGATTCCATCCACACCCAACACAGTATATAACAAGGCCTTCTTTATGGGGGAGCACATACAGGGGGCTGCACATACAGGGGTTCTTCCAAAGAAGCGGAGTTCTGAAAATAAGTGGCACTTCTGCTCTTGCACTTCAGCAATTTGCACAAAGCTAACCATAGCAGATTGCAGGTGATCTCATTTTCATATTATCTCACCTTCTCTGAAACATGCTCTCTTTACCTCTCCTCCTCTTCACAATTGCAGCCTCTCTCCTCAAGCTCTCTTTTCTACATCCCTCTGCTCCACCACACAATCTGTACATATCACCCTCACTTCTCCCCTCCCCCTATTACTGCACTCATCACCTCTTTCTAACTCTAAGCTCACTTGCTAACATACCCCCCAGGATATTGAAGCATGTCCCCTCATACAAATCATATTCTCATATTACCTCCCTTACTCTTCTGCTTCTCCTAATCGCTGGAGATATTTCCCCAAACCCTGGGCCTCCCTTATTTAACTGTGCCCAACACACCCATCACCATCACCATCACCCTACACCCTCTGGCAGTAGTTGCAATCTACACAATTTAGTCTCCATTCCTCTTCTTCCCAACGCCAGCCTCCCTCTCTCCTGTGTTCCCTCTCTGGAACGCCCGCTCTGTCTGCATCAAACTCACTGCTGTTCATGATCTCTTTGTCACTAATTCCTTTAATCTACTTGCTGTCACAGAAACCTGGCTCCACAAATATGACACCCCTTCTCCTGCTTCCCTCTCCCAGGGTGGCCTTCACTGGACTCACTCCCCTAGGCCTAATGGACGCAAGGGAGGTGGAGTGGGATTCCTCCTATCCCCCAGAGCACCTTCCAGGTTATTTACCCTCCTCTCTCTTTTTCCCTCTCATCATTCGAAGCCCACTGTATACGTCTATTCTCTCCTACTTCCCTAAGAATTGCTGTGATTTACCAGCCCCCTGGACCATTATCGACTTTCCTTGATGAGTTTTCTGCCTGGCTACCCTACTTTCTCTCTTCGGATATTCCCACAATCCTTCTCGGTGATTTCAACATCCCTGCTAATACAAACACTCCTGCTACTTCTAAACTTCTTAGTCTAACCTCTTCATTTGACCTGAAGCAATGGGTACAGGCTTCTACTCACTCTGATGGCAACACCCTTGACCTTGTATTCTCCTACCTATGCACTCCATGCAACTTCTCAAACAAGCCTTTTCCTCTCTCCGACCATCACCTTATTAGTTTCTCCCTCCCCCTGTCTTCCACCACCTTTCCCTCCAATCGCCAAACCATCACCCGTAGAAACTTTCGCAACTTCAACTCCTCTCTCCTGCTATTGACCACCTCTATGACAAAATCTCTCCCCTGTCCTGCCCCAACCAAGCCATGTCCATCTACAATACATCTCTGACCTCCACCCTGGACAAGCTCGCTCCCCTCACTACACGCAGAATCAGGCCTCGACCCCTACAACCCTGGCAAACAGATGACACTAAAATTCTCAAAAAACGTAGTCGCGCTCTTGAGCGTCTGTGGCTCAAGACTAAGTCTCTCAAAGACTTCAACCAATACAAATCTGCCCTCCAAAAATACTATTCTTTCCTCCACACTGCCAAGCAAACCTATTTTACAACTCTTATTAACACTTTCTCAACCAATCCCCGTAAACTCTTCTCTACCTTCAACTCTCTACTTTGTCCTCCACCGCCTCCCTCACTGACTTACTCACTGCCCAGGAGATCGCTAATCACTTCAAAAACAAGATTGATACAATCCGTGATGAAATCTCCATTCTACAGGTATCTCCCCAAGCTAAGACCCCATGTCAACAGGTACAACTGACACTCCCCCTATTCAAATCTACTACTACAGATGAAGTTGCTAAACTCCTTTCTATCGCCCACCTAACCACCTGTCCCCTTGACCCTATTCCCCCTCAAATGCTACGGTCGCCCTCTGACCCTATCCTACACTCTCTAACCCACATCTTCAATCTCTCCCTCACCTCTGGCATCTTCCCCGATGCTCTAAAACATGCACTGGTCACCCCCATACTCAAAAAGCCGTCCGTGGACCCTACCAATCTTAACAACCTACGCCCAATCTCCTTGCTCCCCTTTTCCTCTAAACTCCTTGAACGCTTGGTTTACAACCAACTGAGTGACCACCTCATTAAAAACAACCTTCTTGATCCCCTTCAATCTGGATTTCGCCCACAACACTCCACAGAAACTGCTCTTTTAAAACTCACAAATGACCTACTAACTGCAAAAATCAATGGACACTATTCTGTACTCCTCCTTCTGGATCTTTCAGCTGCCTTTGACACGGTTGACCACCCCCTCCTCCTCAAAAAACTTTACTCCCTCGGTCTCCGTGACTGTGCTCTTCAGTGGCTCTCATCCTACCTATCCCAACGCACTCCTCTTCCCTTCTCTGTCGGGGTCCCCCAAGGTTCTGTTCTTGGACCTCTTTTATTTTCAATCTACACCTCTTCCCTGGGTCAGATGATAGCCTCTCACGGCTTTCAATATCATTTCTATGCTGATGACACACAAATCTATCTCTCCACCCCTCAACTCACTCCATCAGTCTCCTCCTCCTCCCAAATCTATCTCTCCACCCCTCAACTCACTCCATCAGTTTCCTCACGCATCACTAACTTACTAACCGACATATCTGTATGAATGTCACACAACTTCCTCAAACTCAACTTGTCCAAAACCGAGCGTATAATATTTCCTCCACCACGTGCCTCTTCCCCTGACTTCTCTGTCAAGAGCAACGGCAAAACCATCCACCCCTCCCCACATGTCAGGATACTAGGTGTTATCCTGGATTCTGAACTCTCCTTTCGGCCCCACATCCAATCACTTTCCAAAGCTTGCCGCCTCAACCTCCGCAACATCTCTAAACTACGTCCCTTTCTAACCAATGAAACCACAAAGCTCCTGATTCACTCCCTGGTTATCTCTCGCCTTGACTACTGCAACTCACTCCTCATTGGCTTACCTTTAAACAGACTATCTCCCCTTAAGCCCATCATGAATGCTGCTGCCAGACTCATCCACCTTACAAACCGCTCAGTGTCTGCTACCCCTCTCTGCCAATCCCTCCATTGGCTAACACTCGCCCAACGAATTAAATTCAAAATACTAACAAGTTACAAAGCCATCCACAACTCGGCCCCCAGCTACATCACTAACCTAGTCTCAAAATACCAACCTAATCGCCATCTCCATTCCTCCCAAGACCTCCTGCTCTCTAGCTCCCTCATCACCTCCTCCCATATCCTCCTCCAGGACTTCTCCCGAGCCTCGCCCATCCTCTGGAATTCCCTACCCCAATCTGTCAGACTGTCTCCAACTTTATCCACTTTTAGGCGATCCCTGAAAACTTTCCTCTTCAGAGAAGCCTATCCTGCCTCCTTCTAACAACTGCACTGATTTCTCCGTTACCTCATCCCCCACTGCTATTACCCTTTTGTATAACTTGACCCTCCCTCTTAGATTGTAAGCTCTAACGAGCAGGGCCCTCTGATTCCTCCTGTATTGAATTGTATTGTACTTGTACTGTCTGCCCTAATGTTGTAAAGCGCTGCGTAAACTGTCGGCGCTATACAAATCCTGTATAATAATAATAATAATATCTCATTTGTAACTGCAGGTTATCCTTATTATAAACTTACCTGTAGGCACAAAAGTCCAAAAAAAGAGCAATTTAAATCAAATAAAAGTGATATCATCAAATAACAGAGATATCAAAAAAGAACAGTGACATCATCAAATAACAGTGATATCAAAAAAGAACAGTGATGTCATCAAAAAGAACAGTGACATCGTCAAATAACAGTGACATCATCAAAAAAACAGTGATATCATGAAAAAAGAACAGTGATGTCATCAAAAAACTGTGATGTCATCAAATAACAATGACATCATCAAAAAGAATAGTGATACCATCAAATAACAGTGACATCATCAAATAACAATGACATCAAGAACAGTAAATACCTTTTTGTTCTAGGGAAAACTAAATGATGTAAGGAGAAATATTCCATAATAATTCCCCTCCAATGATACACAAACTGCAAAAGATAAATCAGGCAGATCTGTAACTGTTTACTACACTACATACACATAAATAAGGGATTTCATTAAAAAACAAATAACAAAAAAAAATCACACAGCCAGCCGGGTCTTACCAATATTGGTGACAGGATGGGGACAACATGGGAAGAGACTAGGGATGAGCTTCGTATTCGAGTCGAACCCATGTTCGACTCGAACATTGGCTGTTCGGTCGTTCGCCGAATTCCGAACATTATGGGCCGTTCGCGCCAAATTCGTGTGGCGCGTCACAGCCCATAATTCACTGCGGCATCGCAGTGCATTGCTTGCTGATGATTGGCCAAGCATGCACTATGACCCGCATGCTTTGCGAGCCAAGGAGGATTTGGCCAATTATGGCTCAGGGGATTTAGTACACGCCCCACACTATATTAGGCCGCCTGCACGGCGGCCCTGTGTAGTGTGTGTTCCGGCGTTGAAAGAGATAGACAGAGAGACAGTGTCATTTGATTTGAGTTAGATAGATTAGGCAGAACAGTCAGTCAGTTAGCTGCACTTACAGTTTATTGTGTATATATATGCATCCCAGGTGTTGCATATATATATATATACACTGTATTCAGTTTAGCTAGATCCGTTCCTGTTATCTTCTAGACTATTTACATTTAGTGCAGTGCGTCCTACTCACAGTGTTCAGCTAGATCCGTTCCTGTTATCTTCTAGACTATTTACATTTAGTGCAGTGCGTCCTGCTCACAGTGTTCAGCTAGATCCGTTCCTGTTATCTTCCTACTGACAGGCAGGCTTGTCTTGTTACAGTATATAAGGCTACCTGAAGAAAATTACTGGTGTTCTTTTGATCCTATTAGTACCACGGTCAGGCAGCTAGACTATTTACATTTAGTGCAGTGCGTCCTGCTCACAGTGTTCAGCTAGATCCGTTCCTGTTATCTTCCTACCGACAGGCAGGCTTGTCTTGTTACAGCATATAAAGCTACCTGAAGAAAATTACTGGTCTTCTTTTGATCCTATTAGTACCATGGTCAGGCAGCTAGACTATTTAAAGTTAGTGCAGTGCGTCCTGCTCACAGTGTTCAGCTAAACCTACAAGTTAGTGGGGTGCGTCCACCTCACAGTGTTCAGCTAAAGCTACCTGTAGAAGGTTGGTGGTGTTCTCATACTACAGGCAGGCAGTTGATTTTGCTAGCTGCAGTATATATATATATATATATATATATATATATATATCCCAGCTTAGTGCAGATACAGGCCATTAGTCATATGTCTGGAAGGCCAAGAAGGAGAGGCAGACAGTCACAAGCCAATAAGAGAGGGCAAGCAGGCTCTGTGTCTAGTGCTGGTCGTGGAGACGGTGCATCCTCATCAGCACGTGGCCATGGGACACGCTTGGCCTTTTTTTTGGCAGCTGGCCGTGTTGAGCCGCAACATGCGGAAGACTTGGTCGAGTGGATGACCAAGCCGTCCTCATCCTCCTCATCCTCTCTAACCCATGCCCAGGGTGCTTTGTCTGGCAAAGCAGCGGCCTCTTCCCTCAGCTCAATGTCATCAGTGACTCCTTCCCTAGCTCCACCATGTCCTCCTGAGGAGTCCCTCGAACTGTTTGACCACAGTGTTGGGTACATGCTCCAGGAGGATGCCCAGCGTTTGGAAGGCTCTGATGATGATACTGAGCTCGATGAAGGCAGTAACATGAGCACGGAGGTTCTGGGCGCCACCACCAGTGCCTAAGGCACAATTTTTCAGCCCCTGTTTAACAGGGGCGTGTAATTACAATTTTTGATGTAATACTTTGCAGCAGGGCTCGTTCCTGCATTCCAGCTAGAGTGTCTGTGAGGGGTTGCAGTGTTGTGGCACCAGCACCAGTGCCTAAGGCCCAATTTTTCTGCCCCTGTCTAACAGGGGCGTGTAATTACAATTTTTGATGCAATACTTTGCAGCAGGGCTCGTTCCTGCGTTCCAACTAGAGTGTCTGTAAGGGGTTGCAGTGTTGTGGCACCAGCACCAGTGCCTAAGGCCTAATTTTTCAGCTCCTGTTCAACAGGGGCATGTAATTACAATTCTTGATCTAATATTTCACAGCAGGGCCCTGTGAGGGCTTACAGTGTTGTGGCCACAGCAACACCTAAGGCCCAAATTTCTGCTGAGTATATAGGGCAGGACCCTACTTTCAAACATCTAACTTACAAACGACTCCTGATTGCAAACGGAAGGAGACAACAGGAAGTGAGATGAAATCTACCCCTAGGAAGGGAAATTCTCTCCTGTAAGAGTTAATATGGGAAAAAAATTCTCCTTTCCACTGATGCTTTCCAATCCTTGTTCCACAAAAAAACCCAAATTTTCAAAAAACATTTTTCATTGGGACAAAAAGTGAGGTGAAATCTTCTGAAGAGGAGGAAAGACAGCAAAACAAATGTCACAGGGGTGATAACCCTTCCCTATGTTTTCCAAAAAGCTTAAAAAAGATTTTTTGGCTGGAGCTAAACACGTTAAAAATGTACCCGTTCAAAATTACAAACAGATTCTACTTAACAACAAACCTACAGTCCCTGTCTTGTTTGCACCGCCTGTATACTGCTGTTCAGAGTATATAGGGCCTGGTGGCCCCACACCTTTCCTTATTTTAATTTGGGTGCGGGGTTCCCCTTAATATCCATACAAGACCCAAAGGGCCTGGTAATGGACTGGGGGGTACCCATGCCGTTTGTCTCACTGATTTTCATCCATATTGCCATGACCCGACATTACATTAAACCCGCAAGCAGTTTTAAATGAGATTTTTTCTTTTAAAAATGATATTTGGTGCAGGGACTGTTCTAAACACGGGAAACACACGTCACTTTACAGGCACACTATAGACACCCCCCAGGTACGATATTTAAAGGAATATTTCACTTTTTTTTTTTTACTTTAAGCATCATTAAAATCACTGCTCCCGAAAAAACGGACGTTTTTAAAAGTTTTTTTTGCATTGATACATGTCCCCTGGGGTAGGACCCGGGTCCCCAAACCCTTTTTAGGACAATACCATGCAAATTATCCTTTAAAATGAGCACTTTTGATTTTGAACGTTCGAGTCCCATAGACGTCAATGGGGTTCTAACGTTCGTGCGAACTTTCGGTCCGTTCGCAGGTTCTGGTGCGAACCGAACCGGGGGGTGTTCGGCTCATCCCTAGAAGAGACCCAGACATGAGGCATGCCCTAGGACTTTAATTGGTTAATCATTTTTTTGAGGATATCATATTCCCTTACTGGAATCAGTGGTGTATCCCGATTTGATGGTGACGCAGTTGTCTCCTTTGTTCACGGTGTCAGAGCCAGAAGCCAGAGAAACCAGGGACACATCTTCATTGATGGTGAGAGGACTGGACAGCTTGTTTAGAGCGATGTCATTGGTGGAGGTCTCGGAGTTGTACTCGGGGTGTTCAAAGACCTAGAAAAGTTTTTGTTAAGCATTTTTATAATTTTTTTAATAAATCAGAACTCATTTTCTAGAATATATGACTTCATTTTCTTATAAATGTAAATATGAGAAATGTGGCTTCAGATAGGTGCCATAGCGAGGAATAGAATGGTAATGGGAACAGCAGATACTTGGACAATCTTCTAAGAAGGCCTGGTGAGGTTGTGACTTTATATTGACCCTGGAAGTGGTGCAGATGTTCTACATATATTAAATACAACTTATAATGCTGAGTTTGTATATTATATACCACGTTGGGCTGACGAAATCCCCATTATAATTCTTGTTGCAAAAAGTCTTCTTTACCCAGAGATGCCGAACCAGAGCCCTCTGATGTGGCCTTCAACCTCCTGCTCTAGGATGGAGCCGGCGGTAGACATGTGCAATTCATTTTGTTCCAAATTCGTTTTTCAATGAAATTCGACAAATTAATTCATTCGGAAATATTCCAATTAGCAAAAAATGGTTTAACAATTTTTTCCGAAAAATTCGTAAATTCGAAATGTGAAAATCCAAAAATGTGAAAATTCGGAAATTTCGAAAATTCAGAAAATATGAAAATCCTAAAATAAGAATGAAAATCCGAATATTCAAAAGAATGAAAATCCGAAAATAAGAACGTAAATCCAAAAATTCGAAAACTTGAAACATGTCCAAAATAATAACTAACTAATAATAATAACTAATAAATTATAGGTATTGGAATTTCCTTTTTTTTTTTTTATTTGGCTGTTAGTGAACATAACGAATAAAAATTTATCCGAAGTTACGAATTATCCGAAATAATGAATGACGCATCTAAACGAATGAAACGTAATGAATTAAAAATAATTACATTTTTATATAAATATTTTTATATTTTATATTTATATATATATTTTTATATATATATATATATATATATATATATATATATATATAGAGATAGAGATAGAGATAGAGATAGAGATAGAGATAGAGATAGAGATAGAGATAGAGATAGAGATAGAGATAGAGATAGAGATAGAGATAGAGAGATAGATAGATAGATAGATTATTTCGCATGATTCGTAACTTCGGATAAATTCATATTCGTTATGTTCACTAACAGCCACATTTGAAAGGAAATTCCAATACGTAAAATGTAATAGTTAATTATTATTTGTTAGTTGGTTACTATTTCGGATTCTCAAATTCTTTGGTTTTCGAATTTTTGGATTTTCGAATTTTCGGATTTTCATTCAAAATTTAAGGATTTGATGGGCGCTGGTAGGCTGCATTGATGGGCGCTGGTAAGCTCCATTGATGGGCTCTGGTAGGCTGCATTTGATGGGCGCTGGTAGGATGTTTTGGATGGGTGCTGGTGAGGCTGCATTGATGGGCACTGGTGAGGCTGCATTGATGGGCGCTGGTGAGGCTGCATTGATGGGCACTGGTGAGGCTGCATTGATGGGCGCTGCTAGGCACCATTGATGTGCGCTGGTGAGGCTGCATTTGTTGGGCGCTGGTGAGCTGCATTTGATGGGCGCTGGTGAGCTGCATTTGATGGGCGCTGGTAGGGATGGATTTGCTGCTCATTAAAAAGGAGGGGTATACATGGGCAGGGCAAAGGGGGTGGAGCCAGGGGGGCAGAAAAATTAGGTTTCGCCTAGGGTGTCAAAAATCCTTGCACCAGCCCTGGTCCTGTGCGTCTCCGTTCACCATTTCAGATCCAATTACAGCCCTAATTTTTGGCTGAATTTGGACCTGAAACGGAACAAAAAGACGCACAGGAATTTGCACCGGAGCCGCAGTGGAGATATGTAAACCGGCTCCATAGAGAGCCGGTCAAAATCTCCTGCTATTGCGAATTGAATGTGGGGGGAAACCCTCATCCAATTCGCAAATAGTGTGAACCCGGCCTGACTCCTATAAATAAAACGGTTTCCAGCTAGTCCCCAAGAAAATACTTAACAAAAAAACATAGAAGACATAAAAGTGAAAAAAAAAAAAAAAAATGAATAAAAAAAAAAAAGTGTAATGCCGCGTACACACGGTAGGACTTTCCGGCAGGAAAAGTCTGACGGAAGCTTTTCATCGGACATTCCAATCGTGTGTAGGCCTCATCGGACTTTTTCTTTCTAAAAATCTGACGGACCTAGAAATAGAACATGTTTCAAATCTTTCCGACGGAACCAATTGCTGTCGGGAAAACCGATCGTCTGTATGCTGTTCCGACGGACCAAAAACGACGCATGCTCTGAAGCAAGTATGAGACGGCAGCTATTGGCTACTGGCTATTAAACTTCCTTTTTCTAGTCCCGTGGTACATGCTGTACATCACCGCGCTCTGGACGGTTGGACTTTGGTGTGATCGTGTGTAGGCACGGCAGTTTCAGCGGAACTCCGTCTGAAAGGCCTTCAGAGTTCATTCCGATGGAAAAAACGGTCGTGTGTATGCGAAATTAGGCAACAAGGTAAGGTGTGTTAACTGGAAATAGGTGAAAAGGTTAACCATTGACAGAAGAGGTATAAGATATAAACACCACCAAAAGAAAAGAAAAGAAAAGAAAAGAAAAGAAAAGAAAAGAACAGAAAAGAAAAGAAAAGAAAAAGAAAAGAAATAAATATATATATATACCGTATATACTCGAGTATAAGCCGAGTTTTTCAGCACATTTTTTTGTGCTGAAAATTCCCCCCTCGGCTTATACTCGAGTCCTCCTCTGCAGCCTAATCCGCCGGCGCTGTGATACATTCAGCCTATCTCGGACGGCCATGCAGTGTAACCAAGCGCCGCCTCCTCCTCCTCGTCCTCCGTGTCCTCCTCCGTGACGAAACACTGACTCGGTTTCCCAGCAGTGAGTCAGTGTTCAGCCTATCACAGACGAGGAGGACGAGGAGGAGGCGGCGCTTGGTTACACTGCATGGCCGTCCGAGATAGGCTGAACATTGACTTACTGCTGGGAAACCGAGTCAGTGTTCCGTCACGGAGGAGGACACGGAGGACAACGAGGAGGAGGAGGCGGCGCTTGGTTACACTGCATGGCTGCCAATTAGACTGAATGTATCACAGCGCCGGGGGAAAAGACTGCAGATGGGCACAGCGCCAGAAGATAACGCCGGAACAACGCCGATCAAGGTACTTGAGGCTGAAGCATGAGGCTGAGGCATGAGGTATGAGGTTGAGGCATGAGGTTAAGGCATGAGGCAAGAGTCATGAGGTTGAGGCACGAGGCATGAGGCAGAGGCATGAGGCAGAGGCATGAGGCATGAGGCTGAGGCATGAGGCATGAGGCTGAGGCATGAGGCAGAGGCATGAGGCTTGCAGATGGACACAGTGACACTGCAGATGGGCATTGTTGACCCTCTTTTCCACAGTAGCTGCAGCATTCCCACCCTCGGCTTATACTTGAGTCAATAAGTTTTCCCATTTTTTGTGGTAAAAGTAGGTGCCTCGGCTTATATTCGGGACGACTTATACTTGAGTATATACGGTATATACCATTGATTGCAAACTCTACAACTTTCACAAAATCTTATAAAGCACAAAATAAAAAAAAAAATCCCAGTGGTGATTAAATGCCACCAACAAGAGAAAGCTCTACTTGACTAAAAACAATATTATAAAAATGTCATTGGGGTACAGTTTTCCATGAGTAATTGGCATTCAAAGTGTGAGAGCGCTGAAAGCTGAAAATTGGCCTGGGCAGGAAGGGGGTGAAAGTGTCCGGTATTGAAGTGGATAAAATACATAAAAAGCTCCTCTCAGTAATCAGAACTTACCCGAGCATTCCTCAAGCTCTTGCTTTGGATCCCAAAACATGAATCAGGAAGACGTACAACACTGGAATTTCTGGATGGAAGAGAAAACACAAATGTTACCTACTGTGAGGATTAGGAGTCTTATCATTTTTAGATATTCTTGGCCTGGTCTGGACTTCCCAGAACCTACTACCAAAAGCCATGAAGTGTATTCTATACACCAGGGAGGTGCGGTGAGGTGAGTGGCTGGTGAGGGCACTGGCTGGTATCAGAGCCAGATACACACGGGTTACATACGCCGCCACCGTCAGAGCGAGAGCAATAATTCTAGCACTAGACCTCCTCTGTAACTCTAACCTGTAAACATTTTAAAGCGTCACCTATTGAGATTTTTAAGTACAGTGGAACCTTGGTTAACGAGTAACGAGCGTTTTGAAAGACGAGCAACATTTTTTAAAATTCTGACTCGGTTTGCGAGTGTTGTTTTGCAAAACGAGCAGAATTCAAGCCAATGGGGTGTGCAGTACCGCATTTGGCCAGAGGTGCGGGGGGGGGTCGCCGTTGACACTCGGAATGGTTCGGAGCCGTTCGGAGCCGTACAGAATTACTCAGAACCACTCAGAAATACTCGTAAACACTCGGAAATTCCCCATTTCCGAGTGTTTCTGAGCCTTTCCGAGGCTTTCCAAGTACAGCCGAGCTGTCCCCGAGTATTTCCGAGGCTCTCCGGCGCCCCCCCACCTCTGGCCACATGCGATATTGCATGCAATAGAAGTCAATGCGGAACGAATTATCTTTGTTTCCATTGACTGCTATGGGGGAACTCGCTTTGATTCGCGAATGCTTTGGATTCCTGGAACGGATTAGGCTCGTAATCCAAGGTTCCACTGTACTGAAGTTTGGCGCCATTCCACAAGTGTGCGCAATTTTAAAACGTGACGCGATGGGTATCATTTTACTCGGCGTAACATTATCTTTCATAGTATATAAACCAGAGGCTCTGGATGGACAGTTGGATGAATGGTTCTGTATTTAGGATGTATCCTGTCTATAAACCAGAGGCTCTGGATGGACAGTTGGATAAATGGCTCTATATTTAGGACGTATCCGGTCTATAAACCAGAGGCTATGGATGGACAGTTGGATAAATGGCTCTATATTTAGGACGTATCCGGTCTATAAACCAGAGGCTATGGATGGACAGTTGGATAAATGGCTCTATATTTAGGATGTATCCGGTCTATAAACCAGAGGCTATGGATGGACAGTTGGATAAATGGCTCTATATTTAGGATGTATCCGGTCTATAAACCAGAGGCTATGGATGGACAGTTGGATAAATGGCTCTATATTTAGGACGTATCCGGTCTATAAACCAGAGGATCTGGATGGACAAATTACCAGTGAAGCATTGGAGTGAACACTGACTTTGTAGGAGAATATTATCATTTAAGACTCACGTGACTTTGCAGCGGGCAGGAGTGACAACCCAGTGATCGTTTATAAGGGAACCACCGCAAAAGTGGGATTCTTCGCTGATCTGTGGAAGAAGAATCATGAAGTCATTGTTTTATATACAGACCACTTCACCTACCCCATGGAGAAAAGGACCCGCCATTCTGGACTCCAAAACTTTCCTTTAGCTTAGGATCACATAACTACAGTGCCTTGAAAATGTATTCATACCCCTTGAAATTTTCCACACTTTGTCATGTTACAACCAAAAACGTAAATGTATTTTATTGGGATTTTATGTGATAGACCAACACAAAGTGGCTCATAATTGTGAAGTGGAAGGAAAATGATAAATGGTTTTCAAATTTTTTTACAAATAAATATTGAAAAAGTGAGGCGTGCATTTGTATTCAGACCCCTTTTTTTTCTGATACCCCTAACTAAAAACTATTGGAACCAATTGCCTTCAGAAGTCACCTAATTAGTTAATAGAGTCCACCTGTGTGTAATTTAATCTCAGTATTTATAGTATTTATAATACAGCTGTTCTGTGAAGCCCTCAGAGGTTTGTTGGAGAACCTTAGTGAACAAAAAGCATCATGAAGGCCAAGAAACACACCAGACAGGTCAGGGATAAAGTTGTGGAGAAGTATAAAGCAGGTTTAGGTTATAAAAAAATCTCCCAAGCTTGGAACATCTCACGGAGCTCTGTTCAATCCATCATCGGAAAATGGAAAGAGTATGGCCCAACTGCAAACCTACCAAGACATGGCCGTCCACCTAAACTGACCGGCCGGGCAAGGAGAGCATTCATCAGAGAAGAGCCAAGAGGTCCATGGTAACTCTGGAGGAGCTGCAGAGATCCACAACTCAGGTGGGAGAATCTGTCCACAGGACAACTATTAGTCGGGTTCTCCACAAATCTGCCCTTTATGGAAGAGTGACAAGAAGAAAGACATTGGTGAAAGAAACTCATAAGAAGTCCCCTTTGCGGTTTGGCAGAAGCCATGTGGAGGACACAGCAAACATGTGGAAGAAGGTGCTCTGGTCAGATGAGACCAAAATTGAGCTTTTTGGCCCAAAAGCAAAATGCTATGTATGGCAGAAACTAATACTGCACATCACCCTGAACACACCATCCCCACCTTGAAACATGGTGGTGGCAGCATCATGTGGTGGGGATGCTTTTCTTCAGCAGGGACAGGGAAGCTGGTCAGAGTTGATGGGAAGATGGATGGAGACAAATACAGGACAATCTTAGAAGAAAACCTGTTAGAGTCTACAAAAGACTTGAGACTGGGGCTGAGGTTCACCTTCCAGCAGGACAACGACCCGAAACATACAGCCAGAGCTACAATGGAATGGTTTAGATCAAAGCATATTCATGTGTTATAATGGCCCAGTCACAGTCCAGACCTAAATCACATTGAGAATCTGTGGCAAGACTTGAATATTGCTGTTCACAGTCGCTCTCCATCCAATCACAGAGCTTGAGATATTTTGCAAAGAAGAATAAGCAAAAATGTCCCTCTCTAGATGTGCAAAGCTGGTAAAGACATCCCCAAAAAGACTTGCAGCTGTAATTGCAGAGAAAGGGGGTTCTACAAAGTATTGACTCCGGGGGGGCGCCATACAAATGTCCCCCACACTTTTCACATATTTATTTGTAAAAAAATTATGTGCCACTTTGTGTTGGTCTATCACTTGAAATCCCAGTAAAATACATTTACGTTTTTGGTTGTAACATGACAAAATGTGGAAAATTTCGAGGGGTATGAATACTTTTTCAAGGCACTGTAATTATCTAGGCAGTCAGACATGCTGCTAACACTGGCAGAAATCCAAAGCAGCACCTTCAGCCCTCCTATTGGTTATATGTATCTATACCAGCAAGACTGTATTCTTTTCTTGGAATATAGAGAGGTTTTGCCATTGGGAATAGGAGAAAGCTTCTCCACATATCTTCACTCTTTGATGTTTGGCAGGCGTCTACCTTCTCAGTTTGCCAACGGCTCATCTCCTAGGTACTTCTAGTGCCATCTTATGCCCCTTGACATTCTTTGGCATGACACATTTTCTCACCTACCCCTCCACCCCTTTACTGAAGGTGAGCATTGAAGAAGGTCACAAGGGAGATTCTAGAGAGCAGGAGGTCTTGGGATTATTGGAGAGGATGGCTTGAGTGATATATTGAGACAAGACTGGAGATGTTAATTGGGTTGTGGATGGCTTGGTATGTTGTTGTTAGCATTTAGAATTTTTTTTTTGTTAGGGAATTGACAGAGAGGGGTGAAGGGCACTACATGGAAGCCAGTGGAGGGATTGGCAGAGAGGGGTGGAGGACACTGAATGAAAGCCAGTGGAGGGATTGGTGGAGAGGGGTGGAGGACACTGAATGGAAGCCAGCGGAGGGATTGGCAGAGAGGGGTGGAGGACACTGAGTGGAAGCCAGTGAAGGGGCTGACAAAGAGCGGTGGAGGACACTGAATGGAAGCCAGCGGAGGGATTGGCAGAGAGGGGTGGAGGACACTGAGTGGAAGCCAGTGAAGGAGCTGACAAAGAGGGGTGGAGGACACTGAATGGAGGCCGTTGGAGGGATTGGCAGAGAGGGGTGGAGGACACTGAATGGAAGCCAGTGGAGGGGTTGGCAGAGAGGGGTGGAGGACACTGAATGGAAGCCAGTGGAGGGGTTGGCAGAGAGGGGTGGAGGACACTGAATGGAAGCCAGTGAAGGAGTTGACAAAGAGGGGTGGAGGACACTGAATGGAGGCCATTGGAGGGATTGGCAGAGAAAAGTGGCAGACATGGAATGGAAGCCAGTGGAAAGATTGGCAGAGACCCTGAGAAGCTGGTAAGCGAAATGACCATGGGAATAGCTATCATGAGAGACTAAAGGGAGGATCGCCTATGCTGAGGCAGTCGTATGAGAAGGGAGCTTGCAATAGTCAAGGTGAGTGATAACAAGGGAGTGAATGAGTAGCTTAGCGGTTTCATTGGCTGAGAAGGGGCAGATTTTGGAGATAATGTTGAGGTGAAGTCTACAAAGTTAGGACAGTGATTGGATTCTGGGCTGAAAGGACAGGTCAGAGTCCAGAATGTCACATAGCACCCTGCCATGAGTGGGGGGACTCAAATATTATTGATCTTTATTGAAAATAAGGGAGGTGGGCATGGGTGGGGGAAGGGTGGGCGAGAATTATGAGCTCAGTTTTAGAAAGATTGAGTTTGAAGAAGTGGTGTGGTGTGATACTGATTTGTCAGTTAGTAAGTTAGTAATGTGAGAGGAGACTGAAGGGGTGCGGTGGGGAGTAGAGAGATAGATTTGGGTGTCATTAGCATAGAGCTGGTACTGGGAGCCGTAGAAGGTTATCAAATGACAAAATGAGGAGGTGTGGATAGAGAAGAGAAGGGTTCCAGGGACAGAGCCTTGGGGGACCCCTACAGAAAGGAGTGATTGTACCTGAATAGACACCTGCCATGGCCTAGAATTATGGACGGTATTTTCACTATTCACAAGCCTTTCGTAATTGGAGATAAAGGGCCTGATGACAGGAAAGCCGAAACCTGAGAAAATAAACACATTCCTATAATAACTGCCAGTAATACATTGTTACACACTACCATATAATAGAACGCAACATCTATATACTGTATATGTATAGTTTCGCGCTCAGGTGTAAATATGGCTGCCGCCTCCCCTGGAACCTTCACCACGTGAAGTAGAGTGCAATATAAAGAGGTAGGTGGCACTGCCAAGAGACTTAGTAATAGATTAACCAAAGAGATTCTGAAAATGTGCTAAAGTGCATGTGCAAGTGCAAATTGTTACCAAGACTCCAAATGATCCCATTGTGCCAAAAACTTCATCAATAAAAATAAAGAGTAAAAAGTGGTTTTCAAAAATGCAAATAGTGTTATGTGCCAAAAAAAATCTTCATCCGTAAACATAATAAAGTGCTGATAATGTGAAATTTCAGTTTTTCCTTTTTAATAAATCTGCAAAAATGTCAAAAATTCTGTGTTTTTCTGTCAATATGGGGGGCTGTGTGTACAATATGGGGTGCTGTGTGTACAATATGGGGTGCTGTGTGTACAATATGGGGGGCTGTGTGTACAATATGAGGTGCTGTGTGTACAATATGGGGTGCTGTGTGTACAATATGGGGTGCTGTGTGTACAATATGGGGGGATGTGTGTACAATATGGGGCGCTGTGTGTACAATATGGGGTGCTGTGTGTACAATATGGGGGGCTGTGTGTACAATATGGGGCGCTGTGTGTACAATATGGGGTGCTGTGTGTACAATATGGGGTGGTGTGTGTACAATATGGGGTGCTGTGTGTACAATATGGGGTGGTGTGTGTACAATATGGGGTGCTGTGTGTACAATATGGGGGGGCTGTGTGTACAATATGAGGTGCTGTGTGTACAATATGGGGTGCTGTGTGTACAATATGGGGTGCTGTGTGTACAATATGGAGGGCTGTGTGTACAATATGGGGTGCTGTGTGTACAATATGGGGGGCTGTGTGTACAATATGGGGTGATGTGTGTACAATATGAGGTGCTGTGTGTACAATATGGGGGGCTGTGTGTACAATATGGAGTGCTGTGTGTACAATATGGGGTGTTGTGTGTACAATATGGGGTGCTGTGTGTACAATATGGGGTGCTGTGTGTACAATATGGGGGCTGTGTGTACAATATGGGGTGCTGTGTGTACAATATGAGGTGCTGTGTGTACAATATGGGGGGCTGTGTGTACAATATGGGGTGCTGTGTGTGCAATATGGGGTGTTGTGTGTACAATATGAGGTGCTGTGTGTACAATATGGGGGGCTGTGTGTACAATATGGGGCGCTGTGTGGACAATATGGGGCGCTGTGTGTACAATATGGGGCGCTGTGTGTACAATATGGGGTGCTGTGTGTACAATATGGGGTGCTGTGTGTACAATATGGGGGGCTGTGTGTACAATATGGGGGGCTGTGTGTACAATATGGGGCGCTGTGTGTACAATATGGGGGGCTGTGTGTACAATATGGGGCGCTGTGTGTACAATATGGGGTGCTGTGTGTACAATATGGGGGGATGTGTGTACAATATGGGGTGCTGTGTGTACATTAATGAGGAAAAAAATGAACTTAAATGATTTTAGCAAATGGCTGCAATATAACAAAGAGTGAAAAATTTAAGGGGGTCTGAATACTTTCCGCCCCCACTGTATATAACTCATTGGGAGTGCACTAAAAGTTCTCACAGCATTAGTTCATCTAGCTACTTGCTTAGTTAGAATAACATGATCCACAGGAGGACAAACGGACTACCATGCCCCCAGTGGTCAAAGTGGAGAACTTCCAGACACGTCTGCCCACTATATCAAATACAGATACTACCTTGTAAAACGATGAAAGTTATATGCAATAATCGCTATGTACCAAAATCTTCATCCATAAACAAACTATTGAAGTGCTAGTAAAGGAAATATATGTGTATAAAAAGCAACACAAAATAAATGTGTAATATCCTGTAATAGTCCAAAGTGACTTGTGCAATCAATGTCCATAAACGTGACTCTCCAAAGTGACCGGTGCCGAATTCCACAGTGACTGTATACGACAGATTGGTCACAACTGTGCAAAAAGTGATCAACACTCGTGCTCCCCTCTCAGGTTCCACAATCAACAGATAGCTGCACCCCTACAGGGGTAAGACGCATGTAGTCAGATCAGCCTTTGTTCCAGGTATCCAATGCAGGGATCTCTTCCATGGAGTGTTAAATCACGGGATATCAGCATGTGGATGAATGAAAAGGAGGGACACTCATAGTGTAAATGTCCAGTCCTTCCCATAAGATAATAACATCATCTATGTATCTTCAGTAGAATATTAATTGTGGTCGTTCACTCTCATAGATGTGTTCCTCCTCCTACATGTTCATAAAAAGGTTGGCGACACTGGGAGCCTAACAAGCTCCCATTGCCACCCCCTTAGTCCGAACATGATAGTTCTTTTTGTACCAAAAATAGTTACTCCCCATAGCCATTTTGAGACCCTCAAGAATCAACCCAATCTGTTCTTGGTCTCTGTATGAAGGGCTCATCCCTACATACAGTATGTTACAATGAGCCACAAACATACAATGCGTGTACTCACCATATTCTCCGCTGAGCAGGACCAGGCAGGACAGGACCCTCAGGATTGACATTTTCTGCTATTCTTGGCTATGATGAGAATTGTAAGGTCTGTACAGCTTACATACACTCAGTCAGCCAATCAGGGGAGAGCTCCAGGCTTGCTATAAGGACAATTTTCGTACACCTATCCGGATACCTTGAGCAAATTTGGCAAACCTGCTATGGAAGAAAAGATATAAGGAATCAGGTGTGACAGGAGAAGGTTACTTGTAAAGACTATCACTGAGTTTTGAAATCCCAGATTATTCCATTTATCACAGTACATCAATTCCATATTATTATCACACAGGATTTATATATTGCCAAGATTTGTCAGGGCACTTTACAAAATGGGGACAGGATAGGCCTCTTTGAAGGGAAGGGTTTTCAAAAACCACCTCCAGGAGAACAGAGTAGGAGATAATCAGACAGACTGGGGTAGGGAGTTCCAGAAAATGGGAAAGGCTCTGGAGAAGTTCTGGAAATGGCCATGTGAAGATTTAACAAGGAATACAGACAGCAGAAGGGTCTTGGGTGAAGCAAAGGGAATGGTTTGGTTGGAATTGTGATGTAGCCGGGTGCAGAGTTGTGGACAGCTTTGAAGGTTGTTTTTAGTATCTTGACCTTTATTAGTTGGGTGAGCGTAAGCCAATGTAGGGATTGGCAGAGAGGGGTGGTGGACACTGAATGACTGGTAAGATGGTGAGTCTGGCAGCAGCATTCATGATGAACTGAAGAGGTGGAAACCAATGTCTTTCTTCTTGTCACTCTTCCATAAAGGGCAGATTTGTGGAGAACACGACTAATAGTGGTCCTGTGGACAGATTCTCCCACCTGAGCTGCGGATCTCTGCAGCATTTCTTTGCTACTTTGTGTTGGTCTATCACATAAAATCCCAATAAAATAAATTCACGTTTTTGGATGTAACATGACAAACTGTGGAAAATTTCAAGGGGTATGAATACATTTTCAAGGCACTGTAAGTTAATGATATGCCTGTATTAGAACCGCACCTATTTAAATAAATGCCCTACCCTTAATTTAAGTTTAATTTAGTACCTTAATTTTTTTTTTTGCAATTTCACGGGAGTGAGTCATTTTTAGGCTTGACATGTTTGGTATCTATTTACTCGGTGCAACCCCATATTTTATATATTACCAAAAAATTGGGTATCATATTGTGTTTGCTTGCACTGAAAATATGCATTGGATAAAATTTTTTTTTTTTTCATTTTGGATAGAGAAAGGGAGAATTTTTTTTTTGCCATCTGTGTCCCATTGCAGAGATTTCCCTTCACTATTATCTCATGGGATAATTGGAGAAAATGTGTCATCTGATTCAATTATCTCATGAAATATTCTTTCTTGAATTGAGCCCACCCATAACCAAACAGGACATGAGAGGAAATCCCTGTAAATTAAGGGAAATTCTTGGGGGGGGAGCAGGTCACCAGAACTAGTGTCCCCATCAGAAGATTTCCCCTCTATGACATCCCAAAATTTGGGATTTCCTTCACTTTCAATGACAATGGTAAACAGGACTAATAGAGAGGGGAATCTCCGTAAAGCGGTGTTCCAACCTGGGGAAAAAAAAATAAAAATCAGCAGCTACAAATACTGTAGCTGCTAACTTTTAATATAAGGACACTTACCTGTCTAAAGAGCCCGCCATGTAGGCACCACAGCTGATTTTCGGCTCTTGGGTGCTGCGCTGCCGCCATTCATGGTGGGGGAAATCAGCAGTGAAGCCTTTCGGCTTTACAGCTTGTTGCCTACCATGCATGCGCAAAGCTGTGCTTTCTAACTGACCCGGCGGCAGAGGAAGGAGGAGGGGGGCCTAACTTCTGAGGGATGTCACCGCGGCCCAGTATCCCAGAAGTGGGGATGGGTACCTGTCAAAAACAGGTACCCTTTCCCCTCTCCCCCCTGAAAGGGGGAGGAGGAAGATCAGCGGAGCTTCCACTTTTAGGTGGGTACACAGACAGCAATACAAACTGAAAAGGGTTGTAAACCCTCTCCACTCTATCCAAAAGTAAAAAAGTTTTGCCTTTAGTAATACTTTAATCTTCTGGTGGAGATTTGTGCATTTTATAATAAATAGTATATAGACTACTGAGGAGTTTTAAAACACAGGTAAAAGATAAGAAAACATGTCAAGAAACAAAAAAATGAAATATAATATAGAGGGGGGTGTCCGCCATGGTAGAAAATTGCACCTCGATTCTTGAATTTCTTTCCAGGTCAGCCTGATTGCTCCATCCTTCTATCCAACCTCCCTGCTACACAAAACACACCAGCCTCTGCCAACATGGCAAAACAAATACTGCTGTCCCTGCACAGGAAATCCAACAAGATTTATAACTTACATTCCCCCACATGCAAACATAAATAGGCCAAGTAGAAGAAGAGCTGGTTGATGCTTACAAGGCACAAGCTCATTAGATAAGTGGGCATAGGGATAAAATTGCTGATCTTGAGGACAAATCAAGAAGAAACCTTAAATTCAAGGTCATACCAGAGGCGATAACCCAGACTGAACTGATTCCAAATCTTCAGTTGTTCTATGACATCATTCTACATTTGAGCTCTCCCCAGGAACTTACCATTGATGGGGCACACAGAATTGTTAAGCCTGAACATATCCCACCTGCGCTCCCAAGAGATGGACTAGTTAGAGAACATTTCTTCCACATAAAAGATCGACTCCTGTCCACCTCCAGGAAAACTCGTAAACTCCCAAAGCCATAGAAACATCTCTGTATGTTCAGATATTTCTGCATCTACCGCATTGAGAAACAGAAACCATTCAAATGTGTAACAAACGATCTCTGGGGGCAGAAGACTTCCTACAAATGGGAATATCCACCTAAGCTGCTTATCTCTCATCAAAATAAAATCCTACCCTTAATGACTCCGAATGATGGCATCTCCTGCCTCAGTGTATAGGGTCTATTGCAGGATTCTTCTTCTCCCCCACCAACAGGCAAAGCTCCAGCCTCCTACAATTCTAATAATTGGTCAGAAGTCCCCAAAACGTAATGCTATTCACCCTCCTGCCTTACGTTTCTCACTCACCAGTCAGCAGCTTTCCGTATAATGGGTGGGGAGATTGGGATACCTCTTGTTCAGGTGTTATTTTTCCACCCCTTCAGAAGGAGGACACTTACCACACGCCCATTGTGTATTTTATTAGTTCATTGTTCATTACTGTTTCATGATGTTCTGCATTGTTTGTTCAAATCATTCCAATCTCATCACTGATTTACGTATATTGACTCTCTTGGTTCTTTATGTCCTTTATAAGCATATTAGCTTGATATATTTTTCTTTGTACATGGAGCCCATGGAGAACCTTCTAAGAATCACAGACATTATCCAAAATGGTTGAAATAACATTTATAAATGCTATGGGACTTAGGACAAAACTTTACTCCTTTGTTTTGATCAGACTGGAGATGGATGAGAACACCTGTTTGAATCCTATTGCTACTTCTGTCCGCATTAGGGAGATTCCCTATCATTAAAGGTGAAAGTAAAAGAAAATCCTAAACTTTGGGTTATTCCCCAGAACAGTATCAAGGGGAAATCTTTTCCGACGGGGACACTAGTTCTGCTGGGAGGAGGGGGGCTATGTATTCCCTTAATTAGCAGGGATTTCCTCACTTTGGAGGGATTCCTCTCACTTCCTGTTTTGGCTATGGGACAGAAAGTGAAGGTAAATCTCCCCAATGGGACACGGATGGCAAAAATCTGATCTGGTCTATAACCATTCCTTACTCTATCCAATGTAAAATGTAGTGCAAATCCCAAGCTGGTACCACTGTTTGTCAAAGTTTCTACTCCCTACTAGGTGCATGGGAGCCAGGCCACAGCAGTTTCTCAGTCTCTCTACACCAGTGGTTCTCAACTCCAGTCCTCGGGACCCACCAACAGGCCAGATTTTAAGTATTACCTTGGGGAGTTGCAGACTAGAATACTGCAATCACTGAGCAGCAAGTGATATCACCTGTGATGTATTTCAGCTATCTTGCAAACCTGGCCTGTTGGTGGGTCCTGAGGACTGGAGTTGAGAACCACTGCTCTACACAATAACCAAACAGAAGTTTCTTTTCTGGGTTTATTGGTTGAAGAACTTGGGATAATGCAGAGCTAATGCAAAGTAGAAAACACCCTCTAGTGGATTTAACTTTTTCAAAGTAGGCCTAGAGTAAGAGGATGTGGACAAACAGCTTCAGATTCACAATAGAAACAGACCAGAAACAGCAAATATGTACCAATCACTAGGGATGAGCTTCGAGTTCGAGTCGAACTCATGTTCTACTCGAACATTGGCTGTTCGCAAGTTCGCCGAACAGCGAACAATTTGGGGTGTTCGTGGCAAATTCGAATGCCGCGGAACACCCTTTAAAAGTCTATGGGAGAAATCAAAAGTGCTAATTTTAAAGGCTTATATGCAAGTTATTGTCATAAAAAGTGTTTGGGGACCCGGGTCCTGCCCCAGGGGACATGGATCAATGCAAAAAAAAGTTTTAAAAACGGACGTTTTTTCAGGAGCAGTGATTTTATTAATGCTTAAAGTCAAACAATAAAAGTGTAATATCCCTTTAAATTTCGTACCTGGGGGGTGTCTATAGTATGCCTGTAAAGGGGCGCATGTTTCCTGTGTTTAGAACAGTCTGACAGCAAAATGACATTTGGAAGGAAAAAACTCATTTAAAACTACCCGCGGCTATTGCATTGCCGACAATACACATAGAAGTTCATTGATAAAAACGGCATGGGAATTCCCCACAGGGGAACCCCGAACCAAAATAAAAAAAAAAAATGATGTGGGGGTCCCCCTAAATTCCATACAAGGCCCTTCAGGTCTGGTATGGATATTAAGGGGAACCCCAGCCAAAATTGAAAAAAAAAATTGACGTGGGGTTCCCCCTAAATTCCATACCAGACCCTTCAGGTCTGGTATGGATTTTAAGGGGAACCCCGCGCCAAAAAAAAAAAAAAAAAACGGCGTGGGGTCCCCCTAAAAATCCATACCAGACCCTTATCCGAGCACGCAACCTGGCAGGCCGCAGGAAAAGAGGGGGGGACGAGAGTGCGGCCCCCCCCCCCTCCTGAACCGTACCAGGCCACATGCCCTCAACATTGGGAGGGTGCTTTGGGGTAGCCCCCCAAAACACCTTGTCCCCATGTTGATGAGGACAAGGGCCTCATCCTCACAACCCTGGCCGGTGGTTGTGAGGGTCTGCGGGCGGGGGGCTTATCGGAATCTGGAAGCCCCCTTTAACAAGGGGACCCCCAGATCCCGGCCCCCCCCCTGTGTGAAATGGTAAGGGGGTACTTACCCCTACCATTTCACTAAAAAACTGTCAAAAATGTTAAAAATGACAAGAGACAGTTTTTGACAATTCCTTTATTTAAATGCTTCTTCTTTCTTCCTTCATCTTCTTCTGGTTCTTCTGGCTCTTCTGGTTCTTCCTCCGGCGTTCTCGTCCAGCATCTTCTCCGCGGCGTCTTCTATCTTCTTCTCCTCGGGCCGCTCCACACCCATGGCATGAGGGGGGAGGCTCCCGCTCTTCTCTTCATCTTCTTCTCTTCTTCATCTTCTTCTTCTTCTTCCTTCTTCTCTTCTTCTCTTCTTCCTGTCTTCTCCGGGCCGGTCCGCAGCCATGCATGGAGGGAGGCTCCCGCTGTGTGACGGCGTCTCTTCGTCTGACGGTTCTTAAATAACGGGGGGCGGGGCCACCCGGTGGCCCCGCCCCCCTCTGACACACGGTGACATGACGGGACTTCCCTGTGGCATTCCCCGTGACGTCACAGGGAAGTCCCTCAAGTCACCGTGCGTCAGAGGGGGGCGGGGTCACCGGATGGCCCCGCCCCCCGTTATTTAAGAACCGTCAGACGAAGAGACGCCGTCACACAGCGGGAGCCTCCCTTCATGCCACAGCATGGCTGCGGAGCGGCCCGGAGAAGACAGGAAGAAGAGAAGAAGGAAGAAGAAGAAGATGAAGAAGAAGATGAAGAAGAGAAGAAGATGAAGAGAAGAGCGGGAGCCTCCCCTCATGCCATGGGTGCGGAGCGGCCCGAGGAGAAGAAGATAGAAGACGCCGCGGAGAAGATGCTGGACGAGAACGCCGGAGGAAGAACCAGAAGAGCCAGAAGAACCAGAAGAAGATGAAGGAAGAAAGAAGAAAGAAGAAGCATTTAAATAAAGGAATTGTCAAAAACTGTCTCTTGTCATTTTTAACATTTTTGACAGTTTTTTAGTGAAATGGTAGGGGTAAGTACCCCCTTACCATTTCACACAGGGGGGGGGCCGGGATCTGGGGGTCCCCTTGTTAAAGGGGGCTTCCAGATTCCGATAAGCCCCCCGCCCGCAGACCCTCACAACCACCGGCCAGGGTTGTGAGGATGAGGCCCTTGTCCTCATCAACATGGGGACAAGGTGTTTTGGGGGGCTACCCCAAAGCACCCTCCCAATGTTGAGGGCATGTGGCCTGGTACGGTTCAGGAGGGGGGGGGGCCGCACTCTCGTCCCCCCCTCTTTTCCTGCGGCCTGCCAGGTTGCGTGCTCGGATAAGGGTCTGGTATGGATTTTTAGGGGGACCCCACGCCGTTTTTTTTTTTTTTTTTGGCGCGGGGTTCCCCTTAAAATCCATACCAGACCTGAAGGGTCTGGTATGGAATTTAGGGGGAACCCCACGTCAATTTTTTTTTTTAATTTTGGCTGGGGTTCCCCTTAATATCCATACCAGACCTGAAGGGCCTTGTATGGAATTTAGGGGGACTCCCACATCATTTTTTTTTTTTAATTTTGGTTCGGGGTTGCCCTGTGGGGAATTCCCATGCCGTTTTTATCAATGAACTTCTATGTGTATTGTCGGCAATGCAATAGCCGCGGTAGTTTTAAATGTGTTTTTTCCTTCAAAATGTCACTTTGCTGTCAGACTGTTCTAAACACGGGAAACATGCGCCCCTTTACAGGCATACTATAGACACCCCCCCCGGTATGAAATTTAAAGGGATATTACACTTTTATTGTTTGACTTTAAGCATTATTAAAATCACTGCTCCTGAAAAAACGGCCGTTTTTAAAACTTTTTTTTGCATTGATTCATGTCCCCTGGGGGAGGACCCGGGTCCCCAAACACTTTTTATGACAATAACTTGCATATTAGCCTTTAAAATTAGCACTTTTGATTATTCATGTTCGTGTCCCATAGACTTTAACGGCGTTCGCGTGTTCGAACGAATTTTTTTCCTGTTCGCATGTTCTGGTGCGAACCGAACAGGGGGGTGTTCGGCTCATCCCTACCAATCACAAATAGAGGACAACAAAGCAACAGTCTCTCCAGAATCTCTCAGGTGTTTACTCACTGTGTCCCTGTATGCATGGATCCTTCTTTCCAGCATCAACCAGACTTTGCACCATGAGCCTCCTGGCCAGATCCTCGGTGGACTCTACTCCAGACTGTTACTGCAGCTTCAGCAATCAGCCCCCCCAGCTCTCCCTGAGCTGGGGCAGTGTTTAAACTGTCCCTACCTGATAGTCCAGGAAGGGAGACAGCCCCTCCAGGCTGGGTCTCTCGCCACCAGACAAATGATCTCGCTGTTCTAGGTCCCAAACTATTTATGCACACCTCAGCCCCCTGCTGGTCACCATTCTGACCAGGGATTGGCTGACGTAGCATAAATATTCTTGCTGCCTATTTGGTTACTTCACACCTATGTCCCAGAACTGCCCAGAGAGTTCTGGAATGTAGGGAAGAACAATGAAACCTGCAACCTGTGGAATGTAGAACAGCCAAAAGCAATTAACCTGCTCTACTGGCTATGGAGGAACCAAAAACGAAATTTACCTAACTCTTCTAACTAGGAGGCAAAAAAAAAAAACACAATATGGTGGTTAAATCTCCACTCTCACAACCACACTTAAAGGACTTCATTGGCATTTAAATTAATTCTTAATGGGATACCAATTCCTTATCCAACGTTTCTCATGACTGAAGAAGGCTCATAATAAGCTTATGGAGTCTACACCTACAGTAAGGCCTGGTGAGCTTTGGTAAGCCAACACAATCCCTACTCTTCTTCATAAAACAGAACATGTGCACACCGAGTAAAAGGTCTGACTACTACATTAGAGAAGTCACTGCGGTGGGCACATCACAGACTTTTCAGGTGGCAAAATAAATTTGGATCTCTTATGGCCAATAAATGTAACCCTAGACCCCATGTTCCAGCATTACCTAGACTTAAAGTGGAAGTAAAGTCAAAACCTAACTAACTCTAATCCTACTCGCAGCCACATTCTAAGCCTAATCTATCTGGCCCTGTAAAGCAAAAATCCCTATACTTACCTATTCTGCAGATGCTATGATCCCAGCATCAGCTGTCAGCGGTGGCTTCAGTGTGCTGGAGAGGCAGTCAACAATGGAAGCCCCATAGTAGGTCTATGGGTGACGTCACTTCCCAGGCATTTTACAGCCATTGTCGGTTTTTCTCCTGCACACAGCATCCGCCGCTGAAGACTGGGCCGGAGCGACTGCAGAATAGGTAAGTATAGTGATTTTTGCTTTAGAAGGCTAGAAAGATTAGGCTTAGAATGTGGCAGAGTAGGTTTATAGTTAGGTTTTGACTCAACATCCACTTTAAACTGGCAGACGCTACACAATCTTAAAACAAATTCTTCAACAATTTCTACCAAACTTTAGCAAAAACTGACTGCTAAGGCCAAGCCCTCTCTTCAGAGCTTTCTGACAAATCTTGATTTTGCAAATCCTAAGCCACACCAAGCTGGACTTATGGACCGTCCGATCATTAGCAAAGAGCTAGTCAGAATAATGGGTGACATCATCGGTTACAAAGCCTCCAGCAGCACTGAATGTGTGTTCAGAAAGAACACTGGATTCAGGACAGGCCAGTAGCTCAGTTGCATATTGTGCAAGCTCTGGACAGTGATCCATCCTCAAGACCCAGTAACCCAGTGAATTTTCGGTTGGAAAGGTCTCCAAGTCTGATCTTGACCCTAGGTATTCCTGCACCATGTAAATCAGATGCTGGCGATGGTTGCTGGAACGGATCAGACCTTGGGGTTGCGGATTAAAGAATCTGAACGCATCGGTCAGACGTCCACCTTCTCCACCACTCCTTCTGTGACTTACCAAAGCCTCAGTAACACATTGTCCAAGAGGACGAGGAAATTGTAACCTCCCAGGCTCTGGAAATTCATTGCACAAACCTTTCTGCAAGGCCTCCCGAAGATGTTTCATCCTCCGCCCCCTCTGCAAAGGCTGGATAAGTTCCGTAACCTTGCCTTTGTAAGTTGGATCAAGAAGGGTTGCCAGCCAGTAATGATCCCTCTCTTTGATACCACAAATCCGAGGGACCTTTTGCAGGTTTTGCAGGATCAGGGAGGCCATGCAGCGAAGGTTTGCTGAGGCATTCAATCTGGAGTCCTCTAGGTCACTAAGGGTAACATGATCCACAGCCACCTCTTCCCAGCCACGTACAAGTCCATGGGTTTCTGGGTACTGAAAATGATTCCTTGAAGACTGCTGCCGATGCTTAGTGCTAGGCTCCACCTCCACGTTGACACAATCCTCATCCTTGAGAGGCCTTGAGAGGTTAGGAAGTCCTCCTCTTCCTCCCTTTGTTCTGCCTCAAGTGCCCTGTCCATTATTCCAAGTGTGTGCTCCAACAGGAAGACAAGAAGGACAGTATCACTGATGCATGCACTGTCACTGCTCACCATCCTTGTGGCCTCCTCAAATGGTGACAGGACAGTGCATGCATCCTTGACCAGTAGCCACTGGCATGGCAAAAAAAGCCAAGCTCCTCTGACCCTGTCCTGGTGCTATACTGACACAGATACTCATTGATGGCCCTCTGCTGTGTGTGCAGCTGATGCAGCATTGCTAACGTTGAGTTCCACTTAGTAGGCATGTCACAAATGAGGCAGTTCTTGGGCAAGTTGCATTCCGTTTGAAGGTCAGCCAGACGAGCACTGGCATTATATGATTGGCGGAAATACCCACAGAATTTCCTGGCCTGTCTTAGGAGAAGGGAACCTGCCACTGAGGTACCGCACATTCCACAAATTTACGAAAGGGGGCAGAGTCTACCAGCTGAAAAGGCAGCAGTTGCAGTTCTAGCAATTTGGCCAAGCTAGCATTCAGACGCTGAACATGTGGATGGCTAGGACCGAATTTCTTTCGACGGTTTAGCAACTGGGGTAGGGAAATTTGCCTGCTAAAATCAGATGGAGCTGTACTGATAGCAGATTGGCTGCAAGTACTTGGGACACCTATTGCTATACCTTCATTCCTCTCAGTGCAGGTTTCTGAGAGGACTGGAGGTATAGTGGGGTTGGAGAACCCAGCTGATGAGGAGCAAGGAGTGGTCCACCTTGTTCTTTGATGTGGGTCTTTTAAGGGCTGTTGCCAACTGACTGCATGGGAGGTCATCACTGAATATTCAATAGATACAGAGAGGCTTTTTTGGAGGGGGGGATTTTTTGGGTGCCAACATATTGGAAACAGAGAATTTATATATAAAAATATATTTTATTAGTACAAAAAATAGGCAATCAAAAGGTTTATTATTAAGTGAGAACCAATCTATACAGGACAAGGGCTTACGCATTTCAGCTAAAAGCCTTGATCACGGTACAGGTGCTGTGATCAAGGCTTTCAGCCAAAACACATGAGCCCCTGGCTTTTTCTCACTACCATCTACCAATAAAGAAATTTGCACGGACTGATGGGTTGCCGGCTCTACTATTAGGTGATGCTTGTGTTTGATGGTCGAAGAACATCAGAGAGCCAGAGCATCCACGTTGTAGATCCTAGTACAGGCTTGACCTTTATAAAGGTCTCACAAACCTTTATAAAGTAGTCTGAAGTATGAAATAGATTTCTACCTTCTTCACCCTCATAGAAAAGTAGACTCCTCCTCTGGAGAACATGGCGGCAGAACCCTACACACAGTCCGGCACTTGTAGGACACCTTTTTAGGAGGGATTGAATCGGCTCCATATAATCATATGGATATTGATATAACGATGACATGTTTTTGGTATTTTGTCCACCCCTTATAAATCTGCTGTTTTGGTTTAGACATAAGCTCATTCATTTCTATGACAGACCTACTGTAGATTTTATTGCTGTTACAATGCTTTCCCATTTGTGTTTTATGTGTTTACTTAAAGATAGTAAAAAATAAAATCCACCAATAAAAGAAAACCAGCTTTGCTGCAATATTCACCTTCAATCCAGAGATTTTACCTGCTCCAGGTGTCCTCAGTCTGCAACAGATTAGAAAAAGGGGGGAAAGGCTGCACTCCAGGCACATTCATTTCATGGGGTGCACAGCGTGGATCTGCTTTGCCGGGAGGCCGTCAGTAGATGTCCTCCCCTTTGCATGCTCACCACGCCCCCCTGAATGGCACGTGCAGCACGCGCTGTGATCACCCGAGTCAGTGAGACTCGGGTGATCACAGATCGGAGTAAGGGGTCGATCCCGACCCCTTACCATGTCATCAGCTGTCAGCCAATGACAGCTGATCACGTGATGTAAACAGAAGATAGCCACCTCATATGTGCCCACCAGTACCACCTGCCAGCACCATGAATCAGTGCCCACCAATCAGTGTCCACAAGTACTAAGTGCCAGTAGTAAGTGCCACCTATCAATGCCCATGATTGCCACCTATCAATGCCCACCAGTGGTGCCATTCAGTGCCTCATCAGTGCCACCTAGAAGTGCTGCCTATCAGTGTCAACTACCAGTGCTGATTAGTGCCCATCACTGCCACCCATCAGTGCCCATCACTGCCACCCATCAGTGTCCATCAGTGCCAGCTATCAGTGCCACCTATTAGTGCCCTTCAGTGCCATCTATCAATGCCCTTCAGTGCCGCCCATCAGTGAAACCCGTCAGTGCAACCCATCAATGCCACTTGTCAGTGCCCACCAATGCCACCTATCAGTGCCCACCAATGCCAGCCCATCAGTACCCACCAATTCCACCTATTAGTGCCCATCAGTGCCACCTTATCAGTGCCCATCAGTGTTGCCTTATCAGTGCCCATCAGTGCCCATCAGTGTAGCCTCATCAGCGTACATCAATGAAGGATAAAAAAAAACGGTTTGGTATTTAAAAAAAAAAATTTGGTCTTTTAAAATTTTTTTTAACAAAAAATAAAAAACCCAGAGCTGAAAATTGGTCTGGGCAGGGGGGGGGGGGGGGGGGGGTTAGGTGCCCAGTAAGCAAGTGGTTAATAGTGGAGACTCTAGAAACATACCCATTTAGGGAGACCATGGCACATTTTTTTGTTCTTGCATAATAGATATTTGGGCCGTCCCCATTTGTGTCTCCCTTCAGCTGTCATTTACTATCAGATACAAGACAATTAAACAAACAGAATATTGAGACTTGCACCCTGGTCACTGCCTCAACATAAAGCCAACATCTCATAACATCTCATTTACCCAATTTGTTAAATGTGTTCTTCGTGAATGTATGAACGCGATTCAGAAAATCCACAGAGATCTTTCAATGCAATGTCACTTTATTGACTATCAGACATGGATTAAACCATATTTAGTTATCTTGTATAGTCTGGTCTATCCAGTCTCTGTAGCTGGAGATAACAGTGAAGATGGCAGGCTTAGATGTTGAGCAGGAAGAGGACGCAATACCGGCCAGGATCTTGGTTCCGTTCCTCTCACACACAAGGGCTGCACCACCGTCAACCTGAAAAAGAAGCAAAATCAGAAGTTATAAGAAAGTTTCCCATTAGTATTTCAATGAATGTATGGTATGCATTATTGGTCTGCAGTTTTTACAGGACTATGGAACCAGAGAAATATCTGCTAACACCTGGACATCCCTCCTACCTGAAAACTCCCCTTCTTCGTTACCCAATATCAATTGGAAGGCATCCTGATTGCTTTATTTTTTGTACCAGTTAGTGCACTGAATAAAGTCAGTGAAAAGATGTATTTCAGTTACTGGTGGGAGTTTGGTGGGCTCAGTCACCAACGGAAGTCATGTACCTCTTGGTCAGTCACATACTCCCAGCAATGACCATTTCATCACCAACATGTCCCAGTCACACAGGGATGATTGGGATCCTTTGCCTTTGCTCCAGTTGGTAAAAATACCCGGTGCTTCCAAGTATTGTAGGAATGCATAGCCTCCTCCCATGTGACAGTGTATAGGTGCAGCAGCCAATCACTAGTCCCGAACACTGTCGCATGATTGAGGGAGTGATATCACCACTCCCCTTCATGTTCGGTCCAAAACCAAGCAGCACTGAGGATTTCGGAACCATCTGTGATGGAGGCAGGATTGAAAGTGGAGCATTGGTGAATGTCAGCTTGTCAGGGAAATCACATGCATGGTTGTGCACGAAGATGTGCGTGAAGATGTGCACATGCTCATAATAATTCTCGAGTGACAAGTAGACAATCCCTAACTCATGCGCATGCTCATAATAATTGACATAATTGAATCGAGTGACAACCGGATGTACCCTAATTTATGTGCGTGCCCGTGAGCCCGCATGAATACTTGCCTCTCACTTGCCTATTTGAAGTGGCTCCAGAGACCAGAGGATTGCTGAGTGGTCGTCAGCTTCCACCATTTGTGGTCTGATTCTGTACTTCCCAGCTTGTCTTGACCCTACTTGTTCCTGATACCCCATTGCTGATTCTGGCTTGTGACCTGACTCTGCCTGCTGTTTTGGTACCTTCTCTGCTCACCCAATATCACCCCCGGCCTGGCTCTGACTCTGCTTTGGTTCCTGATTCTGCACCTCTTCTGCCCTTCTGATACTGACTCTTGCCTGCCTGACCACCCAAGATCCTTCATCTGCCTGCTTGCAAAACTGCTTGCTGCCTGCTGTTTCTGCTGCAGTGCCTCCGCATCTGCAAGAGTTTTTTACATTGGCCTGCTGGCCTTCCTGTTTGCTGCCCATGGTTCTGCACCAGCTGCTGTGTCTTCTCATCAGCCAGATCGGCACTTGTTGCAAGGTTCTTCTGGTTCTCTGTACCACTCTCTGCCTTGTTATATCCTGTTATCATTTCCAGGAGAAAGAGGGCAGGAGGTGTAAGGGGAAGCCCTCTTGTCAGCTCGGCCTCGACCAGGTACGTGACACAGGTGTTTAGGGAGAACTTTTTACATAGACATTGTCACTTTGTCCCAATGGGTCCAGTGACAGGGTCTCTGTAAATAGGCTCTGAGGTGTTAGAAGGTCACCATAAGCCCTCAAAGCCAATCGAAGGGTGCTTAGTTTGTAATTGCTTTCAGCTCCCTCAAGTGCAATGAATTGAGCCCCAACGTTGTCTTTGTGGGGAAGATATTGGTTGTGGTTTAATAAAACTATACTATTTTTGTAATCTGGTAATTTTGTAATAAAGATAATTTTGTCTTAATCATAATTTTAGATTGCTTCACTGAGCACAAGCCACATAGGTCCAGCTTGGTGGTTACTGCTTTCAGGGTGTCTATGCCTTGAAGTACTATTTGCTGTTTGACCACTTGGACCACTCCTATACATTTTGAGCCGGCATGCAGATCTGTAATCTATAATTCCTGGCATAATTCCCGCCGTTCCCACAACCCGGGTTGGCGTACATTCCAATTGCCAAAAAATTATGTATCGGGTGATACTGGAAATGACATCAGGACCATGCTGTTGCGCCTCAATGCGTTTCACACACCTAGTGCGTCATCAGAAAGCCAGAGGCGCCATCTTACTCCTGGTATTGATACCCCGTGTGTTAAGTTCCCAACTGGAACCGGATACTGGAAGTGTCGATTCAGCCATAGTAACACTGGGAGAAGTACCCAAATCACATCTATGAATTTAAACAGCAGACTGGTGGAATTCAGTCCAGGTTTTCCAGTCCACCTTGGCAGTGTGGGTTCCAAACCAGATTTTTCTCTCCACCTGTGACCAGCACCAGGTGGTATAAATAAGGAAGGACTGGAGCAAGAGGTTATTCTTGGCCTGAGACTCAGCAAGCCAAACCTGAAAGAGCTGTAGATGTTGTCATTGCTCCGTATTAGAAAGGAAGGTTTCAATTACATTTTTTTTTTGTTGGTGATTGGGAGAAGCCCTTCACCTGTGAGGAAGGAATCTGAAATGTTTAGTGTTTGGATGGCAAGGATTTATTTTTCTGCTTTGTTTGAGTTTCATGCAACCTATTAAATAAATCTGACTACAAGCCAGACTTTTAAGAGAAACCTGCCGTCTGGACTACATTTTTCCCAGTGAAGGTAATCCCCATTTAAGCCAACCCCCACAATAACCAATCAATTTTCTATGTGTTCATAAAAAACATGTAATAAATTAATTCAGAAAACCCAGTCAATTATTTCTTCATAGGATCTAATTCCTCAATTCCCCACCCACCATATACTATTATACACCCCACTTAATTCAATCTGATTTTATTGAAAAAGAAAGATCATACAAGAAAAAGTACTTCACATAGACATCATTAGTAGTAGTAGTGTTGATAACAATAGGTCCAATGTATTCGCAGGATACATATTGTAGCACGTTATGTGTGCAGATCAAAAGGAAAAAACATTGTTTAATTAGCATAATGAAATATAACAAGGATAATCCGAGAGCCCTCACTATATACTGGAGGAGATTACAAGTAAACTTTGTGATACACCCCACTTGGTATATTCAAAAATCAGTACATAATATAAATGTACAAAATGTATACTAAACATTCCCTATATAAAATAGGTTCTCAGACTAGACATCTGTGTTTTGTTTCGTTCTGAATCTAAACTGAGATGGATTTTTTGTTATTTTTGTATTTTCGGATGTATCCAAATTTATGAATAGTATCAAATTTAAACAAAATAACGAACCCAAATTTTGGATGAAATTCAAATTCAAATAGTTTTCTAATTGAATTTGAAAAGTTTTCAAATCTAATTGAAGTCTTTTTCATATTGCATTTGAATTTCTGAAGAGAATAAAATAGAATAGAAAAGAATAGAATAGAAAAGAATAAAATAGAAAATAAAAGAACAGAATATAATAGCGTAAAACAGAACAGAATAGAAAATGAAAGGCATAGAATAGAAAAATAGGAAAAAAAATGAAAATAAAAGAATAGAGTAAAACAGAACAAAATAGATTATAAAATAAAAGAACAGAACAGAATATAATAAAAAATAGAATACATTTAAATAGAATATAACCATTTTCTGAAATGTGAATTTCAAAAAGAATACATTAAAATCAAATTCAAATCTTTTTCATGTCGCATTCGAATTTCTGAAGAGAATAAAATAGAATAGAAAATAAAGGAATAGAATGGAAAAGAATAGAATAGAATAGAATAGAATAGAAAATAAAAGAACAGAATATAATAGAGTAAAACAGGACAGAATAGATAATAAAAGAATAGAAAAGTGTAGAATAGAAAAAAAGGGAAAAATAGCAAATAAAAGAATAGAGTAAAAACTAACAAAATAGATTGTAAAATAAAGGAACAGAATAGAATATAATAAAAAATAGAATACAATTAAATAGAATATAACCATTTTCTGAAATTCAAATTTCAAATAGAATAAATTCAAATTTGAATAGAATAGAAAATATTAGAATAGAATAGAAAAAAAATATAACCATTTCCAGAATAGGATAGAAAGAATATACCAATATAAACCGCTTTTCCAAATTTGAATTTTAAATGGAATAAATTTGAATAGAATAAAAAAGAATAGAATAAAATAGAATAGAAAATAAATAAATAAAATAGAAAATAAAATAATAGAGTAGAAAAAAATGAAAGAATAAATTCGATTTCAAATGGAATTTGATTCAAATTCAGATGAAATTCAATTTCAACTTGAATGCAATTCGAATGGAGTTTGAAAATAGGAACCGTTTCAAATTCAAATGAATAAAACGAACTCAGAAAAGGAATTCAACAAACTTAACTGAACAAACTTATGTGTATACTAACAAATCAAAACTATTTTTTTTTTTTAAATTCTGCTTTTGTCTATCTAACACGAATTATTATTAAAAAAACATTTAATGTCTAAATCAATATTAAGTCCATTTGGGTCCAAGCTTTCCAATTCAAAAATCCAAAATGTCTCTTAGCATGACACCTCCTTCCTAAATTAGTCCCCCTATTTTATCTATAGAATAAAATTTTAAATGACTGAGATCCCTACTGTGTGTAGTTCTAAGATGATTAGATACACCAATTTTCTAGTAGTTCTCCATGCATACTGGTAGCCACAAGTGAATTCCACATATAGGTAGTACGTGTGCTGTTGCAAGTGATACATTTCTTAGTGGTATGCTCTTTTTTGGTGTGATATGATAGAAATTTTGTGACTTTTACATTTCATTTGAGGGTATTTCTGCATGGTATGCATCTGCCATATTTAACCACTTGCCTGACCGCCCACAGTATATATACGTAATTATTTTGACATTTAATACCGTGTTTATGGTATTATTTTGTTCTGCTAAAAGTCACCCTGGCAGTGGATTCCCCGTGGGATCGCTTTTAGAGGTCGGCGGGAGAGGTGCCCTCCCCCTCCCGCCGCTTTTCTGTTGTTTCCGGGTAAACCTGGAAGTGATCCGATATGGCTGATAGCTAGGCAGGAATTTGAGTAAGGGCAAGATGCCCCCCCACTAGGCTCTATGCCCTTGGAGGACTGGAGTGACCTCTGATGTCACTCCCAGTTCTCAGGCTTAACAACTTCAGTACCAGGCACTTAGACACCTTCCTGCCCAGGCCAATTTTCAGCTTTCAGTGCTGTCGCATGCTACACTGTACCCAAACAAATTTTTATCATTTTGTTCCCACAAATAGAGCTTTGTTTTGTTGGTATTTGATCACCTCTGTGATCACCTCTGTGGTTTTTATTTTTTGCGCCACAAATAAAAAAAAGACAGAAAATGTTTTCTTTGTTTCTGTTAAAATTTTTTGTAAATAAGTATGTTTTCTTCTTCAATGACGGGCACTGATATGGCTGCACTGACAGGCACTGATACGGTAGCACTGATGGGCACTGATGAGATGGCACCAATGAGGTAGCACTGATGTGCACTGATGATGGGCACTAATAGGCGGCACTGATGGGCACTGATAGCTGGCACTGGTATGCGGCACTGATGGGTACTCACAGGTGGCACTGATGGGCACTCATAGGCGGCACTGATGGGCACTTATAGGTGGCATTGATGGGTACTTATGGGTAGCACTGATGGATACTTATGGGTGGCACTGATAGGTGGCACAGATGGGCACTGATGGGCACTGATAGGTGGGTACTGATGGGCATGGATGGGCACTGACAGGTGGCACTGATGACACTGATTGGTGGAACTGATGACACTAATGGGTGCTATTGCTGGGAATCACTGAAATATAATGGTGCCAGTCAGTGCCCATTTGTGGGCACTAATTGGCACAGATCTGGCATAATTTGCACATGTACCTGGCCATACCTGGCCATCCACATGTTGCCCCCTTCCCTGGTGGTCCTGGCGGCTTCCCTGGTGGTCTAGTGCGGGCATCTGAGGGGGGCTGCGCTGATAAACAATCAGCGCAGACCCCCTGTCAGGAGAGCCGCCGATCGGCTCTCCTCTACTCGCCTCTGTCAGACGCGAGTGAGGAAAAGCCGATCAATGGCTATTCCTAGTGACATCGTGATCAGCCGTGATTGGACACGGCTGATCACTTGGTAAAGAACCCCCGCTGGAGGCTCTTTACCGAGATCGGTGGAGTGGTGTGTCAGACTGACACACCGATCCACCGATCGCCGCGATGCGCGCCCGATGCTGGACGTCATATGACGCCCCGTCAAGATAACTGAACCACCACCGACCATCATTCTGCTTTAGGCCGGGAGGGAAGAGGTTAAAGACTTTTATTTTAAATCAAAGTGTCAACATTTTTTCTTTTTCTCTTTTGCTTTAAAAGGTAAAGGAGAGATTTGGGGGTCTTTTTGACCCCGGATCTCTCGATAAAGAGGATCTGTCATGCTTGTTTCTATTACAAGGGATGTTTACATCCAAAAGGGCCCTCTAAAAGTTAATTAACAGATTGTTCAGGGAATTAGTAATTCATGGTGAACGGTTTAGAAAAATGTCAGAATTGTGAGAAGAATAAAATAAAGAAAGAATAATAAAGATTCCCATCCTCAGTGCAGCTGCTATCTATATGATGTAAAAACCATCAAACAGTATATTCAATAATTGAGACTGCCCTATCACCTACTAATATAACATGCACAAGTGCTATTTCACTTGGAAAAAGTGTCCCGTGGGAGTTCAATATATCAATAACAGTTATAATGTTTGGGGGCCCTTTGGGTCTTTTCCTAAATCACTTCAACTTAACCACTTCAGCCCCAGAAGATTTGGCTGCTGAATGACCGGGCCATTTTTTGCGATACGGCACTGTGTTGATTTAACTGACAATTGCGCGGTCGTGCGACGTTGTACCCAAACAAAATTGACGTCCTTTTTTCTCCCAAATAGAGCTTTCTTTTGGTGGTATTTGATCCCCTCTGCGGGTTTTTTTTTTTGCGCTATAAACAAAAAAAGAGCGACAATTTTGACAATATTTTGTACTTTTTGTTATAATAAATATCCCCATTTTTTTATTTAAAAACAAATGTTTTCCTCAGTTTAGGCTGATATGTATTATTCTACATATTTTTGGTAAAAAAAAATCGCAATGAGCGTATATTGGTTGGTTTGCGCAAAAGTTATAGTGTCTACAATATAGGGGATAGATTTATAGCATTTTTTTTTTCACTAGTAATGGCGGCGATCCACGATTTTTTATTGGGGCTGCAACATTGTGGCGGACACATTGGACACTTTTGACACATTTTTGGGACCATTGTCATTAATACAGCGATCAGTGCTATAAAAATGCACTGATTACTGTAAAATGTCACTGGCAGTGAAGGGGTTAACACTAGGGGGCGAGTAAGGGGTTAACTGTGTTAACTGTGTGTGTTTCTAACTGTAGGGGGAGGGGACTGACCTAGAGGAAATGACGGATCGTGGTTCCTTGCTATTAGGAATGCACAATCTGTCACTCCTCACAGAACAGAACAGGGATTTGTGTGTCTACACACACGCGTCCCTGTTCTGCCTCTTGTGTCAGCAATCGATTGTGGCCAGCAGTCATCGCGAACATCGGCCACAAGCATCGGCACCCCCGCTGTGCAGCGGGCGCATTCACGTGCCTGCTATCCCACTCACAGGATTGTGCCGACCTGCCAAAGTATAATGCTGGCAGCTGGTCGGCAAGCGGTTAAACAGGGCAGCTAGTAAATGGGCCAGAAGACAATTTTTATATTTATTATTAGTATTATCAGTGGTGGCTGGTGGTATATTTTTGGGGGGGGGCAAACAATGTACCCACAGCCCTGTGGTGGGTCTGTCGGTCAGATACCACCCCAAGCAGTGGTATCTGGTAAGACATCCATATTGATATGTCAAATAGTAGGTTAGTAATCCCTCATTATCCCCTGAGGAAGCCGTCACTGACGAAACATGTTGGGATTTACATCTATCTATGACCACCTTCTTTTCTTGGGACTCCAGCGACCCAGTACATGTATTATGTATATGCTCTATATCGGTTTTAATTGATAGTTTTGCTTTTTCTCTTTTTTTGTACCAATAAAGAAATATACATTTTTATCTAACTCTATATGTATCATTTATTACAGGCACCGCAATAATCCCAATCCTCCTCTTTCATGATTTTCATTAAACAGGATGAGGTGCATGATATTTTAGATCCACTCACACCATTTCCTATTGTCTACAGTAGGTTAGTAATGCGGGAAGAGACTGAAGTAGTGAGACGAGGAGAGAAGAGAGATAGATTTGTGTGTCGTCAGCGTAGAGATCATACATAAGATGACCCGATGACATCATTTCCAAGATTTGGACTTTCAATCATCTCTGTAAAGATCAATGGTGGAGCAAATCCTTTACTAGTCACTTGTCACTAACAAGGACTGGTTTCATTCCTAATCCTTTAATACTTTATATAAATATATATTTTGCTATCAATAAATTATTATACTCTATGTATGCAAGATTGTGAGGTTGGAAACAGTTCTACTTATTAAAGATCCAACTAGAGGGAATCTGATCCAGAAGAATATTGTTCTGTTCCCCAAGCTGCCTGAAGAGAACCAACACTGGTCAAAAAAGAATGTTTTAGGCCATCATACCATGCAGGAGGAGACACCAGTGCAGATCGTGTTTTTTTGGCTCTTGGTTCCCCAGAGTTTCTGGCACTCATCACTGGTCAGGATAGGAACAGTCACCTCCTGAGAGTCTTCTGAAGTGGCTTCTGTTGAGAGAAAAGGAGAGATTAACATGACAATATTAATTATTATGAAAGTTCTCCTCCACAAGTGTGGCATTGCCACCCAATGACAGTCCAACCACATCGCTCGAAGCTTGTCACTCCAAAAAGAGCAGGAGCTTCTTTTGGTGTAACAAGCTTCGCGCAAAGCTATTTGTCACAATTTATCATGTGTCAATCACAAAAGACTGCTTTTTATTTTTTATTTTATTTTAATTTATTTTTCATTTTTAGTTTTTCATTTTTTTATTATTTTTTCACATTTTATCAATTTTTTTTACTTAGGTCATTTTCTTTACTTGTTTTTTTTTTTCAGTTTATTTTACAACATTTTTCTCAGTTGCACCTCTTCCTCTTGATTTGCTTCATTTTCCCACTCATTTATTCCTTTTTCCTATTCTCACTTCTCCATGTTCATCCTTTTTTATTTTTCACTCGTGTTTTTTTTTCTCTTATTTTCTTCTCCTTATTTTCATATATGTATATATACAGTGCATTCAGTGTAGACTATATATACAGTGCAAGCAGTCTATATATATATATATATATATATATATACAGTGCAGTCAGTGCAGAGTATAAAATACAGTGTATTAAAGTGGTTAAGGGGAACCCTATGACAGATTTAAGAATAAAAAACAACATGGGGTCCTCCCAAAAATCAATTCCGGGTCCTTTGGGCCTGGTATAGATTTTAAGGGAACTCCACTCCAAATTAAGGAAAAAAAAGTGTGGAGTCCCCCCTAAAATCCATACCAGGCCCTTTGGGTCTGGCATAGATTTTAAGGGGAACTACACGCCAAAAATTAAAAAAAATTGGTGTTACCAGACCCTTATCTGAGCACGCAACCTGGCAGGCTGCAGGAAAAGAGGGGGGATGAGAGAGCGCCCCCCCTCCTGAACCATACCAGGCCACGTGCCCTCAACATGGGGAGGGTGTTTTGGGGTCCCTCCCAAAACACTTTGTCCCTATGTTGATGGGGACAAGAGCCTCTTCCCGTAAACCCTGGCCATTGGTTGTTGGGGTCTGCGGGTGGGGTGCTTATCGGAATATGGAAGCCCCCTTTAATAAGGGGGCATCCAGATCCCATCCCACCCATGTAAATGGGTATCGGGTACAATGTAGACATGTGCACTGCCAAAAAATTAGATGGTTTTCATTTCATTTTTTATTTATATATATATATATATAATATATATATATATATATATATATATATATATATATATATATATATATATATATATATATATATATATATATATAGATAGATAGATATATATATATATATTTTTTTTTTTCATTTTTTGGGTCATTCGTTATGATCGCAATTCGTAAATTCTTACATTCTTACATTCGTAAATTCGTACATTCGTACATTCGCACATTAGTAAATTCATACAATCATACATTCGCACATTCGTACATTCATAAATTCCTATATTCATACATGTGTACATTCGCACATTCCTACATTCGTAAATTCGTACATTCGGAAATTCGTAAAGTAGAAAATTTGTTTATTCGTAAATTTGTACATGTACGAAATTTGTACATTTGTACGAAATTTAAAGGAATATTACACTTTTATTGTTTCACTTTAAGCATTATTAAAATCATTGCACTGATACATGTCCCCTGGGGCAGGACCCGGGTCCCCAAACACTTTTTATGACAATAACTTGCATATAAGCCTTTTAAATTAGCACTTTTGATTATTCACGTTCGTGCCCCATAGACTTTAACGGTGTTCGCGTGTTCAAACAAATTTTTTGCCTGTTCGCATGTTCTGGTGTGAACCGAACAGGGGGGTGTTCAGCTCATCCCTACCGCCTGCTGAAGAAGAGGATACCAGGGTTATGGTAGCTAGCTGCTGCCACGACAACGATACTCCTCTTTAAAGTACTGACATATAACGACGGTTGGCGGTCTAGAAGTGGTTAAAGTGTTTTTTACATGTTTATTATTTCTGTATTCCACACATTGTATTTGGTTCTTATGATGTAGAGGACCTCACATGTAGTGTGCTCTTAGGGTGTCGTATTATACATTATCAGTGTGTTTTACTACGCAGTACTAGTGGGGGGCGCTCTACCCCATATCACATACAGGGGGCTGCACATACAGGGGTTCTTCCAAAGAAGTGGGGTTCTGAAAATAAGTGACGCTTCTGCTCTTGCAGCATTCATCTGAACATTTTCTTCTCTCTTCACAGGTAATCTGCGTTTATATTCCCATGTCCTGCAAACTGAAAACTGACTGACCGCTTATATACATTTTTGGTAAATCTGTTTGTCACCGCTGTCTCAACTACATCTGTAGCCATGCTCACATTATTTCAATGTTTATTTAGCCATTAAGTCTTACCTAAATTATGGGTTTCCTTATCTTTACAATTTTGGCCTTTTAGTCCCCTTGCAGTTTGATTGTGGTGTGAAAGTTATGCCCTGCTTGCTGTGTTCCTAATATGCCCTCCTAATTGATTAATTGCCAGATTCCATCCACACCCAACACAGTATATAACAAGGCCTTCTTTATGGGGGAGCACATACAGGGGGCTGCACATACAGGGGTTCTTCCAAAGAAGCGGAGTTCTGAAAATAAGTGGCACTTCTGCTCTTGCACTTCAGCAATTTGCACAAAGCTAACCATAGCAGATTGCAGGTGATCTCATTTTCATATTATCTCACCTTCTCTGAAACATGCTCTCTTTACCTCTCCTCCTCTTCACAATTGCAGCCTCTCTCCTCAAGCTCTCTTTTCTACATCCCTCTGCTCCACCACACAATCTGTACATATCACCCTCACTTCTCCCCTCCCCCTATTACTGCACTCATCACCTCTTTCTAACTCTAAGCTCACTTGCTAACATACCCCCCAGGATATTGAAGCATGTCCCCTCATACAAATCATATTCTCATATTACCTCCCTTACTCTTCTGCTTCTCCTAATCGCTGGAGATATTTCCCCAAACCCTGGGCCTCCCTTATTTAACTGTGCCCAACACACCCATCACCATCACCATCACCCTACACCCTCTGGCAGTAGTTGCAATCTACACAATTTAGTCTCCATTCCTCTTCTTCCCAACGCCAGCCTCCCTCTCTCCTGTGTTCCCTCTCTGGAACGCCCGCTCTGTCTGTATCAAACTCACTGCTGTTCATGATCTCTTTGTCACTAATTCCTTTAATCTACTTGCTGTCACAGAAACCTGGCTCCACGAATATGATACCCCTTCTCCTGGTTCCCTATCCCAGGGTGGCCTTCACTGGACTCACTCCCCTAGGCCTAATGGACGCAAGGGAGGTGGAGTGGGATTCCTCCTATCCCCCCAGAGCACCTTCCAGGTTATTCACCCTCCTCTCTCTTTTTCCCTCTCATCATTCGAAGCCCACTGTATACGTCTATTCTCTCCTACTTCCCTAAGAATTGCTGTGATTTACCGGCCCCCTGGACCATTATCGACTTTCCTTGATGAGTTTTCTGCCTGGCTACCCTACTTTCTCTCTTCGGATATTCCCACAATCCTTCTCGGTGATTTCAACATCCCTGCTAATACAAACACTCCTGCTACTTCTAAACTTCTTAGTCTAACCTCTTCATTTGACCTGAAGCAATGGGTACAGGCTTCTACTCACTCTGATGGCAACACCCTTGACCTTGTATTCTCCTACCTATGCACTCCATGCAACTTCTCAAACAAGCCTTTTCCTCTCTCCGACCATCACCTTATTAGTTTCTCCCTCCCCCTGTCTTCCACCACCTTTCCCTCCAATCGCCTAACCATCACCCGTAGAAACTTTCGCAACTTCAACTCCTCTCTCCTGCTACTGACCACCTCTATGACAAAATCTCTCCCCTGTCCTGCCCCAACCAAGCCATGTCCATCTACAATACATCTCTGACCTCCACCCTGGACAAGCTCGCTCCCCTCACTACACGCAGAATCAGGCCTCGACCCCTACAACCCTGGCAAACAGATGACACTAAAATTCTCAAAAAACGTAGTCGCGCTCTTGAGCGTCTGTGGCTCAAGACTAAGTCTCTCAAAGACTTCAACCAATACAAATCTGCCCTCCAAAAATACTATTCTTTCCTCCACACTGCCAAGCAAACCTATTTTACAACTCTTATTAACACTTTCTCAACCAATCCCCGTAAACTCTTCTCTACCTTCAACTCTCTACTTTGTCCTCCACCGCCTCCCTCACTGACTTACTCACTGCCCAGGAGATCGCTAATCACTTCAAAAACAAGATTGATACAATCCGTGATGAAATCTCCATTCTACAGGTATCTCCCCAAGCTAAGACCCCATGTCAACAGGTACAACTGACACTCCCCCTATTCAAATCTACTACTACAGATGAAGTTGCTAAACTCCTTTCTATCGCCCACCTAACCACCTGTCCCCTTGACCCTATTCCCTCTCAAATGCTACGGTCGCCCTCTGACCCTATCCTACACTCTCTAACCCACATCTTCAATCTCTCCCTCACCTCTGGCATCTTCCCCGATGCTCTAAAACATGCACTGGTCACCCCCATACTCAAAAAGCCGTCCGTGGACCCTACCAATCTTAACAACCTACGCCCAATCTCCTTGCTCCCCTTTTCCTCTAAACTCCTTGAACGCTTGGTTTACAACCAACTGAGTGACCACCTCATTAAAAACAACCTTCTTGATCCCCTTCAATCTGGATTTCGCCCACAACACTCCACAGAAACTGCTCTTTTAAAACTCACAAATGACCTACTAACTGCAAAAATCAATGGACACTATTCTGTACTCCTCCTTCTGGATCTTTCAGCTGCCTTTGACACGGTTGACCACCCCCTCCTCCTCAAAAAACTTTACTCCCTCGGTCTCCGTGACTGTGCTCTTCAGTGGCTCTCATCCTACCTATCCCAACGCACCTTCAGTGTCACTTACAATTCTACTTCCTCCACTCCTCTTCCCTTCTCTGTCGGGGTCCCCCAAGGTTCTGTTCTTGGACCTCTTTTATTTTCAATCTACACCTCTTCCCTGGGTCAGCTGATAGCCTCTCACGGCTTTCAATATCATTTCTATGCTGATGACACACAAATCTATCTCTCCACCCCTTAACTCACTCCATCAGTCTCCTCCTCCTCCCAAATCTATCTCTCCACCCCTCAACTCACTCCATCAGTTTCCTCACGCATCACTAACTTACTAACATATCTGTATGAATGTCACACAACTTCCTCAAACTCAACTTGTCCAAAACCGAGCGTATAATATTTCCTCCACCACGTGCCTCTTCCCCTGACTTCTCTGTCAAGAGCAACGGCAAAACCATCCACCCCTCCCCACATGTCAGGATACTAGGTGTTATCCTGGATTCTGAACTCTCCTTTCGGCCCCACATCCAATCACTTTCCAAAGCTTGCCGCCTCAACCTCCGCAACATCTCTAAACTACGTCCCTTTCTAACCAATGAAACCACAGAGCTCCTGATTCACTCCCTGGTTATCTCTCGCCTTGACTACTGCAACTCACTCCTCATTGGCTTACCTTTAAACAGACTATCTCCCCTTCAGCCCATCATGAATGCTGCTGCCAGACTCATCCACCTTACAAACCGCTGAGTGTCTGCTACCCCTCTCTGCCAATCCCTCCATTGGCTACCACTCGCCCAACGAATTAAATTCAAAATACTAACAATAAGTTACAAAGCCATCCACAACTCGGCCCCCAGCTACATCACTAACCTAGTCTCAAAATACCAACCTAATCGCCATCTCCATTCCTCCCAAGACCTCCTGCTCTCTAGCTCCCTCATCACCTCCTCCCATATCCTCCTCCAGGACTTCTCCCGAGCCTCGCCCATCCTCTGAAATTCCCTACCCCAATCTGTCAGACTGTCTCCAACTTTATCCACTTTTAGGCGATCCCTGAAAACTTTCCTCTTCAGAGAAGCCTATCCTGCCTCCTTCTAACAACTGCACTATTTTCTCCGTTACCTCATCCCCCACTGCTATTACCCTTTTGTATAACTTGACCCTCCCTCTTAGATTGTAAGCTCTAACGAGCAGGGCCCTCTGATTCCTCCTGTATTGAATTGTATTGTACTTGTACTGTCTGCCCTAATGTTGTAAAGCGCTGCGTAAACTGTCGGCGCTATACAAATCCTGTATAATAATAATAATAATATCTCATTTGTAACTGCAGGTTATCCTTATTATAAACTTACCTGTAGGCACAAAAGTCCAAAAAAGAGCAATTTAAATCAAATAAAAGTGATATCATCAAATAACAGAGATATCAAAAAAGAACAGTGACATCATCAAATAACAGTGATATCAAAAAAGAACAGTGATGTCATCAAAAAGAACAGTGACATCGTCAAATAACAGTGACATCATCAAATAACAGTGATATCATGAAAAAAGAACAGTGATGTCATCAAAAAACTGTGATGTCATCAAATAACAATGACATCATCAAAAAGAATAGTGATACCATCAAATAACAGTGACATCATCAAATAACAATGACATCAAGAACAGTAAATACCTTTTTGTTCTAGGGAAAACTAAATGATGTAAGGAGAAATATTCCATAATAATTCCCCTCCAATGATACACAAACTGCAAAAGATAAATCAGGCAGATCTGTAACTGTTTACTACACTACATACACATAAATAAGGGATTTCATTAAAAAACAAATAACAAAAAAAAATCACACAGCCAGCCGGGTCTTACCAATATTGGTGACAGGATGGGGACAACATGGGAAGAGACTAGGGATGAGCTTCATATTCGAGTCGAACCCATGTTCGACTCGAACATTGGCTGTTCGGTCGTTCGCCGAATTCCGAACATTATGGGCCGTTCGCGCCAAATTCGTGTGGCGCGTCACGGCCCATAATTCACTGCGGCATCGCAGTGCATTGCCTGCTGATGATTGGCCAAGCATGCACTATGACCCGCATGCTTTGCGAGCCAAGGAGGATTTGGCCAATTATGGCTCAGGGGATTTAGTACACGCCCCACACTATATAAGGCCGCCTGCACGGCGGCCCTGTGTAGTGTGTGTTCCGGCATTGAAAGAGATAGACAGAGAGACAGTGTCATTTGATTTGAGTTAGATAGATTAGGCAGAACAGTCAGTCAGTTAGCTGCACTTACAGTTTATTGTGTATATATATGCATCCCAGGTGTTGCATATATATATATACACTGTATTCAGTTTAGCTAGATCCGTTCCTGTTATCTTCTAGACTATTTACATTTAGTGCAGTGTGTCCTGCTCACAGTGTTCAGCTAGATCCGTTCCTGTTATCTTCTAGACTATTTACATTTAGTGCAGTGCGTCCTACTCACAGTGTTCAGCTAGATCCGTTCCTGTTATCTTCTAGACTATTTACATTTAGTGCAGTGCGTCCTGCTCACAGTGTTCAGCTAGATCCGTTCCTGTTAAATTCTAGACTATTTACATTTAGTGCAGTGCGTCCTGCTCACAGTGTTCAGCTAGATCCGTTCCTGTTATCTTCTAGACTATTTACATTTAGTGCAGTGCGTCCTGCTCACAGTGTTCAGCTAGATCCGTTCCTGTTATCTTCCTACTGACAGGCATGCTTGTCTTGTTACAGTATATAAGGCTACCTGAAGAAAATTACTGGTGTTCTTTTGATCCTATTAGTACCACGGTTAGGCAGCTAGACTATTTACATTTAGTGCAGTGCGTCCTGCTCACAGTGTTCAGCTAGATCCGTTCCTGTTATCTTCCTACTGACAGGCAGGCTTGTCTTGTTACAGCATATAAAGCTACCTGAAGAAAATTACTGGTCTTCTTTTGATCCTATTAGTACCATGGTCAGGCAGCTAGACTATTTAAAGTTAGTGCAGTGCGTCCTGCTCACAGTGTTCAGCTAAACCTACAAGTTAGTGGGGTGCGTCCACCTCACAGTGTTCAGCTAAAGCTACCTGTAGAAGGTTGGTGGTGTTCTCATACTACAGGCAGGCAGTTGATTTTGCTAGCTGCAGTATATATATATATATATATATATATATATATATATATATATCCCAGCTTAGTGCAGATACAGGCCATTAGTCATATGTCTGGAAGGCCAAGAAGGAGAGGCAGACAGTCACAAGCCAATAAGAGAGGGCAAGCAGGCTCTGTGTCTAGTGCTGGTCGTGGAGACGGTGCATCCTCATCAGCACGTGGCCATGGGACACGCTTGGCCTTTTTTTCGGCAGCTGGCCGTGTTGAGCCGCAACATGCGGAAGACTTGGTCGAGTGGATGACCAAGCCGTCCTCATCCTCCTCATCCTCTCTAACCCATGCCCAGGGTGCTTTGTCTGGCAAAGCAGCGGCCTCTTCCCTCAGCTCAATGTCATCAGTGACTCCTTCCCTAGCTCCACCATGTCCTCCTGAGGAGTCCCTCGAACTGTTTGACCACAGTGTTGGGTACATGCTCCAGGAGGATGCCCAGCGTTTGGAAGGCTCTGATGATGATACTGAGCTCGATGAAGGCAGTAACATGAGCACGGACAGAGGGGGTGCCCAAGAAGGACAGCAATCTGGCAGTCATGCTCCCCCTGCTGCAGCATACTGCCAGGTTTGCTCCAGTGATGAGGAGGGAGGGGATGATGAGGTCACTGACTCAACGTGGGTGCCTGATAGGAGAGAGGAGGAGGAGGAGGAGGAGGCGGCACATCACCAACGAGGCAGGATGCCCTCCAGGGGCCAGCCTAAGGGCAGCACATTGACTGCATCACATGTGCAGGGCGCTGCAGTCTCTGCGCGTTATTCAAAAAGTTCTTTGGTGTGGGCCTTTTTTGAGACGAGTGCATCAGATCGCACCGCTGCTATTTGCAACATATGTCTCAAGCGTATCTCACGTGGCTAAAACATCTCCCGCTTGGGTACCACATGCTTGACCAGACATATGTTGACCTGCCATGCAGTTCGTTGGCAAGCGCATCTAAAAGACCCACACCAAAGAACAAAGAGGACCTCTCCTTGCTCCTCATCAGCTGAGATTTCCAACCCCACTAGACCTTCAGTCCTCTCTGAGACCTGCACTGAGAGGAATGAAGGTGTAGAATTAGGTGTGTCACAGCCAAGTACTTGTGGGCAATCTGCTTTTGGTACACCGACGTCAGATTGTACCAGGCAAATTTCCCTGCCCCAGCTGCTGCACCGCCGAAAGAAGTTTGCTCCCAGCCATCCACATGCCCAGCGGTTGAATGCTAGCTTGGCAAAATTGCTAGCACTTCAACTGCTGCCTTTTCAGTTGGTAGACTCTGCCCCCTTCCGTGAGTTTGTGGAATGTGCGGTTCCTCAGTGGCAGGTACCCAAACGCCACTTTTTCGCACGGAAATCGATTCCGGCTCTCTACCAGCATGTGGAAGGCAATGTCCATGCCTCGCTGGACAGGGCGGTCAGCGGTAAGGTGCATATTACCGCTGACTCATGGTCCAGCAGGCATGGACAGGGACGTTACCTAAGTTTCACGGCGCATTGGGTGACTCTGCTGGCAGCTGGGAAGGATGCAGGACAAGGTGCAGAAGTGTTGGAGGTTGTTCCGCCACCACGCCTCCAAAATGCTAATGATTGTGACACACCTCTCTCCTCCACCCCCTCCTCTTCTTCTTCCTCCATGGCCTCTTCCCCGGAACCAGCGGTGCTCCGTAGTCGTTCAAGGGGCTACGCAAGTACGCAGGCCAAAAGATGCCATGCGGTGCTTGAGCTGGTGTGCTTGGGGAACAGGAGTCACACTGGGGCAGAGGTTCTGTCAGCTCTGCAGGGGCAGGTTCAGAGGTGGTTGACGCCACGCCAACTTAAGGCAGGAATGGTGGTTTGCGACAATGGCACCAACCTCCTCTCTGCCCTCCGACAGGGACAAATGACCCATGTGCCCTGTTTGGCTCATGTCCTTAACTTGGTGGTGCAGTGGTTCTTGGGCAGGTACCCGGGCTTACAGGATGTCCTGAGGCAGGCCAGGAAAGTCTGTGTGCATTTCCGCCAGTCATATAATGCCAGTGCTTGGCTGGCTGACCTCCAAAAGGAGTTTAACCTGCCCAAGAACCGCCTAATCTGTGACATGCCCACCAGGTGGAACTCAACGTTGGCCATGCTGCAGCGGCTGCACACGCAGCAGAGGGCCATTAATGAGTACCTGTGCGACTATGGCACCAGGACAGGGTCAGGGGAGCTTGTTTTTTTTCCCACGCCAGTGGGCCATGATCAGGGATGCATGCACTGTCCTGTCACCATTTGAGGAGGCCACGAGGATGGTGAGCAGTGACAGTGCATGCATCAGTGACACTGTCCCCCTTGTCCACCTGTTGGAGCACACGCTGCGTGGAATAATGGACAGGGCACTTGAGGCAGAACAGAGGCAGGAAGAGGAGGACTTCCTTAGCTCTCAAGGCCCCCTTTATCCAGACAGTGTTCCTGCGTGCCCGCCGATCACACAGGAAGAGGAGGAGGAGGAGGAGGAGGAGGAGGAAGATTATGTCAGTATGGAGGTGGAGCCTGGCACTCAGCATCAGCAGCAGTCTTTAAGGGATCAGTCCCAAGAAACACATGGACTTGTACGTGGCTGGGAGGAGGTGGCTGCGGACCATGTCGTCCTTAGTGACCCAGAGGACTCCGGACCGAATGCCTCAGCAAACCTACGCTGCATGGCCTCCCTGATCCTGCAAAGCCTGCGTAAGGATCCTCGTATTCGTGGTATCAAGGAGAAGGAAAAATACTGGCTGGCAACCCTCCTTGATCCACGTTACAAGGGTAAGGTTGCGGACCTTATCTTGCCATCGCAGAGGGAGCAGAGGATGAAACATCTTCGGGAGGCCTTGCAGAAAGGTCTGTGCAACGCGTTCCCAGAGACTGGGAGGTTACAAACTCCTGTTTCTGGACAACGTGTTGCTGAGGCTTCGGTCAGTCAAAGAAGGAGCGGTGGAGAAGGTGGCCGTCTGACCGATGCGTTCAGACAATTTTTTGGTCCGCAGCCCCAAGGTATGATCGGTTCCAGCAACCACCGCCAGCGTCTGTTTTACATGGTGCAGGAATACCTAGGGGCAAGATCAGACTTGGACACCTTTCCCACCGAAAATCCTCTGGGTTACTGGGTCTTGAGGATGGATCACTGGCCAGAGCTTGCACAGTATGCAATTGAGCTACTGGCCTGTCCTGCATCCAGCGATCTTTCGGAACGCACATTCAGTGCTGCTGGAGGCGTGGTAACCGATCACAGGGTGCGTCTGTCCACCGACTCGGTCGATCGACTGACCTTCATAAAAATGAATCAGTCTTGGATCACCACCAGCTACCAAGCACCTGATGCTGATGTAACCGAATAATTTTTTTTGAAATCTCAGATCCCTTCAAAGACTGCCTATGCTGATGCTGAGTGACTATCCCTGAGTAATTATCCTCTTCCTCCTCAATCATCACGCTGATAGCTTGTAAGAACATTTTTGGTTCTGGGCGCCACCACCAGTGCCTAAGGCACAATTTTTCAGCCCCTGTTTAACAGGGGCGTGTAATTACAATTTTTGATGTAATACTTTGCAGCAGGGCTCGTTCCTGCATTCCAGCTAGAGTGTCTGTGAGGGGTTGCAGTGTTGTGGCACCAGTGCCTAAGGCCCAATTTTTCTGCCCCTGTCTAACAGGGGCGTGTAATTACAATTTTTGATGCAATACTTTGCAGCAGGGCTCATTCCTGCATTCCAACTAGAGTGTCTGTGAGGGGTTGCAGTGTTGTGGCACCAGTACCAGTGCCTAAGGCCCAATTTTTCTGCCCCTGTCTAACAGGGGCGTGTAATTACAATTTTTGATGCAATACTTTGCAGCAGGGCTCGTTCCTGCGTTCCAACTAGAGTGTCTGTAAGGGGTTGCAGTGTTGTGGCACCAGCACCAGTGCCTAAGGCCTAATTTTTCAGCTCCTGTTCAACAGGGGCGTGTAATTACAATTCTTGATCTAATATTTCACAGCAGGGCCCTGTGAGGGCTTACAGTGTTGTGGCCACAGCAACACCTAAGGCCCAAATTTCTGCTGAGTATATAGGGCAGGACCCTACTTTCAAACATCTAACTTACAAACGACTCCTACTTGCAAACGGAAGGAGACAACAGGAAGTGAGATGAAATCTACCCCTAGGAAGGGAAATTCTCTCCTGTAAGAGTTAATATGGGAAAAAAATTTTCATTTCCACTGATGCTTTCCAATCCTTGTTCCACAAAAAAACCCAAATTTTCAAAAAACATTTTTCATTGGGACAAAAAGTGAGGTGAAATCTTCTGAAGAGGAGGAAAGACAGCAAAACAAATGTCACAGGGGTGATAACCCTTCCCTATGTTTTCCAAAAAGCTTAAAAAAGATTTTTTGGCTGGAGCTAAACACGTTAAAAATGTACCCGTTCAAAATTACAAACAGATTCTACTTAACAACAAACCTACAGTCCCTGTCTTGTTTGCACCGCCTGTATACTGCTGTTCAGAGTATATAGGGCCTGGTGGCCCCACACCTTTCCTTATTTTAATTTGGGTGCGGGGTTCCCCTTAATATCCATACAAGACCCAAAGGGCCTGGTAATGGACTGGGGGGTACCCATGCCGTTTGTCTCACTGATTTTCATCCATATTGCCATGACCCGACATTACATTAAACCCGCAAGCAGTTTTAAATGAGATTTTTTCCTTTAAAAATGATATTTGGTGCAGGGACTGTTCTAAACACGAGAAACACGCGTCACTTTACAGGCATACTATAGACACCCCCCCGGGTACGATATTTAAAGGAATATTTCACTTTTTTTTTTACTTTAAGCATCATTAAAATCACTGCTCCCGAAAAAACGGACGTTTTTAAAAGTTTTTTTTGCATTGATACATGTCCCCTGGGGTAGGACCCAGGTCCCTAAACCCTTTTTAGGACAATACCATGCAAATTAGCCTTTAAAATGAGCACTTTTGATTTTGAACGTTCGAGTCCCATAGATGTCAATGGGGTTCTAACGTTCGTGCGAACTTTCGGTCCGTTCGCAGGTTCTGGTGCGAACCGAACCGGGGTGTTCGGCTCATCCCTAGAAGAGACCCAGACATGAGGCATGCCCTAGGACTTTAATTGGTTAATCATTTTTTTGAGGATATCATATTCCCTTACTGGAATCAGTGGTGTATCCCGATTTGATGGTGACGCAGTTGTCTCCTTTGTTCACGGTGTCAGAGCCAGAAGCCAGAGAAACCAGGGACACACCTTCATTGATGGTGAGAGGACTGGACAGCTTGTTTAGAGCGATGTCATTGGTGGAGGTCTCGGAGTTGTACTCGGGGTGTTCAAAGACCTAGAAAAGTTTTTGTTAAGCATTTTTATAATTTTTTTAATAAATCAGAACTCATTTTCTAGAATATATGACTTCATTTTCTTATAAATGTAAATATGAGAAATGTGGCTTCAGATAGGTGCCATAGCGAGGAATAGAATGGTAATGGGAACAGCAGATACTTGGACAATCTTCTAAGAAGGCCTGGTGAGGTTGTGACTTTATATTGACCCTGGAAGTGGTGCAGATGTTCTACATATATTAAATACAACTTATAATGCTGAGTTTGTATATTTTATACCACGTTGGGCTGACGAAATCCCCATTATAATTCTTGTTGCAAAAAGTCTTCTTTACCCAGAGATGCCGAACCAGAGCCCTCTGATGTGGCCTTCAACCTCCTGCTCTAGGATGGAGCCGGCGGTAGACATGTGCAATTCATTTTGTTCCAAATTCGTTTTTCAATGAAATTCGACAAATTAGTTCATTCGGAAATATTCCAATTAGCAAAAAATGGTTTAACAATTTTTTCCGAAAAATTCGTAAATTCGAAATGTGAAAATCCAAAAATGTGAAAATTCGGAAATTTCGAAAATTCGGAAAATATGAAAATCCTAAAATAAGAATGAAAATCCGAATATTCAAAAGAATGAAAATCCGAAAATAAGAACGTAAATCCAAAAATTCGAAAACTTAAAACATGTCCAAAATAATAACTAACTAATAATAATAACTATTAAATTATAGGTATTGGAATTTCCTTTTTTTTTTTTTTATTTGGCTGTTAGTGAACATAACGAATAAAAATTTATCCGAAGTTACGAATTATCCGAAATAATGAATGACGCATCTAAATGAATGAAACGTAATGAATTAAAAATAATTACATTTTTATATAAATATTTTTATATTTTATATTTATATATATTTTTATATATATATATATATATATATATATATATATATATATATATATATATATAGAGAGAGAGAGAGAGAGAGAGAGAGAGAGAGAGAGAGAGAGAGAGAGAGAGAGAGAGAGATAGAGATAGATAGATAGATAGATAGATAGATAGATAGATAGATAGATAGATAGATAGATAGATAGATAGATAGATAGATAGATAGATAGATAGATAGATAGATAGATAGATTTATAGATTTTATGTTAGATAAAATTATTTTATAATTTTATATAAATAATAAAAAAAAAGTTTTATTATTATTTATTGTTATAAAATTTGTTACGTTCCATTTGTTTAGATGCGGCATTCATTATTTCGCATGATTCGTAACTTCGGATAAATTCATATTCGTTATGTTCACTAACAGCCACATTTGAAAGGAAATTCCAATACGTAAAATGTAATAGTTAATTATTATTTGTTAGTTGGTTACTATTTCGGATTCTCAAATTTTTTGGTTTTCGAATTTTTGGATTTTCGAATTTTCGGATTTTCATTCAAAATTTAAGGATTTGATGGGCGCTGGTAGGCTGCATTGATGGGCGCTGGTAAGCTCCATTGATGGGCTCTGGTAGGCTGCATTTGATGGGCGCTGGTAGGATGTTTTGGAGGGGTGCTGGTGAGGCTGCATTGATGGGCACTGGTGAGGCTGCATTGATGGGCCCTGGTGAGGCTGCATTGATGGGCACTGGTGAGGCTGCATTGATGGGCGCTGCTAGGCACCATTGATGTGCGCTGGTGAGGCTGCATTTGTTGGGCGCTGGTGAGCTGCATTTGATGGGCGCTGGTGAGCTGCATTTGATGGGCGCTGGTAGGGATGGATTTGCTGCTCATTAAAAAGGAGGGGTATACATGGGCAGGGCAAAGGGGGTGGAGCCAAGGGGGCAGAAAAATTAGGTTTCGCCTAGGGTGTCAAAAATCCTTGCACCAGCCCTGGTCCTGTGCGTCTCCGTTCACCATTTCAGATCCAATTACAGCCCTAATTTTTGGCTGAATTTGGACCTGAAACGGAACAAAAAGACGCACAGGAATTTGCACCGGAGCCGCAGTGGAGATATGTAAACCGGCTCCATAGAGAGCCGGTCAAAATCTCCTGCTATTGCGAATTGAATGTGGGGGGAAACCCTCATCCAATTCGCAAATAGTGTGAACCCGGCCTGACTCCTATAAATAAAACGGTTTCCAGCTAGCCCCCAAGAAAATACTTAACAAAAAAACATAGAAGACATAAAAGTGAAAAAAAAAAAAAAAAATGAATAAAAAAATTCCAAAAGTGTAATGCCGCGTACACACGGTAGGACTTTCCGGCAGGAAAAGTCTGACGGAAGCTTTTCATCGGACATTCCAATCGTGTGTAGGCCTCATCGGACTTTTTCTTTCTAAAAATCTGACGGACCTAGAAATAGAACATGTTTCAAATCTTTCCGACGGAACCAATTGCTGTCGGGAAAACCGATCGTCTGTATGCTGTTCCGACGGACCAAAAACAACGCATGCTCTAAAGCAAGCATGAGACGGCAGCTATTGGCTACTGGCTATTAAACTTCCTTTTTCTAGTCCCGTCGTACATGCTGTACGTCACTGCGCTCTGGACGGTTGGACTTTGGTGTGATCGTGTGTAGGCACGGCAGTTTCAGCGGAACTCCGTCTGAAAGGCCTTCAGAGTTCATTCCGATTTCGTGTGTATGCGAAATTAGGCAACAAGGTAAGGTGTGTTAACTGGAAATAGGTGAAAAGGTTAAACATTGACAGAAGAGGTATAAGATATAAACACCACCAAAGGAAAAAAAAAAAAAAAAGAAAAGAAAAGAAAAAGAAAAGAAATAAATATATATATATATATACTGTATATACTCGAGTATAAGCCAAGTTTTTCAGCACATTTTTTTGTGCTGAAAATTCCCCCCTGGGCTTATACTCGAGTCCTCCTCTGCAGCCTAATCCCCCGGCGCTGTGATACATTCAGCCTATCTCGGACGGCCATGCAGTGTAACCAAGCGCCGCCTCCTCCTCCTCGTCCTCCGTGACGAAACACTGACTCGGTTTCCCAGCAGTGAGTCAGTGTTCAGCCTATCACAGACGAGGAGGACGAGGAGGAGGCGGTGCTTGGTTACACTGCATGGCCGTCCGAGATAGGCTGAACACTGACTTACTGCTGGGAAACCGAGTCAGTGTTTCGTCACGGAGAAGGACGCGGAGGACGAGGAGGAGGAGGCGGCGCTTGGTTACACTGCATGGCTGCCAATTAGACTGAATGTATCACAGCGCCGGGGGATAAGACTGCAGATGGGCACAGCGCCAGAAGATAACGCCGGAACAACGCCGATCAAGGTACTTGAGGCTGAAGCATGAGGCTGAGGCATGAGGTATGAGGTTGAGGCATGAGGTTAAGGCATGAGGCAAGAGTCATGAGGTTGAGGCACGAGGCATGAGGCAGAGGCATGAGGCAGAGGCATGAGGCATGAGGCTGAGGCATGAGGCATGAGGCTGAGGCATGAGGCATGAGGCTGAGGCATGAGGCAGAGGCATGAGGCTTGCAGATGGACACAGTGAGGCTGCAGATGGGCATTGTTGACCCTCTTTTCCACAGTAGCTGCAGCATTCCCACCCTCGGCTTATACTTGAGTCAATAAGTTTTCCCATTTTTTGTGGTAAAAGTAGGTGCCTCGGCTTATATTCGGGACGACTTATACTTGAGTATATACGGTATATACCATTGATTGCAAACTCTACAACTTTCACAAAATCTTATAAAGCACAAAATAAAATAAAAAATCCCAGTGGTGATTAAATGCCACCAACAAGAGAAAGCTCTACTTGTCTAAAAACAATATTATAAAAATGTCATTGGGGTACAGTTTTCCATGAGTAATTGTCATTCAAAGTGTGAGAGTGCTGAAAGCTGAAAATTGGCCTGGGCAGGAAGGGGGTGAAAGTGTCTGGTATTGAAGTGGATAAAATACATAAAAAGCTCCTCTCAGTAATCAGAACTTACCCGAGCATTCCTCAAGCTCTTGCTTTGGATCCCAAAACATGAATCAGGAAGACGTACAACACTGGAATTTCTGGATGGAAGAGAAAACACAAATGTTACCTACTGTGAGGATTAGGAATCTTATCATTTTTAGATATTCTTGGCCTGGTCTGGACTTCCCAGAACCTACTACCAAAAGCCATAAAGTGTACTCTATACACCAGGGAGGTGCGGTGAGGTGAGTGGCTGGTGAGGGCACTGGCTGGTATCAGAGCCAGATACACACGGGTTACATACGCCGCCATCGTCAGAGCGAGAGCAATAATTCTAGCACTAGACCTCCTCTGTAACTCTAACCTGTAAACATTTTAAAGCGTCACCTATTGAGATTTTTAAGTACAGTGGAACCTTGGTTAACGAGTAACGAGCGTTTTGAAAGACGAGCAACATTTTTTTAAAATTCTGACTCGGTTTGCGAGTGTTGTTTTGCAAAACGAGCAGAATTCAAGCCAATGGGGTGTGCAGTACCGCATTTGGCCAGAGGTGCGGGGGGGGGGGGGGTCGCCGTTGACACTCGGAATGGTTCGGAGCCGTTCGGAGCCGTACAGAATTACTCAGAACCACTCAGAAATACTCGTAAACACTCGGAAATTCCCCATTTCCGAGTGTTTCTGAGCCTTTCCGAGGCTTTCCGAGTTCAGCTGAGCTGTCCCCGAGTATTTCTGAGGCTCTCCGGCGCCCCCCCCACCTCTGGCCACATGCGATATTGCATGCAATAGAAGTCAATGCGGAACGAATTATCTTCGTTTCCATTGAGTGCTATGGGGAAACTCGCTTTGATTTGCGAATGCTTTGGATTCCTGGAACGGATTATGCTCGTAATCCAAGGTTCCACTGTACTGAAGTTTGGCGCCATTCCACAAGTGTGCGCAATTTTAAAACGTGACGCGATGGGTATCATTTTACTCGGCGTAACATTATCTTTCATAGTATATAAACCAGAGGCTATGGATGGACAGTTGGATGAATGGCTCTGTATTTAGGATGTATCCGGTCTATAAACCAGAGGCTCTGGATGGACAGTTGGATAAATGGTTCTATATTTAGGATGCATCTGGTCTAAAAACCAGAGGCTCTTGATGGACAGTTGGATAACTGTTTCTATATTTAGGATGTATCTGGTCTATAAACCAGAGGCTCTGGATGGACAGTTGGATAAATGGCTCTATATTTAGGATGTATCTGGTCTATAGACCAGAGGCTCTGTAAGGACAAATTACCAGTGAAGCATTGGAGTGAACACTGACTTTGTAGGAGAATATTATCATATAAGACTCACGTGACTTTGCAGCGGGCAGGAGTGACAACCCAGTGATCGTTTATAAGGGAACCACCGCAAAAGTGGGATTCTTCGCTGATCTGTGGAAGAAGAATCATGAAGTCATTGTTTTATATACAGACCACTTCACCTACCCCATGGAGAAAAGGACCAGCCATTCTGGACTCCAAAACTTTCCTTTAGCTTAAGATCACATAACTACAGTGCCTTCAAAATGTATTCATACCCCTTGAGGTTTTCCACACTTTGTCATGTTACAACCAAAAACGTAAATGTATTTTATTGGGATTTTATGTGATAGACCAACACAAAGTGGCACATAATTGTGAAGTGGAAGGAAAATGATAAATGGTTTTCAATTTTTTTTACAAATAAATATTGAAAAAGTGAGGCGGGCATTTGTATTCAGACCCCTTTTTTTCTGATACCCCTAACTAAAAACTAGTGGAACCAATTGCCTTCAGAAGTCACCTAATTAGTAAATAGAGTCCACCTGTGTGTAATTTAATCTCAATATTTATAGTATTTATAATACAGCCGTTCTGTGAAGCCCTCAGAGGTTTGTCAGAGAACCTTAGTGAACAAAAAGCATCATGAAGGACAAGGAACACACCAGACAGGTCAGGGATAAAGTTGTGGAGAAGTATAAAGCAGGGTTAGGTTATAAAAAAAATCTCCCAAGCTTTGAACATCTCATGGAACTCTGTTCAATCCATCATCGGAAAATGGAAAGAGTATGGCACAACTTCAAACCTACCAAGACATGGCCGTCCACCTAAACTGACCGGCCGGGCAAGGAGAGCATTCATCAGAGAAGAGCCAAGAGGTCCATGGTAACTCTGGAGGAGCTGCAGAGATCCACAGCTCAGGTGGGAGAATCTGTACACAGGACAACTATTAGTCGTGTTCTCCACAAATCTGCCCTTTATGGAAGAGTGACAAGAAGAAAACCATTGTTAAAATAAAGCCATAAGAAGTCCCCTTTGCGGTTTGGCAGAAGCCATGTGGAGGACACAGCAAACATGTGGAAGAAGGTGATTTAGACAGGTGAGACCAAAATTGAGCTTTTTGGCCCAAAAGCAAAATGCTATGTATGGCGGAAAACTAACACTACAAATCACCCTGAACACACCATCCCCACCGTGAAACATGATGGTGGCAGCATCATGCTGTGGGGATGCTTTTCTTCAGCAGGGACAGGGAAGCTGGTCAGAGTTGATGGGAAGATGGATGGAGACAAATACAGGACAATCTTAGAAGAAAACCTGTTAGAGTCTACAAAAGACTTGAGACTGGGGGGGGAGGTTCACCTTCCAGCAGGACAACGACCCGAAACATACAGCCATAGCTACAATGGAATGGTTTAGGTCAAAGCATATTCATGTGTTAGAATGGCCTAGTCACAGTCCAGACCTAAATCACATTGAGAATCTGTGGCAAGACTTGAATATTGCTGTTCACAGACGCTCTCCATCTAATCACAGAGCTTGAGATATTTTGCAAAGAAGAATAAGCAAAAATGTCCCTCTCTAGATGTGCAAAGCTGGTAGAGACACCCCCAAAAAGACTTGCAACGGTAATTGCAGAGAAAGGGGGTTCTACAAAGTATTGACTAAGGGGGGCGCCATACAAATGCCCCCCCCCCCACACTTTTCACATATTTATTTGTAAAAAAATTATGTGCCACTTTGTGTTGGTCTATCACTTGAAATCCCAGTAAAATACATTTACGTTTTTGGTTGTAACATGACAAACTGTGGAAAATTGCAAGGGGTGTGAATACTTTTTCAAGGCACTGTAATTATCTAGGCAGTCAGACATGCTGCTAACACTGGCAGAAATCCAAAGCAGCACCTTCAGCCCTCCTATTGGTTATATGTATCCATGCCAGCAAGACTGTATTCTTTTCTTGGAATATAGAGAGGTTTTGCCATTGGGGATAGAAGGAGAAAGTTTCTCCACATATCTTCACTCTTTGATGTTTGGCAGGCGTCTACCTTCTCAGTTTGCCAACGGCTCATCTCCTAGGTACTTCTAGTGCCATCTTATGCCCCTTGACATCCTTTGGCGTGACACATTTTCTCACCTACCCCTCCACCCCTTTACTGAAGGTGAGCATTGAAGAAGGTCACAAGGGAGATTCTAGAGAGCAGGAGGTCTTGGGATTATTGGAGAGGACGGCTTGAGTGATGTATTGAGACAAGACTGGAGATGTTAATTGGGTTGTAGATGGCTTGGTATGTTGTTGTTAGCATTTAGAATTTTTTTTTGTTAGGGAATTGACAGAGAGGGGTGAAGGGCACTACATGGAAGCCAGTGGAGGGATTGGCATAGAGGGGTGGAGGACACTGAATGGAGGCCAGTAGTGGGATTGGGAGAGCGGGGTGGAGGACACTGAATGAAAGCCAGTGGAGGGATTGGTAGAGAGGGGTGGAGGACACTGCATGGAAGCCAGTGGAGGGATTGGCAGGGAGAGGGAGCTTGCAATAGTCAAGGTGAGTGATAACAAGGGAGTGAATGAGTAGCTTAGAGGTTTCATTAGCTGAGAAGGGGCAGATTTTGAAGATAATGTTGAGGTGAAGTCTACAAAGTTAGGACAGTGATTGGATTCTGGGCTGAAAGGACAAGTCAGAGTCCAGAATTGCACATAGCACCCTGCCATGAGTGGGGGGACTCAAATATTATTGATCTTTATTGAAAGTAAGGGAGGTAGGCATGGGTGGGGGAAGGGTGGGCGAAAATTAGGAGCTCAGTTTTAGAAAGATTGAGTTTGAAGAAGTGGTGTGGTGTGATACTGATTTGTCAGTTAGTAAGTTAGTAATGTGAGAGGAGACTGAAGGGGTGCGGTGGGGAGTAGAGAGATAGATTTGGGTGTCATTTACATAGAGCTGGTACTGGGAGCCGTAGAAGGTTATCAAATGACAAAATGAGGAGGTGTGGATAGAGAAGAGAAGGGTTCCAGGGACAGAGCCTTGGGGGACCCCTACAGAAAGGAGTGATTATACCTGAATAGACACCTGCCGTGGCCTAGAATAAGAGACGGTGTTTTCATCATTCACAAGCCTTTCGTAATTGGAGATAAAGGGCCTGATGACAGGAATGCCGAAACCTGAGAAAATAAACACATTCCTATAATAACTGCCAGTCATACATTGTTACACACTACCATATAATACAACGCAACATCTATATACTGTATATGTATAGTTCCGCGCTCAGGTGTAAATATGGCTGCTGCCTCCCCTGGAAACTTCACCACGTGAAGTAGAGTGCAATATAAAGAGGTGGGTGGTACTGCCAAGAGACATAGTAATAAATTGAGCAAAGCGATCTTGAAAATGTGCTAAAGTGCATGTGCAAGTGCAAATTGTTACCAAGACTCCAAATGATCCTATTGTGCCAAAAACTTCATCAATAAAAATAAAGAGTAAAAAGTGGTTTTCAAAAATGCAAATAGTGTTATGTGCCAAAAAAAATCTTCATCCATAAACAATAAAGTGCTGATAATGTGAAATTTCAGTTTTTCTTTTTTAATAAATCTGCAAAAATGTCAACAATTCTGTGTTTTTCTGTCAATATGGGGTGCTGTGTGTACAATATGGGGTGTTGTGTGTACAATATGAGGTGCTGTGTGTACAATATGAGGTGCTGTGTGTAAAATATGGGGTGCTGTGTGTACAATATGGGGTGTTGTGTGCACAATATGGGGTGCTGTGTGTACAATATGAGGTGCTGTGTGTACAATATGGGGTGCTGTGTGTATAATATGGGGGGCTGTGTGTACAATATGGGGTGCTGTGTGTACAATATGGGGTGCTGTGTGTACAATATGGGGGCTGTGTGTACAATATGGGGTGCTGTGTGTACAATATGGGGTGCTGTGTGTACAATATGGGGTGTTGTGTGTACAATATGGGGTGCTGTGTGTACAATATGGAGTGCTGTGTGTACAATATGGGGTGCTGTGTGTACAATATGGGGGCTGTGTGTACAATATGGGGTGCTGTGTGTACAATATGGGGTGCTGTGTGTACAATATGGGGTGTTGTGTGTACAATATGGGGTGCTGTGTGTACAATATGGGGGCTGTGTGTACAATATGGGGTGCTGTGTGTATAATATGGGGGGCTGTGTGTACAATATGGGGTGCTGTGTGTACAATATGGGGGGCTGTGTGTACAATATGGGGGGCTGTGTGTATAATATGAAGTGCTGTGTGTACAATATGGGGTGCTGTGTGTACAATATGAGGTGCTGTGTGTACAATATGGGGAGCTGTGTGTATAATATGAAGTGCTGTGTGTACAATATGGGGTGCTGTGTGTACAATATGGGGGGCTGTGTGTACAATATGGGGGGCTGTGTGTACAATATGGAGGGTTGTGTGTACAATATGGGGAGCTGTGTGTATAATATGAAGTGCTGTGTGTACAATATGAGGTGCTGTGTGTACAATATGGGGGGCTGTGTGTACAATATGGGGTGCTGGGTGTACAATATGGGGGGCTGTGTGTACAATATGGGGTGCTGGGTGTACAATATGGGGGGCTGTGTGTACAATATGGGGTGCTGGGTGTACAATATGGGGGGCTGTGTGTACAATATGGAGTGCTGTGTGTACAATATGGGGTGCTGGGTGTACAATATGGGGGGCTGTGTGTACAATATGGGGTGCTGTGTGTACAATATGGGGGGCTGTGTGTACAATATGGGGAGATGTTTGTACAATATAGGGTGCTGTGTGTACAATATGGGGTGCTGTGTGTACAATATGGGGGGCTGTGTGTACAATATGGGGTGCTGTGTGTATAATATGGGGTGCTGTGTGTACAATATGGGGGGCTGTGTGTACAATATGGGGGGCTGTGTGTACAATATGGGGAGATGTGTGTACAATATAGGGTGCTGTGTGTACAATATGGGGTGCTGTGTGTACAATATGGGGGGCTGTGTGTACAATATGGGGTGCTGTGTGTACAATATGGGGTGCTGTGTGTACAATATGGGGCGCTGTGTGTACAATATGGGGTGCTGTGTGTACAATATGGGGTGCTGTGTGTACAATATAGGGTGCTGTGTGTACAATATGGGGGGCTGTGTGTACAATATGGGGTGCTGTGTGTACAATATGGGGTGCTGTGTGTACAATATGGGGTGCTGTGTGTACATTAATGAGGAAAAAAATGAACCTAAATGATTTTAGCAAATGGCTGCAATATAACAAAGAGTGAAAAATGTAAGGGGGTCTGAATACTTTCCGCCCCCACTGTATATAACTCATTGGGAGTGCACTAAAAGTTCTCACAGCATTAGTTCATCTAGCTACTTGCTTACTTAGAATAACATGATCCACAGGAGGACAAACGGACTACCGTGCCCCCCAGTGGTCAAAGTGGAGAACTTCCAGACACGTCTGCCCACTATATCAAATCCAGATACTACCTTGTAAAACGATGAGAATTATATGCAATAATCGCTATGTACCAAAATCTTCATCTATAAACAAACTATTGAAGTGCTAGTAAAGGAAATATATTTGTATAAAAAGCAACACAAAATAAATGTGTAATAGTCCAAAGTGACTTGTGCAATCAAATTCCATAAACGTGACTCTCCAAAGTGACCGGTGCCGAATTCCACAGTGACTGTATATGACAGACTGGTCACTTCTGTGCAAAAAGTGATCAACACTCGTGCTCCCTCTCAGGTTCCACAATCACCAGATAGCTGCACCCCTACAGGGGTTAAAAGCATGTAGTCAGGTCAGCCTTTGTTCCAGGTATCCAATGCAGGGATCTCTTCCACAGTGTGTTAAATCACGGGATATCAGCATGTGAATGGATGGAAAGGAAGGACACTCATAGTGTAAATGTCCAGTCCTTCCCATAAGATAATAACATCATCTATGTATCTTCAGTAGAATTTTAATTGTGGTCGTTCCCTCTCATAGATGTGTTCCTCCTCCTACATGTTCATAAAAAGGTTGGCGACACTGGGAGCGTAACGAGCTCCCATTGCCACCCCCTTAGTCCGAACATGATAGTTCTTTTTGTACCAAAAATAGTTACTCCCCATAGCCATTTTGAGACCCTCAAGAATCAACCCAATCTGTTCTTGGTCTCTGTATGAAGGGCTCATCCCTACATACAGTATGTTACAATGTGCCACAAACATACAATGCATGTACTCACCATATTCTCTGCTGAGCAGGACCAGGCAGGACAGGACCCTCAGGATTGACATTTTCTGCTATTCTTGGCTATGATGACAATTGTAAGGTCTGTTCAGCTTACATACACTCAGTCAGCCAATCAGGGGAGAGCTCCAGGCTTGCTATAAGGACAATTTTCGTGCACCTATCCGGATACCTTGAGCAATTTTGGCAAACCTGCTATGGAAGAAAAGATATAAGGAATCAGGTGTGACAGGAGAAGGTTACTTGTAAAGACTATCACTGAGTTTTGAAATCCCAGATTATTCCATTTATCACAGTACATCAATTACATATTTTTATCACACAGGATTTATATATTGCCAAGATTTGTCAGGGCACTTTACAAAATGGGGACAGGATAGGCCTCTTTGAAGGGAAGGGTTTTCAAAAACCACCTCCAGGAGAACAGAGTAGGAGATAATCAGACAGACTGGGGTAGGGAGTTCCAGAAAATGGGAAAGGCTCTGGAGAAGTTCTGGAAATGGCCATGAGAAGATTTAACAAGGAATACAGACAGCAGAAGGTTCTTGGGAGAAGCAAAGAGAATGGTTTGGTTGGAATTGTGATGTAGCTGGGTGCAGATTTGTGGACAGCTTTGAAGGTTGTTTTTAGTATCTTGACCTTTATTAGTTGGGTGAGCGTAAGCCAATGTAGGGATTGGCAGAGAGGGGTGGTGGACACTGAATGACTGGTAAGATGGGCGAGTCTGGCAGCAGCATTCATGATGAACTAAAGAGGGGGAAACCAATGTCTTTCTTCTTGTCACTCTTCCATAAAGGGCAGATTTGTGGAGAACACGACTAATAGTTGTCCTGTGGACAGATTCTCCCACCTGAGCTGCGGATCTCTGCAGCATTTCTTTGCTACTTTGTGTTGGTCTATCACATAAAATCCCAATAAAATAAATTCACGTTTTTGGATGTAACATGACAAACTGTGGAAAAAAGGGGTATGAATACATTTTCAAGGCACTGTAAGTTAATGATATGCCTGTATTAGAACCACACCTATTTAAATAAATGCCCTACCCTTAATTTAAGTTTAATTTAGTACCTTAATTTTTTTTTTTGCAATTTCATGGGAGTGAGTCATTTTTAGGCTTGACATGTTTGGTATCTATTTACTCGGTGCAACCCCATATTTTATATATTACCAAAAAATTGGGTATCATATTGTGTTTGCTTGCACTGAAAATATGCATTGGATAAAAAATTTTTTTTTTTTCATTTTGGATAGAGAAAGGGAGGATTTTAACCCGTCAGACTTTTTTTTTTTTTGCCATCTGTGTCCCATTGCAGAGATTTCCCTTCACTATTATCTCATGGGATAATTGGAGAAAATGTGTCACCTGATTCAATTATCTCATGAGATATTCTTTCTTGAATTGAGCCCACCCATAACCAAACAGGACATGAGAGGAAATCCCTGTAAATTAAGGGAAATTCTTTGGGGGGGGCCCAGGTCACCAGAACTAGTGTCCCCATCAGAAGATTTCCCCTCTATGACATCCCAAAATTTGGGATTTCCTTCACTTTCAATGACAATGGTAAACAGGACTAATAGAGAGGGGAATCTCCGTAAATCGGTGTTCCAACCTGGGGAAAAAAAATTAAAAATCAGCAGCTACAAATACTGTAGCTGCTGACTTTTAATATAAGGACACTTACCTGTCTAAAGAGCCCGCCATGTAGGCACCACAGCTGATTTTCGGCTCTTGGGTGCTGCGCTGCCGCCATTCATGGTGGGGGAAATCAGCAGTGAAGCCTTTCGGCTTCACAGCTTGTTGCCTACCATGCATGCGCAAAGCTGTGCTTTCTAACTGACCCGGTGGCAGAGGAAGGAGGAGGGGGCCTAACTTCTGAGGGATGTCACCGCGGCCCAGTATCCCAGAAGTGGGGATGGGTACCTGTCAAAAACAGGTACCCTTTCCCCTCTCCCCCCTGAAAGGGGGAGGAGGAAGATCAGCGGAGCTTCCACTTTTAGGTGGGGACACAGACAGCAATACAAACTGAAAAGGGTTGTAAACCCTCTCCACTCTATCCAAAAGTAAAAAAGTTTTGCCTTTAGTAATACTTTAATCTTCTGGTGGAGATTTGTGCATTTTATAATAAATAGTATATAGACTACTGAGGAGTTTTAAAACACAGGTAAAAGATAAGAAAACATGTCAAGAAACAAAAAAATGAAATATAATATAGAGGGGGGTGTCCGCCATGGTAGAGAATTGCACCTCGATTCTTGAATTTCTTTCCAGGTCAGCCTGATTGCTCCATCCTTCTATCCGACCTCCCTGCTGCACAAAACACACCAGCCTCTGCCAACATGGCAAAACAAATACTGCTGTCCCTGCACAGGAAATCCAACAAGATTTATAACTTACATTCCCCCACATGCAAACATAAATAGGCCAAGTAGAAGAAGAGCTGGTTGATGCTTACCAGGCACAAGCTCATTAGATAAGTGGGCATAGGGATAAAATTGCTGATCTTGAGGACAAATCAAGAAGAAACCTTAAATTCAAGGTCATACCAGAGGAGATAACCCAGACTGAACTGATTCCAAATCTTCAGTTGTTCTATGACATCATTCTACATTTGAGCTCTCCCCAGGAACTTACCATTGATGGGGCACACAGAATTGTTAAGCCTGAACATATCCCACCTGCGCTCCCGAGAGATGGACAAGTTAGAGAACATTTCTTCCACATAAAAGATCGACTCCTGTCCACCTCCAGGAAAACTCGTAAACTCCCAAAGCTATAGAAACATCTCTGTATGTTCAGATATTTCTGCATCTACCGCATTGAGAAACAGAAACCATTCAAATGTGTAACAAACGATCTCTGGGGGCAGAAGACTTCCTACAAATGGGAATATCCACCTAAGCTGCTTATCTCTCATCAAAATAAAATCCTACCCTTAATGACTCCGAATGATGGCATCTCCTGCCTCAGTGTATAGGGTCTATTGCAGGATTCTTCTTCTCCTCCACCAACAGGCAAAGCTCCAGCCTCCTACAATTCTAATAATTGGTCAGAAGTCCCCAAAACGTAATGCTACTCACCCTCCTGCCTTACGTTTCTCACTCACCAGTCAGCAGCTTTCCGTGTAATGGGTGGGGAGATTGGGATACCTCTTGTTCAGGTGTTATTTTTCCACCCCTTCAGAAGGAGGACACTTACCACACGCCCATTGTGTATTTTATTAGTTCATTGTTCATTACTGTTTCATGATGTTCTGCATTGTTTGTTCAAATCATTCCAATCTCATCACTGATTTACGTATATTGACTCTCTTGGTTCTTTATGTCCTTTATAAGCATGTTAGCTTGATATATTTTTCTTTGTACATGGAGCCCATGGAGAACCTTCTAAGAATCACAGACATTATCCAAAATGGTTGAAATAACATTTATAAATGCTAAGGGACTTAGGACAAAACTTTACTCCTTTGTTTTGATCAGACTGGAGATGGATGAGAACACCCGTTTGAATCCTATTGCTACTTCTGTCCGCATTAGGGAGATTCCCTATCATTAAAGGTGAAAGTAAAAGAAAATCCTAAACTTTGGGTTATTCCCCAGAACAGTATCAAGGGGAAATCTTTTCCGACGGGGACACTAGTTCTGCTGGGAGGAGGGGGGCTATGTATTCCCTTAATTAGCAGGGATTTCCTCACTTTGGAGGGATTCCTCTCACTTCCTGTTTTGGCTATGGGACAGAAAGTGAAGGTAAATCTCCCCAATGGGACACGGATGGCAAAAATCTGATCTGGTCTATAACCATTCCTTACTCTATCCAATGTAAAATGTAGTGCAAATCCCAAGCTGGTCCCACTGTTTGTCAAAGTTTCTAATCCCTACTAGGTGCATGGGAGCCAGGCCACAGCAGTTTCTCAGTCTCTCTACACAATAACCAAACAGAAGTTTCTTTTTTGGGTTTATTGGTTGAAGAACTTGGGATAATGCAGAGCTAATGCAAAGTAGAAAACACCCTCTAGTGGATTTAACTTTTTCAAAGTAGGCCTAGAGTAAGAGGATGTGGACAAACAGCTTCAGATTCACAATAGAAACAGACCAGAAACAGCAAATATGTACCAATCACAAATAGAGGACAACAAAGCAACAGTCTCTCCAGAATCTCTCAGGTGTTTACTCACTGTGTCCCTGTATGCATGGATCCTTCTTTCCAGCATCAACCAGACTTTGCACCATGAGCCTCCTGGCCAGATCCTCAGTGGACTCTACTCCAGACTGTTACTGCAGCTTCAGCAATCAGCCCCCCCAGCTCTCCCTGAGCTGGGGCAGTGTTTAAACTGTCCCTACCTGATAGTCCAGGAAGGGAGACAGCCCCTCCAGGCTGGGTCTCTCGCCACCAGACAAATGATCTCGCTGTTCTAGGTCCCAAACTATTTATGCACACCTCAGCCCCCTGCTGGTCACCATTCTGACCAGGGATTGGCTGACGTAGCATAAATATTCTTGCTGCCTATTTGGTTACTTCACACCTATGTCCCAGAACTGCCCAGAGAGTTCTGGAATGTAGGGAAGAACAATCAAACCTGCAACCTGTGGAATGTAGAACAGCCAAAAGCAATTAACCTGCTCTACTGGCTATGGAGGAACCAAAAACGAAATTTACCTAACTCTTCTAACTAGGAGGCAAAAAAAAAACACAATATGGTGGTTAAATCTCCACTCTCACAACCACACTTAAAGGACTTCATTGGCATTTAAATTAATTCTTAATGGGATACCAATTCCTATTGCATTCATATTGATCTACGCCTTAAAACTAATTTTGCAGTTAATAGAACAGATGATACTTCTCCCTCTATAAACTGGGCGGCACATTAAGCTTCTATCAGAGGATTCCTTATCCAACGTTTCTCATGACTGAAGAAGGCTCATAATAAGCTTATGGAGTCTACACCTACAGTAAGGCCTGGTGAGCTTTGGTAAGCCAACACAATCCCTACTCTTCTTCATAAAACAGAACATGTGCACACCGAGTAAAAGGTCTGACTACTACATTAGAGAAGTCACTGCGGTGGGCACATCACAGACTTTTCAGGTGGCAAAATAAATTTGGATCTCTTATGGCCAATAAATGTAACCCTAGACCCCATGTTCCAGCATTACCTAGACTTAAAGTGGAAGTAAAGTCAAAACCTAACTAACTCTAATCCTACTCGCAGCCACATTCTAAGCCTAATCTATCTGGCCCTGTAAAGCAAAAATCCCTATACTTACCTATTCTGCAGATGCTATGATCCCAGCATCAGCTGTCAGCGGTGGCTTCAGTGTGCTGGAGAGGCAGTCAACAATGGAAGCCCCATAGTAGGTCTATGGGTGACGTCACTTCCCAGGCATTTTACAGCCATTGTCGGTTTTTCTCCTGCACACAGCATCCGCCGCTGAAGACTGGGCCGGAGCGACTGCAGAATAGGTAAGTATAGTGATTTTTGCTTTAGAAGGCTAGAAAGATTAGGCTTAGAATGTGGCAGAGTAGGTTTATAGTTAGGTTTTGACTCAACGTCCACTTTAAACTGGCAGACGCTACACAATCTTAAAACAAATTCTTCAACAATTTCTACCAAACTTTAGCAAAAACTGACTGCTAAGGCCAAGCCCTCTCTTCAGAGCTTTCTGACAAATCTTGATTTTGCAAATCCTAAGCCACACCAAGCTGGACTTATGGACCGTCCGATCATTAGCAAAGAGCTAGTCAGAATAATGGGTGACATCATCGGTTACAAAGCCTCCAGCAGCACTGAATGTGTGTTCAGAAAGAACACTGGATTCAGGACAGGCCAGTAGCTCAGTTGCATATTGTGCAAGCTCTGGACAGTGATCCATCCTCAAGACCCAGTAACCCAGTGAATTTTCGGTTGGAAAGGTCTCCAAGTCTGATCTTGACCCTAGGTATTCCTGCACCATGTAAATCAGATGCTGGCGATGGTTGCTGGAACGGATCAGACCTTGGGGTTGCGGATTAAAGAATCTGAACGCATCGGTCAGACGTCCACCTTCTCCACCACTCCTTCTGTGACTTACCAAAGCCTCAGTAACACATTGTCCAAGAGGACGAGGAAATTGTAACCTCCCAGGCTCTGGAAATTCATTGCACAAACCTTTCTGCAAGGCCTCTCGAAGATGTTTCATCCTCCGCCCCCTCTGCAAAGGCTGGATAAGTTCCGTAACCTTGCCTTTGTAAGTTGGATCAAGAAGGGTTGCCAGCCAGTAATGATCCCTCTCTTTGATACCACAAATCCGAGGGACCTTTTGCAGGTTTTGCAGGATCAGGGAGGCCATGCAGCGAAGGTTTGCTGAGGCATTCAATCTGGAGTCCTCTAGGTCACTAAGGGTAACATGATCCACAGCCACCTCCTCCCAGCCACGTACAAGTCCATGGGTTTCTGGGTACTGAAAATGATTCCTTGAAGACTGCTGCCGATGCTTAGTGCTAGGCTCCACCTCCACGTTGACACAATCCTCATCCTTGAGAGGCCTTGAGAGGTTAGGAAGTCCTCCTCTTCCTCCCTTTGTTCTGCCTCAAGTGCCCTGTCCATTATTCCAAGTGTGTGCTCCAACAGGAAGACAAGAAGGATAGTATCACTGATGCATGCACTGTCACTGCTCACCATCCTTGTGGCCTCCTCAAATGGTGACAGGACAGTGCATGCATCCTTGACCAGTAGCCACTGGCATGGCAAAAAAAGCCAAGCTCCTCTGACCCTGTCCTGGTGCTATACTGACACAGATACTCATTGATGGCCCTCTGCTGTGTGTGCAGCGGATGCAGCATTGCTAACGTTGAGTTCCACTTAGTAGGCATGTCACAAATGAGGCAGTTCTTGGGCAAGTTGCATTCCGTTTGAAGGTCAGCCAGACGAGCACTGGCATTATATGATTGGCGGAAATACCCACAGACTTTCCTGGCCTGTCTTAGGAGAAGGGAACCTGCCACTGAGGTACCGCACATTCCACAAATTTACGAAAGGGGGCAGAGTCTACCAGCTGAAAAGGCAGCAGTTGCAGTTCTAGCAATTTGGCCAAGCTAGCATTCAGACGCTGAACATGTGGATGGCTAGGACCGAATTTCTTTCGACGGTTTAGCAACTGGGGTAGGGAAATTTGCCTGCTAAAATCAGATGGAGCTGTACTGATAGCAGATTGGCTGCAAGTACTTGGGACACCTATTGCTATACCTTCATTCCTCTCAGTGCAGGTTTCTGAGAGGACTGGAGGTATAGTGGGGTTGGAGAACCCAGCTGATGAGGAGCAAGGAGAGGTCCACCTTGTTCTTTGATGTGGGTCTTTTAAGGGCTGTTGCCAACTGACTGCATGGGAGGTCATCACTGAATATTCAATAGATACAGAGAGGCTTTTTTGGAGGGGGGGATTTTTTGGGTGCCAACATATTGGAAACAGAGAATTTATATATAAAAATATATTTTATTAGTACAAAAAATAGGCAATCAAAAGGTTTATTATTAAGTGAGAACCAATCTATACAGGACAAGGGCTTACGCATTTCAGCTAAAAGCCTTGATCACGGTACAGGTGCTGTGATCAAGGCTTTCAGCCAAAACACATGAGCCCCTGGCTTTTTCTCACTACCATCTACCAATAAAGAAATTTGCACGGACTGATGGGTTGCCGGCTCTACTATTAGGTGATGCTTGTGTTTGATGGTCGAAGAACATCAGAGAGCCAGACCATCCACGTTGTAGATCCTAGTACAGGCTTGACCTTTATAAAGGTCTCACAAACCTTTATAAAGTAGTCTGAAGTATGAAATAGATTTCTACCTTCTTCACCCTCATAGAAAAGTAGACTCCTCCTCTGGAGAACATGGCGGCAGAACCCTACACACAGTCCGGGACTTGTAGGACACCTTTCTAGGAGGGATTGAATCGGCTCCATATAATCATATGGATATTGATATAACGATGACATGTTTTTGGTATTTTGTCCACCCCTTATAAATCTACTGTTTTGGTTTAGACATAAGCTCATTCATTTCTATGACAGACCTACTGTAGATTTTATTGCTGTTGCAATGCTTTCCCATTTGTGTTTTATGTGTTTACTTAAAGATAGTGAAAAATAAAATCCACCAATAAAAGAAAACCAGCTTTGCTGCAATATTCACCTTCAATCCAGAGATTTTACCTGCTCCAGGTGTCCTCAGTCTGCAACAGATTAGAAAAAGGGGGGAAAGGCTGCACTCCAGGCACATTCATTTCATGGGGTGCACAGCGTGGATCTGCTTTGCCGGGAGGCCGTCAGTAGATGTCCTCCCCTTTGCATGCTCACGACGCCCCCCTGAATGGCACGTGCAGCACGCGCTGTGATCACCCGAGTCAGTGAGACTCGGGTGATCACAGATCGGAGTAAGGGGTCGATCCCGACCCCTTACCATGTGATCAGCTGTCAGCCAATGACAGCTGATCATGTGATGTAAACAGAAGATAGCCACCTCATATGTGCCCACCAGTACCACCTGCCAGCACCATGAATCAGTGCCCACCAATCAGTGTCCACAAGTACTAAGTGCCAGTAGTAAGTGACACCTATCAATGCCCATGATTGCCACCTATCAATGCCCACCAGTGGTGCCATTCAGTGCCTCATCAGTGCCACCTAGAAGTGCTGCCTATTAGTGTCAACTACCAGTGCTGATTAGTGCCCATCACTGCCACCCATCAGTGCCCATCACTGCCACCCATCAGTGTCCATCAGTGCCAGCTATCAGTGCCATCTATTAGTGCCCTTCAGTGCCATCTATCAATGCCCTTCAGTGCCGCCCATCAGTGAAACCCGTCAGTGCAACCCATCAATGCCACTTGTCAGTGCCCACCAATGCCACCTATCAGTGCCCACCAGTGCCAGCCCATCAGTACCCACCAATTCCACCTATTAGTGCCCATCAGTGCCACCTTATCAGTGCCCATCAGTGTTGCCTTATCAGTGTCCATCAGTGGCCATCAGTGTAGCCTCATCAGCGTACATCAATGAAGGATAAAAAAAAAACGGTTTGGTATTTAAAAAAAAAAATTTGGTCTTTTGAAATTTTTTTTAACAAAAAATAAAAAACCCAGAGCTGAAAATTGGTCTGGGCAGGGGGGGGGGGGGTTAGGTGCCCAGTAAGCAAGTGGTTAATAGTGGAGACTCTAGAAACATACCCATTTAGGGAGACCATGGCACATTTTTTTGTTCTTGCATAATAGATATTTGGGCCGTCCCCATTTGTGTCTCCCTTCAGCTGTCATTTACTATCAGATACAAGACAATTAAACAAACAGAATATTGAGACTTGCACCCTGGTCACTGCCTCAACATAAAGCCAACATCTCATAACATCTCATTTACCCAATTTGTTGAATGTGTTCTTCGTGAATGTATGAACGCGATTCAGAAAATCCACAGAGATCTTTCAATGCAATGTCACTTTATTGACTATCAGACATGGATTAAACCATATTTAGTTATCTTGTATAGTCTGGTCTATCCAGTCTCTGTAGCTGGAGATAACAGTGAAGATGGCAGGCTTAGATGTTGAGCAGGAAGAGGACGCAATACCGGCCAGGATCTTGGTTCCGTTCCTCTCACACACAAGGGCTGCACCACCGTCAACCTGAAAAAGAAGCAAAATCAGAAGTTATAAGAAAGTTTCCCATTAGTATTTCAATGAATGTATGGTATGCATTATTGGTCTGCAGTTTTTACAGGACTATGGAACCAGAGAAATATCTGCTAACACCTGGACATCCCTCCTACCTGAAAACTCCCCTTCTTCGTTACCCAATATCAATTGGAAGGCATCCTGATTGCTTTATTTTTTGTACCAGTTAGTGCACTGAATAAAGTCAGTGAAAAGATGTATTTCAGTTACTGGTGGGAGTTTGGTGGGCTCAGTCACCAACGGAAGTCATGTACCTCTTGGTCAGTCACATACTCCCAGCAATGACCATTTCATCACCAACATGTCCCAGTCACACAGGGATGATTGGGATCCTTTGCCTTTGCTCCAGTTGGTAAAAATACCCGGTGCTTCCAAGTATTGTAGGAATGCATAGCCTCCTCCCATGTGACAGTGTATAGGTGCAGCAGCCAATCACTAGTCCCGAACACTGTCGCATGATTGAGGGAGTGATATCACCACTCCCCTTCATGTTCGGTCCAAAACCAAGCAGCACTGAGGATTTCGGAACCATCTGTGATGGAGGCAGGATTGAAAGTGGAGCATTGGTGAATGTCAGCTTGTCAGGGAAATCACATGCATGGTTGTGCACGAAGATGTGCGTGAAGATGTGCACATGCTCATAATAATTCTCGAGTGACAAGTAGACATTCCCCAACTCATGCGCATGCTCATAATAATTGACATAATTGAATCGAGTGACAACCGGATGTACCCTAATTTATGTGCGTGCCCGTGAGCCCGCATGAATACTTGCCTCTCACTTGCCTATTTGAAGTGGCTCCAGAGACCAGAGGATTGCTGAGTGGTCGTCAGCTTCCACCATTTGTGGTCTGAGTCTGTACTTCCCAGCTTGTCTTGACCCTACTTGTTCCTGATACCCCATTGCTGATTCTGGCTTGTGACCTGACTCTGCCTGCTGTTTTGGTACCTTCTCTGCTCACCCAATATCACCCCCGGCCTGGCTCTGACTCTGCTTTGGTTCCTGATTCTGCACCTCTTCTGCCCTTCTGATACTGACTCTTGCCTGCCTGACCACCCAAGATCCTTCATCTGCCTGCTTGCAAAACTGCTTGCTGCCTGCTGTTTCTGCTGCAGTGCCTCCGCATCTGCAAGAGTTTTTTACATTGGCCTGCTGGCCTTCCTGTTTGCTGCCCATGGTTCTGCACCAGCTGCTGTGTCTTCTCATCAGCCAGATCGGCACTTGTTGCAAGGTTCTTCTGGTTCTCTGTACCACTCTCTGCCTTGTTATATCCTGTCATCATTTCCAGGAGAAAGAGGGCAGGAGGTGTAAGGGGAAGCCCTCTTGTCAGCTCGGCCTCGACCAGGTACGTGACACAGGTGTTTAGGGAGAACTTTTTACATAGACATTGTCACTTTGTCCCAATGGGTCCAGTGACAGGGTCTCTGTAAATAGGCTCTGAGGTGTTAGAAGGTCACCATAAGCCCTCAAAGCCAATCGAAGGGTGCTTAGTTTGTAATTGCTTTCAGCTCCCTCAAGTGCAATGAATTGAGCCCCAACGTTGTCTTTGTGGGGAAGATATTGGTTGTGGTTTAATAAAACTATACTATTTTTGTAATCTGGTAATTTTGTAATAAAGATAATTTTGTCTTAATCATAATTTTAGATTGCTTCACTGAGCACAAGCCACATAGGTCCAGCTTGGTGGGTACTGCTTTCAGGGTGTCTATGCCTTGAAGTACTATTTGCTGTTTGACCACTTGGACCACTCCTATACATTTTGAGCCGGCATGCAGATCTGTAATCTATAATTCCTGGCATAATTCCCGCCGTTCCCACAACCCGGGTTGGCGTACATTCCAATTGCCAAAAAATTATGTATCGGGTGATGCTGGAAATGACATCAGGACCATGCTGTTGCGCCTCAATGCGTTTCGCACACCTAGTGCGTCATCAGAAAGCCAGAGGCGCCATCTTACTCCTGGTATTGATACCCCGTGTGTTAAGTTCCCAACTGGAACCGGATACTGGAAGTGCCGATTCAGCCATAGTAACACTGGGAGAAGTACCCAAATCACATCTATGAATTTAAACAGCAGACTGGTGGAATTCAGTCCAGGTTTTCCAGTCCACCTTGGCAGTGTGGGTTCCAAACCAGATTTTTCTCTCCACCTGTGACCAGCACCAGGTGGTATAAATAAGGAAGGACTGGAGCAAGAGGTTATTCTTGGCCTGAGACTCAGCAAGCCAAACCTGAAAGAGCTGTAGATGTTGTCATTGCTCCGTATTAGAAAGGAAGGTTTCAATTACATTTTTTTTTTGTTGGTGATTGGGAGAAGCCCTTCACCTGTGAGGAAGGAATCTGAAATGTTTAGTGTTTGGATGGCAAGGATTTATTTTTCTGCTTTGTTTGAGTTTCATGCAACCTATTAAATAAATCTGACTACAAGCCAGACTTTTAAGAGAAACCTGCCGTCTGGACTACATTTTTCCCAGTGAAGGTAATCCCCATTTAAGCCAACCCCCACAATAACCAATCAATTTTCTATGTGTTCATAAAAAACATGTAATAAATTAATTCAGAAAACCCAGTCAATTATTTCTTCATAGGATCTAATTCCTCAATTCCCCACCCACCATATACTATTATACACCCCACTTGGTATATTCAAAAATCAGTACATAATATAAATGTACAAAATGAATACTAAACATTCCCTATATAAAATAGGTTCTCAGACTAGACATCTGTGTTTTGTTTCATTCTGAATCTAAACTGAGATGGATTTTTTGTTATTTTTGTATTTTCGGATGTATCCAAATTTATGAATAGTAACAAATTTAAACAAAATAACGAACCCAAATTTTGGATGAAATTCAAATTCAAATAGTTTTCTAATTGAATTTGAAAAGTTTTCAAATCTAATTGAAGTCTTTTTCATATTGCATTTGAATTTCTGAAGAGAATAAAATAGAATAGAAAAGAATAGAATAGAAAAGAATAAAATAGAAAATAAAAGAACAGAATATAATAGCGTAAAACAGAACAGAATAGAAAATGAAAGGCATAGAATAGAAAAATAGGAAAAAAATGAAAATAAAAGAATAGAGTAAAACAGAACAAAATAGATTATAAAATAAAAGAACAGAACAGAATATAATAAAAAATAGAATATATTTAAATAGAATATAACCATTTTCTGAAATGTGAATTTCAAAAAGAATACATTAAAATCAAATTCAAATCTTTTTCATGTCGCATTCGAATTTCTGAAGAGAATAAAATAGAATAGAAAATAAAGGAATAGAATGGAAAAGAATAGAATAGAATAGAATAGAATAGAATAGAAAATAAAAGAACAGAATATAATAGAGTAAAACAGGACAGAATAGAAAATAAAAGAATAGAAAAGTGTAGAATAGAAAAAAAGGGAAAAATAGCAAATAAAAGAATAGAGTAAAAACTAACAAAATAGATTGTAAAATAAAGGAACAGAATAGAATATAATAAAAAATAGAATACAATTAAATAGAATATAACCATTTTCTGAAATTCAAATTTCAAATAGAATAAATTCAAATTTGAATAGAATAGAAAATATTAGAATAGAACAGAAAAAAAATATAACCATTTCCAGAATAGGATAGAAAGAATATACCAATATAAACCGCTTTTCCAAATTTGAATTTTAAATGGAATAAATTTGAATAGAATAAAAAAGAATAGAATAAAATAGAATAGAAAATAAATAAATAAAATAGAAAATAAAATAATAGAGTAGAAAAAAATGAAAGAATAAATTCGATTTCAAATGGAATTTGATTCAAATTCAGATGAAATTCAATTTCAACTTGAATGCAATTCGAATGGAGTTTGAAAATAGGAATCGTTTCAAATTCAAATGAATAAAACGAACTCAGAAAAGGAATTCAACAAACTTAACTGAACAAACTCATGTGTATACTAACAAATCAAAACTATTTTTTTTTTTAAATTCTGCTTTTGTCTATCTAACACGAATTATTATTAAAAAAACATTTAATGTCTAAATCAATATTAAGTCCATTTGGGTCCAAGCTTTCCAATTCAAAAATCCAAAATGTCTCTTAGCATGACACCTCCTTCCTAAATTAGTCCCCCTATTTTATCTATAGAATAAAATTTTAAATGACTGAGATCCCTACTGTGTGTAGTTCTAAGATGATTAGATACACCAATTTTCTAGTAGTTCTCCATGCATACTGGTAGCCACAAGTGAATTCCACATATAGGTAGTACGTGTGCTGTTGCAAGTGATACATTTCTTAGTGGTATGCTCTTTTTTGGTGTGATATGATAGAAATTTTGTGACTTTTACATTTCATTTGAGGGTATTTCTGCATGGTATGCATCTGCCATATTTAACCACTTGCCTGACCGCCCACAGTATATATACGTAATTATTTTGACATTTAATACCGTGTTTATGGTATTATTTTGTTCTGCTAAAAGTCACCCTGGCAGTGGATTCCCCGTGGGATCGCTTTTAGAGGTCGGCGGGAGAGGTGCCCTCCCCCTCCCGCCGCTTTTCTGTTGTTTCCGGGTAAACCTGGAAGTGATCCGATATGGCTGATAGCTAGGCAGGAATTCGAGTAAGGGCAAGATGCCCCCCCACTAGGCTCTATGCCCTTGGAGGACTGGAGTGACCTCTGATGTCACTCCCAGTTCTCAGGCTTAACAACTTCAGTACCAGGCACTTAGACACCTTCCTGCCCAGGCCAATTTTCAGCTTTCAGTGCTGTCGCATGCTACACTGTACCCAAACAAATTTTTATCATTTTGTTCCCACAAATAGAGCTTTGTTTTGTTGGTATTTGATCACCTCTGTGATCACCTCTGTGGTTTTTATTTTTTGCGCCACAAATAAAAAAAAGACAGAAAATGTTTTCTTTGTTTCTGTTAAAATTTTTTGTAAATAAGTATGTTTTCTTCTTCAATGACGGGCACTGATATGGCTGCACTGACAGGCACTGATACGGTAGCACTGATGGGCACTGATGAGATGGCACCAATGAGGTAGCACTGATGTGCACTGATGATGGGCACTAATAGGCGGCACTGATGGGCACTGATAGCTGGCACTGGTATGCGGCACTGATGGGTACTCACAGGTGGCACTGATGGGCACTCATAGGCGGCACTGATGGGCACTTATAGGTGGCATTGATGGGTACTTATGGGTAGCACTGATGGATACTTATGGGTGGCACTGATAGGTGGCACAGATGGGCACTGATGGGCACTGATAGGTGGGTACTGATGGGCATGGATGGGCACTGACAGGTGGCACTGATGACACTGATTGGTGGAACTGATGACACTAATGGGTGCTATTGCTGGGAATCACTGAAATATAATGGTGCCAGTCAGTGCCCATTTGTGGGCACTAATTGGCACAGATCTGGCATAATTTGCACATGTACCTGGCCATACCTGGCCATCCACATGTTGCCCCCTTCCCTGGTGGTCCTGGCGGCTTCCCTGGTGGTCTAGTGCGGGCATCTGAGGGGGGCTGCGCTGATAAACAATCAGCGCAGACCCCCTGTCAGGAGAGCCGCCGATCGGCTCTCCTCTACTCGCCTCTGTCAGACGCGAGTGAGGAAAAGCCGATCAATGGCTATTCCTAGTGACATCGTGATCAGCCGTGATTGGACACGGCTGATCACTTGGTAAAGAACCCCCGCTGGAGGCTCTTTACCGAGATCGGTGGAGTGGTGTGTCAGACTGACACACCGATCCACCGATCGCCGCGATGCGCGCCCGATGCTGGACGTCATATGACGCCCCGTCAAGATAACTGAACCACCACCGACCATCATTCTGCTTTAGGCCGGGAGGGAAGAGGTTAAAGACTTTTATTTTAAATCAAAGTGTCAACATTTTTTCTTTTTCTCTTTTGCTTTAAAAGGTAAAGGAGAGATTTGGGGGTCTTTTTGACCCCGGATCTCTCGATAAAGAGGATCTGTCATGCTTGTTTCTATTACAAGGGATGTTTACATCCAAAAGGGCCCTCTAAAAGTTAATTAACAGATTGTTCAGGGAATTAGTAATTCATGGTGAACGGTTTAGAAAAATGTCAGAATTGTGAGAAGAATAAAATAAAGAAAGAATAATAAAGATTCCCATCCTCAGTGCAGCTGCTATCTATATGATGTAAAAACCATCAAACAGTATATTCAATAATTGAGACTGCCCTATCACCTACTAATATAACATGCACAAGTGCTATTTCACTTGGAAAAAGTGTCCCGTGGGAGTTCAATATATCAATAACAGTTATAATGTTTGGGGGCCCTTTGGGTCTTTTCCTAAATCACTTCAACTTAACCACTTCAGCCCCAGAAGATTTGGCTGCTGAATGACCAGGCCATTTTTTGCGATACGGCACTGTGTTGATTTAACTGACAATTGCGCGGTCGTGCGACGTTGTACCCAAACAAAATTGACGTCCTTTTTTCTCCCAAATAGAGCTTTCTTTTGGTGGTATTTGATCCCCTCTGCGGGTTTTTTTTTGTGCGCTATAAACAAAAAAAGAGCGACAATTTTGACAATATTTTGTACTTTTTGTTATAATAAATATCCCCATTTTTTTATTTAAAAACAAATGTTTTCCTCAGTTTAGGCCGATATGTATTATTCTACATATTTTTGGTAAAAAAAAATCGCAATGAGCGTATATTGGTTGGTTTGCGCAAAAGTTATAGTGTCTACAATATAGGGGATAGATTTATAGCATTTTTTTTTTTCACTAGTAATGGCGGCGATCCACGATTTTTATTGGGGCTGCAACATTGTGGCGGACACATTGGACACGTTTGACGCTATAAAAATGCACTGATTACTGTAAAAATGTCACTGGCAGTGAAGGGGTTCACACTAGGGGGCGAGTAAGGGGTTAACTGTGTTAACTGTGTGTGTTTCTAACTGTAGGGGGAGGGGACTGACCTAGAGGAAATGACGGATCGTGGTTCCTTGCTATTAGGAATGCACAATCTGTCACTCCTCACAGAACAGAACAGGGATGTGTGTGTGTCTACACACACGCATCCCTGTTCTGCCTCTTGTGTCAGCAATCGATTGTGGCCGGCAGTCATCGCGAACATCGGCCACAAGCATCGGCACCCCCGCTGTGCAGCGGGCGCATTCACGTGCCTGCTATCCCACTCACAGGATTGTGCCGACCTGCCAAAGTATAATGATGGCGGCTGGTCGGCAAGCGGTTAAACAGGGCAGCTAGTAAATGGGCCAGAAGACAATTTTTATATTTATTATTAGTATTATCAGTGGCGGCTGGTGGTATATTTTCGGGGGGGGGGACAAACAATGTACCCACAGCCCTGTGGTGGGTCTGTCGGTCAGATACCACCACAAGAAGTGGTATCTGGTAAGACATCCATATTGATATGTCAAATAGTAGGTTAGTAATCCCTCATTATCCCCTGAGGAAGCCGTCACTGACGAAACATGTTGGGATTTACATCTATCTTTGACCACCTTCTTTTCTTGGGACTCCAGCGACCCAGTACATGTATTATGTATATGCTCTATATCGGTTTTAATTGATAGTTTTGCTTTTTCTCTTTTTTTGTACCAATAAAGAAATATATATTTTTATCTAACTCTATATGTATCCTTTATTACAGGCACCGCAATAATCCCAATCCTCCTCTTTCATGATTTTCATTAAACAGGATGAGGTGCATGATATTTTAGAGCCACTCAGACCATTTCCTATTGTCTACAGTAGGTTAGTAATGCGGGAGGAGACTGAAGTAGTGAGATGAGGAGAGAAGAGAGATAGATTTGTGTGTCGTCAGCATACAGATCATACATAAGATGACCCGATGACATCATTTCCAAGATTTGGACTTTCAATCATCTCTGTAAAGATCAATGGTGGAGCAAATCCTTTACTAGTCACTAACAAGGACTGGTTTCATTCCTAATCCTTTAATACTTCATATAAATATATATTTTGCTATCAATAAATGATTATACTCTATGTATGCAAGATTGTGAGGTTGGAAACAGTTCTACTTATTAAAGATCCAACTAGAGGGAATCCGACCCAGAAGAATATTGTTCTGTTCCCCAAACTGCCTGAAGAGAACCAACACTGGTCAAAAAAGAAAGTTTTAGGCCATCATACCATGCAGGAGGAGACACCAGTGCAGATCGTGTTTTTTTGGCTCTTGGTTCCCCAGAGTTTCTGGCACTCATCGCTGGTCAGGATAGGAACAGTCACCTCCTGAGAGTCTTCTGAAGTGGCTTCTGTTGAGAGAAAAGGAGAGATTAACATGACAATATTAATTATTATGAAAGTTCTCCTCCACAAGTGTGGCATTGCCACCCAATGACAGTCCAACCACATCGCTCGAAGCTTGTCACTCCAAAAAGAGCAGGAGCTTCTTTTGGTGTAACAAGCTTCGCGCAAAGCTATTTGTCACAATTTATCATGTGACAATCACAAAAGACTGCTTTTTATTTTTTATTTTATTTTAATTTATTTTTCATTTTTAGTTTTTCATTTTTTTATTATTTTTTCACATTTTATCAATTTTTTTTACTTAGGTCATTTTCTTTACTTGTTTTTTTTTTTCAGTTTATTTTACAACATTTTTCTCAGTTGCACCTCTTCCTCTTAATTTGCTTCCTTATCCCACTCATTTCTTCCTTTTTCCTATTCTCACTTCTTTTTTATTTTTCACTCGTGTTTTTTTTTTCTCTTTTTTTCTTCTCCTTATTTTCATATATGTATGTATACAGTGCATTCAGTGTAGACTATATATACAGTGCAAGCAGTCTAATATATATATATATATATACAGTGCAGTCAGTGCAGAGTATAAAATACAGTGTATTAAAGTGGTTAAGGGGAACCCTACGACAGATTTAAGAATAAAAAACAACAGGGGGTCCTCCCAAAAATCAATTCCGGGTCCTTTGGGCCTGGTATAGATTTTAAGGGAACTCCACTCCAAATTAAGGAAAAAAAAGTGTGGAGTCCCCCCTAAAATCCATACCAGGCCCTTCGGGTCTGGCATAGATTTTAAGGGGAACTACACGCCAAAAATTAAAAAAAATTGGTGTTACCAGACCCTTATCTGAGCACGCAACCTGGCAGGCTGCAGGAAAAGAGGGGGGATGAGAGAGCGCCCCCCCTCCTGAACCATACCAGGCCACGTGCCCTCAACATGGGGAGGGTGTTTTGGGGTCCCTCCCAAAACACTTTGTCCCTATGTTGATGGGGACAAGAGCCTCTTCCCGTAAACCCTGGCCATTGGTTGTTGGGGTCTGCGGGTGGGGTGCTTATCGGAATATGGAAGCCCCCTTTAATAAGGGGGCATCCAAATCCCATCCCACCCATGTAAATGGGTATCGGGTACAATGTAGACATGTGCACTGCCAAAAAATGAGATGGTTTTCGTTTCATTTTTTATTTATATATATATATATATATAGATATAGATATATATATTTTTTTTTTTTTTCATTTTTTGGGCCATTCGTTATGATCGCAATTCGTAAATTCTTACATTCTTACATTCGTAAATTCGTACATTCGTTCATTCGCACATTAGTAAATTCATACAATCATACATTCGCACATTCGTACATTCATAAATTCCTATATTCATACATGTGTACATTCGCACATTCCTACATTCGTAAATTCGTACATTCGGAAATTCGTAAAGTAGAAAATTTGTATATTCGTAAATTTGTACATGTACGAAATTTGTACATTTGTACGAAATTTAAAGGAATATTACACTTTTATTGTTTCACTTTAAGCATTATTAAAATCATTGCACTGATACATGTCCCCTGGGGCAGGACCCGGGTCCCCAAACACTTTTTATGACAATAACTTGCATATAAGCCTTTTAAATTAGCACTTTTGATTATTCATGTTCGTGCCCCATAGACTTTAACGGTGTTCGCGTGTTCAAACAAATTTTTTGCCTGTTCGCATGTTCTGGTGTGAACCGAACAGGGGGGTGTTCAGCTCATCCCTACCGCCTGCTGAAGAAGAGGATACCAGGGTTATGGTAGCTAGCTGCTGCCACAACAACGATACTCCTCTTTAAAGTACTGACATATAACGATGGTTGGCGGTCTAGAAGTGGTTAAAGTGTTTTTTACATGTTTATTATTTCTGTATTCCACACATTGTATTTGGTTCTTATGATGTAGAGGACCTCACATGTAGTGTGCTCTTAGGGTGTCGTATTATACATTATCAGTGTGTTTTACTACGCAGTACTAGTGGGGGGCGCTCTACCCCATATCACATACAGGGGGCTGCACATACAGGGGTTCTTCCAAAGAAGTGGGGTTCTGAAAATAAGTGACGCTTCTGCTCTTGCAGCATTCATCTGAACATTTTCTTCTCTCTTCACAGGTAATCTGCGTTTATATTCCCATGTCCTGCAAACTGAAAACTGACTGACCGCTTATATACATTTTTGGTAAATCTGTTTGTCACCGCTGTCTCAACTACATCTGTAGCCATGCTCACATTATTTCAATGTTTATTTAGCCATTAAGTCTTACCTAAATTATGGGTTTCCTTATCTTTACAATTTTGGCCTTTTAGTCCCCTTGCAGTTTGATTGTGGTGTGAAAGTTATGCCCTGCTTGCTGTGTTCCTAATATGCCCTCCTAATTGATTAATTGCCAGATTCCATCCACACCCAACACAGTATATAACAAGGCCTTCTTTATGGGGGAGCACATACAGGGGGCTGCACATACAGGGGTTCTTCCAAAGAAGCGGAGTTCTGAAAATAAGTGGCACTTCTGCTCTTGCACTTCAGCAATTTGCACAAAGCTAACCATAGCAGATTGCAGGTGATCTCATTTTCATATTATCTCACCTTCTCTGAAACATGCTCTCTTTACCTCTCCTCCTCTTCACAATTGCAGCCTCTCTCCTCAAGCTCTCTTTTCTACATCCCTCTGCTCCAATACACAATCTGTACATATCACCCTCACCTCTCCCCTCCCCCTATTACTGCACTCATCACCTCTTTCTAACTCTAAGCTCACTTGCTAACATACCCCCCAGGATACTGAAGCATGTCCCCTCATACAAATCATATTCTCATATTACCTCCCTCACTCTTCTGCTTCTCCTAATCGCTGGAGATATTTCCCCAAACCCTGGGCCTCCCTTATTTAACTGTGCCCAACACACCCATCACCATCACCATCACCCTACACCCTCTGGCAGTAGTTGCAATCTACACAATTTAGTCTCCATTCCTCTTCTTCCCAACGCCAGCCTCCCTCTCTCCTGTGTTCTCTCTCTGGAACGCCCGCTCTGTCTGCATCAAACTCACTGCTGTTCATGATCTCTTTGTCACTAATTCCTTTAATCTACTTGCTGTCACAGAAACCTGGCTCCACGAATATGATACCCCTTCTCCTGCTTCCCTATCCCAGGGTGGCCTTCACTGGACTCACTCCCCTAGGCCTAATGGACGCAAGGGAGGTGGAGTGGGATTCCTCCTATCCCCCAGAGCACCTTCCAGGTTATTCACCCTCCTCTCTCTTTTTCCCTCTCATCATTCGAAGCCCACTGTATACGTCTATTCTCTCCTACTTCCCTAAGAATTGCTGTGATTTACCGGCCCCCTGGACCATTATCGACTTTCCTTGATGAGTTTTCTGCCTGGCTACCCTACTTTCTCTCTTCGGATATTCCCACAATCCTTCTCGGTGATTTCAACATCCCTGCTAATACAAACACTCCTGCTACTTCTAAACTTCTTAGTCTAACCTCTTTATTTGACCTGAAGCAATGGGTACAGGCTTCTACTCACTCTGATGGCAACACCCTTGACCTTGTATTCTCCTACCTATGCACTCCATGCAACTTCTCAAACAAGCCTTTTCCTCTCTCCGACCATCACCTTATTAGTTTCTCCCTCCCCCTGTCTTCCACCACCTTTCCCTCCAATCGCCAAACCATCACCCGTAGAAACTTTCGCAACTTCAACTCCTCTCTCCTGCTACTGACCACCTCTATGACAAAATCTCTCCCCTGTCCTGCCCCAACCAAGCCATGTCCATCTACAATACATCTCTGACCTCCACCCTGGACAAGCTCGCTCCCCTCACTACACGCAGAATCAGGCCTCGACCCCTACAACCCTGGCAAACAGATGACACTAAAATTCTCAAAAAACGTAGTCGCGCTCTTGAGCGTCTGTGGCTCAAGACTAAGTCTCTCAAAGACTTCAACCAATACAAATCTGCCCTCCAAAAAAACTATTCTTTCCTCCACACTGCCAAGCAAACCTATTTTACAACTCTTATTAACACTTTCTCAACCAATCCCCGTAAACTCTTCTCTACCTTCAACTCTCTACTTTGTCCTCCACCGCCTCCCTCACTGACTTACTCACTGCCCAGGAGATCGCTAATCACTTCAAAAACAAGATTGATACAATCCGTGATGAAATCTCCATTCTACAGGTATCTCCCCAAGCTAAGACCCCATGTCAACAGGTACAACTGACACTCCCCCTATTCAAATCTACTACTACAGATGAAGTTGCTAAACTCCTTTCTATCGCCCACCTAACCACCTGTCCCCTTGACCCTATTCCCTCTGAAATGCTATGGTCGCCCTCTGACCCTATCCTACACTCTCTAACCCACATCTTCAATCTCTCCCTCACCTCTGGCATCTTCCCCGATGCTCTAAAACATGCACTGGTCACCCCCATACTCAAAAAGCCGTCCGTGGACCCTACCAATCTTAACAACCTACGCCCAATCTCCTTGCTCCCCTTTTCCTCTAAACTCCTTGAACGCTTGGTTTACAACCAACTGAGTGACCACCTCATTAAAAACAACCTTCTTGATCCCCTTCAATCTGGATTTCGCCCACAACACTCCACAGAAACTGCTCTTTTAAAACTCACAAATGACCTACTAACTGCAAAAATCAATGGACACTATTCTGTACTCCTCCTTCTGGATCTTTCAGCTGCCTTTGACACGGTTGACCACCCCCTCCTCCTCAAAAAACTTTACTCCCTCGGTCTCCGTGACTGTGCTCTTCAGTGGCTCTCATCCTACCTATCCCAACGCACGCCTCTTCCCTTCTCTGTCGGGGTCCCCCAAGGTTCTGTTCTTGGACCTCTTTTATTTTCAATCTACACCTCTTCCCTGGGTCAGCTGATAGCCTCTCACGGCTTTCAATATCATTTCTATGCTGATGACACACAAATCTATCTCTCCACCCCTCAACTCACTCCATCAGTCTCCTCCTCCTCCCAAATCTATCTCTCCACCCCTCAACTCACTCCATCAGTCTCCTCATGCATCACTAACTTACTAACCGACATATCTGTATGAATGTCACACAACTTCCTCAAACTCAACTTGTCCAAAACCGAGCGTATAATATTTCCTCCACCACGTGCCTCTTCCCCTGACTTCTCTGTCAAGAGCAACGGCAAAACCATCCACCCCTCCCCACATGTCAGGATACTAGGTGTTATCCTGGATTCTGAACTCTCCTTTCGGCCCCACATCCAATCACTTTCCAAAGCTTGCCGCCTCAACCTCCGCAACATCTCTAAACTACGTCCCTTTCTAACCAATGAAACCACAAAGCTCCTGATTCACTCCCTGGTTATCTCTCGCCTTGACTACTGCAACTCACTCCTCATTGGCTTACCTTTAAACAGACTATCTCCCCTTCAGCCCATCATGAATGCTGCTGTCAGACTCATCCACCTTACAAACCGCTCAGTGTCTGCTACCCCTCTCTGCCAATCCCTCCATTGGCTACCACTCGCCCAACGAATTAAATTCAAAATACTAACAATAAGTTACAAAGCCATCCACAACTCGGCCCCCAGCTACATCACTAACCTAGTCTCAAAATACCAACCTAATCGCCATCTCCATTCCTCCCAAGACCTCCTGCTCTCTAGCTCCCTCATCACCTCCTCCCATATCCTCCTCCAGGACTTCTCCCGAGCCTCGCCCATCCTCTGGAATTCCCTACCCCAATCTGTCAGACTGTCTCCAACTTTATCCACTTTTAGGCGATCCCTGAAAACTTTCCTCTTCAGAGAAGCCTATCCTGCCTCCTTCTAACAACTGCACTATTTTCTCCGTTATCTCATCCCCCACTGCTTTTACCCTTTTGTATAACTTGACCTTCCCTCTTAGATTGTAAGCTCTAACGAGCAGGGCCCTCTGATTCCTCCTGTATTGAATTGTATTGTACTTGTACTGTCTGCCCTAATGTTGTAAAGCGCTGCGTAAACTGTCGGCGCTATATAAATCCTGTATAATAATAATAATAATATCTCATTTGTAACTGCAGGTTATCCTTATTATAAACTTACCTGTAGGCACAAAAGTCCAAAAAAAGAGCAATTTAAATCAAATAAAAGTGATATCATCAAATAACAGAGATATCAAAAAAGAACAGTGACATCATCAAATAACAGTGATATCAAAAAAGAACAGTGATGTCATCAAAAAGAACAGTGACATCGTCAAATAACAGTGACATCATCAAATAACAGTGATATCATAAAAAAGAACAGTGATGTCATCAAAAAACTGTGATGTCATCAAATAACAATGACATCATCAAAAAGAATAGTGACACCATCAAATAACAGTGACATCATCAAATAACAATGACATCAAGAACAGTAAATACCTTTTTGTTCTAGGGAAAACTAAATGATGTAAGGAGAAATATTCCATAATAATTCCCCTCCAATGATACACAAACTGCAAAAGATAAATCAGGCAGATCTGTAACTGTTTACTACACTACATACACATAAATAAGGGATTTCATTAAAAAACAAATAACAAAAAAAAATCACACAGCCAGCCGGGTCTTACCAATATTGGTGACAGGATGGGGACAACATGGGAAGAGACTAGGGATGAGCTTCGTATTCGAGTCGAACCCATGTTCGACTCGAACATTGGCTGTTCGGTCGTTCGCCGAATTCCGAACATTATGGGCCGTTCGCGCCAAATTCGTGTGGCGCGTCACGGCCCATAATTCACTGCGGCATCGCAGTGCATTGCTTGCTGATGATTGGCCAAGCATGCACTATGACCTGCATGCTTGGCCAATCACAGCGCCGCCTGAACAGAGAGCCGTAATTGGCCAAAGCCAAGGAGGATTTGGCCAATTGTGGCTCAGGGGATTTAGTACACGCCCCACACTATATAAGGCCGCCTGCACGGCGGCCCTGTGTAGTGTGTGTTCCGGCATTGAAAGAGATAGAGAGAGAGACAGTGTCATTTGATTTGAGTTAGATAGATTAGGCAGAACAGTCAGTCAGTTAGCTGCACTTACAGTGTATTGTGTATATATATGCATCCCAGGTGTTGCATATATATATATACACTGTATTTAGTTTAGCTAGATCCGTTCCTGTTATCTTCTAGACTATTTACATTTAGTGCAGTGCATCCTGCTCACAGTGTTCAGCTAGATCCGTTCCTGTTATCTTCTAGACTATTTACATTTAGTGCAGTGCGTCCTGCTCACAGTGTTCAGCTAGATCCGTTCCTGTTATCTTCCTACTGACAGGCAGGCTTGTCTTGTTACAGTATTAACAGCTACCTAAAGAAAATTACTGGTGTTCTTTTGATCCTATTAGTACCACGGTCAGGCAGCTAGAACATTTACATTTAGTACAGTGCGTCCTGTTTACAGTGTTCAGCTAGATCCGTTCCTGTTATCTTCCTACTGACAGGCAGGCTTGTCTTGTTACAGTATATAAAGCTACCTGAAGAAAATTACTGGTGTTCTTTTGATCCTATTAGTACCACGGTTAGGCAGCTAGACTATTTACATTTAGTGCAGTGCGTCCTGCTCACAGTGTTCAGCTAGATCCGTTCCTGTTATCTTCCTACTGACAGGCAGGCTTGTCTTGTTACAGTATATAAAGCTACATGAAGAAAATTACTGGTGTTCTTTTGATCCTATTAGTATCACGGTCAGGCAGCTAGACTATTTAAAGTTAGTGCAGTGCGTCCTGCTCACAGTGTTCAGCTAAAGCTACCTGTAGAAGGTTGGTGGTGTTCTCATACTACAGGCAGGCAGTTGATTTTGCTAGCTGCAGTATATATATATATATATATATATATATCCCAGCTTAGTGCAGCTACAGGCCATTAGTATGTCTGGAAGGCCAAGAAGGAGAGGCAGACAGTCACAAGCCAATAAGAGAGGGCAAGCAGGCTCTGTGTCTAGTGCTGGTCGTGGAGACGGTGCATCCTCATCAGCACGTGGCCATGGGACACGCTTGGCCTTTTTTTCGGCAGCTGGCCGTGTTGAGCCGCAACATGCGGAAGACTTGGTCGAGTGGATGACCAAGCCGTCCTCATCCTCCTCATCCTCTCTCACCCATGCCCAGGGTGCTTTGTCTGGCAAAGCAGCGGCCTCTTCCCTCAGCTCAATGTCATCAGTGACTCCTTCCCTAGCTCCACCATGTCCTCCTGAGGAGTCCCTCGAACTGTTTGACCACAGTGTTGGGTACATGCTCCAGGAGGATGCCCAGCGTTTGGAAGGCTCTGATGATGATACTGAGCTCAATGAAGGCAGTAACATGAGCACGGACAGAGGGGGTGCCCAAGAAGGACAGCAATCTGGCAGTCATGCTCCCCCTGCTGCAGCATACTGCCAGGTTTGCTCCAGTGATGAGGAGGGAGGGGATGATGAGGTCACTGACTCAACGTGGGTGCCTGATAGGAGAGAGGAGGAGGAGGAGGAGGAGGCGGCACATCACCAACGAGGCAGGATGCCCTCCAGGGGCCAGCCTAAGGGCAGCACATTGACTACATCACATGTGCAGGGCGCTGCAGTTTCTGCGCGTTATTCAAAAAGTTCTTTGGTGTGGGCCTTTTTTGAGACGAGTGCATCAGATCGCACCGCTGCTATTTGAAACATATGTCTCAAGCGTATCTCACGTGGCCAAAACATCTCCCGCTTGGGTACCACATGCTTGACCAGACATATGTTGACCTGCCATGCAGTTCGTTGGCAAGCGCATCTAAAAGACCCACACCAAAGAACAAAGAGGACCTCTCCTTGCTCCTCATCAGCTGAGATCTCCAACCCCACTAGACCTTCAGTCCTCTCTGAGACCTGCACTGAGAGGAATGAAGGTGTAGAATTAGATGTGTCACAGCCAAGTACTTGTGGGCAATCTGCTTTTGGTACACCGACGTCAGATTGTACCAGGCAAATTTCCCTGCCCCAGCTGCTGCACCGCCGAAAGAAGTTTGCTCCCAGCCATCCACATGCCCTGCGGTTGAATGCTAGCTTGGCAAAATTGCTAGCACTTCAACTGCTGCCTTTTCAGTTGGTAGACTCTGCCCCCTTCCGTGAGTTTGTGGAATGTGCGGTTCCTCAGTGGCAGGTACCCAAACGCCACTTTTACTCACGGAAGGCGATTTCGGCTCTCTACCAGCATGTGGAAGGCAATGTCCATGCCTCGCTGGACAGGGCGGTCAGCGGTAAGGTGCAAAATACCACTGACTCATGGTCCAGCAGGCATGGACAGGGACGTTACCTAAGTTTCACGGCGCATTGGATGACTCTGCTGGCAGCTGGGAAGGATGCAGGACAAGGTGCAGTAGTGTTGGAGGTTGTTCCGCCACCACGCCTCCAAAATGCTAATGATTGTGACACACCTCTCTCCTCCACCCCTCCTCTTCTTCTTCCTCCATGGCCTCTTCCCCGGAACCAGCGGTGCTCCGTAGTCGTTCAAGGGGCTACGCAAGTACGCAGGCCAAAAGATGCCATGTGGTGCTTGAGCTGGTGTGCTTGGGGGACAGGAGCCACACTGGGGCAGAGGTTCTGTCAGCTCTGCAGGGGCAGGTTCAGAGGTGGTTGAAGCCACGCCAACTTAAGGCAGGAATGGGGGTTTGCGACAATGGCACCAACCTCCTCTCTGCCCTCCGACAGGGACAAATGACCCATGTGCCCTGTTTGGCTCACGTCCTTAACTTGGTGGTGCAGTGGTTCTTGAGCAGGTACCCGGGCTTACAGGATGTCCTGAGGCAGGCCAGGAAAGTCTGTGTGCATTTCCGCCGGTCATATAATGCCAGTGCTCTGCTGACGGACCTCCAAAAGGAGTTTAACCTGCCCAAGAACCGCCTAATCTGTGACATGCCCACCAGGTGGAACTCAACATTGGCCATGCTGCAGCGGCTGCACACGCAGCAGAGGGCCATCAATGAGTACCTGTGCTACTATGGCACCAGGACAGGGTCAGGGGAGCTTGTTTTTTTTCCCACGCCAGTGGGCCATGATCAGGGATGCATGCACTGTCCTGTCACCATTTGAGGAGGCCACGAGGATGGTGAGCAGTGACAGTGCATGCATCAATGACACTGTCCCCCTTGTCCACCTGTTGGAGCACACGCTGCGTGGAATAATGGAGAGGGCACTTGAGGCAGAACAGAGGCAGGAAGAGGAGGACTTCCTTAGCTCTCAAGGCCCCCTTTATCCAGACAGTGTTCCTGCATGCCCGCCGATCACACAGGAAGAGGAGGAGGAGGAGGAGGAGGAGGAGGAAGATTATGTCAGTATGGAGGTGGAGCCTGGCACTCAGCATCAGCAGCAGTCTTGAAGGGATCAGTCCCAAGAAACACATGGACTTGTACGTGGCTGGGAGGAGGTGGCTGCGGACCATGTCGTCCTTAGTGACCCAGAGGACTCCGGACCGAATGCCTCAGCAAACCTACGCTGCATGGCCTCCCTGATCCTGCAAAGCCTGCGTAAGGATCCTCGTATTCGTGGTATCAAGGAGAAGGAAAAATACTGGCTGGCAACCCTCCTTGATCCACGTTACAAGGGTAAGGTTGCGGACCTTATCTTGCCATCGCAGAGGGAGCAGAGGATGAAACATCTTCGAATGGCCTTGCAGAAAGGTCTGTGCAACGCGTTCCCAGAGACTGGGAGGTTACAAACTCCTGTTTCTGGACAACGTGTTGCTGAGGCTTCGGTCAGTCAAAGAAGGAGCGGTGGAGAAGGTGGCCGTCTGACCGATGCGTTCAGATAATTTTTTGGTCCGCAGCCCCAAGGTATGATCGGTTCCAGCAACCACCGCCAGCGTCTGTTTTACATGGTGCAGGAATACCTAGGGGCAAGATCAGACTTGGACATCTTTCCCACCGAAAATCCTCTGGGTTACTGGGTCTTGAGGATGGATCACTGGCCAGAGCTTGCACAGTATGCAATTGAGCTACTGGCCTGTCCTGCATCCAGCGTTCTTTCGGAACGCACATTCAGTGCTGCTGGAGGCGTGGTAACCGATCACAGGGTGCGTCTGTCCACCGACTCGGTCGATCGACTGACCTTCATAAAAATGAATCAGTCTTGGATCACCACCAGCTACCAAGCACCTGATGCTGATGTAACCGAATAATTTTTTTTGAAATCTCAGATCCCTTCAAAGACTGCCTATGCTGATGCTGAGTGACTATCCCTGAGTAATTATCCTCTTCCTCCTCAATCATCACGCTGATAGGTTGTAAGAACATTTTTGGTTCTGGGCGCCACCACCAGTGCCTAAGGCACAATTTTTCAGCCCCTGTTTAACAGGGGCGTGTAATTACAATTTTTGATGTAATACTTTGCAGCAGGGCTCGTTCCTGCATTCCAACTAGAGTGTCTGTGAGGGGTCGCAGTGTTGTGGCACCAGCACCAGTGCCTAAGGCCCAATTTTTCTGCCCCTGTCTAACAGGGGCGTGTAATTACAATTTTTGATGCAATACTTTGCAGCAGGGCTCATTCCTGCGTTCCAACTAGAGTGTCTGTGAGGGGTTGCAGTGTTGTGGCACCAGTACCAGTGCCTAAGGCCCAATTTTTCTGCCCCTGTCTAACAGGGGCGTGTAATTACAATTTTTGATGCAATACTTTGCAGCAGGGCTCGTTCCTGCATTCCAACTAGAGTGTCTGTAAGGGGTTGCAGTGTTGTGGCACCAGCACCAGTGCCTAAGGCCTAATTTTTCAGCTCCTGTTCAACAGGGGCATGTAATTACAATTCTTGATCTAATATTTCACAGCAGGGCCCTGTGAGGGCTTACAGTGTTGTGGCCACAGCAACACCTAAGGCCCAAATTTCTGCTGAGTATATAGGGCAGGACCCTACTTTCAAACATCTAACTTACAAACGACTCCTACTTGCAAACGGAAGGAGACAACAGGAAGTGAGATGAAATCTACCCCTAGGAAGGGAAATTCTCTCCTGTAAGAGTTAATATGGGAAAAAAATTCTCCTTTCCACTGATGCTTTCCAATCCTTGTTCCACAAAAAAACCCAAATTTTCAAAAAACATTTTTCATTGGGACAAAAAGTGAGGTGAAATCTTCTGAAGAGGAGGAAAGACAGCAAAACAAATGTCACAGGGGTGATAACCCTTCCCTATGTTTTCCAAAAAGCTTAGAAAAGATTTTTTGGCTGGAGCTAAACACGTTAAAAATGTACCCGTTCAAAATTACAAACAGATTCTACTTAACAACAAACCTTCAGTCCCTGTCTTGTTTGCACCGCCTGTATACTGCTGTTCAGAGTATATAGGGCCTGGTGGCCCCACACCTTTCCTTATTTTAATTTGGGTGCGGGGTTCCCCTTAATATCCATACAAGACCCAAAGGGCCTGGTAATGGACTGGGGGGTACCCATGCCGTTTGTCTCACTGATTTTCATCCATATTGCCAGGACCCGACATTACATTAAACCCGCAAGCAGTTTTAAATGAGATTTTTTCCTTTAAAAATGACATTTGGTGCAGGGACTGTTCTAAACACGGGAAACACGCGTCACTTTACAGGCATACTATAGACACCCCCCAGGTATGATATTTAAAGGAATATTTCACTTTTTTTTTTTTACTTTAAGCATCATTAAAATCACTGCTCCCGAAAAAACGGCCGTTTTTAAAAGTTTTTTTTGCATTGATACATGTCCCCTGGGGTAGGACCCGGGTCCCCAAACCCTTTTTAGGACAATACCATGCAAATTAGCCTTTAAAATGAGCACTTTTGATTTTGAACGTTCGAGTCCCATAGACGTCAATAGGGTTCTAACGTTCGTGCGGACTTTCGGTCCGTTCGCAGGTTCTGGTGCGAACCGAACCGGGGGGTGTTCGGCTCATCCCTAGAAGAGACCCAGACATGAGGCATGCCCTAGGACTTTAATTGGTTAATCATTTTTTTTGAGGATATCATATTCCCTTACTGGAATCAGTGGTGTATCCCGATTTGATGGTGACGCAGTTGTCTCCTTTGTTCACGGTGTCAGAGCCAGAAGCCAGAGAAACCAGGGACACACCTTCATTGATGGTGAGAGGACTGGACAGCTTGTTTAGAGCGATGTCATTGGTGGAGGTCTCGGAGTTGTACTCGGGGTGTTCAAAGACCTAGAAAAGTTTTTGTTAAGCATTTTTATAATTTTTTTAATAAATCAGAACTCATTTTCTAGAATATATGACTTCATTTTCTTATAAATGTAAATATGAGAAATGTGGCTTCAGATAGGTGCCATAGTGAGGAATAGAATGGTAATGGGAACAGCAGATACTTGGACAAGCTTCTAGGAAGGCCTGGTGAGGTTGTGACTTTATATTGACCCTGGAAGTGGTGCAGATGTTCTACATATATTAAATACAACTTATAATGCTGAGTTTGTATATTATATACCACGTTGGGCTGACGAAATCCCCATTATAATTCTTGTTGCAAAAAGTCTTCTTTAGCCAGAGATGCCCAACCAGAGCCCTCTGATGTGGCCTTCAACCTCCTGCTCTAGGATGGAGCCGGCGGTAGACATGTGCAATTCATTTTGTTCCAAATTCGTTTTTCAATGAAATTCGACAAATTAGTTCATTCGGAAATATTCCAATTAGCAAAAAATGGTTTAACAATTTTTTCCAAAAAATTCGTAAATTCGAAATGTGAAAATCCAAAAATGTGAAAATTCGGAATTTTCGAAAATTCAGAAAATATGAAAATCCTAAAATAAGAATGAAAATCCGAATATTCAAAAGAATGAAAATCCGAAAATAAGAACGTAAAATCCAAAAATTCGAAAACTTGAAACATGTCCAAAATAATAACTAACTAATAATAATAACTAATAAATTATAGGTATTGGAATTTCCTTTTTTTTTTTTATTTGGCTGTTAGTGAACATAACGAATAAAAATTTATCCGAAGTTACGAATTATCCGAAATAATGAATGACGCATCTAAACGAATGAAACGTAATGAATTAAAAATAATTACATTTTTATATAAATATTTTTATATTTTATATTTATATATATTTTTATATATATATATATATATATATAGAGAGAGAGAGAGAGAGATAGAGATAGAGATAGAGATAGAGATAGAGATAGATAGATAGATATATTATATTATTTTATATAAATAATAAAAAAAAAGTTTTATTATTATTTATTGTTATAAAATTTGTTCCATTTGTTTAGATGCGGCATTCATTATTTCGCATGATTCGTAACTTCGGATAAATTCATATTCGTTATGTTCACTAACAGCCACATTTGAAAGGAAATTCCAATACGTAAAATGTAATAGTTAATTATTATTTGTTAGTTGGTTACTATTTCGGATTCTCAAATTTTTTGGTTTTCGAATTTTTGGATTTTCGAATTTTCGGATTTTCATTCAAAATTTAAGGATTTGATGCGCGCTGGTAGGCTGCATTGATGGGCGCTGGTAAGCTCCATTGATGGGCTCTGGTAGGCTGCATTTGATGGGCGCTGGTAGGATGTTTTGGATGGGTGCTGGTGAGGCTGCATTGATGGGCACTGGTGAGGCTGCATTGATGGACGCTGGTGAGGCTGCATTGATGGGCACTGGTGAGGCTGCATTGATGGGCGCTGCTAGGCACCATTGATGTGCGCTGGTGAGGCTGCATTTGTTGGGCGCTGGTGAGCTGCATTTGATGGGCGCTGGTGAGCTGCATTTGATGGGCGCTGGTAGGGATGGATTTGCTGCTCATTAAAAAGGAGGGGTATACATGGGCAGGGCAAAGGGGGTGGAGCCAGGGGGGCGGAAAAATTAGGTTTCGCCTAGGGTGTCAAAAATCCTTGCACCAGCCCTGGTCCTGTGCGTCTCCGTTCACCATTTCAGATCCAATTACAGCCCTAATTTTTGGCTGAATTTGGACCTGAAATGGACCAAAAAGATGCACAGGTACTCACACCTGGAGCCGCAGTGGAGATATGTAAACCGGCTCCATAGAGAGCCGGTCAAAATCTCCTGCTATTGCGAATTGAATGTGGGGGGAAACCCTCATCCAATTCGCAAATAGTGTGAACCCGGCCTGACTCCTATAAATAAAACGGTTTCCAGCTAGTCCCCAAGAAAATACTTAACAAAAAAACATAGAAGACATAAAAGTGAAAAAAAAAAAAAAAATGAATAAAAAAATTCCAAAAGTGTAATGCCGCGTACACACGGTAGGACTTTCCGGCAGGAAAAGTCTGACGGAAGCTTTTCATCGGACATTCCAATCGTGTGTAGGCCTCATCGGACTTTTTCTTTCTAAAAATCTGACGGACCTAGAAATAGAACATGTTTCAAATCTTTCCGACGGAACCAATTGCTGTCGGGAAAACCGATCGTCTGTATGCTGTTCCGACGGACCAAAAACGACGCATGCTCTAAAGCAAGCATGAGACTGCAGCTATTGGCTACTGGCTATTAAACTTCCTTTTTCTAGTCCCGTCGTACATGCTGTACGTCACTGCGCTCTGGACGGTTGGACTTTGGTGTGATCGTGTGTAGGCACAGCAGTTTCAGCGGAACTCCGTCTGAAAGGCCTTCAGAGTTCATTCCGAAAAAAAAAAAACGGTCGTGTGTACACAACATTAGGCAACAAGGTAAGGTGTGTTAACAGTAAATAGGTGAAAAGGTTAAACATTGACAGAAGAGGTATAAGATATAAACACCACCAAAGGAAAAAAAAAAAAAAAAAGAAAAGAAAAGAAAAAGAAAAGAAATAAATATATATATATATATACTGTATATACTCGAGTATAAGCCAAGTTTTTCAGCACATTTTTTTGTGCTGAAAATTCCCCCCTGGGCTTATACTCGAGTCCTCCTCTGCAGCCTAATCCCCCGGCGCTGTGATACATTCAGCCTATCTCGGACGGCCATGCAGTGTAACCAAGCGCCGCCTCCTCCTCCTCGTCCTCCGTGACGAAACACTGACTCGGTTTCCCAGCAGTGAGTCAGTGTTCAGCCTATCACAGACGAGGAGGACGAGGAGGAGGCGGTGCTTGGTTACACTGCATGGCCGTCCGAGATAGGCTGAACACTGACTTACTGCTGGGAAACCGAGTCAGTGTTTCGTCACGGAGAAGGACGCGGAGGACGAGGAGGAGGAGGCGGCGCTTGGTTACACTGCATGGCTGCCAATTAGACTGAATGTATCACAGCGCCGGGGGATAAGACTGCAGATGGGCACAGCGCCAGAAGATAACGCCGGAACAACGCCGATCAAGGTACTTGAGGCTGAAGCATGAGGCTGAGGCATGAGGTATGAGGTTGAGGCATGAGGTTAAGGCATGAGGCAAGAGTCATGAGGTTGAGGCACGAGGCATGAGGCAGAGGCATGAGGCAGAGGCATGAGGCTGAGGCATGAGGCATGAGGCTGAGGCATGAGGCATGAGGCTGAGGCATGAGGCATGAGGCTGAGGCATGAGGCAGAGGCATGAGGCTTGCAGATGGACACAGTGAGGCTGCAGATGGGCATTGTTGACCCTCTTTTCCACAGTAGCTGCAGCATTCCCACCCTCGGCTTATACTTGAGTCAATAAGTTTTCCCATTTTTTGTGGTAAAAGTAGGTGCCTCGGCTTATATTCGGGACGACTTATACTTGAGTATATACGGTATATACCATTGATTGCAAACTCTACAACTTTCACAAAATCTTATAAAGCACAAAATAAAAAAAAAAATCCCAGTGGTGATTAAATGCCACCAACAAGAGAAAGCTCTACTTGTCTAAAAACAATATTATAAAAATGTCATTGGGGTACAGTTTTCCATGAGTAATTGTCATTCAAAGTGTGAGAGCGCTGAAAGCTGAAAATTGGCCTGGGCAGGAAGGGGGTGAAAGTGTTCGGTATTGAAGTGGATAAAATACATAAAAAGCTCCTCTCAGTAATCAGAACTTACCCGAGCATTCCTCAAGCTCTTGCTTTGGATCCCAAAACATGAATCAGGAAGACGTACAACACTGGAATTTCTGGATGGAAGAGAAAACACAAATGTTACCTACTGTGAGGATTAGGAGTCTTATCATTTTTAGATATTCTTGGCCTGGTCTGGACTTCCCAGAACCTACTACCAAAAGCCATAAAGTGTACTCTATACACCAGGGAGGTGCGGTGAGGTGAGTGGCTGGTGAGGGCACTGGCTGGTATCAGAGCCAGATACACACGGGTTACATACGCCGCCATCGTCAGAGCGAGAGCAATAATTCTAGCACTAGACCTCCTCTGTAACTCTAACCTGTAAACATTTTAAAGCGTCACCTATTGAGATTTTTAAGTACAGTGGAACCTTGGTTAACGAGTAACGAGCGTTTTGAAAGACGAGCAACGTTTTTTTAAAATTCTGACTCGGTTTGCGAGTGTTGTTTTGCAAAACGAGCAGAATTCAAGCCAATGCGGTGTGCAGTACCGCATTTGGCCAGAGGTGCGGGGGGGGGGTCGCCGTTGACACTCGGAATGGTTCGGAGCCGTTCGGAGCCGTACAGAATTACTCAGAACCACTCAGAAATACTCGTAAACACTCGGAAATTCCCCATTTCCGAGTGTTTCTGAGCCTTTCCGAGGCTTTCCGAGTTCAGCCGAGCTGTCCCCGAGTATTTCTGAGGCTCTCCGGCGCCCCCCCCACCTCTGGCCACATGCGATATTGCATGCAATAGAAGTCAATGCGGAACGAATTATCTTCGTTTCCATTGAGTGCTATGGGGAAACTCGCTTTGATTTGCGAATGCTTTGGATTCCTGGAACGGATTATGCTCGTAATCCAAGGTTCCACTGTACTGAAGTTTGGCGCCATTCCACAAGTGTGCGCAATTTTAAAACGTGACGCGATGGGTATCATTTTACTCGGCGTAACATTATCTTTCATAGTATATAAACCAGAGGCTCTGGATGGACAGTTGGATGAATGGCTCTGTATTTAGGATGTATCCGGTCTATAAACCAGAGGCTCTGGATGGACAGTTGGATAAATGGCTCTATATTTAGGACGTATCCGGTCTATAAACCAGAGGCTCTGGATGGACAAATTACCAGTGAAGCATTGGAGTGAACACTGACTTTGTAGGAGAATATTATCATATAAGACTCACGTGACTTTGCAGCGGGCAGGAGTGACAACCCAGTGATCGTTTATAAGGGAACCACCGCAAAAGTGGGATTCTTCGCTGATCTGTGGAAGAAGAATCATGAAGTCATTGTTTTATATACAGACCACTTCACCTACCCCATGGAGAAAAGGACCAGCTGTTCTGGACTCCAAAACTTTCCTTTAGCTTAAGATCACATAACTACAGTGCCTTGAAAATGTATTCATACCCCTTGAAATTTTCCACACTTTGTCATGTTACAACCAAAAACGTAAATGTATTTTATTGGGATTTTATGTGATAGACCAACACAAAGTGGCTCATAATTGTGAAGTGGAAGGAAAATGATAAATGGTTTTCAAATTTTTTTACAAATAAATATTGAAAAAGTGAGGAGTGCATTTGTATTCAGCCCCCTTTTTTTTCTGATACCCCTAACTAAAAACTATTGGAACCAATTGCCTTCAGAAGTCACCTAATTAGTAAATAGAGTCCACCTGTGTGTAATTTAATCTCAGTATTTATAGTATTTATAATACAGCTGTTCTGTGAAGCCCTCAGAGGTTTGTTGGAGAACCTTAGTGAACAAAAAGCATCATGAAGGCCAAGAAACACACCAGACAGGTCAGGGATAAAGTTGTGGAGAAGTATAAAGCAGGTTTAGGTTATAAAAAAATCTCCCAAGCTTGGAACATCTCACGGAGCTCTGTTCAATCCATCATCGGAAAATGGAAAGAGTATGGCCCAACTGCAAACCTACCAAGACATGGCCGTCCACCTAAACTGACCGGCCGGGCAAGGAGAGCATTCATCAGAGAAGAGCCAAGAGGTCCATGGTAACTCTGGAGGAGCTGCAGAGATCCACAGCTCAGGTGGGAGAATCTGTCCACAGGACAACTATTAGTCGTGTTCTCCACAAATCTGCCCTTTATGGAAGAGTGACAAGAAGAAAGACATTGGTGAAAGAAACTCATAAGAAGTCCCCTTTGCGGTTTGGCAGAAGCCATGTGGAGGACACAGCAAACATGTGGAAGAAGGTGCTCTGGTCAGATGAGACCAAAATTGAGCTTTTTGGCCCAAAAGCAAAATGCTATGTGTGGGGAAAACTAACACTGCACATCACCCTGAACACACCATCCCCACTGTGAAACATGGTGGTGGCAGCATCATGTGGTGGGGATGCTTTTCTTCAGCAGGGACAGGGAAGCTGGTCAGAGTTGATGGGAAGATGGATGGAGACAAATACAGGACAATCTTAGAAGAAAACCTGTTAGAGTCTACAAAAGACTTGAGACTGGGGCTGAGGTTCACCTTCCAGCAGGACAACGACCCGAAACATACAGCCAGAGCTACAATGGAATGGTTTAGATCAAAGCATATTCATGTGTTAGAATGGCCCAGTCACAGTCCAGACCTAAATCACATTGAGAATCTGTGGCAAGACTTGAATATTGCTGTTCACAGTCGCTCTCCATCCAATCACAGAGCTTGAGATATTTTGCAAAGAAGAATAAGCAAAAATGTCCCTCTCTAGATGTGCAAAGCTGGTAAAGACACCCCCAAAAAGACTTGCAGCTGTAATTGCAGAGAAAGGGGGTTCTACAAAGTATTGACTCCGGGGGGGCGCCATACAAATGTCCCCCACACTTTTCACATATTTATTTGTAAAAAAATTATGTGCCACTTTGTGTTGGTCTATCACTTGAAATCCCAGTAAAATACATTTACGTTTTTGGTTGTAACATGACAAAATGTGAAAAATTTCGAGGGGTATGAATACTTTTTCAAGGCACTGTAATTATCTAGGCAGTCAGACGTGCTGCTAACACTGGCAGAAATCCAAAGCAGCACCTTCAGCCCTCCTATTGGTTATATGTATCTATACCAGCAAGACTGTATTCTTTTCTTGGAATATAGAGAGGTTTTGCCATTGGGAATAGAAGGAGAAAGCTTCTCCACATATCTTCACTCTTTGATGTTTGGCAGGCGTCTACCTTCTCAGTTTGCCAACGGCTCATCTCCTAGGTACTTCTAGTGCCATCTTATGCCCCTTGACATTCTTTGGCGTGACACATTTTCTCACCTACCCCTCCACCCCTTTACTGAAGGTGAGCATTGAAGAAGGTCACAAGGGAGATTCTAGGGAGCAGGAGGTCTTGGGATTATTGGAGAGGATGGCTTGAGTGATATATTGAGACAAGACTGGAGATGTTAATTGGGTTGTGGATGGCTTGGTATGTTGTTGTTAGCATTTAGAATTTTTTTTTTGTTAGGGAATTGACAGAGAGGGGTGAAGGGCACTACATGGAAGCCAGTGGAGGGATTGGCAGAGAGGGGTGGAGGACACTGAATGGAAGCCAGCGGAGGGATTGGCAGAGAGGGGTGGAGGACACTGAGTGGAAGCCAGTGAAGGGGCTGACAAAGAGCGGTGGAGGACACTGAATGGAAGCCAGCGGAGGGATTGGCAGAGAGGGGTGGAGGACACTGAGTGGAAGCCAGTGAAGGAGCTGACAAAGAGGGGTGGAGGACACTGAATGGAGGCCGTTGGAGGGATTGGCAGAGAGGGGTGGAGGACACTGAATGGAAGCCAGTGGAGGGGTTGGCAGAGAGGGGTGGAGGACACTGAATGGAAGCCAGTGGGGGGGTTGGCAGAGAGGGGTGGAGGACACTGAATGGAAGCCAGTGAAGGAGTTGACAAAGAGGGGTGGAGGACACTGAATGGAGGCCATTGGAGGGATTGGCAGAGAAAAGTGGTAGACATGGAATGGAAGCCAGTGGAAAGATTGGCAGAGACCCTGAGAAGCTGGTAAGCGAAATGACCATGGGAATAGCAATCATGATAGACTAAAGGGAGGATAGCCTATGCTGAGGCAGTCGTATGAGAAGGGAGCTGCAATAGTCAAGGTGAGTGATAACAAGGCAGTGAATGAGTAGCTTAGTGGTTTCATTGGCTGAGAAGGGGCAGATTTTGAAGATAATGTTGAGGTGAAGTCTACAAAGTTAGGACAGTTATTGGATTTGGGGCTGAAAGGACAGGTCAGAGTCCAGAATTGCACATAGCACCCTGCCATGAGTGGGGGGACTCAAATATTATTGATCTTTATTGAAAGTAAGGGAGGTAGGCATGGGTGGGGGAAGGGTGGGCGAGAATTATGAGCTCAGTTTTAGAAAGATTGAGTTTGAAGAAGTGGTGTGGTGTGATATTGATTTGTCAGTTAGTAAGTTAGTAATGTGAGAGGAGACTGAAGGGGTGTGGTGGGGAGTAGAGAGATAGATTTGGGTGTCATTAGCATAGAGCTGGTACTGGGAGCCATAGAAGGTTATCAAATGACAAAATGAGGAGGTGTGGATAGAGAAGAGAAGGGTTCCAGGGACAGAGCCTTGGGGGACCCCTACAGAAAGAAGTGATTGTACCTGAATAGACACCGGCCTAGAATAAGAGACGGTATTTTCATCATTCACAAGCCTTTCGTAATTGGAGATAAAGGGCCTGATGACAGGAATGCCGAAACCTGAGAAAATAAACACATTCCTATTATAACTGCCAGTAATACATTGTTACACACTACCATATAATAGAACGCAGCATCTATATACTGTATATGTATAGTTCCGTGCTTAGGGGTAAATTTGGCTGCTGCCTCCCCTGGAAACTTCACCACGTGAAGTAGAGTACAATATAAAGAGGTAGGTGGCACTGCCAAGAGACTTAGTAATAAATTGAGCAAAGCGATCTTGAAAATGTGCTAAAGTGCATGTGCAAGTGCAAATTGTTACCAAGACTCCAAATGATCCTATTGTGCCAAAAACTTCATCAATAAAAATAAAGAGTAAAAAGTGGTTTTCAAAAATGCAAATAGTGTTATGTGCCAAAAAAAAATCTTCATCCGTAAACAATAAAGTGCTGATAATGTGAAATTTCAGTTTTTCTTTTTTAATAAATCTGCAAAAATGTCAACAATTCTGTGTTTTTCTGTCAATATGGGGTGCTGTGTGTACAATATGGGGGGCTGTGTGTACAATATGGGGGGCTGTGTGTACAATATGGGGGGATGTGTGTACAATATGGGGTGCTGTGTGTACAATATGGAGTGCTGTGTGTACAATATGGGGTGCTGTGTATACAATATGGGGTGCTGTGTGTACAATATGGGGGGCTGTGTGCACAATATGGGGGGCTGTGTGTACAATATGGGGTGCTGTGTGTACAATATGGAGTGCTGTGTGTACAATATGGGGTGCTGTGTATACAATATGGGGTGCTGTGTGTACAATATGGGGGGCTGTGTGCACAATATGGGGGGCTGTGTGTACAATATGGGGTGCTGTGTGTACAATATGGGGTGCTGTGTGTACAATATGGGGTGCTGTGTGTACAATATGGGGGGCTGTGTGTACAATATGGGGGGCTGTGTGTACAATATGGGGGGATGTGTGTACAATATGGGGTGCTGTGTGTACAATATGGAGTGCTGTGTGTACAATATGGGGGTGCTGTGTGTACAATATGGGGGGCTGTGTGTACAATATGGGGTGCTGTGTGTACAATATGGGGAGCTGTGTGTACAATATGGGGAGCTGTGTGTACAATATGGGGGGCTGTGTGTACAATATGAGGTGCTGTGTGTACAATATGAGGTGCTGTGTGTACAATATGGGGTGCTGTGTGTACAATATGGGGGGCTGTGTGTACAATATGGGGTGCTGTGTGTACAATATGGGGAGCTGTGTGTACAATATGGGGTGCTGTGTGTACAATATGGGGTGCTGTGTGTACAATATGGGGGGCTGTGTGTACAATATGGGGTGTTGTGTGTACAATATGGGGGGCTGTGTGTACAATATGGGGGGCTGTGTGTACAATATGGAATGCTGTGTGTATAATATGGAGTGCTGTGTGTATAATATGGGGTGCTGTGTGTACAATATGGGGTGCTGTGTGTACAATATGGGGGGCTGTGTGTACAATATGAGGTGCTGGGTGTACAATATGGGGTGCTGTGTGTACAATACAGGGTGCTATGTGTACAATATGGGGGTGCTGTGTGTACAATATGGGGGGCTGTGTGTACAATATGGGGGGCTGTGTGTACAATATGGAGTGCTGTGTGTATAATATGGAGTGCTGTGTGTACAATATGGGGTGCTGTGTGTACAATATGGGGTGCTGTGTGTACAATATGGGGTGCTGTGTGTAGAATATGGGGGGCTGTGTGTACAATATGGGGTGCTGTGTGTACAATATGGGGTGCTGTGTGTAGAATATGGGGTGCTGTGTGTACAATATGGGGTGCTGTGTGTACAATATGGGGTGCTGTGTGTACAATATGGGGTGCTGTGTGTACAATATGGGGGGCTGTGTGTACAATATGGGGTGCTGTGTGTACAATATGGGGTGCTGTGTGTACAATATGGGGTGCTATGTGTACAATATGGGGTGCTGTGTGTACAATATGGGGTGCTGTGTGTACAATATGGGGTGCTGTGTGTACAATATGGGGTGCTGTGTGTACATTAATGAGGAAAAAAATGAACCTAAACGATTTTAGCAAATGGCTGCAATATAACAAAGAGTGAAAAATGTAAGGGGGTCTGAATACTTTCCGCCCCCACTTTATATAACTCATTGGGAGTGAACTAAAAGTTCTCACAGCATTATTTCATCTAGCTACTTGCTTAGTTAGAATAACATTATCCACGGGAGGACAAATGGACTACCATGCCCCCCAGTGGTCAAAGTAGAGAACTTCCAGACACGTCTGCCCACTATATCAAATACAGATACTACCTTGTAAAACGATGAAAGTTATATGCAATAATCGCTATGTACCAAAATCTTCATCCATAAACAAACTATTGAAGTGCTAGTAAAGGAAATATATGTGTATAAAAAGCAACACAAAATAAATGTGTAATATCCTGTAATAGTCCAAAGTGACTTGTGCAATCAAATTCCATAAACGTGACTCTCCAAAGTGACCGGTGCCGAATTCCACAGTGACTGTATATGACAGACTGTTCACTTCTGTGCAAAAAGTGATCAACACTCGTGCTCCCCTCTCAGGTTCCACACTCACCAGATAGCTGCACCCCTACAGGGGTAAGACGCATGTAGTCAGATCAGCCTTTGTTCCAGGTATCCAATGCAGGGATCTCTTCCATGGTATGTTAAATCACGGGATATCAACATGTGGATGGATGGAAAGGAGGGACACTCATAGTGTAAATGTCCAGTCCTTCCCATAAGATAATAACATCATCTATGTATCTTCAGTAGAATATTAATTGTGGTCGTTCCCTCTCATAGATGTGTTCCTCCTCCTACATGTTCATAAAAAGGTTGGCGACACTGGGAGCCTAACAAGCTCCCATTGCCACCCCCTTAGTCCGAACATGATAGTTCTTTTTGTACCAAAAATAGTTACTCCCCATAGCCATTTTGAGACCCTCAAGAATCAACCCAATCTGTTCTTGGTCTCTGTATGTAGGGCTCATCCCTACATACAGTATGTTACAATGTGCCACAAACATACAATGCGTGTACTCACCATAGGCTCTGCTGAGCAGGACCAAGCAGGACAGGGCCCACAGGATTGACATTTTCTGCTTTTCTTGGCTATGATGACAATTGTAAGGTCTGTTCAGCTTACATACACTCAGTCAGCCAATCAGGGGAGAGCTCCAGGCTTGCTATAAGGCCAATTTTCGTACACTTATCCGGATACCTTGAGCAAATTTGGCAAGCCTGCTATGGAAGAAAAGATATAAGGAATCAGGTGTGACAGGAGAAGGTTACTTGTAAAGACTGTCACTGAGTTTTGAAATCCCAGATTATTCCATTTATCACAGTACATCAATTACATATTTTTATCACACAGGATTTATATATTGCCAAGATTTTTCAGGGCACTTTACAAAATGGGGACAGGATAGGCCTCTTTGAAGGGAAGGGTTTTCAAAAACCACCTCCAGGAGAACAGAGTAGGAGATAATCAGACAGACTGGGGTAGGGAGTTCCAGAAAATGGGAAAGGCTCTGGAGAAGTTCTGGAAATGGCCATGAGAAGATTTAACAAGGAATACAGACAGCAGAAGGGTCTTGGCTGAAGCAAAGGGAATGGTTTGGTTGGAATTGTGATGTAGCCGGGTGCAGATTTGTGGACAGCTTTGAAGGTTGTTTTTAGTATCTTGACCTTTATTAGTTGGGTGAGCGTAAGCCAATGTAGGGATTGGCAGAGAGGGGTGGTGGACACTGAATGACTGGTAAGATGGGCGAGTCTGGCAGCAGCATTCATGATGAACTGAAGAGGTGGAAACCAATGTCTTTCTTCTTGTCACTCTTCCATAAAGGGCAGATTTGTGGAGAACACGACTAATAGTTGTCCTGTGGACAGATTCTCCCACCTGAGCTGCGGATCTCTGCAGCATTTCTTTGCTACTTTGTGTTGGTCTATCACATAAAATCCCAATAAAATAAATTCACGTTTTTGGATGTAACATGACAAACTGTGGAAAAAAGGGGTATGAATACATTTTCAAGGCACTGTAAGTTAATGATATGCCTGTATTAGAACCACACCTATTTAAATAAATGCCCTACCCTTAATTTAAGTTTAATTTAGTACCTTAATTTTTTTTTTTGCAATTTCACGGGAGTGAGTCATTTTTAGGCTTGACATGTTTGGTATCTATTTACTCGGTGCAACCCCATAATTTATATATTACCAAAAAATTGGGTATCATATTGTGTTTGCTTGCACTGAAAATATGCATTGGATAAAAATTTTTTTTTTTTCATTTTGGATAGATAAAGGGAGGATTTTAACCCGTCAGACTTTTTTTTTTGCCATCTGTGTCCCATTGCAGAGATTTCCCTTCACTATTATCTCATTGGATAATTGGAGAAAATGTGTCACCTGATTCAATTATCTCATGAGATATTCTTTCTTGAATTGAGCCCACCCATAACCAAACAGGACATGAGAGGAAATCCCTGTAAATTAAGGGAAATTCTTGGGGGGGGCCCAGGTCACCAGAACTAGTGTCCCCATCAGAAGATTTCCCCTCTATGACATCCCAAAATTTGGGATTTCCTTCACTTTCAATGACAATGGTAAACAGGACTAATAGAGAGGGGAATCTCCGTAAAGCGGTGTTCCAACCTGGGGAAAAAAAATTAAAAATCAGCAGCTACAAATACTGTAGCTGCTGACTTTTAATATAAGGACACTTACCTGTCTAAAGAGCCCGCCATGTAGGCACCACAGCTGATTTTCGGCTCTTGGGTGCTGCGCTGCCGCCATTCATGGTAGGGGAAATCAGCAGTGAAGCCTTTCGGCTTCACAGCTTGTTGCCTACCATCCATGCGCAAAGCTGTGCTTTCTAACTGACCCGGTGGCAGAGGAAGGAGGAGGGGGCCTAACTTCTGAGGGATGTCACCGCGGCCCAGTATCCCAGAAGTGGGGATGGGTACCTGTCAAAAACAGGTACCCTTTCCCCTCTCCCCCCTGAAAGGGGGAGGAGGAAGATCAGCGGAGCTTCCACTTTTAGGTGGGGACACAGACAGCAATACAAACTGAAAAGGGTTGTAAACCCTCTCCACTCTATCCAAAAGTAAAAAAGTTTTGCCTTTAGTAATACTTTAATCTTCTGGTGGAGATTTGTGCATTTTATAATAAATAGTATATAGACTACTGAGGAGTTTTAAAACACAGGTAAAAGATAAGAAAACATGTCAAGAAACAAAAAAATGAAATATAATATAGAGGGGGGTGTCCGCCATGGTAGAGAATTGCACCTCGATTCTTGAATTTCTTTCCAGGTCAGCCTGATTGCTCAATCCTTCTATCCGACCTCCCTGCTGCACAAAACACACCAGCCTCTGCCAACATGGCAAAACAAATACTGCTGTCCCTGCACAGGAAATCCAACAAGATTTATAACTTACATTCCCCCACATGCAAACATAAATAGGCCAAGTAGAAGAAGAGCTGGTTGATGCTTACCAGGCACAAGCTCATTAGATAAGTGGGCATAGGGATAAAATTGCTGATCTTGAGGACAAATCAAGAAGAAACCTTAAATTCAAGGTCATACCAGAGGAGATAACCCAGACTGAACTGATTCCAAATCTTCAGTTGTTCTATGACATCATTCTACATTTGAGCTCTCCCCAGGAACTTACCATTGATGGGGCACACAGAATTGTTAAGCCTGAACATATCCCACCTGCGCTCCCGAGAGATGGACAAGTTAGAGAACATTTCTTCCACATAAAAGATCGACTCCTGTCCACCTCCAGGAAAACTCGTAAACTCCCAAAGCCATAGAAACATCTCTGTGTGTTCAGATATTTCTGCATCTACCGCATTGAGAAACAGAAACCATTCAAATGTGTAACAAACGATCTCTGGCGGCAGAAGACTTCCTACAAATGGGAATATCCACCTAAGCTGCTTATCTCTCATCAAAATAAAATCCTACCCTTAATGACTCCGAATGATGGCATCTCCTGCCTCAGTGTATAGGGTCTATTGCAGGATTCTTCTTCTCCTCCACCAACAGGCAAAGCTCCAGCCTCCTACAATTCTAATAATTGGTCAGAAGTCCCCAAAACGTAATGCTATTCACCCTCCTGCCTTACGTTTCTCACTCACCAGTCAGCAGCTTTCCCTATAATGGGTGGGGAGATTGGGATACCTCTTGTTCAAGTGTTATTTTTCCACCCCTTCAGAAGGAGGACACTTACCACACGCCCATTGTGTATTTTATTAGTTCATTGTTCATTACTGTTTCATGATGTTCTGCATTGTTTGTTCAAATCATTCCAATCTCATCACTGATTTACGTATATTGACTCTCTTGGTTCTTTATGTCCTTTATAAGCATATTAGCTTGATATATTTTTCTTTGTACATGGAGCCCATGGAGAACCTTCTAAGAATCACAGACATTATCCAAAATGGTTGAAATAACATTTATAAATGCTAAGGGACTTAGGACAAAACTTTACTCCTTTGTTTTGATCAGACTGGAGATGGATGAGAACACCTGTTTGAATCCTATTGCTACTTCTGTCCGCATTAGGGAGATTCCCTATCATTAAAGGTGAAAGTAAAAGAAAATCCTAAACTTTGGGTTATTCCCCAGAACAGTATCAAGGGGAAATCTTTTCCGACGGGGACACTAGTTCTGCTGGGAGGAGGGGGGCTATGTATTCCCTTAATTAGCAGGGATTTCCTCACTTTGGAGGGATTCCTCTCACTTCCTGTTTTGGCTATGGGACAGAAAGTGAAGGTAAATCTCCCTAATGGGACACGGATGGCAAAAATCTGATCTGGTCTATAACCATTCCTTACTCTATCCAATGTAAAATGTAGTGCAAATCCCAAGCTGGTCCCACTGTTTGTCAAAGTTTCTACTCCCTACTAGGTGCATGGGAGCCAGGCCACAGCAGTTTCTCAGTCTCTCTACACAATAACCAAACAGAAGTTTCTTTTTTGGGTTTATTGGTTGAAGAACTTGGGATACTGCAGAGCTAATGCAAAGTAGAACACACACTCTAGTGGATTTAACTTTTTCAAAGTAGGCCTAGAGTAAGAGGATGTGGACAAACAGCTTCAGATTCACAATAGAAACAGACCAGAAACAGCAAATATGTACCAATCACAAATAGAGGACAACAAAGCAACAGTCTCTCCAGAATCTCTCAGGTGTTTACTCACTGTGTCCCTGTATGCATGGATCCTTCTTTCCAGCATCAACCAGACTTTGCACCATGAGCCTCCTGGCCAGATCCTCAGTGGACTCTACTCCGGACTGTTACTGCAGCTTCAGCAATCAGCCCCCCCCAGCTCTCCCTGAGCTGGGGCAGTGTTTAAACTGTCCCTACCTGATAGTCCAGGAAGGGAGACAGCCCCTCCAGGCTGGGTCTCTCGCCACCAGACAAAGGATCTCGCTGTTCTAGGTCCCAAACTATTTATGCACACCTCAGCCCCCTGCTGGTCACCATTCTGACCAGGGATTGGCTGACGTAGCATAAATATTCTTGCTGCCTATTTGGTTACTTCACACCTATGTCCCAGAACTGCCCAGAGAGTTCTGGAATGTAGGGAAGAACAATCAAACCTGCAACCTGTGAAATGTAGAACAGCCAAAAGCAATTAACCTGCTCTACTGGCTATGGAGGAACCAAAAACGAAATTTACCTAACTCTTCTAACTAGGAGGCAAAAAAAAAACACAATATGGTGGTTAAATCTCCACTCTCACAACCACACTTAAAGGACTTCATTGGCATTTAAATTAATTCTTAATGGGATACCAATTCCTATTGCATTCATATTGATCTACGCCTTAAAACTAATTTTGCAGTTAATAGAACAGATGATACTTCTCCCTCTATAAACTGGGCGGCACATTAAGCTTCTATCAGAGGATGCCTTATCCAACGTTTCTCATGACTGAAGAAGGCTCATAATAAGCTTATGGAGTCTACACCTACAGTAAGGCCTGGTGAGCTTTGGTAAGCCAACACAATCCCTACTCTTCTTCATAAAACAGAACATGTGCACACCGAGTAAAAGGTCTGACTACTACATTAGAGAAGTCACTGCGGTGGGCACATCACAGACTTTTCAGGTGGCAAAATAAATTTGGATCTCTTATGGCCAATAAATGTAACCCTAGACCCCATGTTCCAGCATTACCTAGACTTAAAGTGGAAGTAAAGTCAAAACCTAACTAACTCTAATCCTACTCGCAGCCACATTCTAAGCCTAATCTATCTGGTCCTGTAAAGCAAAAATCCCTATACTTACCTATTCTGCAGATGCTATGATCCCAGCATCAGCTGTCAGCGGTGGCTTCAGTGTGCTGGAGAGGCAGTCAACAATGGAAGCCCCATAGTAGGTCTATGGGTGACGTCACTTCCCAGGCATTTTACAGCCATTGTCGGTTTTTCTCCTGCACACAGCATCCGCCGCTGAAGACTGGGCTGGAGCGACTGCAGAATAGGTAAGTATAGTGATTTTTGCTTTAGAAGGCTAGAAAGATTAGGCTTAGAATGTGGCAGAGTAGGTTTATAGTTAGGTTTTGACTCAACGTCCACTTTAAACTGGCAGACGCTACACAATCTTAAAACAAATTCTTCAACAATTTCTACCAAACTTTAGCAAAAACTGACTGCTAAGGCCAAGCCCTCTCTTCAGAGCTTTCTGACAAATCTTGATTTTGCAAATCCTAAGCCACACCAAGCTGGACTTATGGACCGTCCGATCATTAGCAAAGAGCTAGTCAGAATAATGGGTGACATCATCGGTTACAAAGCCTCCAGCAGCACTGAATGTGTGTTCAGAAAGAACACTGGATTCAGGACAGGCCAGTAGCTCAGTTGCATATTGTGCAAGCTCTGGACAGTGATCCATCCTCAAGACCCAGTAACCCAGTGAATTTTCGGTTGGAAAGGTCTCCAAGTCTGATCTTGACCCTAGGTATTCCTGCACCATGTAAATCAGATGCTGGCGATGGTTGCTGGAACGGATCAGACCTTGGGGTTGCGGATTAAAGAATCTGAACGCATCGGTCAGACGTCCACCTTCTCCACCACTCCTTCTGTGACTTACCAAAGCCTCAGTAACACATTGTCCAAGAGGACGAGGAAATTGTAACCTCCCAGGCTCTGGAAATTCATTGCACAAACCTTTCTGCAAGGCCTCCCGAAGATGTTTCATCCTCCGCCCCCTCTGCAAAGGCTGGATAAGTTCCGTAACCTTGCCTTTGTAAGTTGGATCAAGAAGGGTTGACAGCCAGTAATGATCCCTCTCTTTGATACCACAAATCCGAGGGACCTTTTGCAGGTTTTGCAGGATCAGGGAGGCCATGCAGCGAAGGTTTGCTGAGGCATTCAATCTGGAGTCCTCTAGGTCACTAAGGGTAACATGATCCACAGCCACCTCCTCCCAGCCACGTACAAGTCCATGGGTTTCTGGGTACTGAAAATGATCCCTTGAAGACTGCTGCTGATGCTGAGTGCTAGGCTCCACCTCCATGCTGACACAATCCTCATCCTTGAGAGGCCTTGAGAGGTTAAGAAGTCCTCCTCTTCCTCCCTTTGTTCTGCCTCAAGTGCCCTGTCCATTATTCCAAGTGTGTGCTCCAACAGGAAGACAAGAAGGACAGTATCACTGATGCATGCACTGTCACTGCTCACCATCCTTGTGGCCTCCTCAAATGGTGACAGGACAGTGCATGCATTCTTGACCAGTAGCCACTGGCATGGCAAAAAAAGCCAAGCTCCTCTGACCCTGTCCTGGTGCTATACTGACACAGATACTCATTGATGGCCCTCTGCTGTGTGTGCAGCTGATGCAGCATTGCTAACGTTGAGTTCCACTTAGTAGGCATGTCACAAATGAGGCAGTTCTTGGGCAAGTTGCATTCCGTTTGAAGGTCAGCCAGACGAGCACTGGCATTATATGATTGGCGGAAATACCCACAGACTTTCCTGGCCTGTCTTAGGAGAAGGGAACCTGCCACTGAGGTACCGCACATTCCACAAATTTACGAAAGGGGGCAGAGTCTACCAGCTGAAAAGGCAGCAGTTGCAGTTCTAGCAATTTGGCCAAGCTAGCATTCAGACGCTGAACATGTGGATGGCTAGGACCGAATTTCTTTCGACGGTTTAGCAACTGGGGTAGGGAAATTTGCCTGCTAAAATCAGATGGAGCTGTACTGATAGCAGATTGGCTGCAAGTACTTGGGACACCTATTGCTATACCTTCATTCCTCTCAGTGCAGGTTTCTGAGAGGACTGGAGGTATAGTGGGGTTGGAGAACCCAGCTGATGAGGAGCAAGGAGAGGTCCACCTTGTTCTTTGATGTGGGTCTTTTAAGGGCTGTTGCCAACTGACTGCATGGGAGGTCATCACATGTCTGGTCAAGCATGTGGTGCCCAAGCACCTGCTTTTTTGGCCACGCTTGATACGCTTCAGACGTATGTTGCAAACAGAAATGGTGCAATCTGCTGCACATGTGTCAAAAAAGTCCCACACCAAAGAAATTTTTAAAATATGTGGGGAGTCAGCAGTGCCCTGCACCTGCTTAGCTGTGCAGTGTGATGCAATAGGGTGGCGGCCCTTAAGCTGCCCCCTGGAGGGCATCCTACCTCATTGGAGATGTGGCTCCTCCTCCTCCTCCTCTCTTCTATCAGGCACCCAAGTTGAGTCAGTGACCTCATCATCCCCTCCCTCCTCATCACTGGAGCAAACTTGACAGTATGCTGCAGCTGGGGGAACAAGACTGCCAGTTTCTTGACCTTCTTGGGCACCCCCTCTCTCTAGGCTGATGTTATTCCTCATCCTGGGTACCATGATCGGAGCTTTCAAATCGCTGCATATCCTCCTGCAATATGTACCCGACACGGTGGTTGAATAGTTTGGGGGGACTCCTTCATGCAAGATGGGGGGGCTAGGGAAGGAGTGACTGTTGACATGGAGCTGATGGAATAGGCTGCTTTGGCAGCTGCGTTGGCAGGCAAACTACTCTGAGCCTGAGTGACAGAGGATGAGGAGGATGAGGAGGGATTTGTTATCCATTCCACCAACTCTTCTGCATGTTGTGGCTCAATAACAGGGCCAGCTGCAGGAAAAAAGGACAAGCGTACCCCATGGTCACATGCTGAGGATTCATCGTGTCCATGACCAGCACTGTCGACTGTAGACACAGAGCCTGCTTGTCCCCTTTTAGTGGTCTGTGAGCGCCTGCCCCTCCTTGGTGGCCTTTCGGACATGCTGCAAATTTTGTTTAGCAAAAAAACACTACACTGTATTGTGTACTGTGTACACCATCAGGAAAGTAGTAGCAAGTGCACTAGGGGTTCACGGTACTGTGTACACCAACAGAAGTGCAATAACAACTATGGGTGCACTGTATGCATTGTGTATACCACCAAGAAAGTAGTAGCAACTGCACAAGTTGTGCACGGTACTGTGTACACCAACAGAAGTGTAATAACAATTATGGATGCACTCTATTGACCACCAGAAAAGTATGAGCAACTGCACAGCACTGTATATTGTGTACACGGAAACAGTACACCAGTACACCAGGACATCGCGACCGCTTCAGCTCAGTCATTGAGCCGCGGGAGGTCGCGTGTGCCGATGTACAGCTACGATGGCTCACCCAAGGGAGCCAACCTGCCACAGTATAACTGCGGCGGCTGGTCGGGAAGCAGTTAACTTGACACATTTAGACATCAGCTCAGTGTCTAAAAGCTCTAAAGTGGAACTACAGGTTTCTCCATCCATCAATACCCTTATCGGACGTGTAGGAGGCATAGGATTCATTAAGCAGCTCTCAACTTGGGTACATTCAGAAGGGAGGGTGGTGATATGGATTTGTGGCAAATTCAAAAAAGGCGCCAACATCCCTGAATATTCAATAGATACAGAGAGGCTTTTTTGGAGGGGGGGATTTTTTGGGTGCCAACATATTGGAAACAGAGAATTTATATATAAAAATATATTTTATTAGTACAAAAAATAGGCAATCAAAAGGTTTATTATTAAGTGAGAACCAATCTATACAGGACAAGGGCTTACGCATTTCAGCTAAAAGCCTTGATCACGGTACAGGTGCTGTGATCAAGGCTTTCAGCCAAAACACATGAGCCCCTGGCTTTTTCTCACTACCATCTACCAATAAAGAAATTTGCACGGACTGATGGGTTGCCGGCTCTACTATTAGGTGATGCTTGTGTTTGATGGTCGAAGAACATCAGAGAGCCAGAGCATCCACGTTGTAGATCCTAGTACAGGCTTGACCTTTATAAAGGTCTCACAAACCTTTATAAAGTAGTCTGAAGTATGAAATAGATTTCTACCTTCTTCACCCTCATAGAAAAGTAGACTCCTCCTCTGGAGAACATGGCGGCAGAACCCTACACACAGTCCGGGACTTGTAGGACACCTTTCTAGGAGGGATTGAATCGGCTCCATATAATCATATGGATATTGATATAACGATGACATGTTTTTGGTATTTTGTCCACCCCTTATAAATCTGCTGTTTTGGTTTAGACATAAGCTCATTCATTTCTATGATAGACCTACTGTAGATTTTATTGCTGTTACAATGCTTTCCCATTTGTGTTTTATGTGTTTACTTAAAGATAGTAAAAAATAAAATCCACCAATAAAAGAAAACCAGCTTTGCTGCAATATTCACCTTCAATCCAGAGATTTTACCTGCTCCAGGTGTCCTCAGTCTGCAACAGATTAGAAAAAGGGGGGAAAGGCTGCACTCCAGGCACATTCATTTCATGGGGTGCACAGCGTGGATCTGCTTTGCCGGGAGGCCGTCAGTAGATGTCCTCCCCTTTGCATGCTCACCACGCCCCCCTGAATGGCACGTGCAGCACGCGCTGTGATCACCCGAGTCAGTGAGACTCGGGTGATCACAGATCGGAGTAAGGGGTCGATCCCGACCTCTTACCATGTGATCAGCTGTCAGCCAATGACAGCTGATCACGTGATGTAAACAGAAGATAGCCACCTCATATGTGCCTACCAGTACCACCTGCCAGCACCATGAATCAGTGCCCACCAATCAGTGTCCACAAGTACTAAGTGCCAGTAATAAGTGCCACCTATCAATGGCCATGATTGCCACCTATCAATGCCCACCAGTGGTGCCATTCAGTGCCTCATCAGTGCCACCTAGAAGTGCTGCCTATCAGGGTCAACTACCAGTGCTGATTAGTGCCCATCACTGCCACCCATCAGTGCCCATCACTGCCACCCATAAGTGTCCATCAGTGCCAGCTATCAGTGCCACCTATTAGTGCCCTTCAGTGCCATCTATCAATGCCCTTCAGTGCCGCCCATCAGTGAAACCCGTCAGTGCAACCCATCAATGCCACTTGTCAGTGCCCACCAATGCCACCTATCAGTGCCCACCAGTGCCAGCCCATCAGTACCCACCAATTCCACCTATTAGTGCCCATCAGTGCCACCTTATCAGTGCCCATCAGTGTTGCCTTATCAGTGCCCATCAATCCAGCCTATCAGTGCCCATCAGTGTAGCCTCATCAGCGTACATCAATGAAGGATAAAAAAAAACGGTTTGGTATTTAAAAAAAAAAATTTGGTCTTTTGAAATTTTTTTTAACAAAAAATAAAAAACCCAGAGCTGAAAATTGGTCTGGGCAGGGGGGGGGGGGGGGTTTAGGTGCCCAGTAAGCAAGTGGTTAATAGTGGAGACTCTAGAAACATACCCATTTAGGGAGACCATGGCACATTTTTTTGTTCTTGCATAATAGATATTTGGGCCGTCCCCATTTGTGTCTCCCTTCAGCTGTCATTTACTATCAGATACAAGACAATTAAACAAACAGAATATTGAGACTTGCACCCTGGTCACTGCCTCAACATAAAGCCAACATCTCATAACATCTCATTTACCCAATTAGAATGTGTTCTTTGTGAATGTATGAACGCGATTCAGAAAATCCACAGAGATCTTTCAATGCAATGTCACTTTATTGACTATCAGACATGGATTAAACCATATTTAGTTATCTTGTATAGTCTGGTCTATCCAGTCTCTGTAGCTGGAGATAACAGTGAAGATGGCAGGCTTAGATGTTGAGCAGGAAGAGGATGCAATACCGGCCAGGATCTTGGTTCCGTTCCTCTCACACACAAGGGCTGCACCACCGTCAACCTGAAAAAGAAGCAAAATCAGAAGTTATAAGAAAGTTTCCCATTAGTATTTCAATGAATGTATGGTATGCATTATTGGTCTGCAGTTTTTACAGGACTATGGAACCAGAGAAATATCTGCTAACACCTGGACATCCCTCCTACCTGAAAACTCCCCTTCTTCGTTACCCAATATCAATTGGAAGGCATCCTGATTGCTTTATTTTTTGTACCAGTTAGTGCACTGAATAAAGTCAGTGAAAAGATGTATTTCAGTTACTGGTGGGAGTTTGGTGGGCTCAGTCACCAACGGAAGTCATGTACCTCTTGGTCAGTCACATACTCCCAGCAATGACCATTTCATCACCAACATGTCCCAGTCACACAGGGATGATTGGGATCCTTTGCCTTTGCTCCAGTTGGTAAAAATACCCGGTGCTTCCAAGTATTGTAGGAATGCATAGCCTCCTCCCATGTGACAGTGTATAGGTGCAGCAGCCAATCACTAGTCCCGAACACTGTTGCATGATTGAGGGAGTGATATCACCACTCCCCTTCATGTTCGGTCCAAAACCAAGCAGCACTGAAGATTTCGGAACCATCTGTGATGGAGGCAGGATTGAAAGTGGAGCATTGGTGAATGTCAGCTTGTCAGGGAAATCACATGCATGGTTGTGCACGAAGATGTGCGTGAAGATGTGCACATGCTCATAATAATTCTCGAGTGACAAGTAGACATTCCCTAACTCATGCGCATGCTCATAATAATTGACATAATTGAATAGAGTGACAACCGGATGTACCCTAATTTATGTGCGTGCCCGTGAGCCCGCATGAATACTTGCCTCTCACTTGCCTATTTTAAGTGGCTCCAGAGACCAGAGGATTGCTGAGTGGTCGTCAGCTTCCACCATTTGTGGTCTGATTCTGTACTTCCCAGCTTGTCTTGACCCTACTTGTTCCTGTTACCCCATTGCTGATTCTGGCTTGTGACCTGACTCTGCCTGCTGTTTTGGTACCTTCTCTGCTCACCCAATATCACCCCCGGCCTGGCTCTGACTCTGCTTTGGTTCCTGATTCTGCACCTCTTCTGCCCTTCTGATACTGACTCTTGCCTGCCTGACCACCCAAGATCCTTCATCTGCCTGCTTGCAAAACTGCTTGCTGCCTGCTGTTTCTGCTGCAGTGCCTCCGCATCTGCAAGAGTTTTTTACATTGGCCTGCTGGCCTTCCTGTTTGCTGCCCATTGTTCTGCACCAGCTGCTGTGTCTTCTCATCAGCCAGATCGGCACTTGTTGCAAGGTTCTTCTGGTTCTCTGTACCACTCTCTGCCTTGTTATATCCTGTCATCATTTCCAGGAGAAAGAGGGCAGGAGGTGTAAGGGGAAGCCCTCTTGTCAGCTCGGCCTCGACCAGGTACGTGACACAGGTGTTTAAGGAGAACCTTTTACATAGACATTGTCACTTTGTCCCAATGGGTCCGGTGACAGGGTGTCTTTAAATAGGCTCTGAGGTGTTAGAAGGTCACCATAAGCCCTCAAACCCAATCAAAGGGTCCTTAGTTTGTAAATGCACTCAGCTCCCTCAAGTGCAATGAATTGAGCCTCAATGTTCTCTTTGTGGGGAAGATATTGGTTGTGGTTTAATAAAACTATACCATTTTTGTAATCTGGTAATTTTGTAATAAAGATAATTTTGTCTTAATCATAATTTTAGATTGCTTCACTGAGCACAAGCCACATAGGTCCAGCTTGGTGGTTACTGCTTTCAGGGTGTCTATGCCTTGAAGTACAATTTGCTGTTTGACCACTTGGACCACTCCTATACATTGTGAGTCGGCATACAGATCTGTAATCTATAATTCCTGGCATAATTCCCGCCGTTCCCACAACCTGGGTTGGTGTACGTTCCAATTGCCAAAAAATTATGTATCGGGTGATGCTGGGAATGACGTCAGGACCATGCTGTTGCGCTTCAATGCGTTTCGCACACCTAGTGCGTCATCAGAAACCCAGAGGCGCCATCTTACTCCTGGTATTGATACCCTGTGTGTTAAGTTCCCAACTGGAACCGGATACTGGAAGTGTCGATTCAGCCATAGTAACACTGGGAGAAGTACCCAAATCACATCTATGAATTTAAACAGCAGACTGGTGGAATTCGGTCCAGGTTTTCCAGTCCACCTTGGCAGTGTGGGTTCCAAACCAGATTTTTCTCTCCACCTGTGACTAGCACCAGGTGGTATAAATAAGGAAGGACTGGAGAAAGAGGTTACTCTTGGCCTGGGACTCAGCAAGTCAAACCTGAAAGAGCTGTAGATGTTGTCATTGCTCCGTATTAGAAAGGAACGTTTCCATTACATTTTTTTTTGTTGGTGATTGGGAGAAGCCCTTCACCTGTGAGGAAGGAACCTGAAATGTTTAGTGTTTGGATGGCAAGGATTTATTTTTCTGTTTTGTTTGAGTTTCATGCAACCTATTAAACAAATTTGACTACAAGCCAGACTTTTAAGAGAAACCTGGACTACATTTTTCCCAGGGAAGGTGATTCCCATTTAATCCAACCCCCACAATATCCAATCAATTTTCTATGTGTTCATAAAAAATATGTAATAAATAAATTCAGAAAAAAAATCATCTATTTCTTCATAGGATCTAATTCCTCAATTCCCCGCCCACCATATACTATTATACACCCCACTTGGTATATTCAAAAATCAGTACATAATATAAATGTACAAAATGTATACTAAACATTCCCTATATAAAAATAGGTTCTAACACTAGACATCTGCGTTTTGTTTAGTTCTGAATCTAAACTGAGATGGATTTTTTGTTATTTTTGTATTTTCGGATGTATCCAAATTTATGAATAGTAACAAATTTTAACAAAATAACGAACCCAAATTTTGGATGAAATTCAAATTCAAATCGTTTTCTAATTGAATTTGAAAAGTTTTCAAATCTAATTAAAGTCTTTTTCATATTGCATTTGAATTTCTGAAGAGAATAAAATAGAATAGAAAATAAAGGAATAGAATAGAAAAGAATAGAATAGAAAAGAATAAAATAGAAAATAAAAGAACAGAATATAATAACGTAAAACAGAACAGAATAGAAAATGAAAGGCATAGAATAGAAAAATAGGGAAAAAAATGAAAATAAAAGAATAGAGTAAAACAGAACAAAATAGATTATAAAATAAAAGAACAGAACAGAATATAATAAAAAATAGAATACATTTAAATAGAATATAACCATTTTCTGAAATGTGAATTTCAAAAAGAATACATTAAAATCAAATTCAAATCTTTTTCATGTCGCATTCGAATTTCTGAAGAGAATAAAATAGAATAGAAAATAAAGGAATAGAATGGAAAAGAATAGAATAGAAAAGAATAGAATAGAAAATAAAAGAACAGAATATAATAGAGTAAAACAGGACAGAATAGAAAATAAAAGAATAGAAAAGTGTAGAATAGAAAAAAAGGGAAAAATAGCAAATAAAAGAATAGAGTAAAAACTAACAAAATAGATTGTAAAATAAAGGAACAGAATAGAATATAATAAAAAATAGAATACAATTAAATAGAATATAACCATTTTCTGAAATTCAAATTTCAAATAGAATAAATTCAAATTTGAATAGAATAGAAAATATTAGAATAGAATAGAAAAAAATATAACCATTTCCAGAATAGGATAGAAAGAATATACCAATATAAACCGCTTTTCCAAATTTGAATTTTAAATGGAATAAATTTGAATAGAATAAAAAAGAATAGAATAAAATAGAATAGAAAATAAATAAATAAAATAGAAAATAAAATAATAGAGTAGAAAAAAATGAAAGAATAAATTCGATTTCAAATGGAATTTGATTCAAATTCAGATGAAATTCAATTTCAACTTGAATGCAATTCGAATGGAGTTTGAAAATAGGAATCGTTTCAAATTCAAATGAATAAAACGAACTCAGAAAAGGAATTCAACAAACTTAACTGAACAAACTTATGTGTATACTAACAAATCAAAACTATTTTTTTTTTAATTCTGCTTTTGTCTATCTAACACGAATTATTATTAAAAAAACATTTAATGTCTAAATCAATATTAAGTCCATTTGGGTCCAAGCTTTCCAATTCAAAAATCCAAAATGTCTCTTAGCATGACACCTCCTTCCTAAATTAGTCCCCCTATTTTATCTATAGAATAAAATTTTAAATGACTGAGATCCCTACTGTGTGTAGTTCTAAGATGATTAGATACACCAATTTTCTAGTAGTTCTCCATGCATACTGGTAGCCACAAGTGAATTCCACATATAGGTAGTACGTGTGCTGTTGCAAGTGATACATTTCTTAGTGGTATGCTCTTTTTTGGTGTGATATGATAGAAATTTTGTGACTTTTACATTTCATTTGAGGGTATTTCTGCATGGTATGCATCTGCCATATTTAACCACTTGCCTGACCGCCCACAGTATATATACGTAATTATTTTGACATTTAATACCGTGTTTATGGTATTATTTTGTTCTGCTAAAAGTCACCCTGGCAGTGGATTCCCCGTGGGATCGCTTTTAGAGGTCGGCGGGAGAGGTGCCCTCCCCCTCCCGCCGCTTTTCTGTTGTTTCCGGGTAAACCTGGAAGTGATCCGATATGGCTGATAGCTAGGCAGGAATTTGAGTAAGGGCAAGATGCCCCCCCACTAGGCTCTATGCCCTTGGAGGACTGGAGTGACCTCTGATGTCACTCCCAGTTCTCAGGCTTAACAACTTCAGTACCAGGCACTTAGACACCTTCCTGCCCAGGCCAATTTTCAGCTTTCAGTGCTGTCGCATGCTACACTGTACCCAAACAAATTTTTATCATTTTGTTCCCACAAATAGAGCTTTGTTTTGTTGGTATTTGATCACCTCTGTGATCACCTCTGTGGTTTTTATTTTTTGCGCCACAAATAAAAAAAAGACAGAAAATGTTTTCTTTGTTTCTGTTAAAATTTTTTGTAAATAAGTATGTTTTCTTCTTCAATGACGGGCACTGATATGGCTGCACTGACAGGCACTGATACGGTAGCACTGATGGGCACTGATGAGATGGCACCAATGAGGTAGCACTGATGTGCACTGATGATGGGCACTAATAGGCGGCACTGATGGGCACTGATAGCTGGCACTGGTATGCGGCACTGATGGGTACTCACAGGTGGCACTGATGGGCACTCATAGGCGGCACTGATGGGCACTTATAGGTGGCATTGATGGGTACTTATGGGTAGCACTGATGGATACTTATGGGTGGCACTGATAGGTGGCACAGATGGGCACTGATGGGCACTGATAGGTGGGTACTGATGGGCATGGATGGGCACTGACAGGTGGCACTGATGACACTGATTGGTGGAACTGATGACACTAATGGGTGCTATTGCTGGGAATCACTGAAATATAATGGTGCCAGTCAGTGCCCATTTGTGGGCACTAATTGGCACAGATCTGGCATAATTTGCACATGTACCTGGCCATACCTGGCCATCCACATGTTGCCCCCTTCCCTGGTGGTCCTGGCGGCTTCCCTGGTGGTCTAGTGCGGGCATCTGAGGGGGGCTGCGCTGATAAACAATCAGCGCAGACCCCCTGTCAGGAGAGCCGCCGATCGGCTCTCCTCTACTCGCCTCTGTCAGACGCGAGTGAGGAAAAGCCGATCAATGGCTATTCCTAGTGACATCGTGATCAGCCGTGATTGGACACGGCTGATCACTTGGTAAAGAACCCCCGCTGGAGGCTCTTTACCGAGATCGGTGGAGTGGTGTGTCAGACTGACACACCGATCCACCGATCGCCGCGATGCGCGCCCGATGCTGGACGTCATATGACGCCCCGTCAAGATAACTGAACCACCACCGACCATCATTCTGCTTTAGGCCGGGAGGGAAGAGGTTAAAGACTTTTATTTTAATTTAAAGTGTCAACATTTTTTCTTTTTCTCTTTTGCTTTAAAAGGTAAAGGAGAGATTTGGGGGTCTTTTTGACCCCGGATCTCTCGATAAAGAGGATCTGTCATGCTTGTTTCTATTACAAGGGATGTTTACATCCAAAAGGGCCCTCTAAAAGTTAATTAACAGATTGTTCAGGGAATTAGTAATTCATGGTGAACGGTTTAGAAAAATGTCAGAATTGTGAGAAGAATAAAATAAAGAAAGAATAATAAAAGTTCCTATTCTCAGTGCAGCTGCTATCTATATGATGTAAAAAACATCAAACAGTATATTCAATAATTGAGACTGCCCTATCACCTACTAATATAACATGCACAAGTGCTATTCCACTTGGGAAAAGTGTCCCGTGGGAGTTCAATATATCAATAACAGTTATAATGTTTGGGGGACCTTTGGGTCTTTTCCTAAATCACTTCAACTTAACCACTTCAGCCCCAGAAGATTTGGCTGCTGAATGACCGGGCCATTTTTTGCGATACGGCACTGTGTTGATTTAACTGACAATTGCGCGGTCGTGCGACGTTGTACCCAAACAAAATTGACGTCCTTTTTTCTCCCAAATAGAGCTTTCTTTTGGTGGTATTTGATCCCCTCTGCGGGTTTTTTTTTTTGCGCTATAAACAAAAAAAGAGCGACAATTTTGACAATATTTTGTACTTTTTGTTATAATAAATATCCCCATTTTTTTTTTTTAAAACAAATGTTTTCCTCAGTTTAGGCTGATATGTATTATTCTACATATTTTTGGTAAAAAAAAATCGCAATGAGCGTATATTGGTTGGTTTGCGCAAAAGTTATAGTGTCTACAATATAGGGGATAGATTTATAGCATTTTTTTTTTCACTAGTAATGGCGGCGATCCACGATTTTTATTGGGGCTGCAACATTGTGGCGGACACATTGGACACTTTTGACACATTTTTGGGACCATTGTCATTAATACAGTGCTATAAAAATGCACTGATTACTGTAAAATGTCACTGGCAGTGAAGGGGTTAACACTAGGGGGCGAGTAAGGGGTTAACTGTGTTAACTGTGTGTGTTTCTAACTGTAGGGGGAGGGGACTGACCTAGAGGAAATGACGGATCGTGGTTCCTTGCTATTAGGAATGCACAATCTGTCACTCCTCACAGAACAGAACAGGAATTTGTGTGTCTACACACACGCGTCCCTGTTCTGCCTCTTGTGTCAGCAATCGATTGTGGCCAGCAGTCATCGCGAACATCGGCCACAAGCATCGGCACCCCCGCTGTGCAGCGGGGCATTCACGTGCCTGCTATCCCACTCACAGGATTGTGCCGACCTGCCAAAGTATAATGCTGGCAGCTGGTCGGCAAGCGGTTAAACAGGGCAGCTAGTAAATGGGCCAGAAGACAATTTTTATATTTATTATTAGTATTATCAGTGGCGGCTGGTGGTATATTTTTGGGGGGGGGCAAACAATGTACCCACAGCCCTGTGGTGGGTCTGTCGGTCAGATACCACCCCAAGCAGTGGTATCTGGTAAGACATCCATATTGATATGTCAAATAGTAGGTTAGTAATCCCTCATTATCCCCTGAGGAAGCCGTCACTGACGAAACATGTTGGGATTTACATCTATCTATGACCACCTTCTTTTCTTGGGACTCCAGCGACCCAGTACATGTATTATGTATATGCTCTATATCGGTTTTAATTGATAGTTTTGCTTTTTCTCTTTTTTTGTACCAATAAAGAAATATACATTTTTATCTAACTCTATATGTATCATTTATTACAGGCACCGCAATAATCCCAATCCTCCTCTTTCATGATTTTCATTAAACAGGATGAGGTGCATGATATTTTAGATCCACTCACACCATTTCCTATTGTCTACAGTAGGTTAGTAATGCGGGAAGAGACTGAAGTAGTGAGACGAGGAGAGAAGAGAGATAGATTTGTGTGTCGTCAGCGTAGAGATCATACATAAGATGACCCGATGACTTCATTTCCAAGATTTGGACTTTCAATCATCTCTGTAAAGATCAATGGTGGAGCAAATCCTTTACTAGTCACTTGTCACTAACAAGGACTGGTTTCATTCCTAATCCTTTAATACTTTATATAAATATATATTTTGCTATCAATAAATTATTATACTCTATGTATGCAAGATTGTGAGGTTGGAAACAGTTCTACTTATTAAAGATCCAACTAGAGGGAATCTGATCCAGAAGAATATTGTTCTGTTCCCCAAGCTGCCTGAAGAGAACCAACACTGGTCAAAAAAGAAGGTTTTAGGCCATCATACCATGCAGGAGGAGACACCAGTGCAGATCGTGTTTTTTTGGCTCTTGGTTCCCCAGAGTTTCTGGCACTCATCACTGGTCAGGATAGGAACAGTCACCTCCTGAGAGTCTTCTGAAGTGGCTTCTGTTGAGAGAAAAGGAGAGATTAACATGACAATATTAATTATTATGAAAGTTCTCCTCCACAAGTGTGGCATTGCCACCCAATGACAGTCCAACCACATCGCTCGAAGCTTGTCACTCCAAAAAGAGCAGGAGCTTCTTTTGGTGTAACAAGCTTCGCGCAAAGCTATTTGTCACAATTTATCATGTGTCAATCACAAAAGACTATTTTTTATTTTTTATTTTATTTTAATTTATTTTTCATTTTTAGTTTTTCATTTTTTTATTATTTTTTCACATTTTATCAATTTTTTTTACTTAGGTCATTTTCTTTACTTGTTTTTTTTTTTTTCAGTTTATTTTACAACATTTTTCTCAGTTGCACCTCTTCCTCTTAATTTGCTTCATTTTCCCACTCATTTCTTCCTTTTTCCTATTCTCACTTCTCCATGTTCATCCTTTTTTATTTTTCACTCGTGTTTTTTTTTCTCTTATTTTCTTCTCCTTATTTTCATATATGTATGTATACAGTGCATTCAGTGTAGACTATATATACAGTGCAAGCAGTCTAATATATATATATATATATATATATACAGTGCAGTCAGTGCAGAGTATAAAATACAGTGTATTAAAGTGGTTAAGGGGAACCCTATGACAGATTTAAGAATAAAAAACAACATGGGGTCCTCCCAAAAATCAATTCCGGGTCCTTTGGGCCTGGTATAGATTTTAAGGGAACTCCACTCCAAATTAAGGAAAAAAAAGTGTGGAGTCCCCCCTAAAATCCATACCAGGCCCTTTGGGTCTGGCATAGATTTTAAGGGGAACTACACGCCAAAAATTAAAAAAAATTGGTGTTACCAGACCCTTATCTGAGCACGCAACCTGGCAGACTGCAGGAAAAGAGGGGGGATGAGAGAGCGCCCCCCCTCCTGAACCATACCAGGCCACGTGCCCTCAACATGGGGAGGGTGTTTTGGGGTCCCTCCCAAAACACTTTGTCCCTATGTTGATGGGGACAAGAGCCTCTTCCCGTAAACCCTGGCCATTGGTTGTTGGGGTCTGTGGGTGGGGTGCTTATCGGAATATGGAAGCCCCCTTTAATAAGGGGGCATCCAGATCCCATCCCACCCATGTAAATGGGTATCGGGTACAATGTAGACATGTGCACTGCCAAAAAATGAGATGGTTTTCGTTTCATTTTTTATTTATATATATATCTATATATATAGATATATATATATTTTTTTTTTTTTTCATTTTTTGGGTCATTCGTTACGATCGCAATTCGTAAATTCTTACATTCTTACATTCGTAAATTCGTACATTCGTACATTCGCACATTAGTAAATTCATACAATCATACATTCGCACATTCGTACATTCATAAATTCCTATATTCATACCTGTGTACATTCGCACATTCCTACATTCGTAAATTCGTACATTCGGAAATTCGTAAAGTAGAAAATTTGTATATTCGTAAATTTGTACATGTACGAAATTTGTACATTTGTACATTTGTACGAAATTTAAAGGAATATTACACTTTTATTGTTTCACTTTAAGCATTATTAAAATCATTGCACTGATACATGTCCCCTGGGGCAGGACCCGGGTCCCCAAACACTTTTTATGACAATAACTTGCATATAAGCCTTTTAAATTAGCACTTTTGATTATTCATGTTCGTGCCCCATAGACTTTAACGGTGTTCGCGTGTTCAAACAAATTTTTTGCCTGTTCGCATGTTCTGGTGTGAACCGAACAGGGGGGTGTTCAGCTCATCCCTACCGCCTGCTGAAGAAGAGGATACCAGGGTTATGGTAGCTGCTGCCACAACAACGATACTCCTCTTTAAAGTACTGACATATAACGACGGTTGGCGGTCTAGAAGTGGTTAAAGTGTTTTTTACATGTTTATTATTTCTGTATTCCACACATTGTATTTGGTTCTTATGATGTAGAGGACCTCACATGTAGTGTGCTCTTAGGGTGTCGTATTATACATTATCAGTGTGTTTTACTACGCAGTACTAGTGGGGGGCGCTCTACCCCATATCACATACAGGGGGCTGCACATACAGGGGTTCTTCCAAAGAAGTGGGGTTCTGAAAATAAGTGACGCTTCTGCTCTTGCAGCATTCATCTGAACATTTTCTTCTCTCTTCACAGGTAATCTGCGTTTATATTCCCATGTCCTGCAAACTGAAAACTGACTGACCGCTTATATACATTTTTGGTAAATCTGTTTGTCACCGCTGTCTCAACTACATCTGTAGCCATGCTCACATTATTTCAATGTTTATTTAGCCATTAAGTCTTACCTAAATTATGGGTTTCCTTATCTTTACAATTTTGGCCTTTTAGTCCCCTTGCAGTTTGATTGTGGTGTGAAAGTTATGCCCTGCTTGCTGTGTTCCTAATATGCCCTCCTAATTGATTAATTGCCAGATTCCATCCACACCCAACACAGTATATAACAAGGCCTTCTTTATGGGGGAGCACATACAGGGGGCTGCACATACAGGGGTTCTTCCAAAGAAGCGGAGTTCTGAAAATAAGTGGCACTTCTGCTCTTGCACTTCAGCAATTTGCACAAAGCTAACCATAGCAGATTGCAGGTGATCTCATTTTCATATTATCTCACCTTCTCTGAAACATGCTCTCTTTACCTCTCCTCCTCTTCACAATTGCAGCCTCTCTCCTCAAGCTCTCTTTTCTACATCCCTCTGCTCCAATACACAATCTGTACATATCACCCTCACTTCTCCCCTCCCCCTATTACTGCACTCATCACCTCTTTCTAACTCTAAGCTCACTTGCTAACATACCCCCCAGGAAATTGAAGCATGTCCCCTCATACAAATCATATTCTCATATTACCTCCCTTACTCTTCTGCTTCTCCTAATCGCTGGAGATATTTCCCCAAACCCTGGGCCTCCCTTATTTAACTGTGCCCAACACACCCATCACCATCACCATCACCCTACACCCTCTGGCAGTAGTTGCAATCTACACAATTTAGTCTCCATTCCTCTTCTTCCCAACGCCAGCCTCCCTCTCTCCTGTGTTCCCTCTCTGGAACGCCCGCTCTGTCTGCATCAAACTCACTGCTGTTCATGATCTCTTTGTCACTAATTCCTTTAATCTACTTGCTGTCACAGAAACCTGGCTCCACGAATATGATACCCCTTCTCCTGCTTCCCTATCCCAGGGTGGCCTTCACTGGACTCACTCCCCTAGGCCTAATGGACGCAAGGGAGGTGGAGTGGGATTCCTCCTATCCCCCAGAGTACCTTCCAGGTTATTCACCCTCCTCTCTCTTTTTCCCTCTCATCATTCGAAGCCCACTGTATACGTCTATTCTCTCCTACTTCCCTAAGAATTGCTGTGATTTACCGGCCCCCTGGACCATTATCGACTTTCCTTGATGAGTTTTCTGCCTGGCTACCCTACTTTCTCTCTTCGGATATTCCCACAATCCTTCTCGGTGATTTCAACATCCCTGCTAATACAAACACTCCTGCTACTTCTAAACTTCTTAGTCTAACCTCTTCATTTGACCTGAAGCAATGGGTACAGGCTTCTACTCACTCTGATGGCAACACCCTTGACCTTGTATTCTCCTACCTATGCACTCCATGCAACTTCTCAAACAAGCCTTTTTCTCTCTCCGACCATCACCTTATTAGTTTCTCCCTCCCCCTGTCTTCCACCACCTTTCCCTCCAATCGCCAAACCATTACCCGTAGAAACTTTCGCAACTTCAACTCCTCTCTCCTGCTACTGACCACCTCTATGACAAAATCTCTCCCCTGTCCTGCCCCAACCAAGCCATGTCCATCTACAATACATCTCTGACCTCCACCCTGGACAAGCTCGCTCCCCTCACTACACGCAGAATCAGGCCTCGACCCCTACAACCCTGGCAAACAGATGACACTAAAATTCTCAAAAAGCGTAGTCGCGCTCTTGAGCGTCTGTGGCTCAAGACTAAGTCTCTCAAAGACTTTAACCAATACAAATCTGCCCTCCAAAAATACTATTCTTTCCTCCACACTGCCAAGCAAACCTATTTTACAACTCTTATTAACACTTTCTCAACCAATCCCCGTAAACTCTTCTCTACCTTCAACTCTCTACTTTGTCCTCCACCGCCTCCCTCACTGACTTACTCACTGCCCAGGAGATCGCTAATCACTTCAAAAACAAGATTGATACAATCCGTGATGAAATCTCCATTCTACAGGTATCTCCCCAAGCTAAGACCCCATGTCAACAGGTACAACTGACACTCCCCCTATTCAAATCTACTACTACAGATGAAGTTGCTAAACTCCTTTCTATCGCCCACCTAACCACCTGTCCCCTTGACCCTATTCCCTCTCAAATGCTACGGTCGCCCTCTGACCCTATCCTACACTCTCTAACCCACATCTTCAATCTCTCCCTCACCTCTGGCATCTTCCCCGATGCTCTAAAACATGCACTGGTCACCCCCATACTCAAAAAGCCGTCCGTGGACCCTACCAATCTTAACAACCTACGCCCAATCTCCTTGCTCCCCTTTTCCTCTAAACTCCTTGAACGCTTGGTTTACAACCAACTGAGTGACCACCTCATTAAAAACAACCTTCTTGATCCCCTTCAATCTGGATTTCGCCCACAACACTCCACAGAAACTGCTCTTTTAAAACTCACAAATGACCTACTAACTGCAAAAATCAATGGACACTATTCTGTACTCCTCCTTCTGGATCTTTCAGCTGCCTTTGACACGGTTGACCACCCCCTCCTCCTCAAAAAACTTTACTCCCTCGGTCTCCGTGACTGTGCTCTTCAGTGGCTCTCATCCTACCTATCCCAACGCACTCCTCTTCCCTTCTCTGTCGGGGTCCCCCAAGGTTCTGTTCTTGGACCTCTTTTATTTTCAATCTACACCTTTTCCCTGGGTCAGCTGATAGCCTCTCACGGCTTTCAATATCATTTCTATGCTGATGACACACAAATCTATCTCTCCACCCCTCAACTCACTCCATTAGTCTCCTCCTCCTCCCAAATCTATCTCTCCACCCCTCAACTCACTCCATCAGTCTCCTCCTCCTCCCAAATCTATCTCTCCACCCCTCAACTCACTCCATCAGTTTCCTCACGCATCACTAACTTACTAACCGACATATCTGTATGAATGTCACACAACTTCCTCAAACTCAACTTGTCCAAAACCGAGCGTATAATATTTCCTCCACCACGTGCCTCTTCCCCTGACTTCTCTGTCAAGAGCAACGGCAAAACCATCCACCCCTCCCCACATGTCAGGATACTAGGTGTTATCCTGGATTCTGAACTCTCCTTTCGGCCCCACATCCAATCACTTTCCAAAGCTTGCCGCCTCAACCTCCGCAACATCTCTAAACTACGTCCCTTTCTAACCAATGAAACCACAAAGCTCCTGATTCACTCCCTGGTTATCTCTCGCCTTGACTACTGCAACTCACTCCTCATTGGCTTACCTTTAAACAGACTATCCCCCCTTCAGTCCATCATGAATGCTGCTGCCAGACTCATCCACCTTACAAACCGCTCAGTGTCTGCTACCCCTCTCTGCCAATCCCTCCATTGGCTACCACTCGCCCAACGAATTAAATTCAAAATACTAACAATAAGTTACAAAGCCATCCACAACTCGGCCCCCAGCTACATCACTAACCTAGTCTCAAAATACCAACCTAATCGCCATCTCCATTCCTCCCAAGACCTCCTGCTCTCTAGCTCCCTCATCACCTCCTCCCATATCCTCCTCCAGGACTTCTCCCGAGCCTCGCCCATCCTCTGGAATTCCCTACCCCAATCTGTCAGACTGTCTCCAACTTTATCCACTTTTAGGCGATCCCTGAAAACTTTCCTCTTCAGAGAAGCCTATCCTGCCTCCTTCTAACAACTGCACTATTTTCTCCGTTACCTCATCCCCCACTGCTATTACCCTTTTGTATAACTTGACCCTCCCTCTTAGATTGTAAGCTCTAACGAGCAGGGCCCTCTGATTCCTCCTGTATTGTATTGTATTGTACTTGTACTGTCTGCCCTAATGTTGTAAAGCGCTGCGTAAACTGTCGGCGCTATACAAATCCTGTATAATAAAAATAATAATATCTCATTTGTAACTGCAGGTTATCCTTATTATAAACTTACCTGTAGGCACAAAAGTCCAAAAAAAGAGCACTTTAAATCAAATAAAAGTGATATCATCAAATAACAGGGATATCAAAAAAGAACAGTGACATCATCAAATAACAGTGATATCAAAAAAGAACAGTGATGTCATCAAAAAGAACAGTGACATCGTCAAATAACAGTGACATCATCAAATAACAGTGATATCATGAAAAAAGAACAGTGATGTCATCAAAAAACTGTGATGTCATCAAATAACAATGACATCATCAAAAAGAATAGTGATACCATCAAATAACAGTGACATCATCAAATAACAATGACATCAAGAACAGTAAATACCTTTTTGTTCTAGGGAAAACTAAATGATGTAAGGAGAAATATTCCATAATAATTCCCCTCCAATGATACACAAACTGCAAAAGATAAATCAGGCAGATCTGTAACTGTTTACTACACTACATACACATAAATAAGGGATTTCATTAAAAAACAAATAACAAAAAAAAATCACACAGCCGGTCTTACCAATATTGGTGACAGGATGGGGACAACATGGGAAGAGACTAGGGATGAGCTTCGTATTCGAGTCGAACCCATGTTCGACTCGAACATTGGCTGTTCGGTCGTTCGCCGAATTCCGAACATTATGGGCCGTTCGCGCCAAATTCGTGTGGCGCGTCACGGCCCATAATTCACTGCGGCATCGCAGTGCATTGCTTGCTGATGATTGGCCAAGCATGCACTATGACCTGCATGCTTGGCCAATCACAGCGCCGCCTGAACAGAGAGCCGTAATTGGCCAAAGCCAAGGAGGATTTGGCCAATTATGGCTCAGGGGATTTAGTACACGCCCCACACTATATAAGGCCGCCTGCACGGCGGCCCTGTGTAGTGTGTGTTCCGGCATTGAAAGAGATAGAGAGAGAGAGAGACAGTGTCATTTGATTTGAGTTAGATAGATTAGGCAGAACAGTCAGTCAGTTAGCTGCACTTACAGTGTATTGTGTATATATATGCATCCCAGGTGTTGCATATATATATATACACTGTATTCAGTTGAGCTAGATCCGTTCCTGTTATCTTCTAGACTATTTACATTTAGTGCAGTGCGTCCTGCTCACAGTGTTCAGCTAGATCCGTTCCTGTTATCTTCTAGACTATTTACATTTAGTGCAGTGCGTCCTGCTCACAGTGTTCAGCTAGATCCGTTCCTGTTATCTTCCTACTGACAGGCAGGCTTGTCTTGTTACAGTATATAAAGCTACCTGAAGAAAATTACTGGTGTTCTTTTGATCCTATTAGTACCACGGTTAGGCAGCTAGACTATTTACATTTAGTGCAGTGCGTCCTGCTCACAGTGTTCAGCTAGATCCGTTCCTGTTATCTTCCTACTGACAGGCAGGCTTGTCTTGTTACAGTATATAAAGCTACCTGAAGAAAATTACTGGTGTTCTTTTGATCCTATTAGTATCACGGTCAGGCAGCTAGACTATTTAAAGTTAGTGCAGTGCGTCCTGCTCACAGTGTTCAGCTAAAGCTACCTGTAGAAGGTTGGTGGTGTTCTCATACTACAGGCAGGCAGTTGATTTTGCTAGCTGCAGTATATATATATATATATATATATATATATATATATATATATATATATATCCCAGCTTAGTGCAGATACAGGCCATTAGTCATATGTCTGGAAGGCCAAGAAGGAGAGGCAGACAGTCACAAGCCAATAAGAGAGGGCAAGCAGGCTCTGTGTCTAGTGCTGGTCGTGGAGACGGTGCATCCTCATCAGCACATGGCCATGGGACACGCTTGGCCTTTTTTTCGGCAGCTGGCCGTGTTGAGCCGCAACATGCGGAAGACTTGGTCGAGTGGATGACCAAGCCGTCCTCATCCTCCTCATCCTCTCTCACCCATGCCCAGGGTGCTTTGTCTGGCAAAGCAGCGGCCTCTTCCCTCAGCTCAATGTCATCAGTGACTCCTTCCCTAGCTCCACCATGTCCTCCTGAGGAGTCCCTCGAACTGTTTGACCACAGTGTTGGGTACATGCTCCAGGAGGATGCCCAGCGTTTGGAAGGCTCTGATGATGATACTGAGCTCAATGAAGGCAGTAACATGAGCACGGACAGAGGGGGTGCCCAAGAAGGACAGCAATCTGGCAGTCATGCTCCCCCTGCTGCAGCATACTGCCAGGTTTGCTCCAGTGATGAGGAGGGAGGGGATGATGAGGTCACTGACTCAACGTGGGTGCCTGATAGGAGAGAGGAGGAGGAGGAGGAGGAGGCGGCACATCACCAACGAGGCAGGATGCCCTCCAGGGGCCAGCCTAAGGGCAGCACATTGACTGCATCACATGTGCAGGGCGCTGCAGTCTCTGCGCGTTATTCAAAAAGTTCTTTGGTGTGGGCCTTTTTTGAGACGAGTGCATCAGATCGCACCGCTGCTATTTGAAACATATGTCTCAAGCGTATCTCACGTGGCCAAAACATCTCCCGCTTGGGTACCACATGCTTGACCAGACATATGTTGACCTGCCATGCAGTTCGTTGGCAAGCGCATCTAAAAGACCCACACCAAAGAACAAAGAGGACCTCTCCTTGCTCCTCATCAGCTGAGATCTCCAACCCCACTAGACCTTCAGTCCTCTCTGAGACCTGCACTGAGAGGAATGAAGGTGTAGAATTAGGTGTGTCACAGCCAAGTACTTGTGGGCAATCTGCTTTTGGTACACCGACGTCAGATTGTACCAGGCAAATTTCCCTGCCCCAGCTGCTGCACCGCTGAAAGAAGTTTGCTCCCAGCCATCCACATGCCCAGCGGTTGAATGCTAGCTTGGCAAAATTGCTAGCACTTCAACTGCTGCCTTTTCAGTTGGTAGACTCTGCCCCCTTCCGTGAGTTTGTGGAATGTGCGGTTCCTCAGTGGCAGGTACCCAAACGCCACTTTTTCTCACGGAAGGCGATTTCGGCTCTCTACCAGCATGTGGAAGGCAATGTCCATGCCTCGCTGGACAGGGCGGTCAGCGGTAAGGTGCAAAATACCACTGACTCATGGTCCAGCAGGCATGGACAGGGACGTTACCTAAGTTTCACGGCGCATTGGGTGACTCTGCTGGCAGCTGGGAAGGATGCAGGACAAGGTGCAGTAGTGTTGGAGGTTGTTCCGCCACCACGCCTCCAAAATGCTAATGATTGTGACACACCTCTCTCCTCCACCCCTCCTCTTCTTCTTCCTCCATGGCCTCTTCCCCGGAACCAGCGGTGCTCCGTAGTCGTTCAAGGGGCTACGCAAGTACGCAGGCCAAAAGATGCCATGCGATGCTTGAGCTGGTGTGCTTGGGGGACAGGAGCCACACTGGGGCAGAGGTTCTGTCAGCTCTGCAGGGGCAGGTTCAGAGGTGGTTGAAGCCACGCCAACTTAAGGCAGGAATGGGGGTTTGCGACAATGGCACCAACCTCCTCTCTGCCCTCCGACAGGGACAAATGACCCATGTGCCCTGTTTGGCTCACGTCCTTAACTTGGTGGTGCAGTGGTTCTTATGCAGGTACCCGGGCTTACAGGATGTCCTGAGGCAGGCCAGGAAAGTCTGTGTGCATTTCCGCCGGTCATATAATGCCAGTGCTCTGCTGACGGACCTCCAAAAGGAGTTTAACCTGCCCAAGAACCGCCTAATCTGTGACATGCCCACCAGGTGGAACTCAACATTGGCCATGCTGCAGCGGCTGCACACGCAGCAGAGGGCCATCAATGAGTACCTGTGCTACTATGGCACCAGGACAGGGTCAGGGGAGCTTGTTTTTTTTCCCACGCCAGTGGGCCATGATCAGGGATGCATGCACTGTCCTGTCACCATTTGAGGAGGCCACGAGGATGGTGAGCAGTGACAGTGCATGCATCAATGACACTGTCCCCCTTGTCCACCTGTTGGAGCACACGCTGCGTGGAATAATGGAGAGGGCACTTGAGGCAGAACAGAGGCAGGAAGAGGAGGACTTCCTTAGCTCTCAAGGCCCCCTTTATCCAGACAGTGTTCCTGCATGCCCGCCGATCACACAGGAAGAGGAGGAGGAGGAGGAGGAGGAGGAGGAAGATTATGTCAGTATGGAGGTGGAGCCTGGCACTCAGCATCAGCAGCAGTCTTTAAGGGATCAGTCCCAAGAAACACATGGACTTGTACGTGGCTGGGAGGAGGTGGCTGCGGACCATGTCGTCCTTAGTGACCCAGAGGACTCCGGACCGAATGCCTCAGCAAACCTACGCTGCATGGCCTCCCTGATCCTGCAAAGCCTGCGTAAGGATCCTCGTATTCGTGGTATCAAGGAGAAGGAAAAATACTGGCTGGCAACCCTCCTTGATCCACGTTACAAGGGTAAGGTTGCGGACCTTATCTTGCCATCGCAGAGGGAGCAGAGGATGAAACATCTTCGGGAGGCCTTGCAGAAAGGTCTGTGCAACGCGTTCCCAGAGACTGGGAGGTTACAAACTCCTGTTTCTGGACAACGTGTTGCTGAGGCTTCGGTCAGTCAAAGAAGGAGCGGTGGAGAAGGTGGCCGTCTGACCGATGCGTTCAGATAATTTTTTGGTCCGCAGCCCCAAGGTATGATCGGTTCCAGCAACCACCGCCAGCGTCTGTTTTACATGGTGCAGGAATACCTAGGGGCAAGATCAGACTTGGACACCTTTCCCACCGAAAATCCTCTGGGTTACTGGGTCTTGAGGATGGATCACTGGCCAGAGCTTGCACAGTATGCAATTGAGCTACTGGCCTGTCCTGCATCCAGCGTTCTTTCGGAACGCACATTCAGTGCTGCTGGAGGCGTGGTAACCGATCACAGGGTGCGTCTGTCCACCGACTCGGTCGATCGACTGACCTTCATAAAAATGAATCAGTCTTGGATCACCACCAGCTACCAAGCACCTGATGCTGATGTAACCGAATAATTTTTTTTGAAATCTCAGATCCCTTCAAAGACTGCCTATGCTGATGCTGAGTGACTATCCCTGAGTAATTATCCTCTTCCTCCTCAATCATCACGCTGATAGGTTGTAAGAACATTTTTGGTTCTGGGCGCCACCACCAGTGCCTAAGGCACAATTTTTCAGCCCCTGTTTAACAGGGGCGTGTAATTACAATTTTTGATGTAATACTTTGCAGCAGGGCTCGTTCCTGCATTCCAACTAGAGTGTCTGTGAGGGGTCGCAGTGTTGTGGCACCAGCACCAGTGCCTAAGGCCCAATTTTTCTGCCCCTGTCTAACAGGGGCGTGTAATTACAATTTTTGATGCAATACTTTGCAGCAGGGCTCATTCCTGCGTTCCAACTAGAGTGTCTGTGAGGGGTTGCAGTGTTGTGGCACCAGTACCAGTGCCTAAGGCCCAATTTTTCTGCCCCTGTCTAACAGGGGCGTGTAATTACAATTTTTGATGCAATACTTTGCAGCAGGGCTCGTTCCTGCATTCCAACTAGAGTGTCTGTAAGGGGTTGCAGTGTTGTGGCACCAGCACCAGTGCCTAAGGCCTAATTTTTCAGCTCCTGTTCAACAGGGGCATGTAATTACAATTCTTGATCTAATATTTCACAGCAGGGCCCTGTGAGGGCTTACAGTGTTGTGGCCACAGCAACACCTAAGGCCCAAATTTCTGCTGAGTATATAGGGCAGGACCCTACTTTCAAACTAACTTACAAACGACTCCTACTTGCAAACGGAAGGAGACAACAGGAAGTGAGATGAAATCTACCCCTAGGAAGGGAAATTCTCTCCTGTAAGAGTTAATATGGGAAAAAAATTCTCCTTTCCACTGATGCTTTCCAATCCTTGTTCCACATAAAAACCCAAATTTTCAAAAAACATTTTTCATTGGGACAAAAAGTGAGGTGAAATCTTCTGAAGAGGAGGAAAGACAGCAAAACAAATGTCACAGGGGTGATAACCCTTCCCTATGTTTTCCAAAAAGCTTAAAAAAGATTTTTTGGCTGGAGCTAAACACGTTAAAAATGTACCCGTTCAAAATTACAAACAGATTCTACTTAACAACAAACCTACAGTCCCTGTCTTGTTTGCACCGCCTGTATACTGCTGTTCAGAGTATATAGGGCCTGGTGGCCCCACACCTTTCCTTATTTTAATTTGGGTGCGGGGTTCCCCTTAATATCCATGCAAGACCCAAAGGGCCTGGTAATGGACTGGGGGGTACCTATGCCGTTTGTCTCACTGATTTTCATCCATATTGCCATGACCCGACATTACATTAAACCCGCAAGCAGTTTTAAATGAGATTTTTTCCTTTAAAAATGACATTTGGTGCAGGGACTGTTCTAAACACGGGAAACACGCGTCACTTTACAGGCATACTATAGACACCCCCCAGGTACGATATTTAAAGGAATATTTCACTTTTTTTTTTTTTACTTTAAGCATCATTAAAATCACTGCTCCCGAAAAAACTGACGTTTTTAAAAGTTTTTTTTGCATTGATACATGTCCCCTGGGGTAGGACCCGGGTCCCCAAACCCTTTTTAGGACAATACCATGCAAATTAGCCTTTAAAATGAGCACTTTTGATTTTGAACGTTCGAGTCCCATAGACGTCAATGGGGTTCTAACGTTCGTGCGGACTTTCGGTCCGTTCGCAGGTTCTGGTGCGAACCGAACCGGGGGGTGTTCGGCTCATCCCTAGAAGAGACCCAGACATGAGGCATGCCCTAGGACTTTAATTGGTTAATCATTTTTTTTGAGGATATCATATTCCCTTACTGGAATCAGTGGTGTATCCCGATTTGGTGATGACGCAGTTGTCTCCTTTGTTCACGGTGTCAGAGCCAGAAGCCAGAGAAACCAGGGACACACCTTCATTGATGGTGAGAGGACTGGACAGCTTGTTTAGAGCGATGTCATTGGTGGAGGTCTTGGAGTTGTACTCGGGGTGTTCAAAGACCTAGAAAAGTTTTTGTTAAGCATTTTTATAATTTTTTTAATAAATCAGAACTCATTTTCTAGAATATATGACTTCATTTTCTTATAAATGTAAATATGAGAAATGTGGCTTCAGATAGGCGCCATAGTGAGGAATAGAATGGTAATGGGAACAGCAGATACTTGGACAAGCTTCTAGGAAGGCCTGGTGAGGTTGTGACTTTATATTGACCCTGGAAGTGGTGCAGATGTTCTACATATATTAAATACAACTTATAATGCTGAGTTTGTATATTATATACCACGTTGGGCTGACGAAATCCCCATTATAATTCTTGTTGCAAAAAGTCTTCTTTACCCAGAGATGCCCAACCAGAGCCCTCTGATGTGGCCTTCAACCTCCTGCTCTAGGATGGAGCCGGCGGTAGACATGTGCAATTCATTTTGTTCCAAATTCGTTTTTCAATGAAATTCGACAAATTAGTTCATTCGGAAATATTCCAATTAGCAAAAAATGGTTTAACAATTTTTTCCGAAAAATTCGTAAATTCGAAATGTGAAAATCCAAAAATGTGAAAATTCGGAAATTTCGAAAATTCAGAAAATATGAAAATCCTAAAATAAGAATGAAAATCCGAATATTCAAAAGAATGAAAATCCGAAAATAAGAACGTAAATCCAAAAATTCGAAAACTTGAAACATGTCCAAAATAATAACTAACTAATAATAATAACTAATAAATTATAGGTATTGGAATTTCCTTTTTTTTTTTTTATTTGGCTGTTAGTGAACATAACGAATAAAAATTTATCCGAAGTTACGAATTATCCGAAATAATGAATGACGCATCTAAACGAATGAAACGTAATGAATTAAAAATAATTACATTTTTATATAAATATTTTTATATTTTATATTTATATATATTTTTATATATATATATATATATATATATATATATATATATATATATATATATATATAGAGATAGAGATAGAGATAGAGATAGAGATAGAGATAGATAGATAGATATATTATATTATTTTATATAAATAATAAAAAAAAAGTTTTATTATTATTTATTGTTATAAAATTTGTTACGTTCCATTTGTTTAGATGCGGCATTCATTATTTCGCATGATTCGTAACTTCGGATAAATTCATATTCGTTATGTTCACTAACAGCCACATTTGAAAGGAAATTCCAATACGTAAAATGTAATAGTTAATTATTATTTGTTAGTTGGTTACTATTTCGGATTCTCAAATTTTTTGGTTTTCGAATTTTTGGATTTTCGAATTTTCGGATTTTCATTCAAAATTTAAGGATTTGATGGGCGCTGGTAGGCTGCATTGATGGGCGCTGGTAAGCTCCATTGATGGGCTCTGGTAGGCTGCATTTGATGGGCGCTGGTAGGATGTTTTGGATGGGTGCTGGTGAGGCTGCATTGATGGGCACTGGTGAGGCTGCATTGATGGGCGCTGGTGAGGCTGCATTGATGGGCACTGGTGAGGCTGCATTGATGGGCGCTGCTAGGCACCATTGATGTGCGCTGGTGAGGCTGCATTTGTTGGGCGCTGGTGAGCTGCATTTGATGGGCGCTGGTGAGCTGCATTTGATGGGCGCTGGTAGGATGTTTTGGATGGGTGCTGGTGAGGCTGCATTGATGGGCACTGGTGAGGCTGCATTGATGGGCGCTGGTGAGGCTGCATTGATGGGCACTGGTGAGGCTGCATTGATGGGCGCTGCTAGGCACCATTGATGTGCGCTGGTGAGGCTGCATTTGATGGGCGCTGGTGAGCTGCATTTGATGGGCGCTGGTAGGGATGGATTTGCTGCTCATTAAAAAGGAGGGGTATACATGGGCAGGGCAAAGGGGGTGGAGCCAGGGGGGCGGAAAAATTAGGTTTCGCCTAGGGTGTCAAAAATCCTTGCACCAGCCCTGGTCCTGTGCGTCTCCGTTCACCATTTCAGATCCAATTACAGCCCTAATTTTTGGCTGAATTCGGACCTGAAACGGAACAAAAAGACGCACAGGAATTTCCACCGGAGCTACAGTGGAGATATGTAAACCGGCTCCATAGAGAGCCGGTCAAAATCTCCTGCTATTGCGAATTGAATGTGGGGGGAAACCCTCATCCAATTCGCAAATAGTGTGAACCTGGCCTGACTCCTATAAATAAAACGGTTTCCAGCTAGTCCCCAAGAAAATACTTAACAAAAAAACATAGAAGACATAAAAGTGAAAAAAAAAAAAAAATGAATAAAAAAATTCCAAAAGTGTAATGCCGCGTACACACGGTAGGACTTTCCGGCAGGAAAAGTCTGACGGAAGCTTTTCATCGGACATTCCAATCGTGTGTAGGCCTCATCGGACTTTTTCTTTCTAAAAATCTGACGGACCTAGAAATAGAACATGTTTCAAATCTTTCCGACGGAACCAATTGCTATCGGGAAAACCGATCGTCTGTATGCTGTTCCGACGGACCAAAAACGACGCATGCTCTAAAGCAAGCATGAGACGGCAGCTATTGGCTACTGGCTATTAAACTTCCTTTTTCTAGTCCCGTCGTACATGCTGTACGTCACTGCGCTCTGGACGGTTGGACTTTGGTGTGATCGTGTGTAGGCACAGCAGTTTCAGCGGAACTCCGTCTGAAAGGCCTTCAGAGTTCATTCCGATTTCGTGTGTATGCGAAATTAGGCAACAAGGTAAGGTGTGTTAACTGGAAATAGGTGAAAAGGTTAAACATTGACAGAAGAGGTATAAGATATAAACACCACCAAAGGAAAAAAAAAAAAAAAAGAAAAGAAAAGAAAAAGAAAAGAAATAAATATATATATATATATATACTGTATATACTCGAGTATAAGCCACGTTTTTCAGCACATTTTTTTGTGCTGAAAATTCCCCCCTGGGCTTATACTCGAGTCCTCCTCTGCAGCCTAATCCCCCGGCGCTGTGATACATTCAGCCTATCTCGGACGGCCATGCAGTGTAACCAAGCGCCGCCTCCTCCTCCTCGTCCTCCGTGACGAAACACTGACTCGGTTTCCCAGCAGTGAGTCAGTGTTCAGCCTATCACAGACGAGGAGGACGAGGAGGAAACGGTGCTTGGTTACACTGCATGGCCGTCCGAGATAGGCTGAACACTGACTTACTGCTGGGAAACCGAGTCAGTGTTTCGTCACGGAGAAGGACGCGGAGGACGAGGAGGAGGAGGCGGCGCTTGGTTACACTGCATGGCTGCCAATTAGACTGAATGTATCACAGCGCCGGGGGATAAGACTGCAGATGGGCACAGCGCCAGAAGATAACGCCGGAACAACGCCGATCAAGGTACTTGAGGCTGAAGCATGAGGCTGAGGCATGAGGTATGAGGTTGAGGCATGAGGTTAAGGCATGAGGCAAGAGTCATGAGGTTGAGGCACGAGGCATGAGGCAGAGGCATGAGGCAGAGGCATGAGGCATGAGGCTGAGGCATGAGGCATGAGGCTGAGGCATGAGGCATGAGGCTGAGGCATGAGGCAGAGGCATGAGGCTTGCAGATGGACACAGTGAGGCTGCAGATGGGCATTGTTGACCCTCTTTTCCACAGTAGCTGCAGCATTCCCACCCTCGGCTTATACTTGAGTCAATAAGTTTTCCCATTTTTTGTGGTAAAAGTAGGTGCCTCGGCTTATATTCGGGACGACTTATACTTGAGTATATACGGTATATACCATTGATTGCAAACTCTACAACTTTCACAAAATCTTATAAAGCACATAATAAAATAAAAAATCCCAGTGGTGATTAAATACCACCAACAAAAGAAAGCTCTACTTGTCTAAAAACAATATTATAAAAATGTCATTGGGGTACAGTTTTCCATGAGTAATTGTCATTCAAAGTGTGAGAGCGCTGAAAGCTGAAAATTGGCCTGGGCAGGAAGGGGGGGAAAGTGTCCGGTATTGAAGTGGATAAAATACATAAAAAGCTCCTCTCAGTAATCAGAACTTACCCGAGCATTCCTCAAGCTCTTGCTTTGGATCCCAAAACATGAATCAGGAAGACGTACAACACTGGAATTTCTGGATGGAAGAGAAAACACAAATGTTACCTACTGTGAGGATTAGGAATCTTATCATTTTTAGATATTCTTGGCCTGGTCTGGACTTCCCAGAACCTACTACCAAAAGCCATGAAGTGTATTCTATACACCAGGGAGGTGCGGTGAGGTGAGTGGCTGGTGAGGGCACTGGCTGGTATCAGAGCCAGATACACACGGGTTACATACGCCGCCACCGTCAGAGCGAGAGCAATAATTCTAGCACTAGACCTCCTCTGTAACTCTAACCTGTAAACATTTTAAAGCGTCACCTATTGAGATTTTTAAGTACAGTGGAACCTTGGTTAACGAGTAACGAGCGTTTTGAAAGACGAGCAACGTTTTTTTAAAATTCTGACTCGGTTTGCGAGTGTTGTTTTGCAAAACGAGCAGAATTCAAGCCAATGCGGTACCGCATTTGGCCAGAGGTGCGGGGGGGGGGTCGCCGTTGACACTCGGAATGGTTCGGAGCCGTTCGGAGCCGTACAGAATTACTCAGAACCACTCAGAAATACTCGTAAACACTCGGAAATTCCCCATTTCCGAGTGTTTCTGAGCCTTTCCGAGGCTTTCCAAGTACAGCCGAGCTGTCCCCGAGTATTTCCGAGGCTCTCCGGCGCCCCCCCACCTCTGGCCACATGCGATATTGCATGCAATAGAAGTCAATGCGGAACGAATTATCTTTGTTTCCATTGACTGCTATGGGGGAACTCGCTTTGATTCGCGAATGCTTTGGATTCCTGGAACGGATTAGGCTCGTAATCCAAGGTTCCACTGTACTGAAGTTTGGCGCCATTCCACAAGTGTGCGCAATTTTAAAACGTGACGCGATGGGTATCATTTTACTCGGCGTAACATTATCTTTCATAGTATATAAACCAGAGGCTCTGGATGGACAGTTGGATGAATGGTTCTGTATTTAGGATGTATCCTGTCTATAAACCAGAGGCTCTGGATGGACAGTTGGATAAATGGTTCTATATTTAGGATGTATCTGGTCTATAAACCAGAGGCTCTGGATGGACAGTTGGATAAATGGCTCTATATTTAGGACGTATCCGGTCTATAAACCAGAGGCTATGGATGGACAGTTGGATAAATGGCTCTATATTTAGGATGTATCCGGTCTATAAACCAGAGGCTATGGATGGACAGTTGGATAAATGGCTCTATATTTAGGACGTATCCGGTCTATAAACCAGAGGATCTGGATGGACAAATTACCAGTGAAGCATTGGAGTGAACACTGACTTTGTAGGAGAATATTATCATATAAGACTCACGTGACTTTGCAGCGGGCAGGAGTGACAACCCAGTGATCGTTTATAAGGGAACCACCGCAAAAGTGGGATTCTTCGCTGATCTGTGGAAGAAGAATCATGAAGTCATTGTTTTATATACAGACCACTTCACCTACCCCATGGAGAAAAGGACCCGCCATTCTGGACTCCAAAACTTTCCTTTAGCTTAGGATCACATAACTACAGTGCCTTGAAAATGTATTCACACCCCTTGAAATTTTCCACACTTTGTCATGTTACAACCAAAAACGTAAATGTATTTTATTGGGATTTTATGTGATAGACCAACACAAAGTGGCTCATAATTGTGAAGTGGAAGGAAAATGATAAATGGTTTTCAAATTTTTTTACAAATAAATATTGAAAAAGTGAGGCGTGCATTTGTATTCAGCCCCCTTTTTTTTCTGATACCCCTAACTAAAAACTATTGGAACCAATTGCCTTCAGAAGTCACCTAATTAGTTAATAGAGTCCACCTGTGTGTAATTTAATCTCAGTATTTATAGTATTTATAATACAGCCGTTCTGTGAAGCCCTCAGAGGTTTGTCGGAGAACCTTAGTGAACAAACAGCATCATGAAGGACAAGGAACACACCAGACAGGTCAGGGATAAAGTTGTGAGAAGTATAAAGCAGGGTTAGGTTATAAAAAAATCTCCCAAGCTTTGAACATCTCACGGAGCTCTGTTCAATCCATCATCGGAAAATGGAAAGAGTATTTCACAACTGCAAACCTACCAAGACATGGCCGTCCACCTAAACTGACCAGCCGGGCAAGGAGAGCATTTATCAGAGAAGAGCCAAGAGGTCCATGGTAACTCTGGAGGAGCTACAGAGATCCACAGCTCAGGTGGGAGAATCTGTCCACAGGACAACTATTAGTCGTGTTCTCCACAAATCTGCCCTTTATGGAAGAGTGACAAGAAGAAAGACATTATTAAAATAAAGCCATAAGAAGTCCTGTTTGCGGTTTGGCAGAAGCCATGTGGAGGACACAGCAAACATGTGGAAGAAGGTACTCTGGTCAGATGAGACCAAAATTGAGCTTTTTAGCCCAAAAGCAAAATGCTATGTATGGCGGAAAACTAACACTGCACATCACCCTGAACACACCATCCCCACTGTGAAACATGGTGGTGGCAGCATCATGTGGTGGGGATGCTTTTCTTCAGCAGGGACAGGGAAGCTGGTCAGAGTTGATGGGAAGATGGATGGAGACAAATACAGGACAATCTTAGAAGAAAACCTGTTAGAGTCTACAAAAGAATTGAGACTGGGGCGGAGGTTCACCTTCCAGCAGGACAACGACCCGAAACATCCAGCCAGAGCTACAATGGAATGGTTTAGATCAAAGCATATTCACGTGTTAGAATGGCCCAGTCACAGTCCAGACCTAAATCACATTGAGAATCTGTGGCAAGACTTGAATATTGCTGTTCACAGTCGCTCTCCATCCAATCACAGAGCTTGAGCTACTTTGCAAAGAAGAATGAGCAAAAATGTCCCTCTCTAGATGTGCAAAGCTGGTAGAGACACCTCCAAAAAGACTTGCAGCTGTAATTGCAGAGAAAGGGGTTCTACAAAGTATTGACTAAGGGGGCGCCATACAAATGTCCCCCCACACTTTTCACATATTTGTAAAAAAATTATGTGCCACTTTGTGTTGGTCTATCACTTGAAATCCCTGTAAAATACATTTACGTTTTTGGTTGTAACATGACAAACTGTGGAAAATTGCAAGGGGTGTGAATACTTTTTCAAGGCACTGTAATTATCTAGGCAGTCAGACATGCTGCTAACACTGGCAGAAATTAAAAGCAGCACCTTCAGTCCTCCTATTGGTTATATGTATCTATGCCAGCAAGACTGTATTCTTTTCTTGGAATATAGAGAGGTTTTGCCATTGAGGATAGAAAGAGAAAGCTTCTCCACATATCTTCACTCTTTGATGTTTGGCAGGCGTTTACCTTCTCAGTTTGCCAACGGCTCATCTCCTAGGTACTTCTAGTGCCATCTTATGCCCCTTAACATTCTTTGACATGATACATTTTCTCACCTACCCCTCCAGCCCTATACTGAAGGTGAGCATTGAAGAAGGTCACAAGGGAGATTCTAGAGAGCAGGAGGTCTTGGGATTATTGGAGAGGATGGCTTGAGTGATATATTGAGACAAGACTGGAGATGTTAATTGGGTTGTGGATGGCTTGGTATGTTGTTGTTAGCATTTAGAATTTTTTTTTTGTTAGGGAATTGACAGAGAGGGGTGAAGGGCACTACATGGAAGCCAGTGGAGGGATTGGCAGAGAGGGGTGGAGGACACTAAATGAAAGCCAGTGGAGGGATTGGTGGAGAGGGGTGGAGGACACTGAATGGAAGCCAGTGAAGGGGCTGACAAAGAGCGGTGGAGGACACTGAATGGAAGCCAGCGGAGGGATTGGCAGAGGGGGGGGGGGGACACTGAGTGGAAGCCAGTGAAGGAGCTGACAAAGAGGGGTGGAGGACACTGAATGGAGGCCGTTGGAGGGATTGGCAGAGAGGGGTGGAGGACACTGAATGGAAGCCAGTGGAGGGGTTGACAGAGAGGGGTGGAGGACACTGAATGGAAGCCAGTGGAGGGGTTGGCAGAGAGGGGTGGAGGACACTGAATGGAAGCCAGTGAAGGAGTTGACAAAGAGGGGTGGAGGACACTGAATGGAGGCCATTGGAGGGATTGGCAGAGAAAAGTGGCAGACATGGAATGGAAGCCAGTGGAAAGATTGGCAGAGACCCTGAGAAGCTGGTAAGCGAAATGACCATGGGAATAGCTATCATGAGAGACTAAAGGGAGGATAGCCTATGCTGAGGCAGTCGTATGAGAAGGGAGCTTGCAATAGTCAAGGTGAGTGATAACAAGGGAGTGAATGAGTAGCTTAGCGGTTTCATTGGCTGAGAAGGGGCAGATTTTGAAGATAATGTTGAGGTGAAGTCTACAAAGTTAGGACAGTGATTGGATTCTGGGCTGAAAGGACAGGTCAGAGTCCAGAATGTCACATAGCACCTTGCCATGAGTGGGGGGACTCAAATATTATTGATCTTTATTGAAAGTAAGGGAGGTGGGCATGGGTGGGGGAAGGGTGGGCGAGAATTATGAGCTCAGTTTTAGAAAGATTGAGTTTGAAGAAGTGGTGTGGTGGGGAGTAGAGAGATAGATTTGGGTGTCATTAGCATAGAGCTGGTACTGGGAGCCATAGAAGGTTATCAAATGACAAAATGAGGAGGTGTGGATAGAGAAGAGAAGGGTTCCAGGGACAGAGCCTTGGGGGACCCCTACAGAAAGAAGTGATTGTACCTGAATAGACACCGGCCTAGAATAAGAGACGGTATTTTCATCATTCACAAGCCTTTCGTAATTGGAGATAAAGGGCCTGATGACAGGAATGCCGAAACCTGAGAAAATAAACACATTCCTATTATAACTGCCAGTAATACATTGTTACACACTACCATATAATACAACGCAACATCTATATACTGTATATGTATAGTTCCGCGCTTAGGTGTAAATATGGCTGCCGCCTCCCCTGGAACCTTCACCACGTGAAGTAGAGTACAATATAAAGAGGTAGGTGGCACTGCCAAGAGACTTAGTAATAAATTGAGCAAAGAGATTCTGAAAATGTGCTAAAGTGCATGTGCAAGTGCAAATTGTTACCAAGACTCCAAATGATCCTATTGTGCCAAAAACTTCATCAATAAAAATAAAGAGTAAAAAGTGGTTTTCAAAAATGCAAATGGTGTTATGTGTCAAAAAAAAATCTTCATCCGTAAACAATAAAGTGCTGATAATGTGAAATTCAGTTTTTCTTTTTTAATAAATCTGCAAAAATGTCAACAATTCTGTGTTTTTCTGTCAATATGGGGTGCTGTGTGTACAATATGGGGTGCTGTGTGTACAATATGGGGGGCTGTGTGTACAATATGGGGGGATGTGTGTACAATATGGGGTGCTGTGTGTACAATATGGGGTGCTGTGTGTACAATATGGGGTGCTGTGTATACAATATGGGGTGCTGTGTGTACAATATGGGGGGCTGTGTGCACAATATGGGGTGCTGTGTGTACAATATGGGGTGCTGTGTGTACAATATGGGGGGCTGTGTGTACAATATGGGGGGATGTGTGTACAATATGGGGTGCTGTGTGTACAATATGGGGTGCTGTGTGTACAATATGGAGTGCTGTGTGTACAATATGGGGTGCTGTGTGTACAATATGGGGGGCTGTGTGCACAATATGGGGGGATGTGTGTACAATATGGGGTGCTGTGTGTACAATATGGGGTGCTGTGTGTACAATATGGGGTGCTGTGTATACAATATGGGGTGCTGTGTGTACAATATGGGGGGCTGTGTGCACAATATGGGGGGCTGTGTGTACAATATGGGGTGCTGTGTGTACAATATGGGGTGCTGTGTGTACAATATGGGGGTGCTGTGTGTACAATATGGGGGGCTGTGTGTACAATATGGGGTGCTGTGTGTACAATATGGGGAGCTGTGTGTACAATATGGGGAGCTGTGTGTACAATATGGGGTGCTGTGTGTACAATATGGGGTGCTGTGTGTACAATATGGGGGGCTGTGTGTACAATATGGGGGGCTGTGTGTACAATATGGGGTGTTGTGTGTACAATATGGGGTGCTGTGTGTACAATATGGAGTGCTGTGTGTACAATATGGGGGTGCTGTGTGTACAATATGGGGGGCTGTGTGTACAATATGGGGTGCTGTGTGTACAATATGTGGAGCTGTGTGTACAATATGGGGAGCTGTGTGTACAATATGGGGGGCTGTGTGTACAATATGAGGTGCTGTGTGTACAATATGAGGTGCTGTGTGTACAATATGGGGTGCTGTGTGTACAATATGGGGGGCTGTGTGTACAATATGGGGTGCTGTGTGTACAATATGGGGTGTTGTGTGTACAATATGAGGTGCTGTGTGTACAATATGGGGTGCTGTGTGTACAATATGGGGGGCTGTGTGTACAATATGGGGTGTTGTGTGTACAATATGGGGGGCTGTGTGTACAATATGGGGGGCTGTGTGTACAATATGGAATGCTGTGTGTATAATATGGAGTGCTGTGTGTATAATATGGGGTGCTGTGTGTACAATATGGGGTGCTGTGTGTACAATATGGGGGGCTGTGTGTACAATATGAGGTGCTGGGTGTACAATATGGGGTGCTGTGTGTACAATACAGGGTGCTATGTGTACAATATGGGGGTGCTGTGTGTACAATATGGGGGGCTGTGTGTACAATATGGGGGGCTGTGTGTACAATATGGAGTGCTGTGTGTATAATATGGAGTGCTGTGTGTACAATATGGGGCGCTGTGTGTACATTAATGAGGAAAAAAATGAACCTAAACGATTTTAGCAAATGGCTGCAATATAACAAAGAGTGAAAAATTTAAGGGGGTCTGAATACTTTCCGCCCCCACTGTATATAACTAATTGGGAGTGCACTAAAAGTTCTCCCAGCATTATTTCATCTGGCTACTTGCTTAGTTAGAATAACATTATCCACGGGAGGACAAATGGACTACCGTGCCCCCCAGTGGTCAAAGTAGAGAACTTCCAGACACGTCTGCCCACTATATCAAATCCAGATACTACCTTGTAAAACGATGAGAGTTATATGCAATAATCGCTATGTACCAAAATCTTCATCTATAAACAAACTATTGAAGTGCTAGTAAAGGAAATATATGTGTATAAAAAGCAACACAAAATAAATGTGTAATATCCTGTAATAGTCCAAAGTGACTTGTGCAATCAAATTCCATAAACGTGACTCTCCAAAGTGACCGGTGCCGAATTCCACAGTGACTGTATATGACAGACTGTTCACTTCTGTGCAAAAAGTGATCAACACTCGTGCTCCCCTCTCAGGTTCCACACTCACCAGATAGCTGCACCCCTACAGGGGTAAGACGCATGTAGTCAGATCAGCCTTTGTTCCAGGTATCCAATGCAGGGATCTCTTCCATGGTATGTTAAATCACGGGATATCAACATGTGGATGGATGGAAAGGAGGGACACTCATAGTGTAAATGTCCAGTCCTTCCCATAAGATAATAACATCATCTATGTATCTTCAGTAGAATATTAATTGTGGTCGTTCACTCTCATAGATGTGTTCCTCCTCCTACATGTTCATAAAAAGGTTGGCGACACTGGGAGCGTAACAAGCTCCCATTGCCACCCCCTTAGTCCGAACATGATAGTTCTTTTTGTACCAAAAATAGTTACTCCCCATAGCCATTTTGAGACCCTCAAGAATCAACCCAATCTGTTCTTGGTCTCTGTATGTAGGGCTCATCCCTACATACAGTATGTTACAATGTGCCACAAACATACAATGCATGTACTCACCATATTCTCCGCTGAGCAGGACCAGGCAGGACAGGACCCACAGGATTGACATTTTCGGCTATTCTTGGCTATGATGACAATTGTAAGGTCTGTTCAGCTTACATACACTCAGTCAGCCAATCAGGGGAGAGCTCCAGGCTTGCTATAAGGACAATTTTCGTACACCTATCAGGATACCTTGAGTAAATTTGGCAAACCTGCTATGGAAGAAAAGATATAAGGAATCAGGTGTGACAGGAGAAGGTTACTTGTAAAGACTATCACTGAGTTTTGAAATCCCAGATTATTCCATTTATCACAGTACATCAATTACATATTATTATCACACAGGATTTATATATTGCCAAGATTTTTCAGGGCACTTTACAAAATGGGGACAAGATAGGCCTCTTTGAAGGGAAGGGTTTTCAAAAATCACCTCCAGGAGAACAGAGTAGGAGATAATCAGACAGACTGGGGTAGGGAGTTCCAGAAAATGGGAAAGGCTCTGGAGAAGTTCTGGAAATGACCATGTGAAGATTTAACAAGGAATACAGACAGCAGAAGGGTCTTGGGTGAAGCAAAGGGAATGGTTTGGTTGGAATTGTGATGTAGCTGGGTGCAGAGTTTCTGACAGCTTTGAAGGTTGTTTTTAGTATCTTGACCTTTATTAGTTGGGTGAGCGTAAGCCAATGTAGGGATTGGCAGAGAAGGGTGGTGGACACTGAATGACTGGTAAGATGGTGAGTCTGGCAGCAGCATTCATGATGAACTGAAGAGGGGGAAACCAATGTCTTTTTTCTTGCCACTCTTCCATAAAGGGCAGATTTGTGGAGAACGCGACTAATAGTTGTCCTGTGGACAGATTCTCCCACCTGAGCTGCGGATCTCTGCAGCATTTCTTTGCTACTTTGTGTTGGTCTATATGACAGACCTAGCCGGGAGAGAGACTTTTGGAGGGGACTGAATGCTAGCCTCTTGCCGATCGATCGGGGGCCCTGGCATTTAGGGGAACGGTGCTCTTTGTGAGCTGTATGCCTGGGGACCCTTGAGGTGGTACTACTGTGGATTCGGGTCCTGGTCCCCCAGGACACACAGACTCTGGTGACCCTGGATTTGCCATATTAGAAATAGTAGCTGATTCGTAATGCTGGGACAGATACTGTTAGGAGATGCTGATGTAAATTCCAGCCACCTGTCTGTCTGTTGCCTGCTAGAATGTGTATTGTAAATAAGTCTCTAGTATGGGATCTAAGAGTCATTAGATCCCCATTGTTGTTTGTGTTAATTAACTCTGCCATTGTGATAATGTTGATTGGGTTTTCTGAGCTACAAGATGACCAGTCTGGCCTAATGGTCATGTCTCAGTCATCTAGGCTGTCTAAAGGGATTAGTTAATTAGCCCATGTTAATTAGGTTAATTAGGTTACAGGTGTATTGTTAGAGTAATATGAGCCGGAGATACGCACCTCTACTTTTAGTGTATAAAAGAGCCTGTATTTTCCAATAAAGGAGATTCCTGGTTGAACTTACATACAGCCTGCCTGGTGTTTGTTCTGAGCTACACAACTGGGTTAGAACATTACATAGCTGTAGTTCTAGTCCCGGAGCATCGGATGACCGAAAAATCAGATGTTGCGATCTGCAATCTGATTCTATAGCCACAGAGGAGTGTCGGGAGAGTGGAATCGAGCGAGCAGGGACTCGTTACAGTCTATCACATAAAATCCCAATGAAATACATTTACGTTTTTGGTTGTAACATGACAAACTGTGGAAAATTTCAAGGGGTATGAATACATTTTAAGGCACTGTAAGTTAATGATATGCCTGTATTAGAACCACACCTATTTAAATAAATGCCTTACCCTTAATTATGGTTTAATTTAGTACCTTATTTTTTTTTTTTTCTTTGCAATTTCATGGGAGTGAGTCATTTTTAGGCTTGACATGTTTGGTATCTATTTATTCGGTGCAACCCCATCTTTTATATATTACCAACAAATTGGGTATCATATTATGTTTGCTTGCACTGAAAATATGCATTGGATAAAATATATATTTTTTTCATTTTGGATAGAGAAAGGGAGAATTTTAACCCGTCAGACTTTTTTTTGTTGCCATCTGTGTCCCATTGCAGAGATTTCCCTTCACTATTATCTCATGGGATAATTGGAGAAAATGTGTCACCTGATTCAATTATCTCATGAGATATTCTTTCGTGAATTGAGCCCACCCATAACCAAAGAGGACATGAGAGGAAATCCCTGTAAATTAAGGGAATTTCTTGTGGGGCCCCAGGTCACCAGAACTAGTGTCCCCATCAGAAGATTTCCCCTCTATGACAACCCAAAATTTGGGATTTCCTTCACTTTCAATGACAATGGTAAACAGGACTAATAGAGAGGGGAATCTCCGTAAAGCGGTGTTCCAACCTGGGAAAAAAAAAAAATCAGCAGCTACAAATACTGTAGCTGCTGACTTTTAATATAAGGACACTTACCTGTCCAAAGAGCCCGCCATGTAGGCCCCACAGCTGATTTTCACTCTTGGGTTCTGCCGCCTCCACCATTCATGGTAGGGGAAACCGACAGTGAAGCCTTTCGTCTTCACAGCTGGTTGCCTACTATGCATGCGCAAAGCTATGCTTTCTAACTGACCCAGGCGGCAGAAGAAGGAGGAGGGGGGCCTAACTTCTGAGGGATGTCACCGCGGCCCAGTCTCCCAGAAGTGGGGATGGGTACCTGTCAAAAACAGGTACCTGTCCCCCCCCCCCCGAAAGGTGCCAAATGTGGGTGGAACCCCACTTTAACGGGGACACAGACAGCAATACAAACTGAAAAGGGGTGTAATCCCTCTTCACTCTAGCCAAAAAGTAAAAAAAAAAGGTTTTCCTTTAGTGATACTTTCATCTTCTGGTGGAGGTTTGTGCGTATTAAAATAAATAGTATATAGGCTACCGCAGAGTTTCAAAAAACAGGTAAAAAATTTTTAAAAAATGTAAAGAAACAAAAAAATGAAATATAATATGGAGGGGGGGGGGGTGTCTGCCATGGTAGAGAATTGCACCTCGATTCTTGAATTTCTTTCCAGATCAGCCTGATCGCTCCATCCTTCTATCTGACCTAACTGCTGTACAAAAGACACCAGCCTCTGCCAACATGGCGAAACAAATACTGCTGTCCCTGCACAGGAAATCCAACAAGATTTACAACTTACATTCCCCCACATGCAAAGATAAATAGGCAAAGTAGAAGAAGAGCTGGTTGATGCTTACCAGGCACAAGCTCATTAGATAAGGGGGCTCAGGGATAAAATTGCTGATCTTGAGGACAAATCAAGAAGAAACCCTAAATTCAAGGTCATACCAGAGGAGATAACCCAGACTGAACTGATTCCAAATCTTCGTCAGTTCTATGAAATCATTCTACATTTGAGCTCTCCCCAGGAACTTACCATTGATGGGGCACACAGAATTGTTAAGCCTGAACATATCCCACCTGCGCTCCCGAGAGATGGACTAGTTAGAGAACATTTCTTCCACATAAAAAATCGACTCCTGTCCACCTCCAGGAAAACTGGTAGACTTCCAAAGCCATAGAAACATCTCTCCATGTTCAGATATTTCTGCATCTACCGCATTGAGAAACAGAAACCATTCAAATTTGTAACAGATGATCTCTGGGGGCAGAAGAATTCCTACAAATGGGAATATTCAACTAAGCTGCTTATCTCTCATCAAAATAAAATCCTACCCATCATGACTCCGAATGATGGCATCTCCTGCCTCAGTGTATAGGGTCTATTGAGGATTCTTCTTCTCCCCCACCGACAGGCAAAGCTCCAGCCTCCTACATTTCTAATGATTGATCAGAAGTCCCCGAAACGTAATGCTACTCACCCGCCTGCCTTACGTTTCTCACTCACCAGTCAGTAGCCTTCCGTATAATGGGTCGGGAGATTGGGATAACTCTTGTTCAGGTGTTATTTATCCACCCCGTCAGAAGGAGGACACCAACCACACGCCTATTGTGTATTTTATTAGTTTATTGTTCATTACTGTTTCATGATGTTCTGCATTGTTTGTTCAAATCATCCCACTCTCATCACTGATTTACGTATATTGACTCTCTTGGTTCTTTATGTCCTTTATAAGCATATTAGCTTGATATATTTTTCTTTATACATGGGGCCCATGAAAACCCTTCTAAGAATCACAGAAATTATCCAAAATGGTTGAGATAACATCTATAAATGCTAAGGGACTTAAGGCAAAACCTTACTCCTTTGTTTTGGACAGACTGGAGATGGATGAGAACACCTGTTAGAATCATATTGCTACTTCTGCCCCCGTTAGGGAGATTCCCTATCATCGAAGGTGAAAGTAAAAGAAAATCCTTTGCAGTCAATCAGCCCTCCCCAGCTCTTCCTGAGCTGGGACAGTGTTTAAACTGTCCCTACTGGATAGTCCAGGAAGGGAGACGGCCCCTCCAGGCTGAGTCTCTCTCTACCAGACAAAGGACCCTGCTGTTCTAGGCCCCAAACCATTTATGCACTCCTCAGCCCCATGCTGGTCACCATTATGACTAGGGATTGGCTGAGGCAGCATAAATATTCATGCTGCCTATTTGGTTACTTCACACCTATGTCCCAGAACTGCCCAGAGAGTTCTGGCATGTAGGGAAGAGCAATCCCTACTCTTCTTCATAGAGCAGAATATGTGCACACCGAGTGAAAGGTCTGACTACTACAATAGAGAAGTCACCGCGGTGGGCACATCACAGACTTTTCACTTGGCAAAATAAATTTGGATCTCTCTTGGCCAATAAATGTAACCCTAGACCCCATGTTCCAGCATTACCTAGACTTAAAGTGGAAGTAAAGTCAAAACTAACTCCAATCCTACTCTCAGCCACATTCTAAGCCTAATCTATCTTTCCCTGTAAAGCAAAAATCGCTATACTTACCTATTCTGTAGATGCTTTGGTCCCAGCATCAGCTTTCAGTGGTGGCTTCAGTGTGCTGGAGAGGCAGCCAACAAGGTCATGTCTCAGTCATCTAGGCTGTCTAAAGGGATTAGTTAATTAGCCCATGTTAATTAGGTTAATTAGGTTATAGGTGTATTGTTAGAGTAATATGATCCGGAGGTATGCACCTCCACTTTTAGTGTATAAAAGAGCCTGTATTTTCCAATAAAGGAGATTCCTGGTTGAACTTACATACAGCCTGCCTGGTGTTTGTTCTGAGCTATCACAACTGGGTTAGAACGGCACATAGCTGTAGTTCTAGTCCCGGAGCATCGGATGACCGAAAAATCAGATGTTGCGATCTGCAATCTGATTCTATAGCCACAGAGGAGTGTCGGGAGAGTGGAATCGAGCGAGCAGGGGCTCGTTACAGTCTATCACATAAAATCCCAATGAAATACATTTACGTTTTTGGTTGTAACATGACAAACTGTGGAAAATTTCAAGGGGTATGAATACATTTTAAGGCACTGTAAGTTAATGATATGCCTGTATTAGAACCGCACCTATTTAAATAAATGCCTTACCCTTAATTATGGTTTAATTTAGTACCTTATATATTTTTTTTTTTTTTTTCTTTGCAATTTCACGGGAGTGAGTCATTTTTAGGCTTGACATGTTTGGTATCTATTTATTTGGTGCAACCCCATCTTTTATATATTACCAACAAATTGGGTATCATATTATGTTTGCTTGCACTAAAAATATGCATTGGATAAAATATTTTTTTTTTTCATTTTGGATAGAGAAAGGGAGAATTTTAACCCGTCAGACTTTTTTTTTGTTGCCATCTGCGTCCCATTGCAGAGATTTCCCTTCACTATTATCTCATGGGATAATTGGAGAAAATGTGTCACCTGATTCAATTATCTCATGAGATATTCTTTCGTGAATTGAGCCCACCCATAACCAAAGAGGACATGAGAGGAAATCCCTGTAAATTAAGGGAATTTCTTGTGGGGCCCCAGGTCACCAGAACTAGTGTCCCCATCAGAAGATTTCCCCTCTACGACAACCCAAAATTTGGGATTTCCTTCACTTTCAATGACAATGGTAAACAGGACTAATAGAGAGGGGAATCTCCGTAAAGCGGTGTTCCAACCTGGGAAAAAAAAAAATCAGCAGCTACAAATACTGTAGCTGCTGGCTTTTAATATAAGGACACTCACCTGTCCAAAGAGCCCGCCATGTAGGCACCACAGCTGATTTTCACTCTTGGGTTCTGCCGCCGCCGCCATTCATGATAGGGGAAACCTGGCAGTGAAGCCTTTCGGCTTCACAGCTGGTTGCCTACTGTGCATACGCAAAGCTATGCTTTCTAACTGACCTGGCGGCAGAGGAAGTAGGAGGGGGGCCTAACTTCTGAGGGATGTCACCGCGGCCCAGTCTCCCAGAAGTGGGGATGGGTACCTGTCAAAAACAGGTACCTGTCCCCCCCCCCGAAAGGTGCCAAATGTGGGTGGAACCCCACTTTAACGGGGACACAGACAGCAATACAAACTGAAAAGGGGTGAAATCCCTCTTCACTCTAGCCAAAAAGTAAAAAAAAAAGGTTTTCCTTTAGTGATACTTTCATCTTCTGGTGGAGGTTTGTGCATATTAAAATAAATAGTATATAGGCTACCGCAGAGTTTCAAAAAAACAGGTAAAAATTTTTTAAAAAATGTAAAGAAACAAAAAAATGAAATATAATATGGGGGGGGGGGGTCTGCCATGGTAGAGAATTGCACCTTGATTCTTGAATTTCTTTCCAGATCAGCCTGATCACTCCATCCTTCTATCTGACCTACCTGCTGTACAAAACACACCAGCCTCTGCCAACATGGCAAAACAAATACTGCTGTCCCTGCACAGGAAATCCAACAAGATTTACAACTTACATTCCCCCACATGCAAAGATAAATAGGCCAAGTAGAAGAAGAGCTGGTTGATGCTTACCAGGCACAAGCTCATTAGATAAGGGGGCTCAGGGATAAAACTGCTGATCTTGAGGACAAATCAAGAAGAAACCCTAAATTCAAGGTCATACCAGAGGAGATAACCCAGACTGAACTGATTCCAAATCTTCGTCAGTTCTATGAAATCATTCTACATTTGAGCTCTCCCCAGGAATTTATCATTGATGGGCACACAGAATTGTTAAGCCTGAACATATCCCACCTGCGCTCCCGAGAGATGGACTAGCTAGAGAACATTTCTTCCACATAAAATATCGACTCCTGTCCACCTCCAGGAAAACTGGTAAACTTCCAAAGCCATAGAAACATCTCTCCATGTTCAGATATTTCTGCATCTACTGCATTGAGAAACAGAAACCATTCAAATGTGTAACAGATGATCTCCGGGGGCAGAAGAATTCCTACAAATGGGACTATCCATCTAAGCTGCTTATCTCTCATCAAACTAAAATCCTACCCATCATGACTCTGAATGATGGCATCTCCTGTCTCAGTGTATAGGGTCTATTGCAGGATTCTTCTTCTCCCCCACCAACAGGCTCCAGTCTCCTACATTTCTAATGATTGATCAGAAGTCCCCGAAATGTAATGCTACTCACCCTCCTGCCTTACGTTTCTCACTCACCAGTCAGCAGCCTTCTGTATAATGGGTCGGGAGATTGGGATACCTCTTGTTCAGGTGTTATTTATCCACCCCGTCAGAAGGAGGACACCAACCACACGCCCATTGTGTATTTTATTAGTTCATTGTTTATTGTTCATTACTGTTTCATGATGTTCTGCATTGTTTGTTCAAATCATGCCCCTCTCATCACTGATTTACGTATATTGACTCTCTTGGTTCTTTATGTCCTTTATAAGCATATTAGCTTGATATATTTTTCTTTGTACATGGGGCCCATGAAGAACCTTCTAAGAATCACAGAAATTATCCAAAATGGTTGCGATAACATCTATAAATGCTAAGGGACTTAGGGCAAAACTTTACTCCTTTGTTTTGGACAGACTGGAGATGGATGAGAACACCTGTTAGAATCGTATTGCTACTTCTGTCCGCATTAGGGAGATTCCCTATCATCGAAGGTGAAAGTAAAAGAAAATCCTTTGCAGTCAATCAGCCCTTCCCAGCTCTTCCTGAGCTGGGACAGTGTTTAAACTGTTCCTACTGGATAGTCCAGGAAGGGAGACGGCCCCTCCAGGCTGGGTCTCTCTCTACCAGACAAAGGACCGTGCTGTTCTAGGCCCCAAACCATTTATGCACACCTCAGCCCCCTGCTGGTCACCATTCTGACTAGGGATTGGCTAAGGCAGCATAAATATTCATGCTGCCTATTTGGTTACTTCACACCTATGTCCCAGAACTGCACAGAGAGTTCTGGCATGTAGGGAAGAACAATCCCTACTCTTCTTCATAGAGCAGAACATGTGCACACAGAGTGAAAGGTCTGACTACTACAATAGAGAAGTCACCGCGGTGGGCACTTCACAGACTTTTCACTTGGCAAAATAAATTTGGATCTCTCTTGGCCAATAAATGGAACCCTAGACCCCATGTTCCAGCATTACCTAGACCTAAAGTGGAAGTAAAACCAAAACTAACTCTAATCCTACTCTCAGCCACATTCTAAGCCTAATCTATCTGGCCCTGTAAAACAAAAATCGCTATACTTACCTATTCTGCAGATGCTACAGTCCCAGCATCAGCTGTCAGCGGTGGCTTCAGTGTGCTGGAGAGGCAGCCAACAATGGAAGCCTCGTAGTAGGTCTACGGGTGAAGTTACTTCCCAGGAATTTCACAGCCATTGTCGGTTTTGTCCTGCACAATGAAGACTGGACCAGAGCGACTGCAGAATAGGTAAGTATAGTGATTTTTGCTTTACAAGGCTAGATAGATTAGGCTTAGAATGGGGCAAAGTAGGTTTATAGTTAGTTAGGTTTTAACTTTACTTCCACTTTAAACTGGCAGATGGTACACGGTCTTAAAACAAATTCGTCAACAATTTCTACCAAACCTTAGCAAAAACTGACTGCTATGGTCGAGCCCTCTCTTCAGAGCTTTCTGACAAATCTTAATTTTCCAAATCCTAAGCCACACCAAGCTGGACTTATGGACCGTCCGATCATTAGCAAAGAGCTAGTCAGAATAATTAACCACTTTCCACCCTGCTTATAGACAAATGTCGACTGGACGGAACATTCACTGTTCTGGTGCAACCTGTCACCCACTGTGTCCACCAAAGGGAGATAAAAGAACTTGGATCAGGAACAAGGGGAGCAGGAGCAATGGCAACAGCATCAGACTAGCACAGCAAGCAGATCAAAACACTCATGCAAGGAGAATCAGCAGAAGAGGACCTATATACCCGCCCAGCAGCCAGCATCAACGATTACTAGAAACTGCTGGCTGTTGGGAGACACCCGCTGGTGGACACTGGAACTACAGCTTTCTGCCACCATCAGATAATCCAGGTCTTGACCCTCTATGTTCAGATATTTTTGCATTTGACACTTAGAAACAGAAAGAATTAAAATGTGTAACAGATAATCTCTGTGTGCAGAAGACTTCCTACAAATGGGGCTATCCCACTAAGTTCCTTAACTCTCCTCAAAATAAAATCTTAGCCATCATGACTCCAAATGATGATATATCCAGCCTCCATGTATGGGGTCTATTGCAGGATACTCCTCCCTCTCCAACAGGCAAATCTCCAGCCTCATACATTTCTAGTGATTGGTCCGAAGTCAGTGGCGGAACTACCGCCATAGCGACACGGGTGGGCGCTATGGGGCCCGCAGCCGAGAGGGGCCCGTTGCTAAGTGGGGCCTCAGTTCCCCATCCAAACTGTTCTGCCTGAACCCCTTCACCATGTCTGCATGATTTCCAGTACCAAATACACAGACAGGGCTGATCCATCTCAGGAGGTGTCCAGCGTGGTCACCTGAGCCACCTGTGACACACTATGATGAGCACATGCGTGGGATTCTCGCTCTAGCCTGCCCCCTGTGGGTACGGATGATAAGCAGACACTTTGTGCTGCTCCGTGTTTCCGGGTGGAGCGATTTTCTGGTGCACCGCGTATGATAGAGGTGGAAGCCGGCGGAGGGGAGCCACTGATCCACTTTGTGAAGCTGAGTGGCAGATCTGCAGGTGAGGGCTGTGGTGGGGGGTAATGGGGAGGTGGTGGTGAGGGCACAGTGGTGTCAGGGGCATGAAAGAGGCTGGCTCCTAGGGCCAGGGGGGACTGTACCCTCAGAGCTCCGCAGACCTTGTGACCTTCTCGGCTTCTTAAGACCCATCTCATTACTCCCATTCACCTCTAAACTTCTAGAACGCTTAGTCTACAACCGTCTTAGCTCCTACCTCAATGAAAATAACCTTCTTGACCCCTTACAGTCTGGCTTTCGCTCGCAGCACTCCACGGAAACTACCTTACTAAAACTCACTAACGATTTAATAACTGCTAAAACCAACAACCAGTACTCCATACTCCTACTACTTGACCTCTCTGCGGCCTTTGATACTGTTGACCACCCACTCCTTCTCAATAAACTACATTCCCTTGGCCTCCGAGATTCTGCTCTATCCTGGTTCTCTGGCTATTTATCACAGCGCTCCTTCAGTGTCACCTACAACTCTGTCTCCTCCTCTCCATTGCCCCTTTCTGTGGGGGTCCCCCAAGGCTCGGTTCTTGGACCCCTTCTCTTCTCTATCTACACCTCCTCCCTTGGTCACTTAATAACTGCCCACGGCTTCCAATACCACTTATACGCTGATGACACCCAAATCTATCTGTCTACTCCTCACCTCACTCCTTCAGTCTCCTCTCGCATTACTAACTTACTAACTGACATATCAGCATGGATGTCGCACCACTTCCTTAAACTAAATCTCTCTAAAACTGAGCTATTAATATTCCCCCCTGCCCGTGCCCCTCTCCATGACTTTTCCATCAAAATCAACAATGCAACCATCAGTCCCTCCCCTCACGCCAGGGTACTAGGTGTAATCCTAGACTCTGACTTGTCATTTCAGCCTCAAATCCAATCGCTGTCAAAAGTTTGTAGAATTCACCTCCGTAACATCTCTAAAATTCGCCCTTTTTTAACAAATGAAACCACCAAGCTCCTCATTCACTCCCTCGTTATCTCTCGCCTTGACTATTGCAACTCCCTTCTCATTGGCCTACCGCTCCATAGGTTATCCCCTCTTCAGTCTATCATGAATGCTGCTGCCAGACTTATCCACCTTACCAACCGCTCAGTGTCTGCCAACCCTCTACTTCAATCCCTACACTGGCTCCCAATCACCAAGCGAATTAAATTCAAAATACTAACCACAACATACAAAGCTATTCACAACTCTGCCCCAAACTACATCACTAATCTTGTCTCCAAATATCACCCAAATCGACCTCCCCGCTCTTCTCAAGACCTCCTGCTTTCAAGCTCTCTCATCTCCTCCTCCCATGCTCGTCTCCAGGATTTCTCCATAGCCTCTCCCATCCTCTGGAACTCGCTACCTCCATCTATCCGGCTATCCCCTACTCTTGCTACCTTCAGGCAATCCCTGAAAACTCATCTCTTCAGGAAAGCCTATCACGTCTGCAACTAATCTCCTACCACTTCCACCAGCTCATTCCCCACAGTTACAACCTTTTGTACCACCTGCCCCACCCTATTAGATTGTAAGCTCTTCTGAGCAGGGCCCTCTTAAACCTATTGTATTGTATTGTATTATAACTGTATTGTCTCCCTTTTTATATTGTAAAGCGCTGCGTAAACTGTTGGCGCTATATAAATCCTGAATAATAATAATAATAATAACTATGCTCACCTGTACCACTTCGTAAGTTGTTAGGGGGCTGTGCCTTTGGAGGAGATTTCTCGTTGCCAATAGCAACCATTAAGTTTTCAGCTGGTGTTTCTGCAGTTTGAAAATAAAACCTGGATGCTGATTGGTTGCTCTGGGCAACAGTCATTTTCATGTTAGCGCACTTAAAGCAGAACTTTGCCCTGAACTTAAAGCTGGGCTGTGCCTGCGCTGCAAGGATTAAAGAGGTTCTCAACTAGTGTGGTAATCTGTTGTTAAATGGCATTAGTTCATTTTTTTGTGGAGGGCCCATACAACATTTTGCTATGGGGCCCTGTGATTTCTAGTCACGCCCCTGTCCGAAGTCCCCAAATCCTGACGCTACTCACCCTCCTGCCTTACTTTTCCCACTCACCTTTCAGGGACCTTTTGTATAACGAGTCAGGCGATTGGGATACCTCATGTCCAGGTCTTATTTATTCATCCTGTTCAGAATGAGTACGCCAACCACACACCCATTGTGTTCTTTATTGGTTTTGGATTGTTCATTACTGTCTCATGATGTTCTGCATTGTTTGTTCAACTCATTTCCAATTCAGTCCTCTCATCACTGACGTACTTATGTTGAATCTTTATCTCCTTTATTAGTCTAAGTGACATCTTCTTGTCCTTGATGTTCTCTGGTGGGACACTTCTTCTCACCCACTCCTGTATGTGTATCTGTATCCATACACAATGGATGGCATTCTGAGCTGACCGATTCCTAGAAATTACATTAAACCTAAAAAACAACAAGATACAATTTGTTAAGAAACAATCCTACCTGAAGAGATACCTGCCATGGCCAAAAACCAGAGACAGTTTTTTTCACCATTCACGCAGATAAAGGATCTGATGGTGGGAACACCGCAACCTGAGATTTTTTTTTTTAATTAGAATTTTTACTTGTATTTATCTATTCAAAATAATAAAATATTTTTGAACATTGCCAACCCACATACCTGTCATGAAGATCCTGCCAGTAACCGGTATCCCAGGCGCACGGGAATTCAGCCACGGGTCCCATTGCACATGCGCGCACGTTCACGGGTGCGGTCACGCACGGGCACGCGTGCGTGCACTCCTGCTAGTGTCAGGCGGGCTATTTAAACCTGCCTGTCACACTCCATCCCCGCTGTCTTCTCTACAGCGTTCTGTGAGTGTTACCTGATCTGATCTGTGTATCTTGTTATCTGACCCGGCTTCCTGTTTGACCATCCTGCTATCTGCCTGCACCAGACCCTCTTGGCTTGCCTGACCATCCCTCTGCATTACCCCTGGTACCTCTGCTGTCCGACCGTTACTGACCACCGGCTTGTTGACCCTCCGCTGTGTTCATCAGCTTCCAGTCTGCTATTACCTGCTGTTGTTCCTGGTTCCAGTCCAGCTTCCAGTCTGCTATTGCCTGCTGTTGTTCCTGGTTCCAGTCCAGCAATTCAGGCTACCTTCTGCTGTGTTCCAGTCCAGCGTTCCAGGCTATCTTCTGCTGTTGTTCCAGTCAAGCGTTCCAGGCTATTACCTGCTGTTGTTCCTGGTTCCAGTCCAGCTTCCAGCCGGCTATTACCTGCTGTTGTTCCTGGTTCCAGTCCTGCATGCCAGTCTCTGTCCTCAGTCTACTCCTCAGATTCCTGACTCCAGAGGGTGCCACCACTACTGGACTTTCAGCAACTGTTGATCCTGCCAGGCACCCATACCACTCTTCACTCCTGGCCCTCTGTCTCCATTCCAGGGGAACGGGAGTGGGAGCTGTAAGGGAGGTCTTTTCCTGCACTCCAGGCTCACAACCTACCAGGTACGTGACAATACCTCAACATTATATTAGAACATTATCCAACCTCATGTGGAAATTTTTGTGGAATGGCAAAAAAGCTAGATGTCCCAAGCACAATCTAACTTTGCATAAACGAGTAGGTGGGGCGGGCCTAATGCCGCGTACACACGGTCGGACTTTTCAGCTACAAAAGTCCGACAGCCCGTCCGACAGACTTTCGGCGGACTTTTGGCGGACTTTCAACAGACTTTCTAATGACCGGACTTGCCTACGCACAATCACACAAAAGTCCGACGGATTCGTACGTGATGACGTACAACCGGACTAAAATAAGGACGTTGATAGCCAGTAGCCAATAGCTGCCCTAGCGTCGTTTTTTGTCCGTTGGACTAAAATACAGACGAGCGGATTTCTGGGTCTGGCGGAGTTACGACGTAAAGATTTGATTTGTTCCAAATCTAAAGTCTGTCAGATTTGCGGCTGGAAAAGTCAGCTGAAAGTCCGGGGAAAAGTCCGACTTGGCCCGTCGGCGTCCGTCGGACTTTTGTAGCCGAAAAGTCCGACCGTACGTACGTGGCATAACAGACTTGCATGACTATCTATGGACAGTAAGATTGGACCAACTCAAACACTGGTTTCAGGAAAATGATGGACCATTATGGGTGGACATAGAAGAAACACAGATCCCAACAAAGAAACTAAAAACTTTTCTCACGGGGGACAACTGGAAACATTGGGATATCAAACATTTCTCACCACCAACTCGGGTGTCCATCCAAGCATGGGGATACCTTTTATCCTTACAGCACACTGAGGAAGTAGTGAAAAACGACCAGCATCCAATTGATATCCTAGAAGCCCAAATTCCCATGTTTTCGCTTGAACCACTCCTAAAATACAGTATTACACAGGTGTCAGATCTTTTTCATGGCCAACAACCTAAATTGGCAGAACAAATTCTCACTGAATATAACCTGCCAAATAAAACACCGTTCTCCTGTGTGGGTATATCACACTTTCTGAAAGCAAATCCTATCACAAAGACAAAGATCTATATAAAAAATTATCAATCAGCGCAAACAACTAAAATCCCACACCCGATTGCAAGCTGAACGCTACAGGTAATCACAAAATGCACTGGACAGTAATATAAAAGACAAAGTAAGTGCAATAAATACACAAATAATTCAATAATTAAAGTCCCCAATGCTCAATTGAAGCAGATGCACTGTAAACTTTCAAATGGCCAGAGGAGATACGATCCTGTGTGCAGTAAATCAATATGCTCCTACCAGAAGATGTGGACCTCTGCAAAGCAGGGGTCAGACCCACATATCTCCCCTCAGGGATGATGACCTCCTGGATGTTGTCACTGGAACGGAACACAACCGGCAAAGATTCCTGGCAATCCACAGGCAAAGCCACACTTCCAGCTGAAGGAGCCCCAAGGAATAGAGGCGTCCGGATCTAGGTGTCCCCACAAGTTTCTCCAAGGTGTCAGTAAATAAGAACACAGAAAGGAAATACTTTCTAAGAGTAGTCCGTTTATTAAAATAAAAAACCACACTAGTATATGCGGGCGCTCACAGGCGCTGAGACGTGTAAATCGATAAAAAAACTGTCGGGCTGCGGTGCACGAGCAGACTCGGCATGCAGAGAGAGGCAGCGGGTGACGTCTGTGTAAAAACTCCGCCCCCCCCGTACACGGCGTTACGTCCTATTGGACTTCGTCAGCAAGAGGAGACAGGTTTTGCTCAAGAATATCCCTGTATTTAGCACCATCCATCTTTCCCTCAACTCTTACCAGTTTCCCAGTCCCGACTGCTGCAAAACATCCCCACAGCATGATGCTGCCACCACCATGTGGTCACAGTGGGGATGGTGTTCTTTGGGTGATGTGATGTGTTGGGTTTGTACCAGACATAGCGTTTTCTTTGATGGCCAAAAAGTTGAATTTTAGTCTCATCAGACCAGAGCACCTTCCTCCATACATTTTGGGAGTCTCCCACATGCCTTTTCCCAAACTCAAAACGCGCCATTTTGTTTTTTGCTGAAAGTAATGTCTTTCTTCTGGCCACTCTGCCATAAACCCAACTCTATGGAGCGTACGGCTTATTGTGGTCCTATGTACAGATACTCCAGTCTCTGCTGTGGAACTCTGCAGCTCCTCCAGGGTTAAGATGGCCGCCTCAACTCTCCTGAGGATTCAGCATGAAATCAGACGCCTTCCTTCCGGGAGAGGACCATGGAGGTCTAACGGGGCAAACTTCCATTATAGACCACTATAGGAGAGGAGTGTGGAGATTATTATGGGTGAAGTATGTGTAGGAGAGGAGTGTGGAGATTATTATGGGTGAAGTATGTGTAGGAGAGAAGTGTGAAGATTATTATGGGTGAAGTATGTGTAGGTGAGGAGTATGGAGTTTATTATGGGGGAGGTATGTTTAGGAGATGAGTATGGAGATTATTATGGGGGAGGTATGTGTAGGAGAGAAGTGTGAAGATTATTATGGGTGAAGTATGTGTAGGAGAGGAGTATGGAGATTATTATGGGGGAGGTATGTGTAGGAGAGGAGTGTGGAGATTTTTATGGGGGGAGTATGTGTAGGAGAGGAGTGTGGAGATTATTATGGGGGAAGTATGTGTAGGAGAGGAGTGTGGAGATTATTATGGGGGAAGTATGTGTAGGAGAGGAGTATAGAGATTATTATGGGGGAAGTATGTGTAAGAGAGGAGTGTGGAGATTATTATGGGGGAAGTATGTGTAGGAGAGGAGTATAGAGATTATTATGGGGGAAGTATGTGTAAGAGAGGAGTGTGGAGATTATTATGGGGGAAGTATGTGTAGGAGAGGAGTGTGGAGATTATTATAGGGGAAGTATGTGTAGGAGAGGAGTATAGACATTATTATGGGGGAGGTATGTGTAGGAGTGGAGTGTGGAGATTATTATGGGGGAAGTATGTGTAGGAGAGGAGTGTGGAGATTATTATGGGGGAAGTATGTGTAGGAGAGGAGTATAGACATTATTATGGGGGAAGTATGTGTAGTAGAGGAGTGTGGAGATTATTATGGGGGAAGTATGTGTAGGAGAGGAGTATAGACATTATTATGGGGAAGTATGTGTAGGGGAGAAGTGTGGAGTATTATTATGGGGGAAGTATGTGTAGGAGAGGAGTATGGAGATTATTATGGGGGAAGTATGTGTAGGAGAGGAGTGTGGAGATTATTATGGGGGAAGTATGTGTAGGAGATGAGTATGGAGATTATTATGGGGGAGGTATGTGTAGGAGAGGAGTATGGAGATTATTATGGGGGAAGTATGTGTAGGAGAGGAGTGTGGAGATTATTATGGGGGAAGTATGTGTAGGAGAGGAGTGTGGAGATCATTATGGGGGAAGTATGTTTAGGGGAGGAGTGTGAAGATTATTATGGGGGAAGTATGTGTAGGAGAGGAGTGTGGAGATTATTATGGGGGAGGTATGTGTATGAGAGGAGTGTGGAGATTATTATGGGGGAAGTATGTGTAGGAGAGGAGTGTGGAGATTATTATGGGAGAAGTATGTGAAGGAGAGGAGTGTGGAGATTATTATGGGGGAGGTATGTGTAGGAGAGGAGTGTGGAGTATTATTATGGGGAGGTATGTGTAGGAGAGGAGTGTGGAGATTATTATGGGGGGAGTATGTGTAGGAGAGGAGTGTGGAGATTATTATGGGAGAAGTATGTGTAGGAGAGGAGTGTGGAGTATTATTATGGGGGAGGTATGTGAAGGAGAGGAGTGTGAAGATTATTATGGGGGAAGTATGTGAAGGAGAGGAGTGTGGAGATTATTATGGGAGAAGTATGTGTAGGAGAGGAGTGTGGAGATTATTATGGGTGAAGTATGTGTAGGAGAGGAGTGTGGAGTATTATTATGGGGGAAGTATGTGTAGGAGAGGAGTGTGGAGTATTATTATGGGGGAGGTATGTGAAGGAGAGGAGTGTGGAGATTATTATGGGGGAGGTATGTGTAGGAGAGGAGTGTGGAGTATTATTATGGGGGAAGTATGTGTAGGAGAGGAGTGTGGAGTATTATTATGGGGGAAGTATGTGTAGGAGAGGAGTGTGGAGATTATTATAGGGGAGGTATGTGAAGGAGAGGAGTGTGAAGATTATTATGGGGGAAGTATGTGTAGGAGAGGAGTGTGGAGATTATTATGGGGGAAGTATGTGTAGGAGAGGAGTGTGGAGATTATTATGGGGGAAGTATGTGTAGGAGAGGAGTGTGGAGATTATTATGGGGGAAGTATGTGTAGGAGAGAAGTGTGAAGATTATTATGGGGGAAGTATGTGTAGGAGAGGAGTGTGGAGTATTATTATGGGGGAAGTATGTGTAGGAGAGGAGTGTGGAGATTATTATGGGGGAGGTATGTGTAGGAGAGGAGTGTGGAGTATTATTATGGGGGAAGTATGTGTAGGAGAGGAGTGTGGAGATTATTATGGGGGAAGTATGTGTAGGAGAGGAGTGTGGAGTATTATTATGGGGGAAGTATGTGTAGTAGAGGAGTGTGGAGTATTATTATGGGGGAAGTATGTGTAGGAGAGGAGTGTGGAGTATTATTATGGGGGAAGTATGTGTAGGAGAGGAGTGTGGAGTATTATTATGGGGGAAGTATGTGTAGGAGAGGAGTGTGGAGATTATTATGGGGGAGGTATGTGAAGGAGAGGAGTGTGGAGATTATTATAGGGGAGGTATGTGTAGGAGAGGAGTGTGGAGATTATTATGGGGAAGTATGTGTAGGAGAGGAGTGTGGAGATTATTATGGGGGAAGTATGTGTAGGAGAGGAGTGTGGAGATTATTATGGGGAAGTATGTGTAGGAGAGGAGTGTGGAGATTATTATGGGGGAAGTATGTGTAGGAGAGAAGTGTGAAGATTATTATGGGAGAAGTATGTGTAGGAGAGGAGTATGGAGATTATTATGGGGGAAGTATGTGTAGGAGAGGAGTGTGGAGTATTATTATGGGGGAAGTATGTGTAGGAGAGGAGTGTGGAGATTATTATGGGGGAGGTATGTGAAGGAGAGGAGTGTGGAGATTATTATGGGGGAGGTATGTGTAGGAGAGGAGTATGGAGATTATTATGGGGGAGGTATGTGTAGGAGAGGAGTGTGACCAGGTAACATTTCATTTTACCCCGTCCCCACAGTACAAATGTACATGTTTTATCACAGGAAGAACAACTCTGCAATTATTTATACAGTGCCTTGAAAAAGTATTCATACCCCTTGAAATTTTCCACATTTTGTCATGTTACAGCCAAAAACATAAATGTATTTTATTTCCAACACAAAGTGGCACATAATTGTGAAGTGGAAGGAAAATGATAAATGGCTTTCAACATTTTTTACAAATAAATATGTGAAAAGTGTGGGGGGGGGGCATTTGTATTCAGCCCCCCCCCCCCGAGTCAATACTTTGTAGAACCGCCTTTCGCTGAAATTAAAGCTGCAAGTATTTCTGGGGATATCTCTACCAGCTTTGCACACTTTGATCTAAACCATTCCATTGTAGCTCTGGCTGGATGTTTCGGGTCGTTGTCCTGCTGGAAGGTGAATCTCCCCCCCAGTCTCAAGTCTTTTGTAGACTCTAACAGGTTTTCTTCTAAGATTGTCCTGTATTTGTCTCCATCCATCTTCCCATCAACTCTGACCAGCTTCCCTGTCCCTGCTGAAGAAAACCATCCCCACCACATGATGCTGCCACCACCATGTTTCACGGTGGGGATGGTGTGTTCAGGGTGATGTGCAGTGTTAGTTTTCCCCACACATAGGGTTTTGTTTTTAGGACAAAAAGTTGAATTTTGGTCTCATGTGACCAGATCACCTTCTTCCACATGTTTGCTGTGTCCTCCACATGGCTTCTCACAATCTACAAACAGGACTTCTTATGACTTTCTTTCACCAATGTCTTTCTTCTTGTCACTCTTCCATAAAGGGCAGATTTGTGGAGAACACGACTAATAGTTGTCCTGTGGACAGATTCTCCCACCTGAGCTGTGGATCTCTGCAGCTCCTCCAGAGTTACCATGGACCTCTTGGCTCTTCTCTGATGAATGCTCTCCTTGCCCGGCCGGTCAGTTTAGGTGGACGGCCATGTCTTGGTAGGTTTGCAGTTGTGCCATACTCTTTCCATTTTCCCATGATGGATTGAACAGAGCTCCGTGAGATGTTCAAAGCTTGGGAGATTTTATTATAACCTAACCCTGCTTTATACTTCTCCACAACTTTATCCCTGACCTGTCTGGTGTGTTCCTTGGCCATCATGATGCTGTTTGTTCACTAAGGTTTTCTAACAAACCTCTGAGGGCTTCACAAAACAGTCGTATTTATACTGAGAATAAATGACACACAGGTGGACTCTATTTACTAATTTGGTGACCTCTGGAGGCATTTGGTCCCACTAGATTTTAGTTAGGGGCATCAGAGTAAAGGGGGCTGAATACAAATGCCCCCACCCCCACACACACACTTTTCACATATTTATTTGTATCATTTATCATTTTCCTTCCAGTTCACAATTATGTGACACTTTGTGTTGGTCCATCACATAAAATCCCAATAAAATACATTTACGTTTTTGGTTGTAACATGAAAAAATGTGGGGGATTTCAAGAGGTATGAATACTTTTTCAAGGCACTGTATATATATTTATTTTTTCTTTGTTTAGCCCCTATATAACTTTTAGTTGGCCCTTTTCAGATTTTATTAACATCTTCTTTCCCTTCTCCCTTCAACTATTATTTTACTGCAGATTTCTACTTTGCTTTTTTTCTCTATTTTATTAAAAATTAATATTAACCTTTTTTTCATTTTTTTCGTTTCATTTGTTTAATATATTTCCTTGTTTATTTTGTGAATTTATGAATCTCAGGAAAACCCCACAGCCATCTATTAATATAAAAGTTACTTTATTGAGTATCAGAAGGACATTGGATGATATTTAGTTGGAGGCAACAGTCTGGTCCACCCAGGATCTGAGGGAGGTGACGCGGGCGTAGACTCCGGGATAAGATGGAGAACAGGTGCCGAGTCCAAAGGACACAACACCGGCCAGGGTCCAGGCTCCGTTCTTCTCACACACAAGGGGTCCACCAGAGTCACCCTGAAAAGGAACAAAACCAGAAATGATGGAAGAGTCCTCATGGTGATGAATGTATGTGTGACATCTCTGGCCTTCATTTCTTACACAACTATGGAGTCATGAAATAATATCATCTACTTACCACGACCTGAGTGTGGGGCTCAGTCCTGTATATATAAATGGGACCAGTATTTGGATTGCAATGTGGTTCTAAGTATTGTCTTTTGAGGTGAACATACATTTCTAAGAGAAGCCATAATTGGTGGTCAGTATTATATTGAGTTCGCTGGGTGTAAAGGGAATGTAAAGGCATTTTTCAGTCTTGGGTGGAGTGTGGAAAGGTTGGATCCTTTGCCAATTTTTGATTGCTGTCTTTGTACCCATTGGAGACTTTCACCCCTATTTTTTGGTTCCCTGAAACAACATTTGATGAGAAATCTAATATTTTAGAGTAGTCACCAGAACAAGAGGTGATGGGAAATCCTCCAATGGGGACAAATGTTCCTATGACAATGCTCTAAGATGGGAAATCCATTCACTCTGATGAGATTTCCTCTCACTTCCTGTTACATCTCCGGGACAGGAAATGAAAGAAAATCTTCCCAGCAGGACACAGACAGCAAATAATACCCAATTCACCAACAAGTGACCCGATGTGAGTATCAACTTGTAAGGGGTCCTTTGAACCATTTACCAGTTCACTCCCACGTCACAAGCAGGTCAGCCAATGAGTAGACCAGTAGACAATTGCATGATACTTATGTGGATGTCAATCCATTTTTATTACTTTGTGATGGAATGGTTAAGGATTAGAACTTCTGTCAGGTTTTCATTGCTATTCAGGGCTCTACTAGAGAGATTTCCCCTCACTTCCTGTTCAGCTGACAATGTTTTCCCACACAGGAAGTCAGGGGAACTCATCAACAGGGACACAAACAGGAATACAAATCTAACAGATGTCCTGTTCTCCTCTCATCATAGTCTCCTCATCATAGTTTTTTGTTTTATTTCTGTCTGTGTTGTCTTCATGTTTAGTAAACTGTTTTCATCAAGACAGAAAGTAAGAGGAGATTTTAATAAAGGGAGCCATCAATAGAAGTAAAAGTCCGATAGGGCTTCTAATCCTTCCCTACTCTATGCAAACATTGAAACTAAATAAAAAACATTGTTGGGCATAAATTTTAAGATGTCCTTATATCATAATTGCCAATTTTTGGACTTTGCATGGATCCATGTAAGGTCATCTTTACCATAATGGCACTGCTCAACCACAAGGCCAAGCTCAGTGTCATCTTATATGTTCTTTTACAAAAAAAAAACATTAACGGTCTCAGAGGAGAACTTGAACTCGGGAACAAAGCATGAGACAAATATATGAACCATTAAGTGGTCTAAAAGAACCCCTCACCACACAACATAATGCAGAAGATAATTCACCGTATGAAACAGAACATGGGACCATCAATGGTGGAGCAAATCATGAAGTATTTACTCATCAGTACTCATTAGAATTTATGTAATTTTCAGTCCTAGAATAATATATATATATATATATATATATATATATATATATATATATATATATATATATATATATATATAATACTCTATGAATGATTGTTAGGCTACATAGACTGTTTTGCCTCATATAAAATGAACCAAATGCATCCTTAAGCTATTGTTCTGTTCAAAATTGTGTAAAAAACGCCAAAACTGGTCGATAGAATAGAATCTGTAGATCATCGTACCATGCAAGAGGAGGCACCGGAGGCACCAGCGCAGATCATGGAGGACTGAATTTTGCTTCCGAAGTATCTCAGGCACTGAGTGTTGGTAAGAAGAGGAAGGGCTGTCTGCTGGAGTTTAGCTGGCTCAGCTTTTGCTGAGAGAGAAAGGGAGAAGAAATATATAAGCTCTAGACATCTTTATGTACAACCCTCTTTAGGAGACCACGTTTGTATTCCCAGGTGTTAATCGGGTTAACACTTTGTATTTTTGCTATTCTAATCCCCTTACTGGCAGCATCGGTGTATCCCCATCCGCTGGTGAGGCATTTTTCTCCCACATTGAAGACATCAGAGGAAGCAGCAAGACACACAGGGGACACGCGGTCATTGAGGGTGGCAGGACTGGAAAGCTTGATCAGAGCGATGTCATTGACAAAGGTCCTGGCGTTGTACTGGGGGTGACTGAAGAACTGAGAAAAGTTATAATAAGGATTAATGTTTTTATAGACTTTAATAAATCAAAATCTTCTTCTGAACTTGTAATAGTTGTCCCTCTGAACCTTCTCAGTTGGTAGTTTCATCTGCTTACTTGTCCTCTTTTATTCTTCTATTAACATTTTACTGAGAGTTGTCTCCACCTTAAACCGACATCATATGTTATTTTAAGTTGAGGGAAGTGGAAAATTTCCCCGGTCTAAAAAGTGATGGAAGTGCCAGAACTCCATGTCACTTGTAAATCAGAGGAATCTCAGCTGACAATTTGAACACTTACGTTGGCCATGCCACTGCTTTAAACAATGGGACACAAGGGGGTAAGCAACCTCAGCACACCAGCTGTGGTTACACTATAAATCCCACGAGGCATTGCAAGACTCTGGCAGCCACAGACATGACTCCCAGAGGTTGAGGCATGATGGGATTTGCAGTTTCACCACATCTAGAGATCCAAGGTTGGCTACTTCCTGGCTAGATGATGACGATGAATGTCCTCCAGCCAGGAAAAAAGGCGGCCTCTATCCAACTTACTACAGCTTCTAATGCACATTGTGTGCAGCTCACCGTGTTCAGTGAAATCAAAGTAAGAAATTACAGTCAAGACTGAAGAGAAGGCTGGAGGTCCACTTTAACGGCTTTCCTGCTTCAGGACTCAAGAGGAAACAAAGCCCCATTTATAAGGCCACTTGTTGTCTTTAAATGTAATAAGAAATAAGTCTGCCCACCCATACATATATCACTGCATTCTCTACATAGGAAGAAAGCTTAGAAGACACATTGATGACGCTGATCACCTTCTCATGTCTAAAACACATAAAAAATTAGAGTTCTCCTTTAGTAATAAGAACTTACTCTGCCGACGGACTTGACCTGGATGGGCTCAGCATTGGATAAAAGGTCGAATGCACCCAGGACCACAAGGTCAGATAATCTGGATGGAAAACAAAGATGGTAGGTCATTGGTAAATGGTTGGGTATCGTGGTAACTATGGTTTTCAAATGTAACCGTATTTGCTCCATACATGGGGAAATGCCTGGCAGTGTCACAGTAATTTGGTAATGGGTCAGAGACTATACTACTCATACTATCCACATCCCTCTACTTTATACAGCCCCCTACCTTCTACATCTTGTAATACAGTGAATTAACAGTCAGTTGTAAATTGGATATATGTCTCTATATTGTATCTTATTTATAAACCAGAGGCTCTGGGTGCACATTTGAAAAAATTGATCTTTATTTAGGATGACTCTGGTCTATAAACCAGAGGCTCTGGATGGACAGTTGGATAAATGGTTCTATATTTAGGATGTATCCATTCTATAAGCCAGGGGCTCTGGATGGACAGTTAGATAAATGGTTCTATATTTAGGATGTATTCAGTCTATAAACCAGAGGCTCTGGATAGACAGTTGGATGAATGGCTCTTTATTTAGGATGTGTCTGAACTATTAACCAGAGGCTCTGGATGGACAAATCCCCAGTAAAGCATTGCAGTGAAAGTTGACCTTGCAGTACAATATTATCATATAAGACTCACATGACTTCACAGTGGGCAGCAGTGACAACCCAGAGACTGTTGATGACGGAGCCGCCACAAAAGTGGGATCTAGTGCTGTTCTGTGGAGGAAGAGTCATGAGGTCATTGCTTTATATATAGAGATTATTTCACCTACCCCATGAAGATTTTCCCCCCCATAGAAAACTGAACAATGTTAAAGTTACAGAGGGGGACCACTTAGGCGTGGTGCAAGGAAGCTTTACAAAGCCCCAATATTCATCACTAGGGTTTTCTAGAAGACAAATCCAGAGGGAAGATTCAAGGTACATAGATGACATTACCAGTATCTAAAGCTGAACTCCAGACAGATATAAAATACTCCAATTATTGCAAAATCTATGTGTGTATCTTTCGTGGAGAAAATGTTGCTCCATTTTCCCATTAATCCTGCACATTGGGTTCTTCCTGGAGAAGAGGACCATCCATTCTGGACTCTGACATTTCCCTTCAGCTTTAGATCACATGACTAATTGTCTAGGCAGTCAGACATGCTGCTAACACTGGAAGGAACCTAAAACAGCACCTTCAGCCCTCCTATTGTTATTATTTATCTATGCCAGTAACACTGTAGACTTTTCTTTTATTGGAATCTAGGTCAATTTTAGAGAGGTTCTGCCCTTGTTTATAGAAGTTGTAAGAATCTCCACATACCCTCCACCTTTGATCTTTGGATGGTGTCTACCTTCTCTGATCACCCGATAATCATCTTCTAGAGGCTTCTAAGGACCATCTCCTACTCCTTGATGTTCTTTGTTGGGAGACATCTTATCACCTTCCCCTCCCCCCTTTTCTTTATGAAGAGGGTTGTCACCTACCCCTGCCTCCTCCCACTTAGCTTTCCTAGGAGGGCTGTGTTATGTTAAATCTTTCAATTTGGAATCGACAAGTAAAACATTCAGTCAGTGAAATTCTAAATTGTGTCCATGGAAAGTTCTATATCTGGGGGATGGGGGAGGGGCATGTGTTTGAACACAATGGATGACATTCTGACCAGACAGATCCCTAGAAATGACAATAAACCCAGAAATGTTATAATTTAGAAAGCAAGACAAGATGTATTATGAGATCATCGTACCTGAATAGACACCTGCCATGGCCAAGAGCCAGGGACGGCATTTTCTCCATTCACAATCCTGGCGTTGCCGGAGATAAGAGGACTGATGGCGGGAACACCGCAACCTGAGAAATACACGTTCTTATTATAACTGCCAGTAATACATTGTTACACACCACCATGTAATACAACACAACGTCTGTTTGGGTTTGGAGTCTTTTTTTATCGTCTTTCCACTTTACTTTCATAAGATCCTTAATATAGCAATAAAATAATCAGGGCCAGGCTATCATTGTTTTATCCATAGTGGATGGGAAATTCATTTTTGAAGCTGAATTTAATCATTTAGAACGTTTCTGTGGTGTGATCAATAAGATAGAGATTGCCACAAGCCTTCCACATATTCAGATCAATGTACTACGTTTTACATACGCTCTATGAATGTATGTGTCTACAATATTTTATATATATATATATATATATATGTAAAAAAGAAATATATATTATATACAGCATATATATATATATATATATATATATATATATATATATATATATATATATATATATATATATATATATATACATATATATATATATATATATATATATATATATATATATATATATATATATATATATATATATATATATACATATATATATATATATATATATGTATATATATATATATATATATATACATATATATATATATATATATATATATATATATATATATATATATATATATATATATATATTACAGTGTTCTACAAACATCCAGTACATGTACTCACCATAGGCTCCGCTGAGCAGGACCAGGCAGGACAGGACCCACAGTGTTGTCATTTTCTGATATTCTTGAGTAAGAGGATGATTGTAAGGTCTGTTCAGCTTATATACGCTCAGACAGCCAATCAGGGGAGAGCTCCAGGCTTGTTATTAGGACAATTTTAGCCCTCCTTATCAGGGAAACGTTAGCAATTGTGTATATTCCACCGATGTTGGCTGGAGGAAAAGATATGAAGAAACAGGTGTTACAGGAGAACGTCACTTATCCAGACTCTCGCTGAGTGATGGAATCTACAATTAGTCCATGTATCGCAGTACGTCATTTACTCCATATTACCTAAAGAGTAGAGGTTTTTTTACGTTAAGGAACATCTAAAAAAATGTATGAATATTGTGGTTCTACATAACAGAATTGTCACCACTAAACACACACAGGTCTTCCATTCCAAGATCTCACCAACGCTTCTCACATGTCTCCTAATAACTAATTCCTCTTCAGTTAGGACAAAATCCATCATAGACCATGGGCTCCCCTCCTCCACTTCGGCTCACCAGTGTGGGGATCTCACCTTTATTGAAAAAAAAAAGCTCCAGGATACAACCAGACTTGTTGGTTGGAGTCTAGACAGTGGGGACCTTGAGCGGAGAGTGTGAACAAGTTTTGCTTTTGACTGCTGGTGACTGCTGTGTTGCATTTTAGGTTCTTTTTGGGGCTTTTCCTTGCAGCTTTTTAACACCTTTTTCTGGCACTTTTTAAACAGACTTTTTTTCTTTTTTTCCTTCAGCCTACTAATAAAGGGGAGTGGTTAATTGGTCATAGGTGCTTCAGGCCTATATAAATTTCTGTAGAACTCATTTTGAGCCTACTCATCAGTATTTATATAATGCTTTGTTTTTTTCCATATGTACCCACATGGCTGTATTATGATGTACATGTTTTAGTCTCACTTTCAGAGCTCATGTTTTTAATACATACAAATGCTTTTCTCATGAAATTTTTCTTAATAAAATGTATACATTTCAACAAACTTTTGACTTCTTGCTGTAAAAAAAAAAAAAAAAACCCCAAGGGGAAACCTTTCCAATTAAGGGATCTTTTATATGGCGACTTTGGTATAAAGGTATGATGGGGTAGATATTGTGCGGGGCGAGTATTCGGGAGAGTAGGTTGTGATGTGCGAGATGAGGTGATGAACCATTTTCTGATATGGTTGGAAATAGCGGGCAGTGCCACCATATGTGAAGTAGCCAACCTATTTCGTTATTCCACCTCCAGAATTGAGGCGGTATCGTGGAGTAGAATTTGTATAATCTGTCTGGTTTATCATCTGGAGTAAACTTTAAACCCGTTCTCTTGCGTAGAAACATTTGTTGAACCTTGGTGTTTATGTGTGTAGACCTGTTCCCAGTCCTCCACTGAGAGGTCTAAAGCTAAACCCCCCCCCCGTTCCCATTGCTGATTGGCTTTATTCATTTTGGGGTTACTGTTAGCAAACAAGAGAGTATAAAGGTCAGAGATCAGATGTCTTTGAGGTTCAGATCTGCAGCATAATGATTCAAAGAGGGTCCGGTCTCTACACCATGTGGAGAGGGGTTTGGAGCTGAGCAGGAGATGTCTAATTTGTATGTAAGAATAGAATGGAATGGGTCGGCCTGGGTGTTGGGAGGTCACGGCCTTGTGTGAGATAATATTGCCTTTTTTCAAAGAAATCTTCAGCACGGCTGGAGACGTTGGGATCTGGGTAGAACGTAGTGGGATTGGAGAGGCCTGGGGGGGAATTCCGGATTTCTATCGGCAGGGGTTAGCGGGCCTGGGCAGGAGGATATGTTCAGTTCTTTTACATGTTGTCTGAAGAACTTGCAATGTGGGGCCTATTAAGAGATGGTTGGTGCTCTCTTTCTGGAAGCAATTGAATATGATTAGGGTAACAAAGTAATTCATAGATTATTTTTTTTAAGGACAAACAAGTCTTTCTATCTACTTGTTGACCGCTCATAGTACATTTACGTCATTAATTCTACGTTAACCACTTAAGGACCGAGCCTCTTTCTGAGATTTGTCGTTTACAAGTTAAAAACAGTTTTTTTTTGCCAGAAAATTACTTAGAACCCCCAAACATTATATATATATTTTTGCTAACACCCTAGAGAATAAAATGGTGGTCATTGCAATACTTTCTGTCACACCGTATTCGTGCAGCGATCTTACAAACGCACTTTTTTTGGAAAAAATACACTTTTTTAAATTAAAAAAATAAGACAACAGTAAAGTTAGCTCAATTTTTTTATATATTTTGAAAGATAATGTTATGCCGAGTAAATTGATACCCAACATGTCACACTTCAAAATTGTGCCCCCGCTCGTGGAATGGCGACAAACTTTTACCTTTAAAAACCTCCGTAGGCGACGTTTGAAAAATTCTACAGGTTGCATGTTTTGAGTTACAGAGGAGGTCTAGAACTAGAATTATTGCTCTCGCTCTACTGATCGCGGCGATACCTCACATGTGAGGTTTGAACACCGTTTTCATATGCGGGCGCTTCTGCACGCGAGCTCGGCGGGAAGGGGCACATTTAAATTTTTTTTTTTCTTATTTATTTTTCCTTTTATTTTTTATTTTTACACTGTTCTTTAAAAAAAAAATAAAGTGTCACTTTTATTCCTATTAAACATCCCTTGTAATAGAAAAATAACATGACAGGACCTCTTAAATATGAGATGTGAGGTCAAAATGACCTCACATCTCATATTTACACTAAAATGCAATAAAAAAAAAAAAAAAAAAATTTATCATTAAAAAAAAAATGGCCCTTTAAGCGCTATGGGCGGAAGTGACGTTTTGATGTCGCTTCCGCCCTGCAATGATATGGAGATGGGTGGGGGCCATCTTCCCCTCACTCATCTCCATGTCAGGCTAGGGAAAGGATCTGATTGCGTCCTCCGCTGTCGGCGGCTCCGGTAAGCGGCGGAGGGCACGGAGCGCAGCTGAAGCGGGGGGGGCCCTCTCCAGCCGCCGATAAAAGTGATCTTGTGGCGAATCCACCACAGAGACCACTTTTATCTTGAAATGGACCGCCCGCTGAAGAAGAGGATACCGGGGTCCGAAAGTGGTTAAATACCATTGTTATGGCAGCAGCTAGCTACCATAATCCCGGTATCCTCTTGTTCTGCGGGCGATTGTCTACAAAATAAAATTGGTTTCAGTGACGCATTCACCACAGGATCAGTTTCAGAGGTGGCGAGAGAGGTGCCCTCTCCCACCGCTTCCCAGTCATTTGCCCCCTTTACTGGAGAGATCGGTAAATGTGGAAGCGATCCGACCTGCTGGAGGGATGGGCAGGAAGTCGAGTGAGGGAAATATGACCCCCACCCCCCACTCGACTCTATGCCCTTGGAAGTGAATTTAGATTAAAAACCTCTGCGCTATTAGAGTGAAATATACAAAGTAAAAGGAGTGGAGATGCTGCAAAATCTAACAGTGATCACTAATCACCTAATGTAAATAAAGTGTATGTAAATAATTATATGTGATCTTGCACCTAAACCTCAATAAAAATCACTAATAAAAGAAAGTGTTAATGATAACAATGTTGAAAATTAATAAAAATAATAATAATAGTGATAAATAATCTAAAAAATATAAACAATAAACCACGTGTATGTGGGAAAAAAAACAAGCTGATGTAGGGCTTCACACCAATAACAAACTAATATAACAATGGGCTTCGATGTGCAAGAAATAATCAATAAACACGCAGAAGTGTTCAAAAACTGTTCAAAAATATTCAAGAAATAATCATTAGAAATGCTAAAGTGTTCAAAAACTGTTCAAAAATATATTCAATAGCAAAAGTGCTCAAAAAGTGTTCAAAAAACGTTCAAAAGAAATGTGCAAGCTGTAACGAATTCGACTAAGGCTATTGCCGAAACGCGTCAGATATACTGTTTTATTGTCACTCTGTTGTACCAATAAATGACAGTTCAGGGATTACAGTTTTGCCGGCTCTCCTTATTACTACGCAAGCTGTAACGAATGTATCAAATAAGATACCAAAGTTCAAAATAAAATTCCAATGTGCAAAAAAGTTCAGAAATCTTCATCAGATAGGAGGAGACATATCATGTTGACTGTGATTCAAATGGTAACAACACCCCTTCAATGTGCTCTCAATGCTCTTACCTCAAGGGCATAGATGAATGCCTTAGTCCATTGCTAGGACGTACACCTCGATAAAGGGACCCAGACTCAGTCAGGATAGGAGATGAGTACTTGATGGAAAAGGCATCGGTCACCTCCAATCCGGTATCCGGATCCACATGGAAAGAAATAGCCTCTCCAATAGTGTATTACCACAAAAACCCAATTTATTAAAAAACTACATTATGCTTACATCAAAAAGATGAAGAATAAGCCAAACAGAGACCAGAAACTGCATTTTTTGCCACCTCATATGTCACTTCCGGTCCACGGTAGCAAGTTCCGGTTCGCGGTAAACTTCCGGTTCGCGGTAAACGGCTTCCGGTAATGTTATTGCATCCTACGCGTTACGTCACACCCTCGTGACTTCCTCCGGGTACCGGACACCAAGTGACTACATCCTACCTTAAGGACGCGAAGCATGTTTTACAGCTTTTGGAATCACCACCAGTCTTAGAAGGAAGAACATTATTAGCAACAGCTGATGTCTCCTCCCTGTACACAATTATTAAACATCACCAAGCATGCGAAGCAACGAAGTGGGTTTTGAGAAAACATAGTAAGTATAGTAAATATAGTAAGTATAAGTTCCTTATTAAATGCATTGAGTTTTCTCTGAAAAATAATTATTTTTGGCCTGACCAGGCATATTATAGGCAGGCCACTGGAATTGCTATGGGAGCCAAGTTTGCCCCGAGTGTTGCCAATGCTTTTATGGCCCAATGGGAGGAAGAGGCGGTTTTTAAGAATCCACCCTGGGAACTAGGACTATACAAAAGGTTAATTGATGATATACTAATAGTATGGAATGGAGGTAAAGAATCACTGGAAAAATTCCTATGTAAATTAAATCAAAACGATAGGAATATAATACTTACCTGGAAAACTGAAGAGAAGGAAATACAGTTCTTGGATCTGGAGATGAGGATTGAAGGTGAAAGACTCACCACAAGAACACACTCTAAAGATGTAGCAAGAGACAGCTACTTACCAATTACAAGTTGCCACTAAAAACCCTGGTTGTTCAACCTTTCCGAAAGGTCAGCTAGTAAGAATTAGGCGGAACTGTACGAAAGACTCAGACTATAGAACCCAGGCTGACTTTATTGGCAAGAGATTCATGAGCACAGGATACACTCAACAATTCGTAGACAAGCAAATTGGATTGGTACAATCTATGGATAGACGACAAATGATCCATGGAGAGAAGAAAACTCAATCCCTCCCGGAAGCACCAGCTCTAGTGCTTGATTATGAATGAATGAATGATTTGTATAGCGCTGCAAATGTGAACTGAATCGCCTCAAGGCGCTAGATCCGTCCTGTGTTGTCAGCTTCTTAGAAGAGGAAGGTCTTGAGTTTTTTTTCTGAAGGCCTGATGGTTTTCTTAAATGCGTTCCATAGCCGTGGTCCTTATAATGTCCAATAAAAGGATATAGAAAAAATATTCAAGAAACATTGGCACATCCTGAAAGGAGATAAACATCTACAAAGCATTTTACCTAATAAACCGGTCATTGTATATAAACGGGCCACCACATTACGAGACTTAATTGTGAAAAATGTAGTTGATCTTCCTTTAAAGAATCAATTTTCATTCTTCAGTGGAAAAGGTTTTTTTTCCCCTGCAAGTATTGTTTTGCTTTCCAGCATTCAAAAAAATTTCAAGGAAAAAAGAAGGAATTTCAAGCTACCAGCACAGGTCATATTTATCCAATTAAGGATTTTATTAGCTGCCACGCAGAGGGGGTGGTTTATGTTCTACAATGTTCGTGTAAATTACAGTATGTAGGGAGAACCAAAAGGACTTTGAAAGTTAGAGTGAAAGAACATGTCCAAAATATATCGAAAGGATTCCCAAAACATAGTGTATCGAGGCATTTTGTTGCAGTCCATAAAAATGACCCAGCAGAGCTCACCTTTTTGGGGTATAGAGAGATATAAAAAAATCATGGAGAGGGGACCACAAAATCAGAACCATCAGTCAAAAAGAATCTAAGTGGATTTATAAAATGAAAACATCGGCCCCTGATGGGTTAAACATCGATTTTGACTTGAATTGTTTTATAAGTGACTATTAATGTGTAATTGTGAACCTCATATTTGATTTCCGGTGTGCAGTATACATTTTTCGATTTTTATCTCTATTCCTTATTCCTATTTTTTATTTTTATTTTTTTATTCATAATTTTTACGTAGTGATTAGGCTAGTGTTGTTTATACAGAGGTATCGGCTTATACATTCTATAATTGTAGAATTTATTTTTTATATATTTTTATATATATTTTATCAGTTAAAGTATATATATTTTTGAAGTAATTCCTTCTAATGTCCACAGGATGGCATGTTACCCAATTAGTAATTCTTTTTTTTAATTTTGGAGAACTAATTCCTGCGCATTTCCACAAGATGGCAGTGTCTGAAATGCCTGGAATGTCATTTATTTTGTTTGTTAGAGTATATATCTTCTCTGAAGTCATTCCTGTCAATGTCCACAAGATGGCATGAATCCAATCAGTAAAGTCCTTCTTTGGATGTTGAAGAACTAATTCCTCCGAATATCCACAAGATGGCATTGTTTGGAATGTCTATCTAATGTAAGAGATTCACAGTTTTTTTACCTGTAATATTTATATCATGATATCTAAGTGATCTATTTTTATCTTTATTTTATTAAATACCCGTTGTTTTTAAATAGATGTCCTTAATAGATGTTTCACATCTATTTTTCATTAATGTAAAGAAAGGAAATGGCCGTTTTAGGTAGTTGCTAATCCACCCTCTGGTCTTCAACAAAATGGCGGTTTTGTCACTTCCTGCCCAATTGATATAAATTGATGGCTCTTTCATCCAATCCGGTTCCCTGAGGAAGTCACGAGGGTGTGACGTAACGCGTAGGACGCAATAACATTACTGGAAGCCGTTTACCCCAAACCGGAAGTTTACCGCGAACCAGAAGTTGCTACCGCGGACCGGAAGTGACGTATGAGGTGGCGAAAAACGTTGTTTCTGGTCTCTGTTTGGCCTATCCTTCATCTTTTTGATGTAAGCATAATGTAGTTTTTTAATAAATTGGGTTTTTGTGGTCATACACTATTGGAGAGGCTATTTCTTTCCATGTGGATCTGGATACCGGATTGGAGGTGACCGATGTCTTTTCCATCAAGTACCCATCCCCTATCCCGACAGAGTCTGGGTCCCGTTATCGAGGTGTACGTCCTAGCAATGGACTAAGGCATTCATCTATGCCCTTGAGGTAAGAGCATTGAGAGCACATTGAAGGGGTGTTGTTACCATTTGAATCACAGTCAACATGATATGTCTCCTTCTATCTGATGGTGAAGATTTCTGAACTTTTTTGCACATTGGAATTTTATTTTGAACTTTGGTATCTTATTTGATACATTCGTTACAGCTTGCACATTTCTTTTGAACATTTTTTGGACACTTTTTGAGCACTTTTGCATTTTTATTGAATATATTTTTGGACACTTTTTGAACACTTTTGCATTTTTATGGAATATATTTTTTTGAACAGTTTTTGAACACTTTTGCATTTTTATTGATTATTTCTTGAATATTTTTGAACATTTTTTTAACACTTCTGCGTGTTTATCGATTATTTCTTGCACATTGAAGCCCATTGTTATATTAGTTTGTTATTGGTGTGGAGCCCTACATCAGCTTGTTTTTTTTCCCACATACACGTGGTTTATTGTTTATATATTTGTATATTATTTATCACTATTATTATTATTTTTATTCATTTTCAACATTATTACCATTAACACTTTCTTTTATTAGTGATTTATATTGAGGTTTATGCGCAAGATCACATATAATTATTTATATACACTTTATGCCCTTGGAGGACCGGAGCGAAGTCTGAGGTCACTTCCACCTCACGGCCTTAAACAGCTGATCCCCCCCACCCCCCCCAGATCTCTCAATAAAGAGGACCTGTCGTGCTTTTTTTACTATTACAAGGGATGTTTACATTCCTTGTAATAGGAATATAAGTGATAAAAAAAAAAAAAAAAAATTAATTAACGGACAGTATAAAAATAAAATTTAAAAGTAAAATAAATAAGAAAAAAAAAACGTAAAGTACCTCGCCCCTCTGAGCTCACGTGCAAAAGCGAACGCATACGTAAGTCAAGCACACATATGTAAACGGTGTTCCAACCACACATGTGAGATATCACCGCGATCGTCAGAGGGAGAGAAATAATTCTAGCGCTAGACCTCCTCTGTAACTCTAAACTGGTAACCTGTAAAAAAAAAATTTAAAGCGTTACCTGTGGATATTTTTAAGTACCGTAGTTTTTCTGCACAATTTTAAAGCGTGACATGTTAAGTATCTACAGTGCATTGCAAAAGTATTTACCCCCTTGGCATTTTTCGTGTTTTGTTGCCTCACAACCTGGAATTAACATGGATTGTTTGAGGATTTGCATCATTTAATTTACAGAACACGCCTACAACTTCGAAGATGTTTTTTTTTTATTGTGAAGCAAACAGCAAATAGGACAAAATAACGGAAAAAGTCAATGTGCATAACTATTTACCCCCCTAAAGTCAATACTTTGTAGAGCCACCTTTTGCGGCTATCACAGCTCCAAGTAACTTTGGATAAGTCTCTATGACTTGCCACATCTCACCACTGGGATTTTTTGCCCATTCCTCCCTTTGCAAAACTGCTCCAGCTCCTTCCAGTTGGGTGGTTTGCACTTGTGAACAGCAATCTTTAAGTCTGACCACAGATTTTCTAATGGATTGAGGTCTGGGCTTTGACTAGGCCATTCTGACACATTTTACATGTTTCCCCTTAAACCCCTCAAGTGTTGCTTTAGCAGTGTGTTTGGGGTCATTGTCCTGCTGGAAGGTGAACCTCCGTCTTAGCCCCAAATCACACACAGAGTGCTACAGGTTTTGCTCAAGAATATCCCTGTATTTAGCACCATCCATCTTTCCCTCAACCCTGACCAGTTTCCCAGTCCTGACTGCTGAAAAACATCCCCACAGCATGATGTTGCCACCGCCATGTTTCACGGTGGGGATGGTGTTCTTTGGGTGATGTGCAGTGTTAGTTTTCCCCACACATAGCGTTTTATTTTTAGGACCAAAAGTTGAATTTTGGTCTCATGTGACCAGATCACCTTCTTCCACATGTTTGCTGTGTCCTCCACATGGCTTCTCACAAACTACAAACAGGACTTCTTATGACTTTCTTTCTCCAATGTCTTTCTTCTTGTCACTCTTCCATAAAGGGCAGATTTGTGGAGAACACGACTAATAGTTGTCCTGTGGACAGATTCTCCCACCTGAGCTGTGGATCTCTGCAGCTCCTCCAGAGTTACCATGGACCTCTTGGCTCTTCTCTGATGAATGTTCTCCTTGCCCGGCCAGTCAGTTTAGGTGGACGGCCATGTCTTGGTAGGTTTGCAGTTGTGCCATACTCTTTCCATTTTCCGATGATGGATTGAACAGAGCTCCGTGAGATGTTCAAAGCTTGGGATACTTTTTTATAACCTAATCCTGCTTTATACTTCTCCACAACTTTATCCCTGACCTGTCTGGTGTGTTCCTTGGCCTTCATGATGCTGTTTGTTCACTAAGGTTTTCTAACAAACCTCTGAGGGCTTCACGGAACAGCTGTATTTATACTGAGAATAAATGACACACAGGTGGACTCTATTTACTAATTTGGTGACTTATGGAGGCATTTGGTTCCACTAGATTTTAGTTAGGGGTATCAGAGTAAAGGGGGCTGAATACAAATCCCCCCCAGACACACACACACTTTTCACATATTTTTTGTACCATTTATTATTTTCCTTCCAGTTCACAATTATGTGCCACTTTGTGTTGGTCTATCACATAAAATCCCAATAAAATACATTTACGTTTTTGGTTGTAACATGAAAAAATGTGGGGGATTTCAAGAGGTATGAATACTTTTTATTAACATCTTCTTTCCCTTCTCCCTTCAATTATTATTTTACTGCAGATTTCTACTTTGCTTTTTTTCTCTATTTTATTAAAAATTAATATTAACCTTTTTTTCATTTTTTTTGTTTCATTTGTTTAATATGTTTCCTTGTTTATTTTGTGAATTTATGAATCTCAGGAAAACCCCACAGACATATATTAATATAAAAGTTACTTTATTGAGTATCAGAAGGGCAATGGATGACATTTAGTTGGCGGCAACAGTCTGGTCCACCCAGGATCTGAGGGAGGTGACGCGGGCGTAGACTCCGGGATAAGATGGAGAGCAGGTGCCGAGTCCAAAGGACACAACACCGGTCAGGGTCCAGGCTCCGTTCTTCTCACACACAAGGGGTCCACCAGAGTCACCCTGAAAAGGAACAAAACCAGAAATGATAGAAGAGTTCTCATGGTGATGAATGTATGTGTGACATCACTGGCCTTCATTTCTTACACAACTATGGAGTCATGAAATAATATCATCTACTTACCACAACCTGAGTGTGGGGCTCAGTCCTGTATATATAAATGGGACCAGTATTTGGATTGCAAAGTGGTTCTAAGTATTGTCTTTTGAGGTGAACATACATTTCTAAGAGAAGCCATAATTGGTGGTCGGTATTATATTGGGTCTGCTGGGTGTGAAGGGAATGTAAAGGCATTTTTCAGTCTTGGGTGGAGTGTGGGAAGGTTGGACCCTTTGCCAATTTTTTATTGCTGTCTTTGTACCCATTGGAGACTTTCACCCCTTTTTTTTAGGTTCCCTGAAACAACAGTTGATGAGAAACCCAATATTTTAGAGTAGTCACCAGAACAAGAGGTGATGGGAAATCCTCCAATGGGGACAAACGTTCCTATGACAATGCTCTAAGATGGGAAATCCATTCACTCTGATGAGGTTTCCTCTCACTTCCTGTTGCATCTCCGGGACAGGAAATGAAAGAAAATCTTCCCAGCAGGACACAGACAGCAAATAATACCCAATTCACCAACAAGTGATCCGATGTGAGTATCAACTTGTAAGGGATCCTTTGAACCATTTACCAGTTCACTCCCACGTCACAAGCAGGTCAGCCAATGAGTAGACCAGTAGGCAATTTCATGATACTTATGTGGATGTCAATCCATTTTTATTACTTTGTGATGGAGTGGTTAAGGATTAGAACTTTTGTCAGGTTTTCATTGCTATTCAGGGCTCTACTAGAGAGATTTCCCCTCACTTCCTGTTCAGCTGACGATGTTTCCCCAGACAGGAAGTCAGGGGAACTCATCAACAGGGACACAAACAGGAATAAAAATCAGATGTCCTGTTCTCCTCTCATCATAGTCTCCTCATCATAGTTTTTTTTTTTTTTTCTGTCTGTGTTGTCTTCATGTTTAGTAAACTGTTTTCATCAAGACAGAAAGTAAGAGGAGATTTTAATAAAGGGAGCCATCAATAGAAGTAAAATCCTGCCAGAGCTTCTAATCCTTCCCTACTCTATGCAAACTTTGAAACTAAATATAAAACATTGTTGGACAAACATTTTAAGATGTCCTTATATCATAATTGTCCATTTTTGGACTTTGCATGGATCCATGTAAGGTCATCTACACCATGATGGCACTGCTCAACCACAAGGCCAAGCCTAGTGCCCTCTTATATATTCTTTTACAAAAAAAAAACATTAACGGGTCTCAGAGGAGAACTTGAACTCGGGAACAAAGCATGAGACACATATAAGAACCATTAAGGGGTCTAAAAGAACCCCTCACCACACAACATAATGCAGAAGATTATTCACCGTATGAAACAGAACATGGGACCATCAATGGTGGAGCAAATCATGAAGTATTTACTCATCAGTACTCATTAGAATTTATGTAATATTCAGTCCTAGAATAATATATATATATAATACTCTATGAATGATTGTTAGGCTACATAGACTGTTCTGCCTCATATAAAATGAACCGAATGCATCCTTAAGCTATTGTTCTGTTCAAAATTGTGTAAAAAAAAACCGCCAAAACTGGTCGATAGAATAGAATCTGTAGATCATCGTACCATGCAAGAGGAGGCACCGGAGGCACCAGCGCAGATCATGGAGGATTGAATTTTGCTTCCGAAGTATCTCTGGCACTGAGTGTTGGTAAGAAGAGGAAGGGCCGTCTGCTGGAGTTTAGCTGGCTCAGCTTTTGCTGAGAGAGAAAGGGAGAAGAAATATATAAGCTCTAGGCATCTTTATGTACAACCCTCTGTAGGAGACCACGTTTGTATTCCCAGGTGTTAATCAGGTTAACACTTTTGTATTTTTGCTATTCTAATCCCCTTACTGGCAGCATCGGTGTATCCCCATCCGCTGGTGAGGCATTTTTCTCCCACATTGAAGACATCAGAGGAAGCAGCAAGACACACAGGAGACACGCGCTCATTGAGGGTGGCAGGACTGGAAAGCTTGATCAGAGCGATGTCATTGACAAAGGTCCTGGCGTTGTACTGCGGGTGACTGAAGAACTGAGAAAAGTTATAATAAGGATTAATGTTTTTATAGACTTTAATAAATCAAAATCTTCTTCTGAACTTGTAATAGTTGTCCCTCTGAACCTTCTCAGTTGGTAGTTTAATCTGCTTACTTGTCATCTTTTATTCTTCTATTAACATTTTACTGAGAGTTGTCTCCACCTTAAACCGACATCATATGTTATTTTAAGTTGAGGGAAGTGGAAAACCTCCCCGGTCTAGAAAGTGATGGAAGTGTCAGAACTCCATGTCACTTGTAAATCAGAGGAATCTCAGCTGACAATTTGAACACTTACGTTGGCCATGCCACTGCTTTAAACAATGGGACACAACGGGTTAAGGAACCTCAGCACACCAGCTGTGGTTACACTATAAATCCCACGAGGCATTGCAAGACTCTGGCAGCCACAGACATGACTCCCAGAGGTTGAGGCATGATGGGATTTGCAGTTTCACCACATCTAGAGATCCAAGGTCGGCTACTTCCTGGCTAGATGATGATGATGATGGATGTCCTCCAGCCAGGAAAAAAGGTGGGCTCTATCCAACTTGCTACAGCTTCTAATGCACATTGTGTGCAGCTCACCGTGTTCAGTGAAATCAAAGTAAGAAATTACAGTCAAGACTGAAGAGAAGGCTGGAGGTCCACTTTAATGGCTTTCCTGCTTCGGGAGTCAAGAGGAAACAAAGCCCCAATTTTATAAGGCCACTTTTTGTCTTTAAATGTAATAAGAAATAAGTCTGCCCACCCATATATATATATCACTACATTCTCTACATAGGAAGAAAGCTTAGAAGACACAATGATGACGCTGATCACGTTCTCATGTCTAAAACATAAAAAAAAATTGAGTTCTCCTTTAGTAATAAGAACTTACTCTGCCGACAGACTTGACCTGGATGGGCTCAGCATTGGATAAAAGGTCGAATGCACCCAGGACCACAAGGTCAGAAGATCTGGATGGAAGACAAACATAGTAGGTCTTTGGTAAACGGTTGGGTATCGTGGTAACTATGGTTTTCAAACGTAACCGTATTTGCTCCATACATGGGGAAATGCCTGGCAGTGTCACAGTAATTTGGTAATGGGTCAGAGACTATACTACTCATACTATCCTCATCCCTCTACTTTATACAGCCCCCTACCTTCTACACCTTGTAATACAGTGAATTAACAGTCAGTTGTAAATTGGATATATGTCTCTATATTGTATCTTATTTATAAACCAGGGACTCTGGGTGCACATTTGAAAAAATTGATCTTTATTTAGGATGACTCTGGTCTATAAACCAGAGGCTCTGGATGGACAGTTGGATAAATGGTTCTATATTTAGCATGTATCTGGTCTATAAACCAGAGGCTCTGGATGGAAAGTTGGATAAATGGCTCTATATTTAGGATGTGTCTGGTCTATAAACCAGAGGCTCTGGATGGACAGTTGGATAAATGGTTCTATATTTAGCATGTATCTGGTCTATAAACCAGAGGCTCTGGATGGAAAGTTGGATAAATGGCTCTATATTTAGGATGTATCCGGTCTATAAACCAGCGCCTCTGGATGGACAGTTGGATAAATGTTTCTATATTTAGGATGTGTCTTGTCTTTAAACCAGAGACTCTGGATAGACAGTTGGATAAATGGTTCTATATTTAGGATGTATAATAAGCCAGAGGCTCTGGATGGTTAGTTGGATACATTTCTCTATATTTAGGATGTATCTGAACTATTAACCAGAGGCTCTGGATGGACAAATCCCCAGTAAAGCATTGCAGTGAAAGTTGACCTTGCAGTAGAATAGTATCACATAAGACTCACATGACTTCACAATGGGCAGCAGTGACAACCCAGAGACTGTTGATGACGGAGCCGCCACAAAAGTGGAATCTAGTGCTGTTCTGTGGAGGAAGAGTCATGAGGTCATTGCTTAATATATAGAGATTTTTTCACCTACCCCATGAAGGTTCCCCCCCCCCATAGAAAACTGAGCAATGTTAAAGTTACAGAGAGGGACCACTTAGGCGTGGTGCAAGAAAGCTTTACAAAGCCCCAATATTCATTACTAGGGTTTTCTAGAAGACAAATCCAGAGGGAGGATTTCAGGTACATAGATGACATTACCAGTATCTAAAGCTGAACTCCAGATAAATATAAAATACTCCAATTATTGCAAAATCTAAGTATGTATCTGCGCCATTTTCTCTTTAATCCTGCTCACTGGGTTCTTCCTGGAGAAGAGGACCATCCATTCTGGACTCTGACATTTCCCTTCAGCTTCAGATCACACGACTAATTGTCTAGGCAGTCAGACATGCTGCTAACACTGGAAGGAACCAAAAGCAGCACTTTCAGCCCTTCGATTGTTATTATTTATCTATGCCAAAAACACTGTAAACTTTTCTTTTATTGGAATCTAGGTCAATTTTAGAGAGGTTCTGCCCTTGAGGATAGAAGTTGGAAGAATCTCCACATACCGTCCACCTTTGATCTTTGGATGGTGTCTACCTTCTCTGATCACATGCTGATCATCTTCTAGAGGCTTCTAAGGGCTGTCTCCTACTCCTTGATGTTCTTTGTTGGGAGACATCTTATCACCTTTCCCTCCCCCCTTTTCTTTATGAAGAGGGTTGTCACCTACCCCTGTCTCCTCCCACTTAGCTTTCCTAGGAGGGCTGTGTTATGTTAAATCTTTCAATTTGGAATCGACAAGTAAAACATTCAGTCAGTGAAATTCTAAATTGTGTCCATGGAAAGTTCTATATCTGGGGGATGGGGTGGGGGGCATGTGTTTGAACGCAATGGATGACATTCTGACCCGACAGATCCCTAGAAATGACAATAAACCCAGAAATGTTATAGTTTAGAAAGCAAGACAAGATGTGTTATGAGATCATCGTACCTGAATAGACACCTGCCATGGCCAAGAACCAGAGACGGCGTTTTCTCCATTCACAATCCTGGCGTTGTCGGAGATAAGAGGCCTGATGGTGGGAACACCGCAACCTGAGAAATACACATTCATATTATAACTGCCAGTGATACATTGTTACACACCACCATATAATACAACACAACGTCTGTTTGGGTTTGGAGTCTTTTTTTTATCGTCTTTCCACTTTACTTTCATAAGATCCTTAATATAGCAATAAAATAATCAAGGCCAGGCTATCATTGTTTTATCCATAGTGGATGGGAAATTCATTTTTGAAGCTGAATTTAATCATTTAGAACGTTTCTGTGGTGTGATCAATAAGATAGAGATTGCCACAAGCCTTCCACATATTCAGATCAATATACTACGTTTTACATACGCTCTATGAATGTATGTGTCTACAATATTTTATATATATATGTAAAAAAGAAATATATATTATATACAGCATATATATATATATATATATATATATATATATATATATATATATATATATATATATATATATATACACACACACAGCATATATATATATATATATATATATATATATATATATATATATATATATATATATATATATATATATATATATATATATATATATATATATATATATATACAGCATATATATATAGATATATATACAGCATATATATATATATATATATATATACATATATATATATATATATATATATATATATATATATATATATATATGTATATATTACAGTGTTCTACAAACATCCAGTACATGTACTCACCATAGGCTCCGCTGAGCAGGACCAGGCAGGACAGGACCCACAGTGTTGCCATTTTCTGATATTCTTGAGTAAGAGGACGATTGTAAGGTCTGTTCAGCTTATATACGCTCAGTCAGCCAATCAGGGGAGAGCTCCAGGCTTGCTATTAGGACAATTTTAGACCTCCTTATCAGGGAAACTTTAGCAATTGCGTATATTCCACCGACGTGGGCTGGAGGTATAGATGTGAAGAAACAGGTGTTACAGGAGAACGTCACTTATCCAGACTCTCGCTGAGTGATGGAATCTACAATTAGTCCATGTATCAGAGTACGTCATTTACTCCATATTACCTAAAGAGTAGGGGTTTTTTTTAAATTAAGGAACATCTAAAAAAATGTATGAATATTGTGGTTCTACATAACAGAATTGTCACCACTAAACACACACAGGTCTTCCATTCCAAGATCTCACCAACGCTTCTCACATGTCTCCTAATAACTAATTCCTCTTCAGTTAGGACAAAATCCATCATAGACCATGGGCTCCCCTCCTCCACTTCGGCTCAGCAGTGTGGGGATCTCACTTTTATTGAAAAGAAGCTTCAGGATACAACAAAGCCATGGGAAATATTGGCACAAACCAGCATTTATTGAATAAAACTCTAAGATTCAAACAAGACCTAGAGGTTTAAGCTTAGTGGATTTAACTGGCTGGATGTCAGTGGAGAGTTTTTATGAGTCTAAAGCCAATGTCTACCATTTTCTGTCTTTGTTTTGTTGTGGACGTTGCAGTGGTGTGCTGGTGGTATAGGCAGACTTCAGAAAGATTATTTCACTTTAATTGTTAGTGGGAGATATTCTGTTATATTATGCCAGAAGTACAAGCAGAGTGATCCCCACCCCCACAGCGCCTGCATAGTTCTGGTGTAACATCATTTATCAGAAATGAAGGAGACAGCAAAAGAGGACTTGTGAAGCCCTCCCACTGACCTCAAACAGATGGGGTACTGACGACCAAGTACAAATGGTATGAGAAACGTTTTATCTCTATAGATGTGGTTTTATCTCTTATATTAAATAAAGAGTGGATATTATTGAAGATGAGGAACATCTCCAAAATCAATGGATACCGTGGTTCAACAATACAGAATTTTCACAAATTAACGCACAGAAATCTTGGATCCCAGGATCTCGCTAATACTTCTCACATGTCTCCTAAGGACCCCATAATTAATTAATTTTCAGTTAGAAGAAATGCTATCATAGACCATGGGCTTCCCTCCTCCACCATGGCTCAGTAGTATAGGGATCCCACCTTTTTTTTAGAAGACGCTCAAAGATACAATATAACAAAGGGAAATAATGGCACAAACCAGCATTTGTTGAATAAAACTCTAAGGCGGGGTTCACACCATTGCGAATTGAATGCAGGATCCCCGCATCCAATTCACAATAGCAGGAGATTTTGACCGACTCTCTGTGGAGCCGGTTCACATATCTCCGCAGCAAGTCCGGTGCCTCTTTTGGTCTGTTTCAGGTGCGAATTCAGTCCAAAATTCGGGCTGAAATCGGACCTGAAACGGGGAACCAGCACGCACTGGACCCCTGCTGTGAGACGGATCCGTCTTAGGTGTGAACCGAGCCTAAGATTCAACATGCAGATGGCACCAATCTTTTTGTGCCTTGGCGTGAATGAGCTAGCTGTCACAGCCACAACATGCTTCAACGCACGCAAAAATGCATGAGCTGCAGCACTCTGCTTTGCTTTGTAATTTGACCCTTAATTGGCCACCAGCTAAATATACACATATGGGAGGTGTTTAAATATATATATATATTGGGGTTTCCATCTGATTCAGTGTACAGGAAAAAACGCAGAAGCTTAACAAACAATATTTTGATCACAATACAGTCCACACTTCCTCACAGACAGGCACTGATTCCTTCATGATCCTTTTCCGGTCTCCCCTTCTGGCAGGTTAACCCTTTTGGTACCAGGTCCCTGTAATCAGGGTCTCACATCTCCTTCTGAGCCTCCCAATTCTGGGTCCTAAATGAGGATGTACCAATCCTGAGTGCGCTGTAAGCCAGATCTCTTCTCTCCAAGTGAACTTCCCCAGAACGGCTCACCCTGCATGCCCTCTACATGTTGGTGGCCAGTGGAGATTTCCCCTACATGTTTGTGGCTAGGGATGAGCCGAACACCCCCCGGTTCGGTTCGCACCAGAACCTGCGAACGGACCGAAAGTTCGCACGAATGTTAGAACCCCATTGACATCTATGGGACTCGAACGTTCGAAATCAAAAGTGCTCATTTTAAAGGCTAATTTGCATGGTATTGTCCTAAAAAGGGTTTGGGGACCCGAGTCCTACCCCAGGGGACATGTATCAATGCAAAAAAAACTTTTAAAAACGGCCGTTTTTTCGTGAGCAGTGATTTTAATGATGCTTAAAGTAAAAAAAAAAAAAGTGAAATATTCCTTTAAATATCGTACCTGGGGTGTGTCTATAGTATGCCTGTAAAGTGATGCGTGTTTCCCGTGTTTAGAACAGTCCCTGCACCATATTAAAGGAAAAAATCTAATTTAAAACTGCTTGCGGGTTTAATGTAATGTCGGGTCATGGCAATATGGATGAAAATCAGTGGGACAAACGGCATGGGTACCCCCCAGTCCATTACCAGGCCCTTTGGGTCTTGTATGGATATTAAGGGGAACCCCGCACCCAAATTAAAATAAGGAAAGGTGTGGGGCCACCAGGCCCTATATACTCTGAACAGCAGTATACAGGCGGTGCAAACAAGACAGGGACTGTAGGTTTGTTGTTAAGTAGAATCTCTTTGTAATTTTGAACGGGTACATTTTTAACGTGTTTAGCTCCAGCCAAAAAATCTTTTTTAAGCTTTTTGGAAAACATAGGGAAGGGTTATCACCCCTGTGACATTTGTTTTGCTGTCTTTCCTCCTCTTCAGAAGATTTCACCTCACTTTTTGTCCCAATGAAAAATGTTTTTTGAAAATTTGGGTTTTTTTGTGGAACAAGGATTGGAAAGCATCAGTGGAAAGGAGAATTTTTTTTCCCATATTAACTCTTACAGGAGAGAATTTCCCTTCCTAGGGGTAGATTTCATCTCACTTCCTGTTGTCTCCTTCCGTTTGCAAGTAGGAGTCGTTTGTAAGTTAGATGTTTGAAAGTAGGGTCCTGCAGAAATTTGGGCCTTAGGTGTTGCTGCGGCCACAACACTGTAAGCCCTCGCAGGGCCCTGCTGTGAAATATTAGATCAAGAATTCTAATTACATGCCCCTGTTGAACAGGAGCTGAAAAATTAGGCCTTAGGCACTGGTGCTGGTGCCACAACACTGCAACCCCTTACAGACACTCTAGTTGGAATGCAGGAACGAGCCCTGCTGCAAAGTATTGCATCAAAAATTGTAATTACACGCCCCTGTTAGACAGGGGCAGAAAAATTGGGCCTTAGGCACTGGTGCTGGTGCCACAACACTGCAACCCCTCACAGACACTCTAGTTGGAACGCAGGAACAAGCCCTGCTGCAAAGTATTGCATCAAAAATTGTAATTACACGCCCCTGTTAGACAGGAGCAGAAAAATTGGGCCTTGGGCACTGGTGCTGGTGCCACAACACTGCAACCCCTCACAGACACTCTAGTTGGAATGCAGGAACGAGCCCTGCTGCAAAGTATTGCATCAAAAATTGTAATTACACGCCCCTTTTAGACAGGAGCAGAAAAATTGGGCCTTGGGCACTGGTGCTGGTGCCACAACACTGCAACCCCTCACAGACACTCTAGTTGGAATGCAGGAACGAGCCCTGCTGCAAAGTATTGCATCAAAAATTGTAATTACACGCCCCTGTTAGACAGGGGCAGAAAAATTGGGCCTTAGGCACTGGTGCTGGTGCCACAACACTGCAACCCCTCACAGACACTCTAGTTGGAACGCAGGAACGAGCCCTGCTGCAAAGTATTGCATCAAAAATTGTAATTACACGCCCCTGTTAGACAGGAGCAGAAAAATTGGGCCTTGGGCACTGGTGCTGGTGCCACAACACTGCAACCCCTCACAGACACTCTAGTTGGAATGCAGGAACAAGCCCTGCTGCAAAGTATTGCATCAAAAATTGTAATTACACACCCCTGTTAGACAGGAGCAGAAAAATTGGGCCTTGGGCACTGGTGCTGGTGCCACAACACTGCAACCCCTCACAGACACTCTAGTTGGAATGCAGGAACGAGCCCTGCTGCAAAGTATTACATCAAAAATTGTAATTACACGCCCCTGTTAAACAGGGGCTGAAAAATTGTGCCTTAGGCACTGGTGGTGGCGCCCAGAACCAAAAATGTTCTTACAAGCTATCAGCATGATGATTGAGGAGGAAGAGGATAATTACTCAGGGATAGTCACTCAGCATCAGCATAGGCAGTCTTTGAAGGGATCTGAGATTTCAAAAAAAATTATTCGGTTACATCAGCATCAGGTGCTTGGTAGCTGGTGGTGATCCAAGACTGATTCATTTTTATGAAGGTCAGTCGATCGACCGAGTCGGTGGACAGACGCACCCTGTGATCGGTTACCACGCCTCCAGCAGCACTGAATGTGCGTTCCGAAAGAACGCTGGATGCAGGACAGGCCAGTAGCTCCATACTGTGCAAGCTCTGGCCAGTGATCCATCCTCAAGACCCATTAACCCAGAGGATTTTCGGTGGGAAAGGTGTCCAAGTCTGATCTTGCCCCTAGGTATTCCTGCACCATGTAAAACAGACGCTGGCGATGGTTGCTGGAACTGATCATACCTTGGGGCTGCGGACCAAAAAATTGTCTGAACGCATCGGTCAGACGGCCACCTTCTCCACCGCTCCTTCTTTGACTGACCGAAGCCTCAGCAACACGTTGTCCAGAAACAGGAGTTTGTAACCTCCCAGTCTCTGGGAACGCGTTGCACAGACCTTTCTGCAAGGCCTCCCGAAGATGTTTCATCCTCTGCTCCCTCTGTGATGGCAAGATAAGGTCCGCAACCTTACCCTTGTAACGTGGATCAAGGAGGGTTGCCAGCCAGTATTGGTCCTTCTCCTTGATACTACGAATACGAGGATCCTTACGCAGGCTTTGCAAGATCAGGGAGGCCATGCAGCGTAGGTTTGCTGAGGCATTCGGTCCGGAGTCCTCTGGGTCACTAAGGACGACATGGTCCGCAGCCACCTCCGCCCAGCCACGTACAAGTCCATGTGTTTCTTGGGACTGATCCCTTAAAGACTGCTGCTGATGCTGAGTGCCAGGCTCCACCTCCATACTGACACAATCTTCCTCCTCCTCCTCCTCCTCGTCCTCTTCCTGTGTGATCAGCGGGCACGCAGGAACACTGTCTGGATAAAGGGGGCCTTGAGAGCTAAGGAAGTCCTCCTCTTCCTGCCTCTGTTCTGCCTCAAGTGCCCTGTCCATTATTCCACGCAGCGTGTGCTCCAACAGGTGGACAAGGGGGACAGTGTCACTGATGCATGCACTGTCACTGCTCACCATCCTCGTGGCCTCCTCAAATGGTGACAGGACAGCGCATGCATCCCTGATCATGGCCCACTGGCATGGGGAAAAAAAAACAAGCTCCCCTGATCCTGTCCTGGTGCCATAGTCGCACAGGTACTCATTGATGGCCCTCTGCTGCGTGTGCAGCCGCTGCAGCATGGCCAACGTTGAGTTCCACCTGGTGGGCATGTCACAGATTAGGCGGTTCTTGGGCAGGTTAAACTCCTTTTGGAGGTCCGTCAGCCGAGCACTGGCATTATATGACCGGCGGAAATGCACACAGACTTTCCTGGCCTGCCTCAGGACATTCTGTAAGCCCGGGTACCTGCCCAAGAACCGCTGCACCACCAAGTTAAGGACGTGAGCCAAACAGGGCACATGGGTCATTTGTCCCTGTCGGAGGGCAGAGAGGAGGTTGGTGCCATTGTCGCAAACCACCATTCCTGCCTTAAGTTGGCGTGGCATCAACCACCTCTGAACCTGCCCCTGCAGAGCTGACAGAACCTCTGCCCCAGTGTGGCTCCTGTCCCCCAAGCACACCAGCTCAAGCACCGCATGGCATCTTTTGGCCTGCATACTTGCGTAGCCCCTTGAACGACTACGGAGCACCGCTGGTTCCGAGGAAGAGGCCATGGAGGAAGAAGAAGAGGAGGGGGTGGAGGAGAGAGGTGTGTCACAACCATTAGCATTTTGGAGGCGTGGTGGCGGAACAACCTCCAACACTACTGCACCTTGTCCTGCATCCTTCCCAGCTGCCAGCAGAGTCACCCAATGCGCCGTGAAACTTAGGTAACGTCCCTGTCCATGCCTGCTGGACCATGAGTCAGCGGTAATATGCACCTTACCGCTGACCGCCCTGTCCAGCGAGGCATGGACATTGCCTTCCACATGCCGGTAGAGAGCCGGAATCGCCTTCCGTGAGAAAAAGTGGCGTTTGGGTACCTGCCACTGAGGAACCGCACATTCCACAAACTCACGGAAGGGGGCAGAGTCTACCAACTGAAAAGGCAGCAGTTGAACTGCTAGCAATTTTGCCAAGCTAGCATTCAACCGCTGGGCATGTGGATGGCTGGGAGCAAACTTCTTTCGGCGGTGCAGCAGCTGGGGCAGGGAAATTTGCCTGGTACAATCTGACGTCGGTGTACCAAAAGCAGATTGCTCACAAGTACTTGGCTGTGACACACCTAATTCTACACCTTCATTCCTCTCAGTGCAGGTCTCAGAGAGGACTGAAGGTCTAGTGGGGTTGGAAATCTCAGCTGATGAGGAGCAAGGAGAGGTCCTCTTTGTTCTTTGGTGTGGGTCTTTTAGATGCGCTTGCCAACGAACTGCATGGCAGGTCAACATATGTCTGGTCAAGCATGTGGTACCCAAGCGGGAGATGTTTTGGCCACGTGAGATACGCTTGAGACATATGTTGCAAATAGCAGTGGTGCGATCTGATGCACTAGTCTCAAAAAAGGCCCACACCAAAGAACTTTTTGAATAACGCGCAGAGACTGCAGCGCCCTGCACATGTGATGCAGTCAATGTGCTGTCCTTAGGCTGGCCCCTGGGGGGCATCCTGCCTCGTTGGTGATGTGCCGCCTCCTCCTCCTCCTCCTCTCTCCTATCAGGCACCCACGTTGAGTCAGTGACCTCATCGTCCCCTCCCTCCTCATCACTGGAGCAAACCCTGCAGTATGCTGCAGCAGGGGGAGCATGACTGCCAGATTGCTGTCCTTCTTGGGCACCCCCTCTGTCCGTGCTCATGTTACTGCCTTCATCGAGCTCAGTATCATCATCAGAGCCTTCCAAACGCTGGGCATCCTCCTGGAGCATGTACCCAACACTGTGGTCAAACAGTTCGAGGGACTCCTCAGGAGGACATGGTGGAGCTAGGGAAGGAGTCACTGATGACATTGAGCCGAGGGAAGAGGCCGCTGCTTTGCCAGACAAAGCACCCTGGGCATGGGTGAGAGAGGATGAGGAGGATGAGGACGGCTTGGTCATCCACTCGACCAAGTCTTCCGCATGTTGCGGCTCAACATGGCCAGCTGCCGTAAAAAAGGCCAAGCGTGTCCCATGGCCACGTGCTGATGACCAGCACTAGACACAGAGCCTGCTTGCCCCCTCTTATTGGCTTGTGACTGTCTGCCTCTCCTTCTTGGCCTTCCAGATATACTAATGGCCTGTAGCTGCACTAAGCTGGGATATATATATATATATATATATATATATATATATATATATATATATACTGCAGCTAGCAAAATCAACTACCTGCCTGTAGTATGAGAACACCACCAACCTTCTACAGGTAGCTTTAGCTGAACACTGTGAGGTGGACGCACCCCACTAACTTGTAGGTTTAGCTGAACACTGTGAGCAGGACGCACTGCACTAACTGTAAATAGTCTAGCTGCCTGACCGTGGTACTAATAGGATCAAAAGAACACCAGTAATTTTCTTCAGGTAGCTGTAAATACTTTAACAAGACAAGCCTGCCTGTCAGTAGGAAGATAACAGGAACGGATCTAGCTGAACACTGTGAGCTGGACGCACTGCACTAAATGTAAATAGTCTAGAATTTAACAGGAACGGATCTAGCTAAACTGAGTACAGTGTATATATATATATGCAACACCTGGGATGCATATATATACACAATACACTGTAAGTGCAGCTAACTGACTGACTGTTCTGCCTAATCTATCTAACTCAAATCAAATGACACTGTCTCTCTGTCTATCTCTTTCAACGCCGGAACACACACTACACAGGGCCGCCGTGCAGGCGGCCTTATATAGTGTGGGGCATGTACTAAATCCCCTGAGCCATAATTGGCCAAAGCCTCCTTGGCTTTGGCCAATTACGGCTCTCTGTTCAGGCGGCGCTGTGATTGGCCAAGCATGCGGGTCATAGTGCATGCTTGGCCAATCATCAGCAAGCAATGCACTGCGATGCCGCAGTGAATTATGGGTCGTGACGCGCCACACGAATTTGGCGCGAACGGCCCATATCGTTCGCAATTCGGCGAACGACCGAACAGCCGATGTTCGAGTTGAACATGGGTTCGACTCGAACACGAAGCTCATCCCTATTTGTGGCCAGTGGAGATTGCCCCCTACCTGCTTGTGGTCAGTAGAGATTGCCCCTACATGTCTTTGGTCAGTGATAGATTGACCTTACATATTGGTGGGCAGTGGAGTTTACACCCTATATATTGGTGGTCAGTGGAGATTGCCCTTTACATTTTGGTGCCCCACATAGCATTTCCATTAGTAGTCAGTACCCACATTTGTTGGTGGTCAGTGGAAGCTTCACAGGTCCTTCACTGCTGTCTCTCATCTCCCTCATCTCAGCTGCACACCAGAACTATGCAGGCACTTCCGGGCTGGAGATCACTCTGCTTGTACTTCTGGCATACAACAGAATATGTCCCTCTAACAACCAGAATGAATGGCTGCAAAATATATTTGGCAAAGAGGCTTTTTCGCCACTGTATGCGGTGGAACGGGCACACCGAGTACCACCAAGACCTCTCCCGCCTGACAACCCCCCAGAGCGATGCTGGCCAGGCTCCTCAACTATAGGGACCGTGAAGTGGTTCTAAGGTTAGCCAGAGAAAAGGGGACTGTGCAGTTCAACGGTACCAAAATATCCTTCTATCCTGACTTCTCTGCCGAAGTGCAGCGCAGAAGATCTAAGTTTGCTGACGTCAAAAAAAGGCTACAGCGACTGCAACTCAAATATGCAATGCTGTTTCCTGCTAAGCTGAGAGTCACGGCCGGAGACCAGAATCACTTTTTTGAAACTGCACAGGATGCAGCAGAATGGCTGGACCAGAACGAACAGGATCTGCAACGCCGCAGACGTGAAAATGAGGAAGGCTGATTTCAACTAACCAACTTACCCCATATATAACAGGGCGCATACATTCCACTTCTTATATTGCTCCTTACACAGAGGACGTTTCCTTATCATCCAGCGACAGCGATTGAACACCAAACCTTACAGAGCTCGGCACATTTTTTGTCTAACCAGTCGGGTGGGCTGTGAATGTGCCTCAACTCCGCACAATACACGTTGCCATTGTTGATTAGGGATGAGCTTCGAGTTCGAGTCGAACTCATGTTCTACTCGAACATTGGCTGTTCGCAAGTTCGCCGAACAGCGAACAATTTGGGGTGTTCGCGGCAAATTCGAATGCCGCGGAACACCCTTTAAAAGTCTATGGGAGAAATCAAAAGTGCTCATTTTAAAGGCTTATATGCAAGTTATTGTCATAAAAAGTGTTTGGGGACCTGGGTCCTGCCCCAGGGGACATGGATCAATGCAAAAAAAAGTTTTAAAAACGGACGTTTTTTCAGGAGCAGTGATTTTATTAATGCTTAAAGTCAAACAATAAAAGTGTAATATCCCTTTAAATTTCGTACCTGGGGGGTGTCTGTAGTATGCCTGTAAAGGGGCACATGTTTCCTGTGTTTAGAACAGTCTGACAGCAAAATGACATTTTGAAGAAAAAAACACATTTAAAACTACCCGCGGCTATTGCATTGCCGACAATACACATAGAAGTTCATTGATAAAAATGGCATGGGAATTCCCCACAGGGCAACCCCGAACCAAAATAAAAAAAAAAAAAAAATGATGTGGGGGTCCCCCTAAATTCCATACAAGGCCCTTCAGGTCTGGTATGGATATTAAGGGGAACCCCGGCCAAAATTTAAAAAAAAATTGACGTGGGGTTCCCCCTAAATTCCATACCAGACCCTTCAGGTCTGGTATGGATTTTAAGGGGAACCCCGCGCCAAAAAAAAAAAAAAACGGCGTGGGGCCCCCCCAAAAATCCATACCAGACCCTTATCCGAGCACGCAACCTGGCAGGCCGCAGGAAAAGAGGGGGGGACGAGAGTGCGCCCCCCCCTCCTGAACCGTACCAGGCCACATGCCCTCAACATTGGGAGGGTGCTTTGGGGTAGCCCCCCAAAACACCTTGTCCCCATGTTGATGAAGACAAGGGCCTCATCCCCACAACCCTGGCCGGTGGTTGTGGGGGTCTGCGGGCAGGGGGCTTATCGGAATCTGGAAGCCCCCTTTAACAAGGGGACCCCCAGATCCCGGCCCCCCCCCTGTGTGAAATGGTAAGGGGGTACTTACCCCTACCATTTCACTTAAAAAACTGTCAAAAATGTTAAAAATGACAAGAGACAGTTTTTGACAATTCCTTTATTTAAATACTTCTTCTTTCTTCTATCTTCCTTCATCTTCTGGTTCTTCTGGCCCTTCTGGTTCTTCCTCCGGCGTTCTCGTCCAGCATCTCCTCCGCGGCGTCTTCTATCTTCTTCTCCTCGGGCCGCTCCGCACCCATGGCATGAGGGGGGAGGCTCCCGCTCTTCTCTTCATCTTCTTCATCTTCTTCTTCTTCTTCATCTCTTCTTCCTTCTTCTCCTCTTCATTTCTTCTCCGGGCCGCTCCGCAGCCATGCTGGCATGGTGGGAGGCTCCCGCTGTGTGACGGCGTCTCTTCGTCTGACGGTTCTTAAATAACGGGGGCGGGGCCATCCGGTGACCCCCCCCCCCTCTGACGCACGGTGACTTGACGGGACTTCCCTGTGACGTCACGGGGAATGCCACAGGGAAGTCCCGTCATGTCCCGTGCGTCAGAGGGGGGCGGGGTCACCGGGTGGCCCCGCCCCCCGTTATTTAAGAACCGTCAGACGAAGAGACGCCGTCACACAGCGGGAGCCTCCCACCATGCCAGCATGGCTGCGGAGCGGCCCGGAGAAGAAATGAAGAAATGAAGAAGGAAGAAGAGAAGAAGAAGAAGAAGAAGATGAAGAAGAAGATGAAGAAGAGAAGAAGATGAAGAGAAGAGCGGGAGCCTCCCCTCATGCCATGGGTGCGGAGCGGCCCGAGGAGAAGAAGATAGAAGACGCCGCGGAGGAGATGCTGGACGAGAACGCTGGAGGAAGAACCAAAAGAGCCAGAAGAACCAGAAGAAGATGAAGGAAGAAAGAAGAAGCATTTAAATAAAGGAATTGTCAAAAACTGTCTCTTGTCATTTTTAACATTTTTGACAGTTTTTTTAGTGAAATGGTAGGGGTAAGTACCCCCTTACCATTTCACACAGGGGGGGGGGGCCGGGATCTGGGGGTCCCCTTGTTAAAGGGGGCTTCCAGATTCCGATAAGCCCCCCGCCCACAGACCCCCACAACCACCGGCCAGGGTTGTGGGGATGAGGCCCTTGTCTTCATCAACATGGGGACAAGGTGTTTTGGGGGGCTACCCCAAAGCACCCTCCCAATGTTGAGGGCATGTGGCCTGGTACGGTTCAGGAGGGGGGGGCCGCACTCTCGTCCCCCCCTCTTTTCCTGCGGCCTGCCAGGTTGCGTGCTCGGATAAGGGTCTGGTATGGATTTTTGGGGGGACCCCACGCCGTTTTTTTTTTGTTTTTTTTTGGCGCGGGGTTCCCCTTAAAATCCATACCAGACCTGAAGGGTCTGGTATGGAATTTAGGGGGAACCCCACATCAATTTTTTTTTTAAATTTTGGCTGGGGTTCCCCTTAATATCCATACCAGACCTGAAGGGCCTTGTATGGAATTTAGGGGGACTCCCACATCATTTTTTTTTTAATTTTGGTTCGGGGTTGCCCTGTGGGGAATTCCCATGCCGTTTTTATCAATGAACTTCTATGTGTATTGTCGGCAATGCAATAGCCGCGGTAGTTTTAAATGTGTTTTTTCCTTCAAAATGTCATTTTGCTGTCAGACTGTTCTAAACACGGGAAACATGCGCCCCTTTACAGGCATACTATAGACACCCCCCAGGTATGAAATTTAAAGGGATATTACACTTTTATTGTTTGACTTTAAGCATTATTAAAATCACTGCTCCTGAAAAAACGGCCGTTTTTAAAACTTTTTTTTGCATTGATCCATGTCCCCTGGGGCAGGACCCGGGTCCCCAAACACTTTTTATGACAATAACTTGCATATTAGCCTTTAAAATTAGCACTTTTGATTATTCATGTTCGTGTCCCATAGACTTTAACGGTGTTCGCGTGTTCGAACAAATTTTTTTCCTGTTCGCATGTTCTGGTGCGAACCGAACAGGGGGGTGTTCGGCTCATCCCTATTGTTGATATGGCTTGAGTTTGTGTGCCCTGTTGGCACGGTTTGGGCATATGGAGCCCCACAGTTTTTGATCTCTTTCCGCTGGGCACTGTCAGCGGGACCTGTTTTACAAGTCCTACTTCATCTATGGATCCATCATGTGCTCAGTGTCACCACACCATTGAGCTGGTTTATTTTCTGCAGGGATTTGTTGCTTCTCCACTGCGTACTATGCCTCGTCGACCTGCCTCACGCCCCACACATTCGGATGGTCATTTTGCCTGCACGAGGACTGCGTCTTGGAAGACACCGGGTGCAAAGCCAAATGACACAGGACAGGGACATGCCTATCAGAAATGGTTCATACCCTCGCTATGTCTGATACACCTATAGTGTCCTGGAACGTGCGAGGCGTAAATGACCCATTAAAAAGATCCATGATCTCTGCTGGGCTGCGGAAGTTTCACCCGGCCATAATAGGTTTGCAGGAAACCCACTTGAAGAGCGACACAGTTAATTTTTTGCAATATGCCTGGGTAGGTAAAGCCTATCACTCCACTTACTCTGCTTTTTCGCGTGGAGTAAGTGTTTTGATACACAAAGCCCTAGTGTACCAGGAACTTGACTCATTGATAGATATATCTGGAAGGTTTGTGTTTTTGCACTGTAAATTGTACACATTCACATTGATATTAGCCTTTGTGTATGTGCCCCCTCCGTTCTCCAGAGAGGTTCTGCAGCTATTAATCTCATATTTAGTTAACAAACCAGATATTCCGGTATTAATCATGGGTGACTTTAATTGTTACCTGGACCCAAAATTAGACAGACACCCTCCTGTACGGCCTCCTGGGGGCGGACGAGGCACAGCTCTGAGCCGTTTACTTACAGAAATAGGATGGATGGAAATGTGGCGTAACAGAAATCCAAGTAACAAGCAATTTTCTTGTTTCTCTAAGACCCATGGGTCGCTATCTCGCATTGATTTATGTATAGGCACCCCAAACCTGGCTGGTAGTATATCTAAAATAGAATATTTCCCGCGAGGTGTCTCGGACCACTCCCCATTAGCTGTATGGCTAACCACTAGGCCCCCTAGTAACCTACCTAGAGCCCCCTGGAAGTTAAATGCCTTCTGGCTGAAACTTTTCACTTCACAAGATAGAATAGCCGCCCAAATCCAGGCCTTCTTTAAAATGCATAGACATCTAACTAATACTCATCTGAAATGGGAAACCTTTAAAGCACACTTAAGAGGGACATTTATCCAGGAAATACAGAAGGTCAAACACAATTCCTCGGTCCTGTTAGAACAGGCTGGGGACTTGGTGCGACAACTGGAATTGACTTATGTTACCAGCCCCACCGACTCCGCCAGGGAGGCATGGATGTCGGCCCAGGACTCCCTGGACCGGCTGAGATCCTCCACAGCGGAGAAAAAGAGATTTTTCTCGAAACTGGCGTTCTATGAAGAGGGGGAAAAGACAGGCCGTTTACTTGCAAAAATCGCACGATCCCAACAGCAGTCACCGGCCATTGGGGCTATTAGAGCAGCCAATGGGAAAATAGTTAATTCTCCGGAGGTGGTTATCTCCGAGCTGGCATCTTTCTATGGCGACTTGTATAAATCGGGAGATGCCTACTCGGATGCAGACCTAACCATGTACATGACAAAAATAGATTTACCCTCGCTGTCGGTGGCAGCTCGAAATCAGTTAGATGCTCCTATAACCCTGGAGGAGCTACACACCGCGGCCTGCTCTTTTCCCACATGTAAGGCGCCGGGAGAGGATGGCCTCCCCATGGAGGTGTTCAATGAATATGGTGAACAGATACTCCCCGAACTGTTAAAGGTTTTTAATGCTTGCCTAGAGGTGGGTAGACTTCCCGAATCCATGGCGAGAGCCAACGTAATCCTACTACTCAAACAGGGGAAGGACCTGGTTGACCCCGGCTCCTACAGACCTATATCGTTACTCCAGAGTGACGTGAAGATCCTAGCAAAGGTCCTGGCGCTGCGGGTCAATGGGGTCATCTCCTCCATTATACACCAGGATCAGGCAGGTTTTATGCCACAAAAGTCAACGGCTACAAATCTTAGGAGACTGTTCCTGAATATGCAGATGCAAGCGGATAACGGGGGTCAAAGGGCACTGTTGTCTCTAGACGCCAACAAGGCCTTTGACAGCGTTAGCTAGAGATGTGTATGGGCAGTGTTGGAAAAGTTTGGTTTCGGTGCACGGTTTATAGCCTGGGTTAAGTTGCTGTATGCGTCCCCTCAGGCCAATATTAGAGTGACAGACAGGGTATCACACGCCTTCGCTCTGGGCAGGGGGACAAGGCAGGGTTGCCCTCTGTCCCCCCTGCTCTTTGCGATCGCGATAGAGCCCCTAGCAGCCCTGATAAGAGATAGTGCCCAGATACAGGGGTTCCAATATGGAAACCTACATGAAAAAATAATGTTGTATGCTGACGACATGCTACTCTTCTTGGGGGACACTGGTCGCTCGTTAGTGGAGGTGATGTCCATAATAAAAACGTTCGGTCACTATTCCGGGCTAACCATCAACTGGTCCAAGTCGGCTCTGATGTTGTTGGAAGGGGATCACGGGGTTGCACTCCCTGAGGGCTGCCCCATTCCCCTGGTCACTGGTTTCAAATACCTGGGCATCCAAGTGGCGCCCAGGATTGGAGACTACTGCGCTTTAAACATCTACCCCCTGCTTTCTCGTTTTCGAGATAAAATAAATACCTGGAACAACCTGAAGATGTCCTTGGCAGGCAAAGCCAACCTAATTAAAATGATCCTAATGCCACAGCTGCTATACTTCCTACATAATACTCCTGTAGTGATCCCACTTAAAATTTTCAGAATAGTGAATACACTCTTTCGTCAGTTACTATGGAACAACAAAAACCCCAGAATTAAGCTGGAGCAGCTGCAACAATCAAAGGACAGTGGGGGGTTGGCAGTTCCCAACCCCTGGTTGTACTATATAGCGTCCCAATTGCAGCAGCTGGTCGGCTCTATGACACCAGAACCAAAAGGCTCGTCGGCGCGGCTGATGTTAATGGCGACGGGGGCAGAGACCATTCCCATGGGCCTTGAGGCACAGTTATTTGCAAAGTCCAACAAACAGACCCCAACACTATCACTAGTACAAAAAATTTGGAATAAGGTTAGACAGCTTCAGGGGGTACAAGGCTTCACTGATTTTAGCCCAATATGGGGCAATCGCTCTTATACGGAGCTGGATAAATTATTACAAGGGCCAAGATGGCGCAAATATGGGGTTAAACTGCTACCACAAATATTCGCAAACGGTAAACTACTCTCCTTTACAGAACTGCAGGATAAATTTAACCTTCCAGATAACATGCTCTATTCATACCTTCAGCTGCGACATGCAATTCTCACACAGGGGGACGCGGGGGGTTGGACACTGTCACCCACACCGGTGTTTCATGTATTGCAATCCAGTAGCGAGACCAAGGGTATTATATCTCAATGCTATCAGATGTTATTAGTGAGGCACTTGCGAGCATACCCATGCAAGGCAATGCTGGCCTGGGAAAGGGACCTTGGTCAGATTACAGAGGAGCAATGGGAGGAGGCCCTGCAGTCTATACCCACTTGCTCCCTCAACGTAGCACAAAAGGTTTCCCAATTGTTTATAGCGTTAAGAGTACACTACACCCCAAAAAAGCTATTTAAAATGGACAGGACGATAGACCCTCTATGTTCCCGCTGCCGTCAACAAGATGGGGACCTTATCCACCTTCTGTGGAGATGCCCGAAGCTCCACAGATATTGGAGGGAGGTGATGGGTACGCTCAATGAGGTATTTCAAACGAAAGTCCCCATAGACCCCATGTGCTGTATACTAGGGGTCCTGGAGGATGAGATCCCGGAAGAATTGGTCAGGGTCGCGTTCTCCAGAGCTTTATTTCAAGCCAGAAAACTTATACTTATGGGTTGGAAGTCAGTGGAACCACCTACTAGTCGCACATGGGTGGAACACATGGGACAAACCCTCATAAGGGAAAAGTATATATATCAACACAGAGGGTGCCCTACCAGGTTTGAACGAATTTGGTCCAAATGGTTGGACACACCGGGGCTAAGCCCGAGAGAGCTAGTGATGTCCAGACTCTTACAATCTCTGTAAATAAAACGAGGAGGTGCAGGACAGTGTAAATATTATAAGATGTGCGGGTGGGGGGGGGGGGGGATGAGGATAATGTGTACCTGGGTTTGCAGAAGTGTCGTGGTGAGATGAAGAGCAAAGTTGAAATAAACACTGTATGTATGTACATGAAGGATTTCTGCTACAACAAATCCTATGTAATTGAAAAATTGGTGACGTTGATCGATGGATAATATGTGAATGTTCAATAAAACCCTTTTTTGATTTAAAAAAAAAACAAAAAACAACCAGAATGAGAGACTCTTTCTGAAGTCTTGCTAGATGACCTAGGTGCCTGGGACTAGTGACACCAATGCCTGGAACATCTAGTAATATGAACAAATGCAATAGTCATGAGCCCAGGTGGGTCCATGCTTGCCTGTCACACCAGCTCCTCGCTGTAAAGTCCACAACATAACAAAGAGAGGTAATGGCACAAATAGGCGTTCGATTAATGAAACTCTCCATTGACATTCAGCAGGATACATTCAGAAAGTTTAAACCTCTATGTCTTTGTTGAATCTTAGAGTTTTATTCAACAAATGCTGGTTTCCCTTTGTTATGTTGTATGGTGGAATATCTTGTAAATAAAATTGAGAAGTGGAGGAGGGGAGCTCTTGGTCCATAAGGGATTTTGGTTTAACTGAAAAGGAATTGATTATGGAGTCCTTAGAAGACAGGTGAGAAGCATTGGCGGGATCCTGGAATTCAAGATCTGTGGGTGTTTAATGGTGAAAATTTCTGTTATGTAGAAAAACAATATTCATCAACTTTTTAGATGTTCCTCCACGTAAAAAAAAAAAAAGACTTTTTAGGTAATATGGAGTAAATGACGTACTCTGATACACGGACTAATTGTAGATTACATCACTCAGTGAGAGTCCTGATAAGTGACGTTCTCCTGTAACACCTGTTTCTTCATATCTTTTCCTCCAGCCCACGTTGGAGGAATATCGGGATTTGCTAAAGGTTGACTGATAAGGAGGCCTAAAATTGTCCTAATAACAAGCCTGGAGCCCTCCCCTGATTGGCTGACTGAGTGTATATAAGCTGAACAGACCTTACAATCGTCCTCTTACCCAAGAAAAGCAGAAAATGGCAACACTGTGGGTCCTGTCCTGCCTGGTCCTGCTCAGCGGAGCCTATGGTGAGTACAAGTACTGGATGTTTTTGGCACAATGTCATTTTTACAATCTATATGTTTTTACAGATACTATACATAGGGTACATTTTAGACACCCACATTCATAGAGCATATATAACGTAGTATATTGATCTGATTATATGGAAGACTTGGCAATCTCCATCTTAGTGATCATATCGAAGAACCGTTCTATAGGATTAAATTCAGCTTCCAAAATGAACTTCCCCTCCACTATGGATAAAACAATGACACAAGCAAACTACGGAACCATATATGGCCAGGATAGCCTGGCTCTCCACCTTATTATCGATCATATGTAGACAAAGTGCAAAGGCGATAACTGAAACTTATTGACCAAACAGACGTTGTGTTGTATTATATGGTGGTGTGTAGCAATGTATTACTGGCAGTTATAATAAGAATGTGTTTTTCTCAGGTTGCGGTGTTCCCGCCATCAGGCCCTTCATCTCCGGCTACGCCAGGGTTGTGAACGGTGAAAACGCCGTCTCTGGTTCTTGGCCATGGCAGGTGTCTCTTCAGGTACGATCGTTTCTTCACCACAATTTAAATCTTTTTGTCTAAATTGTAACATTTATGTGTTTTAATGTCATTTCTAGGGATCTGTCAGCTCAGAATGTCATCCATTGTGTACAAACACACTCCCCTCCCCCATCCCTCAGATCTATGGCTTACTATAGACACAATTTAGAGTTTCACTGACTGAATGTTTTAATTTTCAATTCCTAATTGAAAGATGTAGTGTTGCACAGCCCTGTTAAAAAAAGTGAAGTTAGAGGAGGCAGGGGTAGGTGACAACCCTCTTCAAAAAATAAAATAAAGGTGGGGAGGGGGGAGAAGATGTGTCCCACCAAAGAACATTAAGGAGAAGAAGATGGCATTTAGAAGCACCTAGTACATTAGAAGGGGAGGGTATGTGGAGAGGTTTCCCACTTTTATCCCCAAGGGGTAGGTGAAATGATCTGTATATAAGGCAATGATCTTATGACTCTTCTCCCACAGGGCTACACTGGAATGCACTACTGTGGTGGCTCCCTCATCAACAGTCTCTGGGTTGTCACTGCTGCCCACTGCCCAGTCAGGTGAGTCTTATATAATAATATTGTACTACAAAGTCAGCATTCACTGCAATGCTTTACTGGTCATCTGTACATCCAGAGCCTCTGGTTTATAGACCAGATACATCCTAAATATAGAGCCATTTATCCAACTGTCCATCCAGAGCCTCTGGTTTGTAGACCAGATACATCCTAAATATAGAACCATTTATCCAACTGTCCATCCAGAGCCTCTGCATTATAGACCAGATACATTCTAACTATAGAGCCATTTATCCAACTGTCCATCCAGAGCCTCTGGTTTATAGACTAGATACATCCTAAATATAGAGCCATTTATCCAACTGTCCATCCAGAGCCTCAGGTTTATAGACCAGATACATCCTAAATATAGAACCATTTATCCAACTGTCCATCCAGAGCCTCAGGTTTATAGACCAGATATATCAAAAATATAGAACCATTTATCCAACTGTCCATCCAGAGCCTCTATTTTGTAGACCAAATACAATATAGAGTCATATATCCAATTCACAACTGACTGTTATCTCTCTTTATTTTAAGATATAGACGGGGTAGAGTTTGTAGAAACTAGAGATATGTAGATAGTATGGGTGGGATAGTCTTGTACCCATTACTAAACTACTGTGAAGAAATGACTTTTCACTGCTAAACATGCATGGAGTGAAGAAGGTTGAGTCTGAAAACCATAGTCACCACAACACCCAATCACTTCCCAATGACCTGCCATGTTTCTCTTCCATCCAGATCTTTCCACCGCGTGGTCCTGGGGGAATTTGACCTTTACTCCAATGCTGAGCCCATCCAGGTCAAATCCATCGGCAGAGTAAGTTCTTATTATTGAAGATTTAGATGTGAGAAGGTGATTAGTGTCATCAATGTGTCTTCTAAGCTTTCTTCCTATGTAGAGATTATAGTGATATATGTATGGGTGGGCAGACTTATTTCTTAATGCATTTAAAGGTCGTGCTTCCTCCATGGTCATGGCACACAGATTGGGACTTGTAGTATCCACAGATATGGGATGGAGTTCTGAAGATCCTACAAGACATTTCTTTCTCTCTGTTATTTTCATTTGTAAAGGAATACAAATAAATAACGAAAAAAGTTAATTTCAATTAAAAAGACCTGAATATAGATGATAAAATTTCTACATGTACTGAGGTCCTCTGGTTTGTTAAGAGGGATCATCTAGGCCCAAGGTGTGTGCTCCAAGACTACACGTGGTCCTATATATGGGGCTTTGTTTGCTCCCGGGTCCTGAAGCAAAAGAGTCAATAAAGCTGATCCATCCATTGATTCAGACTTGCACAGTTGTACAGGATCCTCTCCTGGACTGAAATGTCTTACTCTGATTTCACTGCACACTTTGAGCTTCTCACAATGTGCATTTGAAGCTGCAGTAAGCCAGATGGAGCTCCACCTCATTTCCTGGATGGAGGTCGTCCACCATCATCTTGTGCAGGACTAGGCAACCTTAGATCTCTAGCTGTGGTAAAACTACAAATCCCATCATGCCTCAGCCTCTGGGAATCATTTCTGTGTCTGTCAGGGTCTTGCAATGCCTCATGGGATTTGTAGTTTCTTCACAGCTGGAGTGCCAAGGATACCTACCACTGTGCCCTTTTTTGGTTGTGGAATGTCCAAAGTAACTGCTTGGGCCCTTTAATTGTCAGCTGAGATTCCTCCGATGTACAAGTGACATGGAGTTCTGGAACATTTATCACTTTTTAGACCGAGAACGTTTTTAGCTTCCCTCAACTTAAAATAACATATGATGGCGGTTTAAGGTGGAGACAACTCTCAGTATAATGTAATAGGAGAATAAAAGATGACAAGTAAGCAGATTCATCTACAAACTGAGAAGATTCATTAATCCTTAATATAATGTTTCTCAGTTCTTCAGTCACCCCCAGTACAATGCCCAGACCGCTGAGAATGACATCGCCCTGATCAAGCTTTCCAGTCCTGCCACCATCAATGACCGCGTGTCCCCCGTGTGTCTTGCTGCTTCCTCTGATGTCTTCAGAGAAGGAGAAAGTTGCGTCACCACCGGATGGGGATACACCAACGGTGTCAGTAAGTGAATTAGATGTTCTTCAAAAATACAAACTAGTATTAACCAGTTAAAGCCCAATTCAAAGTGTGCCCTAAAAATCTTTGCCTAAGACTGTAGAACTTACCTCCAATGCTTTGGTCCTCTTCTCCTGCTATGGCCATCCCACGGCATGTTTTGTGCACCAGGAGCTTAGACAATGGCTCCTGTGTGAGCAATGCCTGCAAACTGTTCACAGGCATCATTAATGAAATATTAGAGTTACAATGTTAAAGTATATGATTAAAAAAATAAGATAGTTTCTATTGATTGCATTTTAACCCTTCGTGATCCAACCCTAATGTATCCCTTTTTTTCCATTAAAGTGTATTCCAAGCCAAAATATTGTTTTGTTGTTGTTTTGGATATTGTGGAATTTTTTTTTCTGGAACGGTTTCCCTTACTTCCTGTTACCTCTTACTGAAGAATCCTTTGTAAAGTAAAGGGGATCCCGTCTTAGAGAGTTTTGACATGTGCCCCCCTGAAAAATTCTGCTAACCTGCTGTTCCAGTGATATCATAAAAATTTGGAACATCACTATCTGTCCCAATGGCCACCAAGACCAACTGAGATGATGACTCCTCCCAGAGAGGACACAGACAGCAGTTTCCTTGGTGGCCCCCTGTACTGGTGGACTAGTGGCAAATGCCCTTTTTCCTTTTGTTAAAGGGGCTCTTCATGGACATTGGATGGTCACTCGGTGGTATGACTCATTAATGTACATGTACAATTATTTTCCCAATTTCCTTTTTCATTTATTGAGGCCTAGTTATGAAGACTGCCATAATAATAACATTTCCCTTGGCCGGCATTCCACTTTTTATCTCTCCAGATTATAAAAGTTTGACTCAGAAGCCTCCAATGAAGTGGTGACATGTAGGAACACTAACTACCTTGGCTTATGCCAGTTTTTTTTGGTAGAATAAATTATTATTTGAAATTTTTGAAAAAAAAAAAACAACAGAGAAATTATACAAAGAAGCGTCATAAGGTGGAAAAACTGCCAAACATTTCCAGTAAAAATGGGGCAAGATATCAGTTTCAGTCTGGTATGGACAGGCATCACAATGACATGGCCATAAAATGGTCTTCTGTGGAGAGCTATACATAAAGATGTCTAGAGGTTAAATATGTCAGTTGCTGTCCATCTTATACGTTAATCCATCTTCTCCCTTTCTCTCTCTCAGCACTAGCCGAACCAGCTAAACTTCAGCAGGTGTCTCTCCCTCTTCTGACCAATGCTGACTGCCAGAAATACTTTGTCCCCAGAATCGAGGCCTCCATGATCTGCGCTGGTGCCTCCGGTACCTCCTCCTGCAAGGTAAGATGAACTACAGACTTCTTTTGACCAGCTTTTAGCTTTCTTCAGTCATCTTGTTGGACAGAACCATAGCTTATGGATCCAAACATCTCTAATGTGGGTCACTTTATATGAGGCAATAGAGAGGGGTTTTTGGGACTTTGAATGAGAAGCATGATAACATGCATCTCCATCCCTAATCAGGTACATAAAGAAAGCGGGTTGGGACTTTAAATGAGGTGTGTATATTGTAGCTAATCGAAGGAGTCAAAGTGAAAAAACATGAACAAGTATTTATTTGTTTGCCATGATGGAGTAGGTACATAGCAGACAATACATGCAATAGTGGCACATAATATAACAAATCATGTATCCAAGTCATTTACATGTTAAAAGCATGAATAGAATATACAATAATATTGTCCTCAATAATAAAAAATCACTATATTATAGCAGTTATAATCCACAGTATTGCCTGGATCCAAAGACCATGTAAGTATGTGTGCGTTGCATCTAGGTTAAGCTCGACGTGTTTCATGAGATCTATCCAATCATCAGGGACGGATGCATGATACATCTATAAGGAGAGGTAAGTATATCAAAATCAACCATTCATGTACAAAAATTGGAAAAGAAAGAATATACATACAGGGAGGATAAAGTAGTCATCCCTGTAAGACTCACATATCTGCTTAGTGTGAAACAAACACACTGCCAGGCATTCATTGCGGCCCTAGCACACTGGCGGTGTGTTTGTTTCACACTAAGAACCTTTAAAGTCCCGACCCTCTTTCTTTATGTACTTTATATGAGGCAGGGCAGTTTGTAGACTAACAATCATACATAGAGTATCATCAGGGGTGTTCCTAGGTGGGAAAAAGACCAGGAGCTTCACCCTGGAGGTAAAGGGGGGATGTGAGAGAGGTGGGGTGGTCAGGGGGTGGGCTTGGGGAGGGTGATAGGCTCACTTGCTTAACATTGACCCACACTGACCTATCTGACATAAACTGACCTACCTGACACATACACTGACCTACTTGACATACACTGACATACACTGACCTACCTGACATACACTGACATACACTGACATACACTGACCTACCTGACATACATGACTGACCTACCTGACTGACCTACCTGACATACATGACTGACCTATCTGACATACACAGATTGTTGCTGCTCAGTGCTTAGCCTTACCTGTAGTGTGCGAGTACACTCATCCTGGGCCCCGGCATTCACCACCACTCAGACAGCCCTGCAGGCACCAGACAGCCATAGCCAGGATAGAAGAGCCACCCGCCCATTTACACAGAGCCAGCGGCTCAGCGGGGATCTCTCGGTGCCCAGCGCGGCTGCAGTGCCATTCCCGCCTACTCTTGGACCTGGCAGCGCCTATGATGGACGTCACGCATCCCGTGGTCTCGGCATTGGACGAGTGTGACGTCTGTCATAGGAGCCGGGTCCCGGGTCCCGGAGGCGGGACTTCTTGTACATTCCCTGTTGCCGCTGCTCGGGGCTAATAATGCATTTAGGAATTTTGAGACCCGGGGCTTTTTGGGGGCACACTCGGGGCTCCAGCCCCCATCAGCCCCCCCTCCCGACGCCACTGACTATCATAGATATTATTATTATTGATTTAAGTATTACATTTATCCTAATGAGTAGTAAAGAGTGGATATGAAGCCGATTAGAACAATGAAGTCATCTTAAAGTTTATTAGTCTATATGAAGATGGGAAGGATTAGAAGCCCTGTCAAGTTTTTTTCTGCTATCCAATGGCTCCCTTCATGATATCTGCACTCACTTGATCCCGTCAGACCCAATACTATATAAAACTTGATATCAATTATGGCTTTCCTTTAGTGTATGGTAACCTCAAAAGAAAATATTTGGGACCACATTGCTTTGCCTCTCATGACCCAAATACTGATTCCATTTCTGATATAATGAATTGAATCCACACTCAGGTTGGAGTTATGTTCTATTGTAAGTAGATAATATTGTGTCATGACTCCATAGTTCTGTCTATATTAACCTCTGCCAACCCAGCCTCTCATCCCTTTAACTGTGCATTTATGCTTCGAAGGCAGGAAGGAATTACTGATTGCTTGACCACTGTGATTGGCAGTCACAATGGTCACATGATCAGGATCCAACCTCTGCAGCTCCCAATTATAACTAGAGAAGAGGATCTGTCTGTGATAGCTTGGTCACTGTGCTGGAAGCACGCAGCGAGCGCACTCTCAGCACAGACACTTTGGACATCTATGGACACATATGTGCGGTGTATGAGTGTTTGCAGTCACACAAAAGCCTTATGTGGGTAGCAAGTGTTTTATTAAAATGACAAATGATTGTTTGAGAACTCTTTTTTAATTCCCAAATTTGCTCCCTTTCAGGGTGACTCCGGTGGGCCCCTTGTGTGCCAAAGGAATGGAGCCTGGACCCTGGCTGGAGTTGTGTCTGCAGGCAGCCCTACCTGTTCTCCATCTTCTCCCGGAATCTACGCCCACGTCGCCTCCCTCAGATCCTGGGTGGACCAGACTGTTGCCGCCAACTAAATACCATTCAATTTCCTTTTTCTACTCAATAAAGTAACTTTTATATTAATATATGGCTGTGAGTTTTCTTAAGATTCATAAAGTCACAGCTCCACCTCTGAACAAATCACCACCCACTTTACAGCTCTCACCACTGAACAAATCACCACCCACTTCACAGCTCTCACCTCTGAACAAATCACCACCTCCTTCACAGCTCTCACCTCTGAATATATCACCACCTCCTTCACAGCCCACCTCTAAGCAAATCACCACCCCCTTTACAGCTCCACCTCTGAGCAAATCACCACCCCCTTCACAGCTCCACCTCTGCACAAATCACCACCCCCTTCACAGCTGCACCTCTGAGCAAATCACCACCCCTTTCACAGCTCCACCTCTGAGCAAACCCCCACCCCCTTCACAGCTCCACCTCTGTAAAAATAACCATCCCCTTCACAGCTCCACCTCTGAGCAAATCACCATCCCCTTCACAGCTCCACCTCTGAGCAAATCACCACCCCCTTCACAGCTCCACCTCTGAGCAAATCACCACCCCCTTCACAGCTCCACCTCTGTAAAAATAACCATCCCCTTCACAGCTCCACCTCTGAGCAAATCACCATCCCCTTCACAGCTCCACCTCTGAGCAAATCACCACCCCCTTCACAGCTCCACCTCTGAGCAAATCACCACCCCCTTCACAGCTCCACCTCTGTAAAAATAACCATCCCCTTCACAGCTCCACCTCTGAACAAATAACCATCCCCTTCACAGCTCCACCTCTGAGCAAATCACCACCCCCTTCACAGATCCACCTCTGAGCAAATCACCACCCCCTTCACAGCTCCACCTCTGTAAAAATAACCATCCCCTTCACAGCTCCACCTCTGAGCAAATCACCATCCCCTTCACAGCTCTCACTTTGGAGCAAATCACCACCCCCTTCACAGCTCCACCTCTGAGCAAATCACCACCCCCTTCACAGTTCCACCTCTGAGCAAATCGCCACTCACTTCACAGCTCTCAAATCTGAGCAAATCATGACCCCCTTCACAGCTCTCACCTCTGAGCAAATCACCACCCACTTCACAGCTCTCACCTCTGTGCAATTTACCACCCACTTCACAGCTCTCACCTCTGAGCAAATCATCACCCCCTTCACAGCTCCACCTCTGAGCAAATCACCACCCCCTTCACAGCTCTCACCTCTGAGCAAATCACCACCCCCTTCACAGCTCTAACCTCTGAGCAAATCACCACCCACTTCACAGCTCTCACCTCTGAGCAAATCACCACCCCCTTCACAACTCCACCTCTGAACAAATCACCCCCCCCTTCATCTCCACCACTGAGCAAATCACCACCCCCTTCACAGGTCCACTTCTGAATAAATCACCACCCACTTCACAGCTCTCACCTCTGAGCAAATCACCACCCCTTCACAGCTCCACCTCTGAGCAAATTACCACCCCCTTCATAGCTCTCACCTCTGAGCAAATCACCACCCCCTTCACAGCTCCACCTCTGAATAAATCACCACCCACTTCACAGCTCTCACCTCTGAGCAAATCACCACCCCTTCACAGCTCCACCTCTGAGCAAATCACCACCCCCTTCACAGCTCCACCTCTGAGCAAATCACAACCCCCTTCACAACTCCACCCCTGAGCAAATTACCACCCCCTTCACAGCTCCACCCCTGAGAAAATTACCACCCCCCTTCACAGCTCCACCCCTGAGCAAATCACCACCCCCCTTGATAGCTCCACCTCTGAGCAAATTGCCTTCACCTGTCCTGGTTGCTGGACGACCTTGCCCCGGTACTGATGAGGTGGGTCAACTGGACCCCATCACTACAATCAGCATGGAAGACCGAAATGGTAGTTGATATAGTGATATAGTTAATACTCTCATAGGTAGGGTAATATGCGAAAAAGGTGTACTATGTAAAATTATCCAATGATCCTTTTTTGAATGTATTAAGGCTTTATTAGCCCCCCCCTCGAAGAAAAGAAGGGCCTTTTGCTGCCCCTTTGCTGCTGTTATTTTGTCCTATTTGTTGTTTGCTTCACGATTAAAAAAAAAAAGATCTTCAAAGTTGTGGGCATGTTCTGTAAATTAAATGATGCAAATCCTCAAACAATCTGAGAAATAGATAATAGCCAACATTTCACGGTCTGTATATCTGTTTCTTCAGGGCTTGTTTGCTCCGTAACTAGCTCAAAATCTTAAAGAAAATATCTTGGGACATCCGAATTAAGGGGAGACCAAAAAAGATAAATCACACCCTGGACAAGATGTCGCATGAAGAGCACCATCAAAAACAAGTCAGATGGACTCCTTATATTCAAAGGCAGGAAAGGTTCCCCAAAGTGAATGATTCATTGCCTCCATGTACATAGGAAAACTTTCATCATTGAATAGCCACTCCTTATTTAGATGGACACAGCACCTGTGAGTCTCACATGGAGGCCCCCTTGCACAAAATGCTGCTTTCATTAATACAGGCTTAACTTGCCCTCCTGAAACTGTTCCAAGCAATAAATCACAGTGAAGATCTATTTGGTATCTACTAGGGATGAGCTGAACACCCTCCTGTTCGGTTCGCATCAGAACATGCGAACAGGCAAAAAATTTGTTCGAACACGCAAACACCGTTAAAGTCTATGGGACACGAACATGAATAATCAAAAGTGCTCATTTTAAAGGCTTATATGCAAGTTATTGTCATAAAAAGTGTTTGGGGACCTGGGTCCTGCCCCAGGGGACATGGATCAATGCATTTTTTTTTTAATAACGGCCGTTTTTTTGGGAGCAGTGATTTTAATAATTCTTAAAGTGAAACAATAAAAATGAAATATTCCTTTAAATATGATGCCTGGGGGGGTGTCTATAGTATGCCTGTAAAGTGGGCATCCATAACAGACTCTTATCCGAGCATGCAACCTGGCAGGCCACAGGAAAAGAGGAGAAGATGAGTGGACATCGTGGGACATTTTTATTTTTTAATAAAGGACTTGTTCCAAGCTGTGTTTTGTCGTTTTTAACATTTTTGACACTTTTTTTGTGAAATGGTAGGGGTACTTGTACCCATTACCATTTCACACAAGGGGGAGGCCGGGATCTGGGGGTCCCCTTGTTAAAGGGGTCTTCCAGATTCCAATAAGCCCCCCGCCCGCAGACCCCCACAACCACTGGGCAAGGGTTGTGGGGATGAGGCCCTTGTCCCCATCTACCCCAAAGCACCCTCCCCATGTTGAGGGTATGTGGCCTGGTATGGTTCAGGAGGGGGGGCACTCTCTCATCCCCCCTCTTTTCCTGTGGCCTGAAAGGTTGCGTGCTTGGATAAGAGTCTGGTATGGATTTTGAGGGGGACTCCTACGCCATTTTTTTAAAAAATTGGTGCAGGGTTCCCCTTAATTTCCATATCAGACCTGAAGGGCCTGGTATGGATTTTAGGGGGACCCCCACGCAATTTTTTATAAATTTTGGTTCGGGGTTCCCCTTAATATTCATACCAGATCCAAAGGGCCTGGTAATTGGCTGGGGGGGGGGGGCATGGAAATGTCATTTTGCTGTCAGACTGTTCTAAACACGGGAAAGATACGCCACTTTACAGGCATACTATAGACACCCCCCAGGTACGATATTTAAAGGAATATTTCATTTTTATTGTTTCACTTTAAGCATTAAAAAAATCACTGCTCCTGAAAAAACGGACGTTTAAATAAAAAAATTTGCATTGATCCATGTCCCCTGGGGCAGTACCGGGGTCCACCAAACACTTTTTATGACAATAACTTGCATATAAGCCTTTAAAATTAGCACTTTTGATTTTTTATGTTAGTGTCCCATAGACTTTAACGTGTGTTCCGGCGGCTTTCGAATTTGCCCCGAACACATCAGTGATTTTAATGATGCTTAAAGTGAAACAAGAAAAATGAAAAATTAATTTTAAATATAGTGCCTGGGGGGGTTCCTTAGTCTGCCTGTAAAGTGGCGCATCTGTACTGTGTATAGAGCCTGCTGCAGCAAATATGGCATTTCTAAAGAAAAAGAATGACATTTATATTGACTCGCGGTTGCAAGCCATTGCCGGCAACAGAAAAACATGAAAAAATGTTGTGGGATCCCCCCAAAGCATCCATATCAGACCTTTATTCGAGCATGTAGCCCAGTAGGCCAGGAAAGGGGGGGACGAGCGAGCGCCCCCTCCACCCTGAACCATACCAGGCCACATGCCCTTAACATGGTATGGACTTTAAGTAGGAAAAGTACGCCTGAACAAAATGTTCCCCGTCTCCCTTTTGTGTCTTTGTCCTTTCAATAAAGCTTTGAGCCTGTGAACTCTTTTTTTTTCTTCACATATCCCTCTTTTCTATCCCCGTCACACCCATTCTTTGTTGGAATGTTTGAGCGGTTTGTTTTGGTTACAGTGCCATATACTGTAGGACGCGTGGGACAAGGGTCTAACTCAGGCACTTCTCGTCTGAGATTGTGCCTCTAGGCGTTTCAGTGGTACCTTAGGGGGCCACACGATGCTTCTGGGGTAAAGCGTGACGTGATGGTTCAGGGGGACTTTGCTCCACACAACACGTCAGGCATCATACCACAAAGTGAATGTTTAAGGACTGCATTAAAAAAAAAAATCTATATATATATATTTATGTATCACGTTCTTATAACTAGGCCTATAGCAGAAATGTAAAAATTGCTCTGCCCCACAGGAGGTGTACAGGGGGGGAGAGGTGAACTGGTCACATACAATGAAACAGAAGGAGAGGAGTCACAAACTGTCACCACCTAAGGTAATTGAAAGATTTGATATCTTTTACACATCTCATTTATATCGTTCGTTTAATATGTTTTTTTGTTTATTTTATGAATTCATGAATCTTAAGAAAACCCCACAGCCATATATTAATATAAAAGTTACTTTATTGAGTAGAAAAAAGGACATTGGATGGTATTTAGTTGGTGGCAACAGTCTGGTCCACCCAGGATCTGAGGGAGGCCACGCGGGCGTAGATTCCGGGAGAAGATGGAGAACAGGTCGGGCTGCCTGCGGACACAACTCCAGCCAGGGTCCAGGCTCCGTTCCTTTGGCACACAAGGGGCCCACCGGAGTCACCCTGAAAGGGAGCAAATTTGGGAATGATAAAAGAGTTCTCAAATAATCATCTGTCATTTTAATAAATCACTTGCTACCCACATGACGTTTATGTGTGACTGCAAAGAGTTTGTGCTTTAACGCTCACACACCGCACATATGTGTCCATGGATGTCCAAAGTGTCTGTGCTGAGAGTGCGCTCGCTACGTGCTCCCAACACAGTGACCAAGCTATCATAGGCAGATCCTCTACTCTAGTTATAATTGGGAGCTGCAGTGGTTGGATCCTGATCTTGTGACCATTGCAAATGCCAATCACAGTGGTCAAGCAATCAGTAATTCCTTCCTGCCTCCGAAGCATAAATCCCCAGTTAAAGGGATGGGAGGCTGGGTTGGAAGAGGTTACTATAGACAGAACTATGGAGTCACGACACAATATTATCTACTTACAATAGGACATAACTCCAACCTGAGTGTGGATTCAAGTCATTATATCAGAAATGGAATCAGTATTTGGGTCATGAGAGGCAAAGCAATATATTTTCTTTTGAGGTTAGCATACACTAAAGTAAAGTCATAATTGATATTAAGTATTATACAGTATTGGGTTTGACGGGATCAAGTGAGCGGAGATGCTTCCCATCCTTCCCATCTTAATATAGACTATAAACGTTAAGATGCTTGGCCTTGACCGAGCTTGGCCTTGTGGTTGAGCAGTGCCGTCATGGTGTAAATGACCTTACGTGGACCCTACAAAGTCCAAGAATTGCCAATTGTGTTATGAAGCCACTTAGAACAATCTTTGTTCCAATCGGCTTCATAACACAATTGCCAATTCTTGGACTTTGTAGGGTCCACGTAAGGTCATTTACACCATGACGACACTGCTCAACCACAAGGCCAAGCTCGGTGCCATTTTAATTAAATACAGTATTCTTTGACAAAAGACACTTCATGGGTCTCAGAGGAGAACCTGAACTCTGTAAAAAAAAATCATGAAACATAAATATGAACCACTAATTGGTCTAAAAAAAACCCTCACCAGTTAGTTTCAACAACAATGACATGCAGAATATAGTCCACCATATGAAACAGAACACAGAACCATCAATGGAGGAGCAAATCATTCATTATTCACTCTTTACTACTCATTAGGATTAATGTAATACTTAATTCAATAATAATAATAATATCTATGATACTCTATGTATGATTGTTAGTCTACAAACTGCCCTGCCTCATATAAAGTGACCCACATTAGAGATGTTTGGATCCATAAGCTATGGTTCTGTCCAACAAGATGACCGAAGAAAGCTAAAAGCTGGTCAAAAGAAGCCTGTAGATCATCATACCTTGCAGGAGGAGGCACCGGAGGCACCAGCACAGATCATGGAGGCCTCGATTCTGGGGACAAAGTATCTCTGGCAGTCAGTGTTGGTCAGAAGAGGAAGAGACACCTGCTGAAGTTTAGCTGGTTCAGCTAGTGCTGAGAGAGAGAAAGGGAGAAGATGGATTAACGTATAAGATGGACAGCAACTGACATATTTAACCTCTAGACATCTTTATGTATAGCTCTCCACAGAAGACCATTTTATGGCCATGTCATTGTGATGCCTGTCCATACCAGACTGAAACTGATATCTTGCCCCATTTTTACTGGAAATGTTTGGCAGTTTTTCCACCTTATGACACTTCTTTGTGTAACTTCTCTGTTGTTTTTTTTTTATCAAAAATTTCAAATAATAATTTATTCTAAGAAAAAACACTGGCATAAGCCAAGGTATTTAGTGTTCCTACATGTCACCACTTCATTGGAGACTTCTGAGTCAAACCTTTATAATCTGGAGAGATTAAAAAGTGGAATGCCGGCCAAGGAAAAGGTTATTATTATGTCAGTCTTCATAACTAGGCCTCAATAAATGAAAAGGAAATTGGGAAAATAAATTAATAACCACCGAGTGACCATCCAATGTCCATGAAGAGCCCCTTTAACAAAAGGAAAAAGGGCATTTACCACTAGTCCACCAGTACAGGGGGCCACCAAGGCAACTGCTGTCTGTGCCCTCTCTGGGAGGATTCATCATCTCAGTTGGTCTTGGTGGCCATTGGGACAGATAGCGATGTTCCAAATTTTTATGATATCACTGGAACAGCAGGTTAGCAGAATTTTTCAGGGGGGCACATGTCATAACTCTCTAAGACGGGATCCCCCTTACTTTACAAAGGATTCTTCAGTAAGAGGTAACAGGAAGTAAGGGAAACCTTTCCAGAAAAAAAAATTCCACTATATCCAAAACAACAACAAAACAATATTTTGGCTTGGAATACACTTTAATGAAAAAAAAGGGATACATTAGGGTTGGATCACGAAGGGTTAAAATGCAATCGATAGAAACTATCTTATTTTTTTAATCATATACTTTAACATTGTAACTCTAATATTTCATTAATGATGCCTGTGAACAGTTTGCAGGCATTGCTCACACAGGAGCCATTGTCTAAGCTCCTGGTGCACAAAACATGCTGTGGGATGGCCATAGCAGGAGAAGAGGACCAAAGCATTGGAGGTAAGTCCTACAGTCTTAGACAAAGATTTTTAGGGCACACTTTGAATTGGGCTTTAACTGGTTAATACTTTGTATTTTTGAAGAACATCTAATTCACTTACTGACACCATTGGTGTATCCCCATCCGGTGGTGACGCAACTTTCTCCTTCTCTGAAGACATCAGAGGAAGCAGCAAGACACACGGGGGACACGCGGTCATTGAGGGTGGCAGGACTGGAAAGCTTGATCAGGGCGATGTCATTCTCAGCGGTCTGGGCATTGTACTGGGGGTGTCTGAAGAACTGAAAAACATTATATTAAGGATTAATGAATCTTCTCAGTTTGTAGATTAATCTGCTTACTTGTCATCTTTTATTCTCCTATTACATTATACTGAGAGTTGTCTCCACCTTAATCCACCATCATATGTTATTTTAAGCTGAGGAAATCTGAAAAAGTTCTTAGTTTAAAAAGTGGTAAAAGTTCCAGAACTCCATGTCACTTGTACATCGGAGGAATCTCAGCTGACAATTAAAGGGCCCAAGCAGTTACTTTGGACATTCCACAACCAAAAAAGGGCACAGTGGTACCCTGTTTCCCCGAAAATAAGACCTAGCGTGATTGTCGGTGATGGCTGCAATATAAGCCCTACCCCTCAAATAAGCCCAATTTAAAGTCCTTGTGGGTCTTATTTTCAGGGTAGGGCTTATTTGAGGGGTAGGGCTTATATTTCAGCCATCACCGACACTCACGCTAGGTCTTATTTTCAGGGAAACAGGGTAGGTATCCTTGGCACTCCAGCTGTGAAGAAACTGCAAATCCCACGAGGCATTGCAAGACTCTGACAGACACAGACATGATTCCCAGAGGCTGAGGCATGATGGGATTTGTAGTTTTACCACAGCTAGAGATCTAAGGTTGCCTACTCCTGCACAAGATGATGGTGAACGACCTCCATCCAGGAAATGAGGCGGAGCTCCATCTGACTTACTGCAGCTTCAATTGCACATTGTGAGAAGCTCAAAGTATGCAGTGAAATCAGAGTAAGAAATTTCAGTCCAGGAGAGGAGCCGGTACACCTGTGCAAGTCTGAATCAATGGCTGGATCAGCTTTATTGACTCTTTTGCTTCAGGACCCGGGAGCAAACAAAGCCCCATTTATAGGAACACTTGTAGACTTGTAGTCTTGGAGCACACACCTTGTGCCTAGATGATCCCTCCTATAACAAACCAGAGGACCTCAGTACATGCAGAAATTCTATCATCTGTATTCAGGTCTTTTTAATTGAAATGAGCTTATTTATTTATTTGTTAATTTATTTGTATTCCTTTACAAATGAAAATAACAGAGAGGAAGAAATGTCTTGTAGGATTTTCAGAACTTCATCCCATATCTGTGGATACTACAAGTCCCTATATGTGTGCCATGACCATGGAGGAAGCACGGCCTTTAAATGCATTAAGAAATAAGTCTGCCCACCCATACATATATCACTATAATCTCTACATAGGAAGAAAGCTTAGAAGACACATTGATGACACTGATCACCTTCTCACATCTAAATATTTTAAAATATGAGAGTTCTCCTTCAGTAATAAGAACTTACTCTGCCGATGGATTTGACCTGGATGGGCTCAGCATTGGAGGAAAGGTCAAATTCCCCCAGGACCACACGGTGAGAAGATCTGGATGGAGGAAAAACATGGCAGGTCATTTGAAAGTGATTGGGTGTTGTGGTGACTATGGTTTTCAGATTCAACCTTCTGCACCCCATACATATTTAGCAGTGAAAAGTAATTTCTTCACAGTAGTTTAGTAATGGCTACAAGACTATACCACCCATACTATCTACATATCTCTAGTTTCTACAAACTCTACCATCTATATCTTGAAAAAAAGAGAGATAACAGTCAGTTGTGAATTGGATATATGACTCTATATTGTATTTGGTCTACAAAAAAAGAGGCTCTGGATGGACAGTTGGATAAATGGTTATATATTTAGGATGTATCCGGTCTATAAACCAGAGGCTCTGGATGAACAGTTGGATAAATGGCTCTATATTTAGGATGTGTTCGGTCTATAAACCAGAGGCTCTGGGTGGACAGTTGGATAAATGGCTCTAAAATTAGGATGTATCTGGTCTATAAAACAGAGGCTCTGGATGGACAGTTGGATAAATGGTTCTATATTTAGGATGTATCTGGTCTATAAACCAGAGGCTCTGGATGGACAGATGACCAGTGAAGCATTGCAGTGAACGCTGACTTTGTAGTAGAATATTATTATATAAGACTCACCTGACTGGGCAGTGGGCAGCAGTGACAACCCAGAGATTGTTGATGAGGGAGCCACCACAGTAGTGCATTCCAGTGTAGTCCTGTGGAAGAAGAGTCATAAGATCATTGCTTTATATACAGATCATATCAGTTACCCCTTGGGGATAAAAGTGGGAAACCTCTCCACGTACCCTCCCCCTCTAATGCTCTAATGTACTAGGTGCTTCTAAATGCCATCTTCTGCTCAATAATGTTCTTTGGTGGGACACATCTTCTCCCCTACCTCCCCTCACACCTTTATTTTATTTCTTGAAGAGGGTTGTCACCTTCCCCTGCCTCTTCTCACTTCACTTTTCTAACAGGGCTGTGCAACACATCTTTCAATTAGGAATTGAAACTCTAAATGGTGTCTATAGTAAGACATAGATCTGAGGGATGGGGGAGGGGAGTGTGTTTGTACACAATGGATGACATTCTGAGCTGACAAATCCTTCGAAATGACATTAAAACCCAGAAATGTTACAATTTAGACAACAAGATTAAAAATGCGGTAAGAAACGATCGTACCTGAAGAGACACCTGCCATGGCCAAGAACCAGACACAGCGTTTTCAACGTTCACAACCCTGGAGAGATGAAGGGCCTGATGGCGGGAACACCACAACCTGAGAAAAACACATTCTTATTATAACTGCCAGTAATACATTGTTACACACCACCATATAACACAACACAACGTCTGTTTGGTCATTAAGTCTCAGTTATCGTCTTTGCACTTTGTCTACATATGATCCATAATAAGTGGATTTTCATTTTTTTTTGAATTTTTGCTTGTTTTTATCTATTCAATAAAAATAAAATAAAATAACCAGAGCCAGGTTATCCCAGCCATATATTGTCCAGTAGTGCTTGCTTCATTGTCTTATCCACAGTGGAGAGGAAGTTCATTTTGGAAGCTGAAATGAATCCTATAGAACGGTTCTTCGATGTGATCACTAAGATGGAGATTGCCAAGTCTTCCATATAATCAGATCAATGTACTACATTACATACGCTCTATGAATGTGTGTGTCTAGATTATTTCCTATGTATAGTATCCTTAAAAACATATACATAAGATTATAAATATTACATTGTGCCAAAAACATCCAGCACATATACTCACCATAAGCTCCGCTGAGCAGGACCAGGCAGGACAGGACCCACAGTGTTGTCATTTTCTGATATTCTTGGGTAAGAGGACGATTGTAAGGTCTGTTCAGCTTATATACACTCAGTCAGCCAATCAGTGGAGAGCTCCAGGCTTGTTATTATGACAATTTTAGGCCTCCTTATCAGGCAACCTTTAGGAAATCCTGATATTCCTCCAACGTTGGCTGGAGAAAAAGATATGAAGAAACAGGTGTTACAGGAGAACGTCACTTATCCAGGCTCTCGCTGGGTGATGTAATCTATAATTAGTCCGTGTATCAGAGTACGTCATTTACTCCATATTACCTAAAAAGAAGGGATTTTTTACATTGAGGAACATCTAAAAAATGTATGAATATTGTTTTTCTACATAGAAATTTTCACCATTAAACACACACAGATCTTGAGTTCCAGGATCCCACCAATGCTTCTCACATGTCTTCCAAGGACTTCATAACCAATTTCTTTTCCGTTAAACCAAAATCCCTTATGGACCAAGAGCTCCCCTCCTCCACTTATCACTTTTATTTACAAGATAATAAGATAATATAATAAGATAATAATAAGACCATGCAACATAACAAAGGGAAACCAGCATTTGTTGACTAAAACTCTAAGATTCAACCAAGACATAGAGGTTTAAACTCTCTGAATGTATCCTGCTGAATGTCAATGGAGAGATTCATTAATCTAATGCCTATTTGTGCCATTACCTGTCTTTGTTATGTTGTGGACTTTACAGCGAGGAGCTGGTGTGACAGACAAGCATGGACCCACCTGGGCTCATGACTACTGCATTTGTTCATATTACTAGATGTTCCAGGCATTGGAGTCACTAGTCCCAGGCACCTAGGTCATCTAGCAATACTTCAGAAAAAGTCTCTCATTCTGATTGTTAGAGGGACATATTCTGTTGTATGCCAGAAGTACAAGCAGAGTGATCTCCAGCCCGACTCCATTCTGGTGTGCAGCTGAGATGAGGGAGATGAGAGACAGCAGTGAAGGACCTGTGAAGCTTCCACTGACCACCAGCAAATGTGGGTACTGACTACTAATGGAAATGTTATGTGGGGCACCAATATGTAAAGGACAATCTCCACTGATAACCAATATATAGGGTGTAAACTCCACTGCCCACCAAAATGTAAGGGCAATCTATGAGTGACCAAAGACATGTTGGGGGCAATCTCTACTGACCACCAGTATGTAGGGGGCAATCTCCACTGGCCACAAACATGTAGAGGGAATGCAGGGTGAGCCGTTCTGGGGAAGTCCACCTGGAGAGAAGAGATCTGGTTTACAGCGCACTCAGGATTGGTACGTCCTCATTTAGGACCCAGAATTGGGAGGCTCAGAAGGAGTTGTGAGACCCTGATTACAGGGACCTGGTACCAAAAGGGTTAACCTGCCAGCAGGGGAGATCTGAAAAGGATCATGAAGGAATCAGTGCCTGTCTGTGAGGAAGTGTGGACTGTATTGTGATCAAAATATTGTTTGTTTAGCTCCTGTTGTTTTTCCTGTACACTGAATCAGATGGAAACCCCAAACCCTGGTGTGGGACTGGTATAGCGGCGGTGAGCCAATAGTGTTATTTTTCAAGAACGTTCAGAATTAAGGACTGTTTGTGTTTACTTTAGCTGAACAAAGCTGCTTTGTTTTCTTGATTTTGAAAAACAACAAAGACTGCATTACTTTTACAAGTGGCCCCCCATATTTCCATATATATATATATTTAAACACCTCCCATATGTGTATATTTAGCTGGTGGCCAATTAAGGGTCAATTTACAAAACAATGCAGAGTGCTGCAGTTCATGCATTTTTGCGTGCGTTGAAGCATGTTGTGGTATACTGTGACAGCTAGCTCATTCAGACCAAGGCACAAAAAGATTGGTGCCATCTTCATGTTGAATCTTAGACTCGGTTCACACCTAAGACGGATCTGTCTCACTGCAGGGGTCCAGTGCGTGCTGGTTCCCCGTTTCAGGTCTGATTTCAGCCCGAATTTTGGACTGAATTCGCACCTGAAACAGACCAAAAGACGCACCGGGACCTGCTGCGGAGATATGTGAACCGGCTCCACAGAGAGCCGGTCAAAATCTCCTGCTATTGTGAATTGGATGCGGAGATCCTGCATTCAATTCACAATGGTGTGAACCCCGCCTTAGAGTTTTATTCAACAAATGCTGGTTTGTGCCATTATTTCCCTTTGTTATATTGTATCTTTGAGCTTCTTCTAAAAAAAAGGTGGGATCCCTATACTACTGAGCCATGGTGGAGGAGGGAAGCCCATGGTCTATGATATCATTTCTTCTAACTGAAAATTAATTAGTTATGGGGTCCTTAGGAGACATGTGAGAAGTATTGGTGAGATCCTGGGATCCAAGATTTCTGTGCGTTTATTTGTGAAAATTCTGTATTGTTGAACCACAATATCCATTGATTTTGGAGATGTTCCTCATCTTCAATAATATCCACTCTTTATTTAATATAAGGGATAAAACCATATCTATAGAGATAAAATGTTTCCCATACCATTTGTACTTGGTCGTTAGTACCCATTGGTTCGAGGTCAGTGGGGGGGCTTCACAAGTCCTCTGTTGCTGTCTCCTTCATCTCTGATAAATGATGTTACACCAGAACTATGCAGGCACTGTGGGGGTGGGGATCACTCTGCTTCTACTTCTGACATAATATAACAGAATATCTCCCACTAACAATTAAAGTGAAATAATCTTTCTGAAGTCTGCCTAGACCACCAGCTCACCACTGCAACATCCACAACAAAACAAAGACAGGAAATGGTAGACATTGGCTTTAGACTCACAGTCAACACTGACATTCAGCCAGTTAAATCCAGAAAGGTTAAACCTCTAGGTCTTGTTTGAATCTTAGAGTTTTATTTAATAAATGCTGTTTTGTGCCATTATTTCCCATGGCTTTTGTTGTATCCTAAAGCTTCTTTTCAATAAAAGTGAGATCCCCACACTGTTGAGCCGAAGTGAAGGAGGGAAGCCCATGGTCTATGATGGATTTTGTCCTAACTGAAGAGCAATTAGTTATTAGGAGACATGTGAGAAGCATTGGTGAGATCTTGGAATGGAAGACCTGTGTGTGTTTAGTGGTGACAATTCTGTTATGTAGAATCACAATATTCATACATTTTTTTTAGATGTTCCTTAACGTAAAAAAAAACCCCCTACTCTTTAGGTAATATGGAGTAAATGACGTACTCTGATACATGGACTAATTGTAGATTCCGTCACCCAGCGAGAGTCTGGATAAGTGACGTTCTCCTGTAACACCTGTTTCTTCATATCTTTTCCTCCAGCCCACGTCGGTGGAATATATGCAATTGCTAAAGTTTCCCTGATAAGGAGGTCTAAAATTGTCCTAATAACAACCCTGGAGCTCTCCCCTGATTGGCCGGCTGAGCGTATATAAGCTGAACAGACCTTACAATCGTCCTCTTACTCAAGAATATCAGAAAATGACAACACTGTGGGTCCTGTCCTGCCTGGTCCTGCTCAGCGGAGCCTATGGTGAGTACATGTACTGGATGTTTGTAGAACACTGTAATATATATATATATATATATACATATATATATACTCTATATAATTTATATTTATTTTTTACACACAAACATATATATATATATAAAATATTGTAGACACATACATTCAGCATATGTAAAATGTAGTACATTGATCTGAATATGTGGAAGGCTTGTGGCAATCTCTATCTTATTGATCACACCACAGAAACGTTCTAAAGGATTAAATTCAGCTTCAAAAATGAATTTTTCCATCCACTATGGATAAAACAATGATAGCCTGGCCCTGATTATTTTATTGTTTATTTTTATTTTTTTTAATTCTTAAAATTCTGTTATATTAAGGATCGTATGAAAGCAAAGTGAAAAGACGATAAAAAAGACTCCAAACCCAAACAGACGTTGTGTTGTATTATATGGTGGTGTGTAACAATGTATTACTGGCAGTTATAATAAGAATGTGTATTTCTCAGGTTGCGGTGTTCCCACCATCAGGCCTCATATCTCCGACAACGCCAGGATTGTGAATGGAGAAAATGCCATCCCTGGTTCTTGGCCATGGCAGGTGTCTATTCAGGTACGATGATCTCATAACACATCTTGTCTTTCTTTCTAAATTATAACATTTCTGGGTTTATTGTCATTTCTAGGGATCTGCCCCCATCCCATCCTCCAGATATAAAACTTTCCATGGACACAGTTTAGAATTTCACTGACTGAATGTTTTACTTGTCGATTCCAAATTGAAAGATTTAACATAACACAGCCTCCTAGGAAAGCTAAGTGGGTGGAGGCAGTGGTAGGTGACAACCCTCTTCATAAAGCGAAGGGGGGAGGGGAAGGTGATAAGATCTCTCCCAACAAAGAACATCAAGGAGTAGGAGATGGCCCTTAGAAGCCTCTAGAAGATGATCAGCATGTGATCAGAGAAGGTAGACACCGTCCAATGATCAAAGGGGGACAGTATGTGGTGATTCTTCCAACTTCTATACTCAAGGGCAGAACCTCTCTAAAATGGACCTAGATTCCAATAAAAGAAAAGTCTACAGCGTTGCTGGCATAGATAAATAATAACAATAGGAGGGCTGAAGGTGCTGCTTTAGGTTCCTTCCAGTGTTAGCAGCATATCTGACTGCCTAGACAATTAGTCATGTGATCTGAAGCTGAAGGCAAATGTCATAGACCAGAATGGACGGTCCTCTTCCCCAGGAAGAACCCAGTGAGCAGGATTAATGGGAAAATGGAGCAGCATTTTCTCTATGAAAGATACATACTTAGATTTTGCAATAATTTGAGTATTTTATATCTGTCTGGAGTTCAGCTTTAGATACTGGTAATGTCATCTAGGTACCTGAAATCTTCCCTCTGGATTTGTCTTCTAGAAAACCCTAGTGATGAATATTGGGGCTTTGTAAAGCTTCCTTGCACCACACCTAAGTGGTCCCCCTCTGTAACTTTAACATTGTTCAGTTTTCTATGGGGGGGGGAATCTTCATGGGGTAGGTTAAAAAATCTCTATATATAAAGCAATGACCTCATGACTCTTCCTCCACAGAACAGCACTAGATTCCACTTTTGTGGCGGCTCCGTCATCAACAGTCTCTGGGTTGTCACTGCTGCCCACTGTGAAGTCATGTGAGTCTTATGTGTTAATATTGTACTGCAAGGTCAACTTTCACTGCAATGCTTTACTGGGGATTTGTCCATCCAGAGCCTCTGGTTAATAGTTCAGATACATCCTAAATAAAGAGCCATTCATCCAACTGTCCATCCAGAGCCTCTGGCTTATATAATGGATATATCCTAAATATAGAGCCATGTATCCATCTGTCCATCCAGAACCTCTTGTTCATAGACCAGACACATCCTAAATTTAGAATCATTTATCTAAGTGTCCATGCAGAGCCTCTGGCTTATAGAATGAATACATCCTAAAAATAGAGCCATTTATCCAACTTTCCAGTTGGATAATAGACCAGTTGGTTCCAGTTGGTTTATAGACCAGAGTCATCCTAAATTAAGATAATTTTTTTCAAATGTGCACCAGAGCCCCTGGTTTTTAAATCAGATATAATATAGAGACATATATTCAATTTACAACTGACTGTTAATTCACATTATTACAAGATGTAGAAGGTAGGGGGCTGTATAAAGTAGAGGGATGTGGATAGTATGAGTAGTATAGTCTCTTACCCATTACTAAACTACTGTGACACTGCCAGGCATTTCCCCATGTATGGAGCAAATACAGTTAAGTTTGAAAACCATAGTTACCACAATACCCAACCATTTACCAATGATCTACCATCTTTGTTTTCCATCCAGATCTTCTGACCTTGTGGTCCTGGGTGCATTTAACCTTTTATCCAATGCTGAGCCCATTCAGGTCAAGTCCGTCGGCAGAGTAAGTTCTTGTTACTAAAGGAGAACTCAATTTTTTTGATGTTTTAGACATGAGAACGTGATCAGCGTCATCATTGTGTCTTCTAAGCTTTCTTCCTATGTAGAGAATGTAGTGATATATGTATGGGTGGGCAGACTTATTTCTTATTACATTTAAAGACTACAAGTGGCCTTATAAATGGGGCTTTGTTTCCTCTTGAGTCCCGAAGCAGGAAAGCCGTTAAAGTGGACCTCCAGCCTTCTCTTCAGACTTGACTGTAATTTCTTACTTTGATCTCACTGAACACGGTGAGCTTCACACAATGTGCATTAGAAGCTGTAGCAAGTTGGATAGAGGCCGCCTTTTTTCCTGGCTGGAGGACATCCATCATCATCATCTAGCCAGGAAGTAGCTGACCTTGGATCTCTTAGATGTGGTGAAACTGCAAATCCCATCATGCCTCAGCCTCTGGGAGTCATGTCTGTGGCTGCCAGAGTCTTGCAATGCCTCGTGAGATTTATAGTTTAACCACAGCTGGTGTGCTGAGGTTGCTTACCCCCTTGTTTCACAATGTTTAAAGCAGTGGCATGGCCAACGTAAGTGTTCAAATTGTCAGCTGAGATTCCTCTGATTTACAAGTGACATGGACACTTCCATCACTTTTTTAGACCAGGGACTTTTTCCACTTCTCTCAACTTAAAATACCATATGATGTTGGTTTAAGGTGGAGACAACTCTCAGTATGATGTTAATAGGAGAATGAAAGATGATAATAAAGCAGATTAAACTACCAACTGAGAAGGTTCAGAGGGACAATTATTACAAGTTCAGAAGAAGATTTTGATTTATTAAAGTCTATAAAAACATTAATCCTTATTATAACTTTTCTCAGTTCTTCAGTCACCCGCAGTACAACGCCAGGACCTTTGTCAATGACATCGCTCTGATCAAGCTTTCCAGTCCTGCCACCCTCAATGACCGCGTGTCTCCTGTGTGTCTCGCTGCTTCCTCTGATGTCTTCAATGTGGGAGAAAAATGCCTCACCAGCGGATGGGGATACACCGATGCTGCCAGTAAGGGGATTAGAATAGCAAAAATACAAAGTGTTAACCCGATTAACACCTGGGAATACAAACGTGGTCTCCTACAGAGGGTTGTACATAAAGATGCCTAGAGCTTATATATTTCTTCTCCATTTCTCTCTCAGCACAAGCCTCCCCAGCTAAACTCCAGCAGACGGCCCTTCCTCTTCTTACCAACACTCAGTGCCAGAGATACTTCGGAAGCAAAATTCAATCCTCCATGATCTGCGCTGGTGCCTCCGGTGCCTCCTCTTGCATGGTACGATGGTCTACAGAGTCTATTCTATTGACCAGTGTTAGCATTCTTTACACAATTTTGAACAGAACAATAGCTTAAGGATGCATTTGGTTCATTTTATATGAGGCAGAACAGTCTATGTAGCCTAACAATCATTCATAGTGTATTATATATATATATTATTCTAGAACTGAATATTACATAAATTCTAATGAGTACTGATGAGTAAATACTTCATGATTTGCTCCACCATTGATGGTCCCATGTTCTGTTTCATACGGTGAATTATCTTCTGCATTATATTGTGTGGTGAGGGGTTCTTTTAGACCCCTTAATGGTTCATATATGTGTCTCATGCTTTGTTCCCGAGTTAAAGTTCTCCTCTGAGACCTGTTAATGTTTTTTTTTGTGAAAGAATATATAAGATGGCACTGAGCTTGGCCTTGTGGTTGAGCAGTGCCATCATGGTGTAGATGACCTTACATGGATCCGTGCAAAGTCCAAAAACGGGCAATTATGATATAAGGACATCTTAAAATGTTTGTTCAACAATGATTTTTATTTTGTTTCAAAGTTTACATAGAGTAGGGAAGGAGGAGAAGCTCTGTCGGAATTTTACTTCTATTCAGAACTCCCTTTATGAAATCTCCCCTCACTTTCTGTCTTGATGAAAACAGTTTACTAAACATGAAGACAATACAGACAGAAATAAAAAAAAAAAGTATGACGAGGAGACTATGATGAGAGGAGAACAGGACATCTGATTTTTATTCCTGTTTGTGTTCCTGTTGATGAGTTCCCCTGACTTCCTGTCTGGGTAAACATTGTCAGCTAAACAGGAAGTGAGTGGAAATCTCTCTAGTGGAGCCCTGAATAGCAATGAAAACCTGACAGAAGTTCTAATCCTTAACCACTCCATCACAAATGAATAAAAATGGATTGACAGCCACACAAGTATCATTCAATTGCCTAGTGGTCTACTCACTGGCTGACCTGCTTGTGACGTGGGAGTGAACTAGTAAATGGTTCGAAGGATCCCTTACAAGTTGATACTCACATCGGATCACTTGTTGGTGAATTGGGTATTATTTGCTGTCTGTGTCCTGCTGGGAAGAATCTCTTTCATTTCCTGTCCTGGAGATGCAACAGGAAGTGAGAGGAAATCTCATCAGAGTGAATGGATTTCCCATCTTAGAGCATTGTCATAGGAACGTTTGTCCCCATTGGAGGATTTCCCATCACCTCTTGTTCTGGTGACTACTCTAAAATATTGGATTTCTCATCAATTGCTGTTTCAGGAAACCAAAAATAAGGGGCAAATGTTTCCAATGGGTACAAAGACAGCAATAAAAACTTGACAAAGGTTCCAACCTTTCCACACTCCACCCAAGACTGAAAAATGCCTTTACATTCCCTTCACACCCATGAACTCAATATAATACTGACCACCAATTATGGCTTCTCTTAGAAATGTATGTTCACCTCAAAAGACAATATTTAGAACCACATTGCAATCCAAATACTGGTCCCATTTATATATACAGGACTGAGCCCCACACTCGGGTTGTGGTAAGTAGATGATATTATTTCATGACTCCATAGTTGTGTAAGAAATGAAGACCAGAGATGTCACACATACATTCATCTCCATGAGGACTCTTCCATCATTTCTGGTTTTGTTCCTTTTCAGGGTGACTCTGGTGGACCCCTTGTGTGTGAGAAGAACGGAGCCTGGACCCTGACCGGTGTTGTGTCCTTTGGACTCGGCACCTGCTCTCCATCTTACCCCGGAGTCTACGCCCGCGTCACCTCCCTCAGATCCTGGGTGGACCAGACTGTTGCCGCCAACTAAATATCATCCCATGTATGTCCTTCTGATACTCAATAAAGTAACTTTTATAATAATATATGGCTGTGGGGTTTTCCTGAGATTCATAAATTCACAAAATAAACAAGGAAATGTATTAAACAAATGAAACAAAAAATAAATAAATAAAAAAAGGTTAATATTCATTTTTAATAAAGCAGAAAAAAACAAAGTAGAAATCTGCAGTAAAATAATAGTTGACGAGAGAAGGGAAAGAAGATGATATTAAAATCTGAAAAGGACCAACTAAAAGTTAAATAGGGGCTAAACAAAGAAATAATAAATATTTATACAGTGCCTTAAAAAAATATTCATATACCCTTGAAATTTCCACATCTTGTCATGTTACAACCAAAAAAGTAAATGTATTTTATTGGGATTTTAAGTGATAGACCAACACAAAGTGGCACATAATTGTGAACTGGAAGGAAAATGATGAATGGCTTTCATTTTTTTTTTACAAATAATTATGTGAAAAGTGGGGGGCATTTGTATTCAGCCCCCTTCACTCTGATACCCCCAACTAAAATCTAGTGGAACCAATTGCCTTCAGAGGTCACCTAATTAGTAAATAGAGTCCACCTGTGTGTCATTTAATCTCAGTGTGAATGCAGCTGTTCTGTGAAGCCCTCAGAGGTTTGTCAGAGAACCTTAGTGAACAAACAGCATGATGAAGGCCAAGGAACACACCAGACAGGTCAGGGATAAAGTTGTGGACAAGTATAAAGCAAAAAAAAAAAAATCTCCCAAGCTTTGAACATCTCACAGAGCTCTGTTCAATCCCTTTTTGCTTTGAGCCTAGCACTCCCTGTTCCCACCTTCACGGGTGCTTGGCATTTAGCTGCAAGTGAAGCGCTCTCGTTAAATTCTTATCAGACCAGGTACATGACACCCCCACCCCCTCCTTCTGGCTGTGTTTGCCAATGGTTCCCACTGCTGTGTCTCAGCCAATGAGATGGGAGAGATCTGGGAGAGCTTCTGTTCTTGTGCACATCACTAGATCGGGCTCGGGCTCAAGTGAGTATGCATAGAATGCATGAAGGTAATAAAACCTTTAGCTTTTAGAACCACTTTAACTTGGGAGTCTTTTAATGAGGGAATTCTATGTCATTTGAGTGCCCTTCCAGTGAATTGCAGCTGCAGTACCCCCCCCCCCCCGTTAAGCTGTTAGGTAAATGCAGTTTTTGGCTCTATTTTAATGAGTGGAGTGGTTGTTGATTATTTGGGTCCTACTCAGGGTTCCTGAGCTGAGAGTTTGATTGCTTCACCCTACCTCTGCCAGAAGCTTCCACAGCATAAGGAGGGAGATCCATATGATCAGCTGAATATTTATCACACCCTGGCCAATCCCTGGAAAGTAGAATCCGGAAGGTGGCTGGAGAGGTGATAAATGTGTAGGAGCCCTGGGCAGATTTTTCCTCATAGGGGAGGGTTCCAGTACCCCTGGGGCTGTTACCCCTAGATAAAGTATTGCCTACCGTTTGGGCCTCAGCATTTGCCGTGTTAAGGGCCTGAGGAGGACAGCTGAAAAAGGGGGGACCTGCTGAAGGACACTGTTTCAGATTCCAGGTATGAAGAAGGACTCTCAATAAGGATCTACCCATGAATAATGGGTGGCAGACATCTCCTAGGACCCTGTGAGTAAAGACTGTCCCGGAGACTGATAATTGTGTAGAAGCGAAAGGAAAGCAGCTACTAATGGCAGCTCCATCGTCTACAGCTGTGGGGCCTCAGATATGCCGACCATCCCCAGCTACCTCCAGAGAAGCTGCTAGTGGGAGACTAAAGAGATTCTTGTACTTTTGCTGTTGTTGATTGCTTTGGAGCATTCCAGGACCCTAAAGATCTCTCCTGTTAAAGTAATTCAGCAATAAATATTAAAAAGACGTCCCCTAGACTGAGTTCTAATTGTTATGTGCTGGTGTGACTGGTGGCCCCGCACTGCTTAGGGAGATCCTGTCTCTTTCCAGCAGCCCCTTCAGGGATGATCACTCAATAAAGCTCAGTAGGACTTTTTTTTCAGCAGGAATGTGGTGGAAGTCTGTTTTGCTACCTCCGGCAGCCCTGTTCTCTCCAACCTGTCACCAAACACAGAAGGAGGCAGAGGAAGTTGTCTGTGTGCTAGCACTGGTCACCCAGGACAGCCCAACATCTGTTGGTGGGGTGCCCCGGGTCCTGACACCACCACTGCTGCCATTTTTTTTATGTGATGACTTGGGAATGTGGCTTCTTTCCATGTCTGCCACATGTTAGACATGCAGTAAAGAGCTGAGGAAAGTGCTCTGAAACTCCTCCTTAACTCTGTGCCACAGTTTTGATAGGTGGAGCTGTCCACATTGGAGGTTCTGGGTAGAGGAGAGAGGGGGTCTGTGCAGATTTGAGCACTGGGAAAGGAGGAGGATTTGTGCAAATATGAGAGCTGATGGGGGATTTTAAAAGAGTGACAAATGTAGAGGGAATGGGGTAGGTTGTGCAGAGGTGAAAGCTGTGAAGGGGTGGTGATTTGCTCAGAGGTGCAGCTGTGAAGGGGTGGTTATTTGCTCAGAGGTGAAAGCTGTGAAGGGGTGGTGATTTGCTCACAGGAGAGAGCTGTGAAGTGGATGGTGATTTGCTCAGAGGTGGCGCTGTGAAGGGGGTGGTGATATGTTCAGAGGTGGAGCTGTGGAGGGGGTGGTGATTTGCTCAGAGGTGGAGCTGTGAAGGGGATGGTAATTTGCTCAGAGGTGGAGTTGTGAAGGGGGTGGTGATTTGCTCAGAGATGAGAGCTGTGAAGGGGGTGGTGATTTGCTCAGAGATGAGAACTGTGAAGGGGGTGGTGATTTGCTCAGAGGTGAGAACTGTGAAGGGGATGGTAATTTGCTCAGAGGTGGAGTTGTGAAGGGGGTGGTGATTTGCTCAGAGGTGAGAGCTGTGAGGGGGATGGTAATTTGCTCAGAGGTGGAGCTGTGATGGGGTGGTGATTTGCTCAGAGGTGAGAGCTGTGAAGGGGGTGGTGATTTGCTCAGAGTCGAGAGCTGTGAAGGGGGTGGTGATATGTTCAGAGGTGGAGCTGTGAAGGGGGTGGTGATTTGCTCAGAGGTGAGAGCTGTGGAGGGGGTGGTGATTTGCTCAGAGATGAGAACTGTGAAGGGGGTGGTGATTTGCTCAGAGGTGAGAACTGTGGAGGGGGTGGTGATTTGCTCAGAGGTGAAAGCTGTGAAGGGGGTGGTGATTTGCTCAGAGGTGTAGCTGTGAAGGGGGTGGTGATTTGCTCAGAGGTGGCGCTGTGAAGGGGGTGGTGATATGTTCAGAGGTGAGAACTGTGGAGGGGGTGGTGATTTGCTCAGAGGTGAGAACTGTGAAGGGGGTGGTGATTTGCTCAGAGGTGAGAGCTGTGAAGGGGGTGGTGATTTGCTCAGAGGTGAGAGCTGTGAAGGGGGTGGTGATTTGCTCAGAGGTGAGAGCTGTGAAGGGGGTGGTGATTTGTTCAGAGGTGAGAGCTGTGAAGTTAGTGGTGATTTGTTCAGAGGTGGAGCTGTGAAGGGGGTGGTGATTTGCTCATAGGTGAGAACTGTGAAGGGGGTGGTGATTTGCTCAGAGGTGAGAGCTTTGAAGGGGGTGGTGATTTGCTCAGAGGTGGAGCTGTGAAGTGGGTGGTGATTTGTTCAGAGGTGAGAGCTGTGAAGGGGGTGGTGATTTGCTCAGAGGTGAGAGCTGTGAAGGGGGTGGTGATTTGCTCAGAGGTGGAGCTGTGAAGGGGGTGGTAATTTGCTCAGAGGTGAGAGCTGTGAAGGGGGTGGTGATTTGCTCAGAGGTGGAGCTGTGAAGGGGGTGGTGATTTGCTCAGAGGTGGAGCTGTGAAGGGGGAGGTGATTTGCTCAGAGGTGGAGCTGTGAAGGGGGAGGTGATTTGCTCAGAGATGAGAGCTGTGAAGGGGGTGGTGATTTGCTCAGAGGTGAAGGGGGTGGTGATTTGTGCAGAGGTGAGAGCTGTGAAGGGGGTGGTGATTTGCTCAGAGGTGGAGCTGTGAAGGGGGTGGTGATTTGCTCAGAGGTGGAGCTGTGAAGGGGGTGGTTATTTGCTCAGAGGTGGAGCTGTGATGGGGTGGTGATTTGCTCAGAGGTGAGAGCTGTGAAGGGGGGTGCTGATTTACTCAGAGGTGGAACTATGAAGGGGGTGGTGATTTGCTCAGAGGTGGAGTTGTGAAGGGGGTGGTGATTTTCTCAGAGGTGGAGCTGTGAAGGGGATGGTAATTTGCTCAGAGGAGGAGTTGTGAAGGGGGTGGTGATTTGCTCAGAGGTGAGAGCTGTGAAGGGGGTGGTGATTTGCTCAGAGATGAGAACTGTGAAGGGGGTGGTGATTTGCTCAGAGGTGAGAACTGTGGAGGGGGTGGTGATTTGCTCAGAGGTGAGAACTGTGAAGGGGGTGGTGATTTGCTCAGAGGTGAGAACTGTGGAGGGGGTGGTGATTTGCTCAGAGGTGAGAACTGTGAAGGGGGTGGTGATTTGCTCAGAGGTGAGAGCTGTGAAGGGGGTGGTGATTTGCTCAGAGGTGAGAGCTGTGAAGGGGGTGGTGATTTGCTCAGAGGTGAGAGCTGTGAAGGGGGTGGAGATTTGCTCAGAGATGAGAACTGTGAAGGGGGTGGTGATTTGCTCAGAGGTGAGAACTGTGGAGGGGGTGGTGATTTGCTCAGAGGTGAGAACTGTGAAGGGGGTGGTGATTTGCTCAGAGGTGAGAACTGTGGAGGGGGTGGTGATTTGCTCAGAGGTGAGAGCTGTGAAGGGGGTGGTGATTTGCTCAGAGGTGAGAACTGTGGAGGGGGTGGTGATTTGCTCAGAGGTGAGAACTGTGAAGGGGGTGGTGATTTGCTCAGAGGTGAGAACTGTGGAGGGGGTGGTGATTTGCTCAGAGATGAGAACTGTGAAGGGGGTGGTGATTTGCTCAGAGGTGAGAACTGTGGAGGGGGTGGTGATTTGCTCAGAGATGAGAACTGTGAAGGGGGTGGTGATTTGCTCAGAGGTGAGAGCTGTGAAGGGGGTGGTGATTTGCTCAGAGGTGAGAGCTGTGAAGGGGGAGGTGATTTGCTCAGAGGTGAGATCTTGGAAAGGGGTGGTGGTTTGTTCAAAGGTGAAACCTGGGAAGGGGGGTTGTTCTTTTAGAGGTCAGAGCTGTGAGGGGTGGCAGGTTGTGCAAAGTGAGAGGTGTGGGGGGTGGATTTGTGGAGCTGTAAGAGAGTTGTAGGGAGTGCTGGAGATGCATAGGTGGAAGATGGGTCACCACCATAAGAAATCAAAAAAATTGAAACCTTTTAAATATCTCATTCATATCATTTGTTTACTATTTTTCCTTGTATATTTTGTCAATTTATGAATCTTAAGAAAATCCACAGCCATATATTAATTTAAAAGTTACTTTATTGAGTATCAGAAGTACATTGGCTTGTATTTAGTTAGCGGCAACGGTCTGGTCCACCCAGGATCTGAGGGAGGTGACACGGGCGTAGACTGCAGGAAAATATTTAGAGCAGGTGCTGATTCCAAAGGACACAACACCGGTCAGGGTCCAGGCTCCATTCTTCTGGCACACAAGGGGTCCACCAGAGTCACCCTGAAAAGGAACAAAACCAGAAATGATAGAAGAGTTTTCATTGTGATGAATGTATGTGTGACATCACTGGCCTTCATTTCTTACATTTTGGAGTCATCAAATTATATAATCTACTTACCACCACTGAATGTGGACTCAGTCTCGTATATATAAATGGGACCAGTATTTGGATTGCAGTATACTGTAGTTCTAAAAATTTTCTTTTGAGGTGAACATGCATTTTTGAGAAGAGCTATAACTGGTGTTCAGTATTGTCTTGGGTCCGATGGGTGTAAAGGCATTTTTTTTTTTCAGTGAGTAGACCAGTGAGCAATTGCACGATAACTAATATGTATGTCAAGACATTTTTTTTCTGGAGTTTCATAACCAATGCTTTACAAACTATGAAACTAAATTAAATAAATGCTGGTCATACATTTTAAGATGGTCTTTGTATGGTCCACATAATGTAATCTACCCCATGATGGCACTGCTCAACCACACGGCAAAGCTCTGTGCCATCTTACAGTTCTCAGCTCAAAAGTTCCCAGTGAAGAACTCGAGAACAAATTATGAGCCATTACGGGGTCTTACCAGTTGATTTCAACAACAGCAATATGCAGAAGATAATTTACTGCATGAAACGGAACACAGGACCATAAATGGTGGTGGAGATCATATAAACTATTGTCCTGTTCAAAAGTTGGCTAAAAAAAAGCTAATACTTGAAAATGGAAAATCTGTAGATCATCGTACCATGCAAGATGTGGCACCGGAGGCACCAGCGCAGATCATGGGGGATTGAACTTGGCTTCCGAAGTATCTCTGGCACTGACTGTTGGTCAGAAGAGGAAGAGATGCCTGCTGGAGTTTAGCTGGCTCAGCTTTTGCTAGACGAAAAAGGAAGAAGATGGATTAACATAAAAGATGGACAGCAACTAATACAACAGTAACAGTAGATAAGCTCTAGACATCTGTATGTACAGCCCTCTGTAGAAGAACACATTTGTATGCCCAAGGGTTAATCGATTAATACTTTGTATTTTTGAAGAACATCTAATCCCCTTACTGGCGGCATTGGTGTATCCCCATCCGCTGGTGACGCATCTTTCTCCTTCATTGAAGACATCAGAGGAAGCAGCAAGACACACGGGAGACACGCGGGCATTGAGGGTGGCAGGACTGGAAAGCTTGATCAGGGCGATGTCACTGAAAAATGTCTTGGAGTTGTACTGCGGGTGACTGATGAACTGAGAAAAGTTACAATAAAGATTAAAGTTTTTATAGATTTTAATACATCAGAATCTACTACTTGACTTGTAATTAATGTCCTTCTGAATCTTCTCAGTTTGCAGTTTAATATGCTTACTTGTCATCTGTTATTGTCCTATTAACATTATACAGAGAGTTGTCTCCACCTTAAACCGCCATCATATGTTTTGTTAAGTTGAGGGAAGCGGAAAACCTCCCTGGTCTAAAAAAGTGATGGAAGTACCAGAACTCCATGTCCCTTGTAAATCTGGGAAACCTCAGCTGACAATTTAAGCACTTACTTTGGCCATACCACTGCTTTAAAGAAAAATAAAAAAAAGTGCACAGGGTTGGGCAACCTCAGCACTCCAACTGTGGTGAAACTATAAAGCCCATGAGGCATTGCAAGCCTCAGATGGCCACAGACATGACTCCAAGAGGCATGGTGGTATTTGTTGTTTTACCACAGCTAGAGATCCACAGTTGCCTACTCCTGGGCTAGAAAATGGTGAACATCATCCAGCCAGGAAATGAGGTGGGCTCTATCCCACCTGATGCAACTTCTAATGCACATTTCGAGAAGCTCATAGTGTTCAGTGAAATCAGAGTAAGCAATTTCAGTGAAAACTGAAGAGAAGGCCAGCTTTATTGACTGGCTATCGCAGGAAGCGGCATTGGAAGGCTAAAAACAGGTAACAACAAAGTCTGGGGAATGCCCAGGAAAAAAAAAACAAAGTCTACTTACCACCAGCTCGCAGACAACCAATTAACCTGTCTAACAGTACGCGTTAAAAACAGGGGTTTAGTCAGCACGCATTTGCAAATGCATGTGTAAGCCACAGAGCCTCGTCATGGCACCCTGATATCTGTGGTCCTAACACTAAAATATGAGTGTCCCCACAGTGGAGGCACATACATTCTGATGGATAAACGAGGACAGGTGGACTGAAGGGGAGCCCACCCCTTCTTAAAGGTACAGGAGCACACCAAACACCCAGCAGGTAGCACAATGGCTGCAAAGGTGTTGGTGCGTTGCTGGACCAATACAAACACCAACGTGATAACAAAAAACTTGCCACCATCCTCATCTATAGCTGCGAGCTGGTGGTAAATAGGCTTTGTTTTTTTTCCTGGGCATTCCCCAGACTTTGTTGTTACCTGTTTTTAGCCTTCCAATGCCGCTTACTGCTATAGCCTGCTATAGATGAGGACGGTGGCAAGTTTTTTGTAATCACGTTGGTGTTTGTATTGGTTCAGCAACGCACCCACACCTTTGCAGCCATTGTGCTACCTGCTGGGTGTTTGGTGTGCTCCTGTTCCTTTAAGAAGGGGTGGGCTCCCCTTTAGTCCACCTGTCCTCATTTATCCATCAGAATGTACGTGCCTCCACTGTGGGGACACTCATATTTTAGTGTTAGGACCACAGATACTCGGGTGCCGTGACGAGGCTCTGTGGCTGAGGCATGCATTTGCAAATGCGTGTGGACTAAACCCCTGTTTTTAACGCGTACTGTTAGACAGGTTAATTGGTTGTCTACGAGCTGGTGGTAAGTAGGCTTTGATTTTTTTCCTGGGCATTCCCCAGACTTTGTTGTTACCAGGTTTATTGACTGTCTTGCTTTGGGACTTAGGAGCAAACAAAGGCCCACTTATAAGGCCACTTGCAGTCTTGGAGCGCACACCTTGTGCCTAGATGATCCCTCTTTTATCAAATCAGAGGATCCCAGTACATGCTGAAATTCTGTTATCCCTACTCAGGTCTCTTTAATTAAAATTATTTATTTATTGCTGCCTTAAAAATGGCAGTATAAAAAAAAACTCTCATATTGGACTTGTGGATATTACAAGTCCCAATCTGTGTACCATGGCCATACAGGGAGCACAGCCTTTATATGTAATAAGAAATAAGCCTGCTCACCCACACATACATCACTACAATCTCTACTTATGAAGAAACTAGCTTAGAAGGTACATTGATGATGCTGATCATCACGCTTTCGTGTATAAAATGCATAAAAAATTAGCCTTATCCTTCAGTAGTAAGTACTTACTCTGCCGATGGACTTGACCTGGATGGGCTCAGCATTGGAGGAAAGGTCGAATGCACCAAGGACTACACGGTGGTCAGATCTGGATGGAAGAGAAACATGGCAGCTCATTGGTAAATGGTTGGGTGTCACAGTGACTATTGTGTTCAGACTCAACCTTATTCTCTTCATACATGAGGACATTTTACATGTCTGCCAGTAAAAGGTCATTTCTTCACAGTAATTTAGTAAAGGGTCCAAAACCCATTATACTACCCATTCTACATCTCTTTACTTTCTACAACCCCTACCTTCTACATCTTGTAGTAAAGAGAGTTAACAGTCAGCTGTGAATTGGATATATGGCTCTATATTGCATCTAATATATAAACCAGAGGCTCTGGAGGGAGGGTTGGATAAATGGTTCTGTATTTAGGATGTATCTGGTCTATAAACCAGAGGCTCTGGATGGACAGTTGGATAAAAGGTCCTATATTTAGGATGTATCTGGTCTATAAACCAGAGGCTCTGGATGGACAGTTGGATAAAAGGTCCTATATTTAGGATGTATCTGGTCTTAAAACCAGAGGCTCTTGATGGACAGTTGGATAAAAGGTTCTATATTTAGGATGTATCCGGTCTATAAACCAGAGGCTCTGGATGGACAGTTGGATAAATAGTTCTATATTTAGGATGTATCCGGTCTATAAACCAGAGGCTCTGGATGGACAGTTGGATAAATGGTTCTATATTTAGGATGTATTTGGTCTAAAAACCAGAGGCTTTGGATGGACAGTTGGATAAAAGGTCCTACATTTAGGATGTATCTAGTCTATAAACCAGAGGCTCTTGATAAGCAGATGACCAGTGAAGCATTGCAGTGAACACTAACCTTGTAGTAGAATATTTTCATAAAAGACTCACCTGACTGGGCAGTGGGCAGCGGTGACAACCCAGAGATTGTTGATGAGGGAGCCGCCACAGTAGTGAAATGCAGTGCTGTTCTGTAGAAGAAGAGTCATGAGGTAATTTCTTTATCTATAGATCACTTCAACTACCCCATGAAGACCCCCCCATGGAAAAATTAACAATGTTATAGCCACAGAGGAGGACCACCCAAGCCCAGTGCTAGGAAGCTTTACAAACCCCCAATGTTCCTTACTAGGGTTTTCTAGAAGGCAAAGCCAGAGGAAAGATGATAGGTATATAGATTACATTACCACAGAGTATTTAAAGCATAACTCCAGTCAAATATAAAATATTCTAATTAATGCAGATTCTAAGTATGTGTCATTCCTGGAGAACATTCTACTCCATTTCCATTTAATTCTGGAGAGGAGGACCAGCCATTCTAGAATCTGACATTTCCTTTCAGCTTCAGATCATATGAGTAATTGTCTAGGCAGTCAGACTGGAAGAAACCCAAAGAAGCACCTTCAGTCCTCCTATTGTTTTTATTTATCAATGCCAGCAAGACTGTAGACTTTTATTTTATTGGATATTGGTTCATTTTAAAGATATTCTGCCCTTCTGGATAGATGAGAGAAACTTCTTCACATTCCCTCTCCCTCTGATGTTTGGCTGGTGTCTACCTTCCCCAATCCCCTGCTGATCAACTGCTAGAGGCTTCTAAATGCCATCTTCTGCTCCTTGATGTTTTTTGGTGGGACACATCTTCTCATCTACCCCTCTCCCTTTGCTTTTATGAAGAGGGTTGTCGCCTACCCCTGCTTTCTCCAACTCTGCTTTTCTTAGAGGGCTATGTTACGTCAAATCTTACAATTTTGATGGCATTCTGAGCTGATAGAGCCCTAGAAGTTACACTAAACCCAGAAATGTTGCAATTTAGACAACAAGATAAAAATGTGTTAAGAAATAATCCTACCTGAAGAGACACCTGCCACGGCCAAGAACCAGAGACGGCGTCTTCACCGTTCACAATTCTGGCGTAGCCGGAGATAAGAGGTCTGATGGCGGGAACACCGCAACCTGAGAAAAACACATTCTTATTATAACGGCCAGTAATACATTGTTACACACTACAATAATTTCCCTTTGGGATTAATAAAGTATTCTGAATCTAAATATACTATAACACAAGGTCTGTTTGGTCAATAAGTCTCTTTTCATCGTCTTTGAACTTTGTTTATATATGATCGGTAATAAGGCGGAATAAGGTGCCAAAACTCTTCCATATAGTCATATTAATGTACTACGTTTTACATACACTCTGTGAATGTATATGTCTAGAATATTTTTTATATGTATGTGTAACAAATAGATATAAATTACATATATTGCCATGTGCTACATTTAATGTGTACTCACCATAGGCTCCGCTGAGCAGGACCAGGCAGGACAGGACCCACAGTGTTGCCATTTTCTGATACTTTCTGATACTTTTACTAAGAGGACGATTGTAAGGTCTTTTTCAGCTTATATACGCTCAGTCAGCCAATCAGAGGAGAGCTCCACGCTTGTGATAAGGACAGTTTTAGCCCTCCTTATCAGGAAACCTTTAGCATATGTGGATATTCCACCAATGTGGGCTGGAGGAAAAGATATCAGGCAACAGGTGTTACAGGAGAACGTCACTCTCGCTGAGTGAGGACATTTACAGTATAATTAGTCCATGTATCACAGTACGTCATTTATTCCATATTACCTAAAGAGTGGATTTTATTTTTGACGAGGAACATCTAAAAAATCTATGAATATTGAGGTTCCAAAACACATGCAGGTCTTGGATTCCAAGATCTCACCAATGCTTCTCACATGGCTTTTAAATCCATAATGGACCAAGGGCTCCCCTCCTTCACCTCAGATCAACAATGGCTCCCCTCCTTCACCTCAGATCAACAGTGTGTAGAACTCACGTTTATTAAGAAGAAGCTCCAGGATACAACATAACAGGGGGAAATAATGGCACAAGCCAGCATTTGTTAAATAGGACTCCAAAATTTAGTTAAGAACGAAGGGTGAAGCTTTCAGGATGTAACTGGCTGAATGTCAATGGAGAGTGTTATGAATCTAATGCCAGTCTGTGCCATTATCTATCTTTGTTTTGTTGTGGACCTCACAGTGAGTAGCTGGTGGCCTAGGTAGAACTCGGAAAGATTATTTCACTCTGATTGTTGGAGGGACATGCTTTGTTGTATGCCAGAAATACATGCATGGTGGTCTCCAGCTCAACAGTGGGTGCATAGGTCTGGTTCTGGAGATGAAGGAGACAGCAACACAGGACCTGTGAAGCTCTCACTGACCACCAGCAAATGGGGACATTGATTACTAACCACCAATGTTATGGGGTGCACCAACCTACAATATTGTGGAGATTGTCCCCTACATGTTGGTGGCCAGTGTTGATTGCCCCGTAAATGTTTTTTTAGTAAAGTGCCCTGTGAAATATTTTGGTGGGTGCCCTCAGAACATTGGTAGTTAGTAGTATCCCCATTTGTTGGTGGTTTGTGGGAGATTCACAGGTCCATCACTGTTTTCTTCCATCTCCTTCATCTCTGCTGAGTGATATCACACCACAACTGTGAAGACACCGTCAGGCTGGAGATCACCCTGCTTGCACTTCTGGCATACAACAGAATATGTTCCTCTAACAATCAGAATGAAAGATTCGTTATGGGGTCAAACTAGACCCAGGGTAGGTGACCTAGGTACCTGAGACTAGGGATACAGATGCTTGGAACATCTAGTAATATGAACAAATACAGAAGTCATGAGTGGAGGTGGGTTCATGCTTGCCTGTCACAGCAGCCATTCACTGCAAAGTCCACAACAAAACAAAGACAGATAATGGAACAAATTGGCATTAGATTCATGAAAGTCTCTATTGACATTCATCTTGTTACATCCAGAAAGCTTAAACCTGTAGGTCTTGGTTGAAAAATAGAGTTTTTCTGCAAAAAATGTTGGTTTGCACCATTAATACCCTTTGTTGTGCTGTATTCTGGATGTTCTCGTACATAAAAGTGAGAAGTAGAGGAGGGGAGCTCTTGGTCCATGAGGGATTTTGAGCTAACTGAAAAGGAACTGGTTATGGAGTCCAGAGGAGAAAGAAGAAGCGTTGTTGAGATCTTGGAATCCAAGATCAGTGAGGCCCGGAATGAAAAGAGAAAGAAGAAAGTAGAGCAGGGCCGGGCATGACCGTGTGTGGAGGGGAGACAACAAATGGTTAATCAGGAAAGTGTGAAGGGAAGGGGATGGTACAGCTTGGAGAAGACAGAGTGGGAGGAGCGGTATTTATTAAGGGACAGGCGGGACTTCGGGCAGCAGAGGAAGGGGCAGAAAGGAGGAAGCAGTTTCCCACCCTCCCTCCCTGTGTTGTTGATTTGTTCGTTTGTCTGTTTGTTATTATTTATTTTTTTTTTTGTTCAATATTTTTATTGAAATTTTGCATAAGAAAAAACAAAGTATATCAGATAATGTATCAAGGGATATATATATGAACAATAGAGACATATCTATATGGCCTTTACAAAAACAAATCTCACAGGCGAGGTGAAATCAGAGGTAAATAAAATTTTAAATTAGTCAATAAATTGTGAATCAAAATATGAATCTATATTTATATATGAAATATATAAAGTATGCCTCCAGACCACCTATCCACCCCACTTGGGCTCAAACTGTGGATAGATGGGGGCATGGATAATCAAAAATGAAATTAATATTACAAATAGCAATTAATCCATATAGTACACCTGAGAGAAGATGAAAGAAATTTAAATGAAGAACGGAAAAAAGGAGTGATACTCTCATTACAAGTTATTGACTATATTTAACTATCGGAGGAGAAAAATTATGAAAGTCTAATATGCAGAAAGACGTTACTCATTGATAATGAGATATGAGTCACTTAAGTAAATTGCAAAAATATCCCATAATTATCCATCGCTTAATAAATAATAAAGGAAAAGATAGTAGAGAAGGAAGAGAAAAGAATATGAGATTTATACGGGCATTTTAATCATAGTGCTGAATATTAAATAAAATTACATAGGTTTGCCCTAGAAATTAAAGAGATCTTAAGAGAAATAGGTAGTAAGGTAAAAGGAAAAAAGAAGAAAAGAAAGAATCTCCCGGAGTGGTGTCCCGGCTCCCGACATAGATAAGCAATAATACATCAATATTACAGGAATTTTAATAGGGTAACATCAATGACTGGTCGAAATCGGAAGAAAAGAAGTGCTTAACCCAAGGCTGCCAAATCCTACTGAATTTATTAATATTATTGTCTTTGATAGCTGTCATTTTTGCGAAAATGAGGGCCTTGTTCGTTCTATGTTTGACTTCTGCCACAATCAGTGTATTAGACTTCCATGCTTTGGCTATAGTTTGTTTAGCTGCAGTATTGATTTGAATAAGCAATTTGAATTGATTACAGGTTATGTTGTCTGGTTTTAGAATTTGTTATTATTTCATTCCAGGTGCAGTGGAAGTCGGTTTCGTCATAGCAGCGGAGTAACAGCAGTGTTTTTGGTCTTTGATGGTGTCAGAAAACATACGAGATGGAAGTGTTGGGGGGCTCATCGGTAGTATGTGCCCCTCTGGTGTATTCCAGTTAGAACGGTTAGCTGGAATACGGTAATGGTTGCACTGCGGGAAGGGGGTTGTCTCCTAGCTGGTGTGGATACGGCTTGAGGCCTATCATGGAGAAAGGGTCCTGTAGCGTAGTGGTGGAAGATGTTTGAAGTTCGGGGTGCCGACAAAGACCAACAAACTGAGGGTGGACAGTTGTCGTTACAGATGTTATTTTTTTTTAAAGTTTTTGAATTATTAATATTTTGTGAATAAAAAGGCTACTATGGCCATTTATACTCCAAATTCAGGTGTGGTCTTGTTAATTTAGAATGGTAAGAGGGGGATTGTGGAGTGTGAGTGGTTGGGCAGTTTAAGAAGGTCTGGGCTACACTGGTCATGTGTGTGTGTTTATTATTGAATATTTTATATTGTTAAAAACACAATTTTCTTAGATTTTTGAGATGTTCCTCATCATAAATAAAATCCACTCTTTAGGTAATATGGTGGAAATGACGTACTCTGATACACGGACTAATTATACTGTAAATTCATCCCTCAGTGAGAGTCCTGATAAGTGACGTTCTCCTGTAGCACCTGTTTCTTCAAATCTTTTCCTTTAGCCCACGTTGGTGGGATATCGGGATTTGCTGAAGGTTGCCTGATAAGGAGGCTTAAAAATTGTTGTAATAACAAGCCTGGAGCTCTTCCCTGATTGGCTGACTGAGCGTACAGTACTTAAGCTGAACAGACCTTACAATCGTCCTCTTACCCAAGAAAAGCAGAAAATGGCAACACTGTGGGTCCTGTCCTGCCTGGTCCTGCTCAGCGGAGCCTATGGTGAGTACATGTACTGGATGTTTCTGACACCTTGTAATATACGTTTTGTTTACAGATACTGTACATATAAAATATTCTGGGCGCACACATTGAGCGTATATAAAATGTAATATATTGATCTAAATACATGGAGGACTTTTTGCAATCTCCATCTTATTGATCGCATTGCAGAGCTGCTCTGAAAGATTCAATTCAGCTTCCAAAATTAACGTCCCATTCACTATGGATGAGACAATGAAGCAAGCAAACTCCTGAACAATATATGGCCGGGATAGCCTGGCTCTGATTATTTTTTTACATTTTTTTGAATAGATGAAAACAAGTTAAAATTAAAAAAAAAATAAAAATCTGCCTTATTACCGATCATATGCAGACAAAGTGCAAAGACGAAAGCTGAAACTTAAAGCCCAAGCAGACGTTGTGTTGTATTATATGGTGATGTGTAACAATATATTACTGCCAGTTATAGTAAGAATGTGTTTTTCTCAGGTTGAGGTGTTCCCGCCATCAGGCCTCTTACACCAGGATTGTGAACGGTGAAAACGCCATCTCTGGTTCTCGGCCATGGCAGGTGTCTCTTCAGGTACGATCGTTTCTTAACGCGTTGTTATCTTGTTAACATTTCTGGGTTTTGTGTCATTTCTAGGGATATGCCAGCTAAGAAGTTGCTTACTCTGATTTTACTACACACTGTGAGCTTCTCATGACCGGTGTATTCAAGACATCCCCAACTTTTAATACCAACCTTGACCCCGTAAAACCCCCTTCTCCACAGCCCCTTTTTTACCCACCTTACCAATGATAGACCACACAGGAGTTTGGAGTATAACTGGCCATAGCAGCTTTTTATTAACAAAATATTAAATCCAATATTAAGTAACTTCCAAACACCATAAATCTAACATTTGTAACGACAGTTTTAACTCCCAGTCTGTTGGTCTTTGACGGCACCCCGAACTTGACACTTTCCACCAGTAGACTGCGGGACCTTATTCCACCAAAGCGGGCCTTCAGCCGTATCACCAGCTCGGAGACAACCCCCTTCCCGCAGTGTAACCATTCCCGTATTCCAGCATACCGTTCCACTGATATACATCAGAAGGGCACATACCACCGATGAGCCCCCCCACCACTTCCATCACATATGTTGTCTGCCACCATCAAAGACCAAAGACCCTGCCGTTATCCAGCTGCTATGACGACCCGAATCCATTGATCCTGCAAGAAAAGAAAACAAACAAACAACAAAGACACACAAACAGGGAGTTGATGGGTGGAAAAAACTTCTCCTCTGCTGTCCCTCTTCACCGACTGCTCCCGGAAGTCCCTGCCTTCCCCCTTTTATACTGCCCCACAACTCCAGCTCTTTTCCATCCTGCCTCCTCCCTTTGAACCTCCCCTCATTCTAACCTTTTTGGTTGACTCTCCTCTCCACCTCGTCATGCCCGGCCCTCCATTGCTTGGCCTTTTCTCTCTTTCCATTCCGGGCCTCACTCAACGTGCTTTTTTAAGCTGCAGCAAGTCAGATAGAGCCCACCTCATTTCCTGGATGGAGGTCGTCCAACATCATCTAGCGAAGGGAGTAGGCAACCTTGGATCTCGATCTACGAAACTACAAATCCCGTCATGCCTCGGCCTCTGGGAGTCTTGCAATGCCTCATTGATTTGTAGGTTTCTCCACAGCTTGAGTGCCAAGGATGCCTACACCTGTGTGCTTTTTTTTTGGTAGCGGAATGTCCAAAGTAACTGCTTGGGCCCCTAAATTGTCAGCTTTTTTTAAAGTGGCTCTTCATGGACATTGGATGGTCACTCGGTGGTATGACTCATTAATGTACATGTACAATTATTTTCCCAATTTCCATTTCATTTATTGAGGCCTAGTTATGAAGACTGACATAATAATAATAACATTTCCCTTGGCCTGCATTCCACTTTTTATCTCTCCAGATTATAAAAGTTTGACCCAGAAGTCTCCAATGAAGTGGTGACATGTAGGAACACTAAATACCTCGGCTTATGCCAGTTTTTTTGTTGGTAGAATAAATTATTATTTGAAATTTTTGAATAAAAAAAACAACAGAGAAGTTACACAAAGAAGCGTCATAAGGTGGAAAAACTGCCAAACATTTCCGGTAAAAATGGGGCAAGATATCAGTTTCAGTCTGGTATGGACAGGCATCACAATGACATGGCCATAAAATGGTCTCCTGTGGAGAGCTATACATAAAGATGTCTAGAGGTTATATATGTCGGTTGCTGTCCATCTTATACGTTAATCCATCTTCTCCCTTTCTCTCTCTCAGCACTAGCTGAACCAGCTAAACTTTAGCAGGTGTCTCTTCCTCTTCTGACCAACACTGACTGCCAGAAATACTTTGTCCCCAGAATCGAGGCCTACATGATCTGTGCTGGTGCCTCCGGTGCCTCCTCCTGCAAGGTAAGATGATCTACAGACTTCTTTTGACCAGTGTTAGATTTTTTCTGAAAGCTTGACTCATAAATCTGCAGAGACATGTAGGAACCCCTCTAAATACCTCGGCCTATTGCAGGTTTTTTAGTAGAATAAATTATTATTTGAATTTTTTTTTAATTGAACAGAGAAGTTACATAGGTTGGAAAAAACTGTCAGACAGTTCCAGTAAATATGGGGCAACATGTTTGTTTCAGCCTGTTATGGACCAGCATTACAATGATATGGCCATAATGTGATCCTCTACGAAGGGCTGTACATAGAGTTGTCTAGAGGTTAAATATATCCGTTGTTGTCCACTTGTATGTTAATCCATCTTCTCCCTTTCTCTCTCAGCACTGGCTAAGCCAGATAAGCTCCAGCAGGTGGCTCTTCCTCTTCTGACCAACACATGACATCATTTGTACCCGGAATCGAGGCCTCCATGATCTGCGCTGGTGCCTCTGGTGCCTCCTCCTGCATGGTACGATGACCTACAGACTTTCTATTGACCAGCGTTGGCTCTCTTTAGCCCCTTTGTGCCGACCGTACGCAAATTTGCGTTCATGGCCTGAAGGGGTTATACCGGTATGACGCCTGCAAATGCAGGCATCACCCCCCAGTACCATTTTTTAGAGCCAGCAGTTATCTTTTTAGTGACAACAACTGATGCGGCTAAAAGCCGCTCGGCTGTTTTTATAAAGGCATAGCTCCCAACTGTCCCGGATTTCGAGGGACTGTCCCTGGTTTGAACCAATGTCCCTCTGTCCCTCTTTCCACCTCATTTGTCCCTCGTTTTGGTCTGATCTTTATAGTTGTATATAAAATGCACTGATTATCTTTTAACCACTTGCCGACCAGCCACCGCAGTTTTACTGCGGCAGAATGGCGCGGCTGGGCGAAATGACGTTACCTTACGTCGCTTCGCCCTGTGGCCACTAGGGGTGCGTGCGCGCATGCTGCTTCCCCCCCCCCCCCCGAGTGCCCGTCCCACGCGATCGCTCGTGACAGAGCGAGAACCAGGAAACACAGAGATCCCGGTTCTCTGAGGGGAGAAGAGACAGGGGAACACATTTAACCCCTTGATCGCCCCCCTAGTGTTAACCCCTTCCCTGCCAGTGACACTTTTATAGTAATCAGTGCATTTTTATAGCTCTGATCGCTGTATAAATGACGATGGTCCCAAAAATGTGTCAAAAGTGTCCGATCTGTCCGCCATAATGTCGCAGTCATGATAAAAATCGCAGATCCATTACTAGTAAAAAAAAAGTTAATAATAAAAATGCCATAAATCTATCCCCTATTTTGCAGACGCTATAACTTTTGCGAAAACCAATCAATAAACGCTTATTGAGATTTTTTTTTTACCAAAAATATGTAGAAGAATACGTATCGGCCTAAACTGAGGAAGAAAAATGTGTCTTTTATATATTTTTGGGGGATATTTATTATAGCAAAAAGTAAAAAATAATGTGTTTTTTTTTTCAAAATTGTCACTCTTTTTTTGTTTAGAGCGCAAAAAATAAAAACCGCAGAGGTGATCAAATACCACCAAAAGAAAGCTCTATTTGTGGGGAAAAAAAGGACATCAATTTTGTTTGGGAGCCACGCCACACGACCGCACAATTTTCAGTTAAAGTGACGCAGTGCCGAATCGCAAAAGGTGCTCTGGTCAGGAAGGGGGTAAATTCTTCCGGGGCTGAAGATTTTTTTTGTTTTTTTTGTTTGTAAATTTTCCTTTAAGGGGGCGTGGCAGAGGGTGTGTCCTATGCCTACATTCTTTTGGTAATAGGTGTCCCTCGTTCTCATGTCAAAAAGTTGGGAGGTGTGTTAAAGGAGCCGGAGAGGACGTCCCCCCCTCCCCTTCCACCGACTTATGCCGCTCTTCCCCGGGCCTCCCGTCCCACCGGGAGACCCGAGCCACCAGCCGGCGCGTCCGTCGTCTAGGCTGAGACCCTCTCTGATGTGAAATCCAATGGCGTTGATTGAAAGAAAAAAAAAATACAGTATTCAGAATCGCTGATTTTGGCGATCTGAATACTTTTAAGTGCAAAGGAGGGATTTGGGGTCTTTTAGACCACCTACTCCATCATAAAGAGGACCTGTCACCTCCTATTACTGTCACATGGGATGTTTACATTCCTTGTGACAGCAATAAAAGTGATCAGATTTTTTATTTATTTTTAAAGGGAGAATGTAAAAAAATAAAATAAAATAAAATAAAATAAATGATTAAAAAAACAAAAAAAACAAAGCGGCCTTGTCCCAACATTTCCGCATACGTAAGTCGCGCCTGTAAATGTAAACAGTGTTCAAATCACACATGTGAGGTATCACCGCGATCATCAGAGTGAGAGCAATAATTCCAGCAAAAGACTTCCTCTGTATCTCTAACCTTGTAACCATAATGTTTTTAAAGCGTCGCCTATGGAGATTTTTAGGTACCGTAGTTTGTCGCCATTCCACGAGTAATGTGCGCAATTTCAAAGCACGACATGTTAGGTATCTATTTTATCGGCGTAACATCATCTTCCACATTATGCCAAAAAAATTGGGCTAACTTTTGCTGTTTAGCAAATACCGTGTGACAAAAAATATTGCAACATTCGCCATTTTATTCTCTATTGTCTCTGCTAAAATATATATATAATGTTTGGGGGTTCTAAGTAATTTTTTAGCAAAAAATACGGATTTTAACTTGTGAAGCAACAAATGTCAGAAATAGACTTATGCCGCGTACACACGATCGGACATTCCGACAACAAAACCGTGGATTTATTTCCGAAGGATGTTGGCTCAAACTTGTCTTGCCTACACGTGGTCACACAAATGTAGTCGGAAATTCCTAACGTGGGAACGCGGTGACGTACAAGACGTACAACGAGCCGAGAAAAAGGAAGTTCAATAGCCAGTGCGGCTCCTTCTGCTTGAGCATGCGTGAACTTTTGTGCGACGGACTTGTGTACACACCCTCGGACTTTCCGACAACAAGTGAAGTTGGCGGAAAATTTGAGAACCTGCTCTCAAACATTTGTGGCCTGGAAATTCCAACAGCAAATGTTCGATGGAGCGTACACACGGTCGGACTTTCCGACAACGAGCTCACATCCAACATTTCCCGTTGGAAAGTCCGACCGTGTGTACGCGGCATTAGGCATGATCAGTCATCTTGTTGCACAGAACTATAGCTTGTGTATCCAAACATCTCTAAGTTGGGTCACTTTATATGAGGCAGGGCAGTCTATGTAGCCAAACAATCATTCATAGAGTAATGCATAAATTATTATAGGACCTAAGGAGTCGAAATGAGTGAATGATTTGCTGCACCATTGATGGTCCTGTGTTCTGGTCCATATGTTGGATTATCTTTTGCATATCACTGTTGTTGAAACCAACTGGTGAGGGGTTCTTTTAGACATCCATGGGCGCATATGTGTGGTGTTTGAGTGTTAAAGCACACCCTCTTCGCTGTCACACATAAGCATTATGTGGGCAGCAAGAGATTAATCAAGATGACAGAAGATTACTTGAGAGGGCATCTGTAATTCCCCATTTTCCTCCTTTTCAGGGGGATTCTGGTGGACTACTTGTGTGCCAGAGGAACGGAGCCTGGACCCTGCCCGGCTTTGTGTCTGCATGCAGCCTAACCTGCTCTACTTCTTCTCCAGAATCTAGACAAGTGTCACCACCCTCAGGTTCTGGGTGGACCAGACTGTTCCAACATGACTGCAAACCAGTGCATGGTTCTTGGGGGTTACTATAGCCAGATCTATCGGACTCGTGTTCCAGGACTTAGGAATCGATATACTGACGGAAGCACTCAAGCGGAGTGTGGGACGTTCCGTCACAGACCAGACTGTTCCAACATGACTGCCCACCAGTGCACAAAGCAAGATCCATAAAGACATGGATGAGTGAGTTTGGGGTGGAGAAACCTGACTGGCCTGCACAGAGTTTTGACTTCAACCCGACAGAACACTTTTGGGATGAATTAGAGTGGAGACTTCTCGTCCAACATCGGTGCCTGACCTCACAAATGCTCTTCTGGAAGAATGGTCAAACATTCCCATAGACACACTCCTAAACCTTGTGGACAGCCTTCCCAGAAGAGTTGAAGCTTTTATATCTGCAAAGGGCGGAGCCAACTCAATATTGATCCCTACGGACTAAGACTGGGATGCCATTAAAGTTCATGTGCGTGTAAAGGCAGGCGTCACAATACTTTTGACAATATAGTGTAGCTGGCTCTGGTATAGATCTGAGGGTTACTATGATTGCTTTGTGCACTGGTGCGCAGTCATGTGGGAACAGGAAGGGACCGTCCCCAAACTGTTCCCACAAAGTTGGGAGCATGAAATTGTCCAAAATGTCTTGGTACGCTGACGCCTTAAGAGTTCCCTTCACTGGAACTAAGGGGGCCAAGCCCAACCCCTGAAAAACAAGCCCCACACCATAATCCCCCTCCACCAAATGATTTGTTGGGGTGGCCCAATACTTTTGACAATATAGTTTGGATGAGCGAGTTTGGGGTGGAGGAACTTGACTGGCCTGCACAGATCCTGGGAGGACCAGACTGTTGCCGCTAACTAAATACCATCCAATGTCCTTCTGATACTCAATAAAGTAACTTTTATATTACTATATGATTGTGAATTTTTTTTAGGATTCATAAATTCAGAAAATAAAGTAAGAGAACCCTGTGATGGAGACGATCGGGTAGCCGCACCTGGGAGGAGCACAAGAATGTGGCCTGCTACTGCCGTAACGTAGTAGGTCCTCTGTACCTGGGGCTCCTCCCTCAAGATTCCAGCTACTGGGAAATAGCACTGATGGACTTTTGTCTATACATGGACTCTACCTTTGCAGGCATGCTGGAGCAACACATAGCCTCAGCTACAGTAGGAGTAGGGATGTAGAAAACAAAATCCTGTTCTTGTATGTTGAAGTTTCTGATGTTCATTCTGCACTTTTCCAAACAAATATTTGAAACTGTGTTCTCGCCTGGTCTGAAGTTACTCAATGGGTATGATGCAACTAACCGTCACAATCTGTAAAGCCTTTGGTTTTGGTCATTGAGCACATTGGAGTATGAAGAAAGCTCCGTAAGAGTTAACACAGTGTGAAGTGCAAGCAAATGATTACCTAGGATAACAGAAGTTCACCAAGCAGCCTGTTATTAAGCGTGTGCCTGAGATAGGTGGGATAGCCTCTTGTAGGAGGGAGATGTTGTGGGCACTTTCTCCGTGAGCAGTCCGTCTCCCATAGTAATGGGAGAAGCTCTCACCGCAGAGGTCCCCAGCCTGTTCTCAGGTAGAGAAGACTTAAGTGAAGTTATGTACACGTACAGAGCTCAAGCTAGGTGCCCAGAGGGGCCCCATGCTGTTACTGGGAGTGAGTTAGCGGTGATACACTGGATGGGTGGACGTGGACAGCGCTCAGCATGTCCCTCCTCACTGCAAATTATAGAGACAGTGTACATTTACATGGGGACCGGAGAGTTGACTGGAGTATAGTTACGGTGCAAGTGTACCCAGTGTACATTCATCTCTAAAGACAGAGGCCCACCTTAAGGTCGAGTATTTCCTCATGGCAGTCTCAGCCTTGTCCCAGAGCATTGATGAAAATGGCACAGAAGTGAAGGTACCCCATGTGTAGTCAAGTGATCCTGTTACCGTTGCCTAGAATCTTGGGCCGAACGGTTCGAGCCAAGAACAAGTTTTCCCCCCAACATCGCCTGTTCGGCGAACACCCAAACTTGGAGGGCGTTCGGTGGGATGAGCACCCTACAATGCAGGGCACAGTGAAGCCGGTGGTGTTAAGGAGCAGGGCCGGGAAGCTGGCGTCCTTAACAACTGAAGAGTTATCAGCTGTCATTGGGCTTCCCTGCTGACAGCTGAATGAAAAAAAAAAAAAACAGTGCCGCCAAAATATAAAAAGTGAAAAAATAATGGAGTGGGGGCCCCCCTTAAATCCATACCAGACCCTTATCCAAGCATGCAGCCTGGCAGGCCACGAAAAGAGGGGGGGGTCGCTTGCTCACTCGGTGCATTTGACACAGTCCATAAACGTTTACTGTACAAAATAAGGTCCGTTGGCATGGACCATAGGGTGAGTACATGGATTGAAAACTGGCTACAATGGCGAGTTCAGAGGGTGGTGATAAATGGGGAGTACTCAGAATGGTCAGGGGTGGGTAGTGGGGTTCCCCAGGGTTCTGTGCTGGGACCAATCCTGTTTAATTTGTTCATAAATGACCTGGAGGATGGGATAAACAGTTCAATCTCTAGATTTGCGGACGGTACTAAGCTAAGCAGGACAATAACTTCTCTGCAGGATGTGGAAACCTTGCAAAAAGATCTGAACAAATTATTGGGGTGGCAACTACATGGCAAATGAGGTTCAATGTAGAAAAATGTAAAATAATGCATTTGGGTGGCAAAAATCTGAATGCAATCTATAGACTGGGGGGAGAACCTCTGGGGGAATCTAGGATGGAAAAGGACCTGGGGGTCCTAGTAGATGATAGGCTCAGCAATGGCATGCAATGCCAAGCTGCTGCTAACAAAGCAAACAGAATATTGGCATTAAAAGGGGATCAACTCCAGAGATAAAACGATAATTCTCCCGCTCTACAAGACTCTGGTCCGGCCGCACCTGGAGTATGCTGTCCAGTTCTGGGCACCAGTCCTCAGGAAGGATGTACTGGAAATGGAGCGAGTACAAAGAAGGGCAACAAAGCTAATAAAGGGTCTGGAGGATCTTAGTTATGAGGAAAGGTTGTGAGCTCTGAACTTATTCTCTCTGGAGAAGAGACACTTGAGAGGGGATATGATTTCAATATACAAATACCGGATTGGTGACCCCACAATATACAAATACCGGACTGGTGACCCCGCAATAGGGAGAAAACTTCTGTGGAAGGGAGTTTAACAAGACTTGTGGCCACTCATTAAAATTAGAAGAAAAGAGGTTTAACCTTTAACTGTAACTGTTACTGTAAGAGCGGTAAGGATGTGGAATTCTCTTCCATAAGCAGTAGTTTCTGCGGGGAGCGTCGATAATTAAAAAAAAACTATTAGATAAGCACCTGAACAACCACAACATACAGGGATATATAATGTAATACTGACATATAATCACACACATAGGTTGGACTTGATGGGCTTGTGTCTTTTTTTAACCTCACCTACTATGTAACTATGTAACTAAAGTTGCTCAGACGCTGGTTTCTCAACTTTATCTGGAGTAACAAAGCCCATGGGGTAGCCAGTTCAGTGTTTTTCTCTCCTATGGAACCATGGAGGGTTGGGTGCCCTAGATATTGATAAATATTATTACACCTCTCACCTTCATTCGGCCGCCTTATGGTCTAGTCAATCAGTGCCGAATAGATCAGAGATCGAAACGGGTTCCCTCTTCCCGGCTCATCCCTGTTCTCTGATTTGGTCTTCTTCCTTATAGCAGTTTAACTAACCCCCGATGCCATTTACTATGGTATGCCTGTGCTACCAAGTTCTGTCCCTCTTCGCCATGCCCCCCCCCCATGTGCTTTTTAACCCCTTAATACCTGGTGACTTATCCTATTCCTGTATGTCCCCCTGGGTCCAAGGTGGTCTGTTTCAGTTAAGCCAATTTGTTCACCCTATTACCCGGAGGTTTCGCACCTTTGGTGACCTTCAGGCCAAGTATCACACACCTAAAAATATGCTTTATTCTTACTTTCAAAGATTTTTATTAATTTTCATAAAAGTTACAAAACACATAGATGCGATGACATAAAGAACATCAAGATAACATCCAAAGAGACTGACTGATAGACTATAACTGGAGCAATAGGCCAGTGACTAGGGATTTGAGGAGCCGGCATTTGGTATATATCACAGACTTAGGACTGAGGAGACCAAGGGGGTGACCAAGAACACCAATTGCACCCCAAGAGAAGAAGGGGAGTGGTCTACTATGCTCCTTAAATCCTAAAGCAGACTAGGGGCATAGTACAATCCCTTATTTCTTATTTTGTTTGCCTTGTTTGATCCATATGCTAGAGAACCTTCAGTGGATGGAACCTCGGTAGCATCCACTAAAGGTTCTCTAGCATATGGATCAAACAAGGTCAACAAAATGAGAAATAAGAGATTGTACTATGCCCCTAGTCTGCCTTAGGATTTGAGGAGCATAGTAATAGAAGCGTCTTATGGAGAAAGAAGTATCATCATGTATCAAGAACAGAACTGCAATATGGAGTAGAGGATCCAGTAGGGTGAGGGTAGGAAGGGAAAAAGACCAGGTCCCAAAGCGGAAAGGAGGAAAAAGGAGGACAGGAAAGAAGAGTCTGAGCCACCAAAGCACCATTGGTAACACTTAGGATTGGGAGAAACCAGGGAGTTTGTGAATTCCTACATAGTTGGCCCAGGGTTCCCAAGTCTCCTGGAACTGGTGGGGATTGTCCAGTAAGGAGCTCACCAATTTAATATGCTTTATTCTTACCTTCAAATTAAACATTATCTCTCCACTCTCTCCCTGTCCCTTACATTGCCTAAAACCAACTGCCTTTGAATATATCTGCCCCCCAAGGACCACTCCAATTACATTTAAATTCCTCTATCTATCATTTACTCCAGGAGGCCTCTCCACTTACTGAGGACCTCCATACCTACAATTTATGCAAAAATTGACATCTATTGTCCAGCGTCCCATCACTCTCCCCTGCTGGGACAAGATGTGGTCCTCATCATCTAAAATATCCAGAAATATCCAAAAATTGACATCTATTGTCCAGCGTCCCATCACTCTCCCCTGCTGGGACAAGATATGGTCCTCATCGTCGTCTAAAATATCCAGAAATATCCAAAAATTGACATCTATTGTCCAGGTTCCCATCACTCTCCCCTGCTGGGACAAGATATGGTCCTCATCTTCTAAAATATCCAGATGTGCGGCGCGGAGAGAGCCGGTCTTTAAAATTTTACAGTTTTGGTACAAAACTCAAGAAGTGTTACCTGGTCGGGATCCTTCACTCTCCCCTCTATGCCATCGCTTATTGTGCCTTTTCTGTCTATAGTAATGTCTCTGCTCCAACAATTACTTGAGTTTCCCCTTCCGTTGGATCTGCTACATTATCCTTTGGGCCTCCCTTTTCCTGGGATTTTTTTTCCATTACTGCTCTCCTTTTTGTGGTTTGATATCTGTTCTTTATGTGGTTATGCTCACTTGTTGTGTATGTCAATACTTTGTATGAGGATACGATGAAATCTCTTGGGATTTGTAATTCTCCATGTTTTTTGAGATCCTATTGTTTTCTTACTGCCTTTACCATGCATAACTTGTATTTTTGTAAACTTTAATAAAAATTCAATTAGTATTATTGATACATGTCCCCTGTGGAAAAAAACGTTTTTCTTAGTTATTGGCAGTAAATTTTTCTCCTTCACTGATGTGCGTTGATGAGCCGGTACTGATGAGGAGGCCCTAATATGTCACACTGATAGGTGGCACTGACACGCACTGATGAGGTGGCACTGATGAGGAGGCCCCCAATATGCTGCACTGATGGGCACTGATGAGGAGGCCCTAATATGCTGCACTAATGGGCACTGATAGGTGGCACTGATGGGCACTGATGGGGCGGCACTGATGAGGAGGCCCTAATATGCTGCACTGACGGGCACTGATGAGGAGGCCCTAATATGCTGCACTAATGGGCACTGATAGGTGGCACTGATGGGCACTGATGGGGCGGCACTGATGAGGAGGCCCTAATATGCTGCACTGACGGGCACTGATGAGGAGGCCCTAATATGCTGCACTAATGGGCACTGATAGGGGGCACTGATGGGCACTGATGAGGCAGTACTGATGGGCACTGATGAGGAGGCCCTAATATACCACACTAATGGGCACTGATAAGGTGGCACTGATGAGGAGGCCCTAATATGCTGCACTGATGAGCACTGATAGGTGGCACTGATAAGCACAGATGAGGCGGCACTGATGAGGAGGCCCTAGTATGCTGCACTGATGGGCACTAATGAGGAGGCCCTAATATGCCGCACTGATGAGCACTGACGGGCACTGATGAGGAGGCCCTAATATGTCACACTGATGGGCACTGATGGGTGGCACTGACAGGCATTCATGAGGCGGCACTGATAAGGAGGCCCTAATATGTTGCACTGATGGGCACAGATGAGGAGGCCCTAATATGCTACGCTAATGGGCACTGATAGGTGGAACTGATAAGCACAGATGAGGTGGCACTGATGAGGAGGCCCTAATATGCTGCACTGATGGGCACTAATGAGGAGGCCCTAATATTCTGCACTAATGGGCACTGATAGGTGGCACTGATGGGCACTGATGAGGCGGCGCTGATGAGGAGGCCCTAATATGCTGCACTGATGGGCACTGATAGGTGGCACGTTTGGGCACTGATGAGGAGGCCCTAATATGCCCCACTGATGGGCACCTAAAGGTGGTGCTGATTTGTGGCAAAGATTAGCACTGATAGGTGACACTGATGGGCACTTATATGTACAAAAATATGGGCACTAATATGCGGTACTTATGGGCAATGATGGGCGGCACTGATGAGCAGGAACTGATGAAGCTGTCATTTTTTCCATCATATGACTGGTGTGGTGGTGATCAGGGATACTGACTGGTGATAGTATGTAAAAAAATGTAAATAATTTATTACACATGTTTGTTTTTTTTTTTACTAATTTTTTTTTTCATCAGAGTGACATTGTACTACTCTGGGGGGGGGGGGGGGGGTTGATCAGGGCTTTTTTTTTTATACTGTTTTAGCTTATAACAGTCATGACAGCTTGTGAGGCTGCGATTGGCTACAGCGAATCACATAGTACAGGGTGCCAGGTACCATTTGATAGCTGAGGGTCAATCACAGCGTCACAATAGTAAGAAAGCTGTCATGAATGGAAGCCTTTTTATGACAGTTTTGCTCACATTGGAATCATTGATTGGCTATGATTGATCAGGGGATCTCCAGAGGGCGCACCACGACCTACCGGTGCGTTGCGGTGTCTCCAGCATGTCGCCCTCTCGCAGTAAATGTACTGTGGGTGCAGAAAACGGATAATACTTTTTTTTTTTTTCTGTGAATTTATGAATCTTAAAAAAATCCACAGCCCTATTTTATTATAAAAGTTACTTTATTGAGTATCAGAAGGACATCAGATGGTATTTAGTTGGCGGCAACAGTCTGGTCCACCCAGGATCTGAGGGAGGAGACGCGGGCGTAGACAGCGGGAGAAGATGGAGAGCAGGTGTGGCTGCCCCAGGACACGACGCCGGCCAGGGTCCAGGCTCCGTTCCTCTGGCACACGAGGGGCCCACCGGAATCACGCTAAAAAGAAGCAAAAACAATAAAGAAGAGTTCTCAATTAATTATCTATAATTTTTGAAACCCCTTGCCACCCACATAATGCATGTCTGTGGAAGCAGAATGTGAGATTTGACACTCACACACACACTACATATGTGTCCAAAGACCTGTGCTCCCAACACAGTGACCGTAGACCTGTACTCCCAACACAGTGACCAAGTTGCCCGGTCCCTAGTAATGATCGGGAGCTGGCAAGACTGGCTCCCAATCATGTGACCACTGTGCCAGCCATTCGCATCGATCGCGTAAATTGGGCAGCTCCTGCCTGCCCCACCCATCCCAGATGAAGGGATCTGATGGCTGGGCTGGAATGGGCACATGTAGACAGAACTATGAAGCCATCGAATAATATTATCTCTCTTATCTGATAAACTATCTTACCAGTTAGCAGGACAAACTCCAACCTGAGTGTGGATTCAACTCAGCATATAAACAAATGGAACCAGTATTTGGACCATCTTGGAGATATCTCCACATACTTAATGTCTAGCAAAGAGAGATCAAACATCCGTATCCTCAAAGACAAATCGACCATAAGTGGACTTCTCCAGTATCCTCAGACCATATCCCACTGGACATTTGATCTCAATAAGTGCATTTCCTATGAGGGACTTATTTTCCTTTCTATGAAATTCATCTAATGCCACACGAGCGGAATGTCCATCAGACAAAGTCCGATGGGAGCTTTTCGTGTGTACGCGGCATTATGCCCCGTACACACGGTCGGACTTTGTTCGGACATTCCGACAACAAAATCCTAGGATTTTTTCCGTCGGATGTTGGCTCAAATTTGTCTTGCATACACACGGTCACACAAAGTTGTCGGAAAATCCGATCGTTCTGAACGTGGTGACGTAAAACACGTACGTCGGGACTATAAACGGGGCAGTGGCCAATAGGTTTCATCTCTTTATTTATTATGAGCATGCGTGGCACTTTGTCCGTCGGATTTGTGTCGGATTTGTGTACACACAATCGGAATTTCCGACAACGGATTTTGTTGTCGGAAAATTTTATCTCCTGCTCTCCAACTTTGTGTGTCGGAAAATCCGATGGAAAATCTGCCCACACACGGTCGGAATTTCTGACAACACGCTCCGATCGGACATTTTCCATCGGAAAATCCGACCGTGTGTACGGGGCATTAGAGATTTGACCTAGTTTGGTCACCGTGGTCAGCCCATATGAGTCTAGTATTGAGCAAGATTACAGGCCTTCGTAGAAACAGCTGTATCGTTCAGGCTATTAAAATTAGGTCCATAGACAACGTTGGGTGTTTGCTGAGTGTTATAATGTTTTGTTTTTTTTTCTTGTCTATCTTGCCGTTGCTTTTGGCTTGCTATTTTTTTTTTTTTGAGATATGATTTTTTGTCTTTTTTTTGTATATGTCTATGTGTTCATTAAAAAAATAAGAAAATCTTAACCACTTGCCACCCAGGCCAATTCTGACATTTCTCTCCTACGTGTAAAAATCATAATTTTTTTGCTAGAAAATTACATGGAACCCCCAAACATTATATATATATATATATATATATATATATATATATATATATATATATTTTTTTTTTTTTTTTACCAAAGACCCTAGAGAATACAATGGCGGCCTATTTCGAATGCGTTTTTTTGGGGGGAAAAAAAAACAAAACAATAAAGTTAGCCCAATTTTTTTGCATAATGTGAAAGATGATGTTACGCCAAGTAAATAGATACCTAACATGTCACGCTTCAAAATTGCACACGTGCGTGGAATGGCGCCAAACTTTGGTACTTAACCACTTCAATACCACTCACTTAGACACCTTCCTGCCCAGGCCAGCTTTCAGCGCTGTCGCAATTTGAATGACAATGGCGCGGTCATACAACACTGTACTCAAACTACGTTTTTTTATCATTTTGTTCCCACAAATAGAGCTTTCTTTTGGAGGTATTTGATCACCTCTGTGGTTTTTATTTTTTGCGCAACAAATAAAAAAAGACCGAAAATTTTGAAAAAAAATATGTTTTTATTTGTTTCTGTTAAAATTTTTTGTAAATAGGTACGTATTCTTCTTCAATGACGGGCACTGATACGGCCGCACTGATGGGCACCGATGAGGTGGCACCAATGAGGTGGCACTGATGAGGTGGCACCGACGAGCACTGATGATGGGCACTGATAGGCAGCACTGATGGGCACTGATAGGTGGCACTGATGGGCACTAATAGGTGGCACTGGTATGCGGCACTGATGGGCACTCATAGTTGGCACCAATGGGCACTCATAGGCGGCACTGATGGGCACTCATAGTTGGCATTGATTGGTACTTATGGGTGGCACTGATGAGTATCTTATGAGTGGCACTGATAGCTGGCACAGGTGGGCACTGATGGGCACTGATAGGTGGGCACTGATGGGCACAGATGGGCACTGACAGGTGACACTGATGACACTGATTGGTGGCACTGATTACACTGATTGGTGACATTGCTGGGTAGAACTGAAATATAATGGTGCCAATCAGTGCCTATTTGTGGGCACTGATTGGCACAGATTGAGCATGTTTGGATGGCCATGGGTTACATACCTGGCCATCCACATGTTGCCCCCTTCCCTAGTGGTCCTAGTGGCGATCCCTGGTAGTCCAGTGTGGTCATTTGAAGGGGAGCTGCACTGATAAACAATCAGTGCAGACCCCCCTGTCAGGAGAGCCGCCGATCGCGTCTCTGTTAGACGCGAGTGAGGAAAAGCCGATCAACGGCTCTTCCTATTGACATCGTGTTTAGCCATGATTGGACACGGCCGATCACGTGGTAAAGAGCCTGGTAAAAAAAAATTATTTTTTTTTTTAATTGTTAATTTTAGGTTTTGTTTTTTTTTACAGTTTTATTTTTACATTTTTTTTATCACTTTTATTCCTATTACAAGGAATGTAAACATCCCTTGAAATAGGAATATGGGGGTCAATAAGACCCGACATCTCATCTCTAGGCTGGGAAGACTGAAATAAAAAAAAATAAAAAAAACAATCTCAGATTCCCAGCTGAGGCGGCGCTGTTTGTTTGAATGCAGAGGCCGGGAGTGACGTCATAACATTGCGCCCGGCCTACGAACGATCATTGAGACTCCGGCGACCATCTGGTGCACCGAAATGGTCAACATCCGGGGCCGGCGGATCCTGTCTCCGACTCAAGCCGCGAGTTGGTAGAAGCACTGAAGGGCGGTGGGAGCGGGGGTGTCCTCACTCGCCGCCCGTAGGAACGATCAAGCGGCGGAACAGCCACTATGATCATTCTTATGGTGTAGGGAATCGCCAGCTGAAAAAGCCGATAACTGAATGATGCCTGGAGGTGCACCCGTCATTCAGATATCCCCGCACAAAGTCAAGGACGTCATATGATGGCCGGGAGGCAGGAAGTGGTTAACTACTTCAGCCCCGGACCATTTGACTGCCCAAAGACCAGAGCACATTTTGCGATTCGACACCGCGTCGCTTTAACTTTTGACAATTGCGCGGTCGTGCGACGTTGCACCCAAACAAAATTGACGTCTTTTTTTCCCCACAAATAGATCTTTCATTTGGTGGTATTTGATCACCTCTGCGGTTTTTATTTTTTGCGCTATAAACAAAAAAAATAGCGACAATTTTGAAAAAAACGCATTATTTTTTACTTTTTGCTATGATAAATATCCCCAAAAAATATATAAAAAAAACAAATTTTTTCCTCAGTTTAGGCCGATATGTATTCTTCTACATATTTTTTGTTAAAAAAAATCGCAATAAGCGTTTATTGATTGGTTTGCGCAAAAGTTATAGCGTCTACAAAATAGGGGATAGTTTTATGGCATTTTTATTAATATTTTTTTTTACTAGTAATGGCGGCGATCTGCAAATTTTATTGTGACTGCGACATTATGGCGGACAGATCGGACACTTTTGGCGCTATTTTGGGACCATTCACATTTATACAGCGATCAGTGCGATTAAAAATGCATTGATTATTGTGTAAATGTGACTGGCAGGGAAGGGGTTAACCACTAGGTGGCGCTGTAGGGGTTAAATGTGTCCTAGGGAGTGATTCTAACTGTGGAGGGGAGGGGCTATGTGTGACACGACACTGATCACCGCTTCCGATTACAGGGAGATGTGATCAGTGTCCTGTCATTAGGCAGAACGGGGAGATGCTTGTTTACATCAGTATTTCCCCTGTTCTTCCTCACCGTGAGATGATCACGGGTATCCCCACAGACATTGGGTCCACAGGACCTGCGATCAAACTCACAAGCAAATTCTATACAGACTAAGAAACTAAAAAAAAGTATTGTTCTATATACACTTTAATGCCCTGTCCACACGGGCGGACTTTTCGGCAACAAAGGTCCGACGGTCTTTCTGACGGACTTTCGACAGAGTTACAACGGACTTTCGACGGACTCACTAACGAACGGACTTGCCTACACACGATCACACCAAAGTCCGACGGATTCGTACGTGATGACGTACGACCGGACTAAAACAAGGAAGTTGATAGCCAGTAGCCAATAGCTGCCCTAGTGTCGGTTTTCGTCCGTCGGACTAACATACAGACGAGCGGATTTCTCGATAGGAACTGGGTCCGGCGGAGTTCCGGCGGAAAGATTTGAGACATGTTCCAAATCAAAAGTCCATCAGATTTTCGACAGAAACGCAGGTCCGATGAAGCCCACACACGGTCGGATTGTCCGCCAGATTCGGTCCGTCGGATCAGTCCGGTCGAAAAGTCTGCTCGTGTGTACAGGGCATAAGATGGCCTTAGGACGTCATTGCCCAGTTGTGGACTTTGTTATAGTCCATTTAAGATCGTTAAGGTCAGGCTCTGTGTTATCTTACATATTCCTGTCAAAAATGCCATTGGGTCTCGGAGGAGGAGAGCTTGAACTCTGGAACATAATATGAAACCCACCCATATATGAACTGTTAAGGGGTTCATAAGAGCCCCCGCCCACCAGTTGGTTTCAACAATAGTGATATGGAGAAGATAATCCACCATATATGAAACAGAACACAGGACCATAAATGGTGAAGCCAATCATTAAGTATTCACTTGACACTACTCATTAGGATGAATGTAATAATTCTAAATAATGTATATATAATATTCTATGTATAGTTATTAGGCTACATAGACTGTCCTGCTTCATATAAAGTGACCCAACTTGAGATTTTTGGATCCATAAGCTATTGTTCTGTCTAACATGTTGGCTAAAATAAAAGCTAACACTGGTCAGTCGGTAGCCTGTAGGACATCATACCTTGCAGGAGGTGGCACCAGAGGCACCAGCGCAGATCATGGAGGTCTGGATTCTAGTTGAAAAGTATCTCTGGCACTCAGTGTTGGTCAGAAGAGGAAGAGCCACCTGCTGGAGTTTAGCTGGGGAGGCTTGTACTGAGAGAGAAAGGGAGAAGACGAATTAACATAAGAGATGGACAGCAACTCATATTTAAGCTCCAGACATCTCTGCACAGACCTTCATAGAAGACCACGTAATGACCATATCATTGTGATGACTGATCATACCAGACAGACAACCAACTTTAGGAGACCACATTATGCCATATCATTGTGATGCTCATTCACAGCCAGACTGAGAGCCAAATACAGAAGACCACGTTACAGCCATATCATTGTGGAACAAAAGGCATTTATCACTATCCCACCAACACAGGAGGTCATTAAGGGGAATTCCAGTCTGTGCCCCCACTGGAGAGATTCATCATCTCAATTTCTCTTGGTGGCCATTGGGACAGATAATGTTCAGGAAACCCAAAATGTTCAGGTTGTCACTGGACCAGGAGGTGAGTGGAATCTTCGAAAGGGGACACACGTCACAACTGGGATTTCCCTTACTTTACAAAGGATCCCTCAATAAGAGGTATCTGTAAAAAGGAATTAAAGGGGGACCTTTTCAATGGGATACAGCAGAAAAGAAAACTGACAGCGGTTGTACCATCCCCCACTATATACAAATTGAACAAACATTCTTTCAGCTAGAAATACACTTTAAAAGGGAAAAAAAGGAGCCAGTAAAAATAAAAACAAATGCAACATTTTTAAATCATATGCGTTAAAGCTTATAATGATATTTGATCAATGGTGCCTGTAAACAGTTTGCAGGCATCGCGTACGCAGGAGCCTCTGTCTAAGCTCCTGGTGCACAAAGAATGACCCTGATCCTAAATTACCTGCCAGGCCTCACCAACTAGAGCTGTCACAGCAGGAGAAGGGGACCAAAGCATATCAAGTATGTCCTTCATACTTAGAAGATTTTTAGGGCGTACCTTGTATCTCAAAGGGCTTTAACTGGTAAATACTTTGTATTCATGAAAAACATTGAATTCTCTTACTGGCGGCATCGATGTATCCCCATCCGGTGGTGACGCATCTTTCTCCTCCATTGAAGACATCAGAGGAAGCAGCAAGACACACGGGGGACACGCGGTCATTGAGGGTGGCGGGACTGGAAAGCTTGATCAGGGCGATGTCATTGGCGATAGTCTGCTCGCTGAACTGGGGGTGTCCGAAGAACTGAGGAAAGTTATAATAAGGATTTATGTATTTATAGATTTTAATAAATCAGAATCTTCTACTGAACTTGTGATAAATGTCCCTCTGTATCTTCCCAGTTTGTAGTTTAACCTGCTTACTTCTTATCTTTTATTCAAATAGAGAGACATTGTACTTAGAGTTGTCTCCACCTTCATATGTTATATTAGGTTGAGCGAAGCTGAAAATGTCCCCGGTCTAAAAAAGCAGTTATGTTAATATCAAAATCCCTTGATGGGCGGTTGTTCCTAAGCAGGCTGTATTTACATGCAAACCTCTCCAGGCAATGTCCACATATGAGGCTGATCCTCCATGATTGAAAGAACAAAAATCCAGCGAGTGAAAGCTTTGGACCAGGGACAGTCAGGCGGGGAATGTGCTAATCCAGGGGTAGGCAACCTCCAGCCGCAGTGAAACTACAAACCCCGGGGCGTGACTTGGACATGACGAAGTGAAGACGTCTCTTGTTACAGCTCCCGACTGGCTTGTTACTGCTGATATGCCAGCTGTCTGCCTGACATGAGCTACTCCAAATGCCAGAGAACTAAGTGATCTTCCAAAGCTTCATCTATCGCTGCAATCAGTCGGTTCTTCCTGGACAGTTACAGATCCTCTCCCACGGCACTACTGGCAGAGCCACATGGCGCTCTGTGGCCTGCAGCCCAGCCATCTTCTCCTTCCAAGGCTGAATCGCAGTCACCTGTGTAAAGCTCGCTAGCGGGCTTGCCTGCCATCCTGGATCTCTCCCAGCAGTCTTCCTTTAGCCCAGGGCCCTCCATACAACCTCCGCGGGATGATGCAGACATCAGAGCCCTGATTCAAGCTCTTACCGCAAAGACAGACATCAAAGCTCTGGTAATCTGGCTGGAAGAACAGCACCGCCAGGATTACTAGCAGATCCGCTCGGAGGTTCACCACCTGGATAAACGACTGTCCAAGGGTGGGATTGCAGTCACTGCTCTGGAGCATTGTGTGGCCAAGCTGGGACAAGATTACTCTGCACACCTGGACCAGCTGGCAGCTACAGCTCCACATGGAGGACCTAGAGAACCAGAGCCACCAAAACAACTTGCGGTTCTGGGGCCTTCTGGAGGTGACTGGTCCAGAGAACCTTGCCAATACTGTGTCCCGCGATTCTCCACAAAGTTCTGGACTCTAGCCCACCAGCCATTCTGGAGTTTGACAGGGTACACCGAGCTCTAGCTTCCAAACCTAACAATCCAGACCGCCCTCGAGATGTGATATGTCGCCTGTACATGCAGAAAGAATTGGTTTTCCCCAATGCGTGGACAAGGGAACTGGTAGACTTCAACAGTGCACAGGTTTCCATACTACCTGATATCTCTAGGGCCCCACTGCAAAGGAGAGCAATGCTGAAACCTCTGCTGGAGAAATTGCGCCAAATGGAACTTATTGCTGGGGCTTCCCCTTCCAGCTGACCATCCGCAAGGAGGGATCCTCTTACCTGCTGCGACGCCATGCTGACTTGCCGGGCCTCTTCACATTTTTCTCGATATAGAATCGATGTCACTGCAGGACTGGTTGCATTCGCTGCCTGGTTGAGACCATTTGCTGCTGTGCATGCCTTCCAGTCTGGCTTGCCGCGTCACAAACCTAGACAGAGGAGGGAGGACTGGACTCTGCCTCCAGTAGATGCTCCGGAATTGTGAAGGATACGCTGCCTTGCCGTGAGTACTTTGCCTGTTATCATATGTGTTTGGGTTTAAAGGGATGAGGTGGCAACCCTACCTATAACCCAGAAATGTACTGACATTGTGAGAAGCTCGCAGTGTGCAGCTAAATCAAAGTAAGCAATTTCAGTACAGGAGAGGAGCCGGTACAACTGTGGAAGGCCGGAGGTCAGATTTAATGCCTCTATTACTTCGGGACTCGGAAAGCCTCATTTATAAGACCACTTGTAGAACGCACACCTTCTGGGGAATACCCCAAGCTTCATGTGCCTGAGTCCCAATCTTTGTACTATGACCATTCGGGAAGCAAAGCCTTTAAATGTAATAAGAAATAAGTTTGCCCACCCATACATATACCACCACAATCTCTACATAGGAAGAAAGCTTAGTAGATACATTGATGACACTAATTATGTTCTCACATCTAAAACCAATAAAAAATTGAGAGTTCTCTTTCAGTAATAAGAGCTTACTCTGCCGATGGACTTGACCTGGATGGGCTCAGCATTGGAGTACTGATCGTATAAACCCAGGACCACACGGTCCGAAGTTCTGGATGGAAGACAAACATGGCAGGTCATTGATAAAATCAGTTAAAACAAAAAAGATATTCTCCTGCGCTAGTGCGGGGGGGGGGAGGGGGCTTAGTAAAGGATGGTAGTATTTTCTATTGATATGATAAATATAAAGTGACCATGCGTGTCCCGCTGCCTAAAATGACTAGGGGAAGTCCAAAAGGTTATATATTATAGAAGAGAAAAGGATCGTGACCTGACACATGAATAGAGATAAAAAAAAATAATTCTAAACAAATTGGTATATACAAAGAAAGATACTACGTGTTCATGAATAAATAAGTTATAATACTTTCATTTGATAAAATTGTAAAAAAATTGATGCCCATACAGGGGTTAAAATGAATAAATGTCTAACGCGTTTCGAGGGGTTTCCTCTTCATCAGAGCCTTGAAAAACGAAAACTGGTCTGTACACTGTGGTAGGTCTATATAGAAAAAGAAGCGACTGGATGGGATGTATCACATGATGGATCGTACATTTCTGTAGGCGGATTCTCCTTTTATTCTAGTAGTATTCCTTTCCACATCACAGCGCTCTATATGAGTCAGATACCATATAGATATATAGATAGAATTGCAGACGCTTATCAGAATGTTAGAACCATGATAGTATCAGGTGTATATATATAAAAAAAGTTAGGTTGCAGAATAAAAGATGATAAAAAACATAATAAAAACACTCATTAGAGATTTGAATGGTACCACAGTATACAGACCAGTTTTAGTTTTTCAAGGCTCTGATGAAGAGGAAACCCCTCGAAACTCGTTACCCATTTATTCATTTTAACCCCTGTATGGGCATCAATTTTTACAATTTTATCAAATGAAAATATTGTAAATTATTTATTCATTGATAAAATCATTGCAATAAACACTGACTTTGTGGTAGAATATTATCCTATAAGACTTACGTGACTCCACAGTGGGCAGCAGTGACAACCCAGAGATTGTTGATGAGGGAGCCGCCACAGTAGTGCATTCCAGTGTAGTCCTGTGGGAGAAGAGTCATAAGATCGTTGCTTTAAATAAAGATCATTGTTAACTATAATGCTTTTAGGTGGCAAAATCATGAATGCAATCTATAGACTGGGGGGAGAACCTCTGGGGGGATCTAGGATGGAAAAGGACCTGGGGGTCCTAGTAGATGATAGGCTCAGCAATGACATGCAATGCCAAGCTGCTGCTAATAAAGCAAACAGGATATTGACATTAAAAAGGGGATCAACTCCAGAGATAAAACGATAATTCTCCCGCTCTACAAGACTCTGGTCCGGCCGCACCTGGAGTATGCTGTCCAGTTCTGGGCACCAGTCCTCAGGAAGGATGTACTGGAAATGGAGCGACCACAAAGAAGGGCAACAAAGCTAATAAAGGGTCTGGAGGATCTTAGTTATGAGGAAAGGTTGTGAGCACTGAACTTATTCTCTCTGGAGAAGAGACGCTTGAGAGGGGATATGATTTCAATTTACAAATACCGGACTGGTGACCCCACAATATATAAATACTGTACTGGTGACCCCACAATAGGGAGGAAACTTTTTTGGAGAAGAGAGTTTAACAAGACTCGTGGCCACTCATTAAAATTAGAAGAAAAGAGGTTTAACCTTAAACTACGTAGAGAGTTCTTTACTGTAAGTGTGGCAAGGATGTGGAATTCCCTTCCACAGGCGGTGGTCTCAGCGGGGAGCATTGATAGCTTCAAGAAACTATTAGATAAGCACCTGAATGACCACAACATACAGGGATATACAATGCAATACTGACACATAATCACAAACATAGGTTGGACTTGATGGACTTGTGTCTTCTTTCAACCTCACCTACTATGTAACTATGTAACTATGTAACCTACAACAACTGGATTTGAGGCTGAATGGACAGGTCAGCGTCAAGGTTTACACCTATTAGTGATGCAAAAAGGGGTACGTCACTTGCCCCCATCTATAGCTGGCTATCACGGTAAGAAGCATTGGAAGGCTAACAACAGTTATAAACAAGGCCAAGGATAAATCCAAGGATTACACCTATTACCTTGCCATGAGGGGAGGCACTGATAGTCTTATTATTGATCTTGATGGAAAGTTGGGGAGGTGGGCACAGGTATGGGGTAAATATTATGATCTCAATTTTAGAAGGACTTCATTAGAAGTGGTGGGACATCCATATCGATATGTCGGTTAGTAAGTTAATAACATGAGAGGGGATTGTAAGAGGGGAGCTGAGGAGTAGAGGGATAGATTTTGGCATCATCAGAATAGAGAAAGTCTTGGAAGCCATAGGAGGTTATCAAGTGACCAAGAAAGGAGCAGAGAAGGAGGTCCAAGGACAGAACCTTGAGGTTCTCCCTAACAACAAGAGGAACATAAACAAGATAAACATGAGCTAAGAAACGATCGTACCTGAATAGACACCTGCCATGGCCAAGAACCAGAGACGGCGTTTTCACCGTTCACAACCCTGGCGTAGCCGGAGATAAGAGGACTGATGGCGGGAACACCACAACCTGAGAAAAACACATTCTTATTATAACTGCCAGTAATACATTGTTACACACCACCATATAATACAACACAACGTCTGGTCATTAAGTCTCAGTTATCGTCTTTGCACTTTGTCTACATATGATCATTAATAAGACACATTTTTCACTTTTTTTAGAATTTTTACTTGTGTTCATCTATTCAAAAAAAAAAATAAAAGTATCCCAGCCAGATATTGTTCAGTAGACATGTGCACTGACAAAAAATTTCTTCGTTTCGTTTTTTTTGCTATTTTTCGGAAATTCGGAAACTCAAAATTTCGGAATTTGGAAATTCGGAAATCCGAAAATTCGGATTTTCGAATTTAAGAATTTCAGAATTTTCGAATTATCAAATTCTGGAATTCGATAATTCAGAAATTCAATATTTCGAAAATTTTAAAATCTGAAAAAAAGAAAGAAAATCAGTAAAATTTGAAATAACAACCAACTAATAATAACTAACTATTAAATTATAGGTATTGGAATTTCCTTTGGCTGTTAGTGAACGTAACGAATACAAATTTATCAAAGTAAGTTACAAAGTAAGTTACAAATGATCCAAAATGACGAATGCCGCATCTAAACAAATGGAATGGAACAAATTAATAATAAATAATAAAAAGGTTGTATTAATATTGTTGTTATTTATTATTATTAGATCGCAACGTTCCATTCTTTTAGCTACGGCATTCATTATGTCAGATAATTCGTAACTTTGGATAAATTCGTATTCGTTACGTTCACTAACAGGCAAATTTGAAAGGAAATTCCAATACCTATAATTTAATAGTTATTATTAGTTAGTTATTTCAGATTTTCGAGTTTTTGAATTTTCATTCTTTTGAATTTTCAGATTTTCATTCTAATTTTTGTATTTTCAATATTCCAAATTCCTGAATTTTCAAATTTCTGAAATTCCGAATTTTCAAATTTCCTCATTTCAAATTTTCGAATTTCTGAATTTCCAAATTTCCGAATTTCCAAAATTCCGAATTTTCAAATTTCCTCATTTTGAATTTTCGAATTTCGGAAATTCCGAATTTTTGAATCTCCAAATTTCCGAATTTCAAAAATTCTGCATTTGCGAAAATTTCTAATTTTCGGAAATTCGGAAATTTCGGAAATTGAAAAATTCAGAAATTCGGAAATTTTGGAATTAACAAATTTGTCAAAATTGGTTAAAAAACGAATTCGGAACTAAACGCATTGCGCATGTCTATTGTCCAGTAGCTTTCTTGCTTCATTGTCTTCTCCATAGTGGAGGGGAAGTTTAATTTTGGAACCTGAATTGAATCCTTTAGGTTCTGTGGTGTGATCAATAAGATGGAGATGGCCAACAGTCTTCCATATAATCATATCAATGTACTCCATTTTACATTCGCTCTATGAATGTGTGTGTGGCTAGAATATTTTATATGTATAGTATGTGATATAAAAATATATATAGATTATATACTGTATATTACAATGTGCCACAAACATCCAGTACATGTACTCACCATAGGCTCCGCTGAGCAGGACCAGGCAGGACAGGACCCACAGTGTTGCCATTTTCTGATATTCTTGGGTAAGAGGATGATTGTAAGGTCTGTTCAGCTTATATAAGCTCAGCCAGCCAATCAGGGGAGAGCTCCAGGCTTGTTATTTAGACGTCCTTATCAGGGAACCTTTAGCCAACCTGGATATTCCACCGATGTAGGCTGGAGGAAAAGATATGAGGAAACAGGTGTTTCAGGAGAACGTCACCTACCAAGACTCTCGCTGAGTGTTGAAATCTATAATTAGTCCATGTATCGCAGTATGTCATTTACTCCATATTATTATTATTCAGGATTTTCTATAGTGACAACAAATTGGACAGCATTTTAGAAAATAGAGGGAGACGGGACAGTTGCAGAACAATTAAATACAGGAGGAATCAGAAGGTCCTGCTCAGTAGAGCTTACACTCTAAAAGGAAGTGTCAAGTTTTACAAAAGGTCATAACTGCAGTGGATGAGCTGATAGAGAAAGTCAAAGTACAGTTTATTAGTTAGGGGCAGAATAGGCCTCCCTGAAATGAGAAGGGTTCGACCTAAAGGTAGATAGATCGGTAGATCATTGGAAAGATTGGGGTAGGGAGTTCCAGAGGATGGGAGAGGCTCTGGAGAAATTCTGTGGAAAAGCATGGGGAGGAGGTGACAAGAGAGCTAGAGAGCTGGAGGTCTTGGGAAGAGCGAAGAGAATGGTTTCGGTGATATAGTGAGAAAAGGTTGGTGTTTAGCTTGTTTGAGTTGTGAACTTTGTATGTAATGCCCCGTACACACGATCGGACTTCCCGACACAAAAAAGTGGATTTTTTTTCCGAAGAATGTTGGCTCAAACTTGTCTTGCACACACACGGTCACACAAATGTTGTCGGAAAATCCGAATTTTAAGAACGTGGTGAAGTACAAGACGTAGGACAAGCCGAGAAAAATGAAGCTCAATGGCCAGTGCGGCTCTTCTGCTTGATTCCGAGCATTTTGTGAGTCAGAATTGTGTACACATGCAACAAGTTTTTTGTCGGAAAATTTGAGAACCTGCTCTCAAACATTTGTTGGCGGAAAGTCCGACAGCAAATGCTCTATGGAGCCTACACACGGTCGGACTTTCCGACAACAAGCTCACATCCAACATTTGGTGTCGGAAAGTCCGATCGTGTGTACGGGGCATTAGAATTTAAAATTTGAAATGTTGGTTGATTGGAAGCCAAAAGGAGGGATTGGCAGAAAGGAGTGGTGGACACTGAATGGTTGGTCTGGCGAATGAGTCTGGCAGCAGAATTCATGATGGATTAAAGAAGGGATAGACTATGTAAAGATAATCCAATGAGGAGGAAGCTGCAATCGTCAAGGCTAGAGATGACCAGGGAGTGATTTTGGGTGTTGTTAGCATTGAAATTGTATTGGAAGCCATGGGAGGCTATCAGCTGACTCGGGGAGGAGGTGTAGATAGAGAATAGAAGGAGGTCCGAGCACGGAACCTTGGGAGACCCTTATAGAAAGAGGAAAAGGAGAGAAGGAGGTATGGTTGTAAGTCACATTGAAGGTTTGGTGAAACAGGTAAGAAGAAAACCATCAAAGAGCAGAGTCACAGAGGCCAAGGGAAAGGAGATTTTTGAGGAGAAGGGGGTGGTCAAGTGTGTCAAAAACAGCAGAGAGTAGTAACCATTGGTTTTAGTTCTTAAATAACATAAAAAAGTGAATTTTTTTGTAAAATGAGGAACATCTCAAAAATAAATCAATATTGTGGTTACACAATGCAGAATTTTCACCCCTAAACACACACAGGTCTTGGATTCCACGTTTCTTACCCACGCTTCCCGCATGTCTCCTAAGGACCCCATTGCCAGTTCCTTTTTCTGAAGCTATTTTCAGTTAGGCAAAAATCCATCATGGATCCCATTTTTTTTTTTTCTAGAAGAAGAAGCTCTGGCATACAACATGACAAGGGGTAAATAACGACACAAACCAGCATTTGTTGATTAAAACTCTAATGCCCTGTACACACGAAAGGACATTGATCGGACATTCCGACAACAAAATCCATGGATTTTTTCTGACGGATGTTGGCTCAAACTTGTCTTGCATACACACGGTCACACAAAGTTGTCGGAAAATCCGATCGTTCTAAACACGGTGACGTAAAACACGTACGTCAGGGCTATAAACGGGGCAGTAGCCAATAGCTTTCATCTCTTAATTTATTCTGAGCATGCGTGGCACTTTGTGCGTCGGATTTGTGTACACACGATCGGAAAATTTTATAGCAAGCTCTCAAACTTTGTGTGTCGGAAATTCCGATGGAAAATGTGTGACGAAGCCCACACACGGTCGGAATTTCCGACAACAAGGTCCTATCACACATTTTCCGTCGGAAAATCCAACTGTGTGTACAGGGCATCAGAGTCAACCAAGACCTGGAGGTTTAAGCCTTCTGGATATAACCGGCTCAGTGTCTATAAAGAGTTTCATGAATCTAATGGCAATTTGTGCCACTGACTTTGTTTTGTTGTGGACTTCGCAGTAGGGAGCTGGTGTGACAGGCAAGCATGGACCCACCTAAGCGTCTGCATGGTTCTGGTGTGACATCACTCAGCAGAGATGAGGGAGATGGGAGACAGCAGCACAGGACCTCTGAAGCTCCCAATTTCCACCAACAAGTGGGGGCACTGATTACAAAATACCAATGTTATCAAGATGTTACCAGGATTTACATTGCCTGATTTTCTCGGTCACAGGCATTAATGTTCATTTAACTCTACAGATGGCTCTGCTGGGGATGCAGTGAACTGAATGGCCAACCTCAGTACAGTCCCTAGTCACCCACATCCTTATAGCTGCAAGACTTTCAATTGCTCGTAACTGGAAATGCCCCACACCACCTACCATCCAATTAGAAATTTCCCAATGACCAATGCTTTATGGAATAAATGTTCACCAAAGCATGTCTACTCATATCCAGATTCTTCAGTCAGTTGGAGTTATGGCTTAAAGATATAAGAAGTAGCCCACTTCCTTATATACTGTAGGAATCACCATGCCTGTAACCATGACCTCCTGGCTCTCTTTGTTATTTCCCTTTATCCCCATTTAGGGTTGCCCTTTTCCCCAGCTTAGCCTACAGTGAGATTAGATCATTGATAAAAGGTAATCCATACTAATTATGTATCCCTTCTCTCCTTAAGGTTGTGCCCCCCAGGTATGGCCTCTAAACACTGCACAGATGTCACCTCTAACTCACCTTACCTATATAAATTACTAATGACCTTGGGTCTTACATTGTCCCTCTACTCCTTCCTGTAGACCCTAGATGGTGACCTGTCCCTAAGGCGCCACCTCACACTAACAATACTTTATTATTATTATTAATAATAATTTATGTATCTTCCTTTGCTAGTCTGTTCCGGCTACATACTTATGCCGTGTACACACGACCAGACTTTTCGACCAAACTGGTCTGACGGAACGAATCCGTCGGACAATTCGATCATGTGTGGGCTTCATTGGACCTTTCCTGTCGAAAAATCTGTCGGACTGTAAAATGTCATTGGTGGGTGCCCTTCATGACATTGGTGGATAGTAACCAGTGCCCCTATTTGTTTGTGGTCAGTGGGAACGTTTTTGTTTCACCAGAACTATGCCGGTGTTCTGTCAAATTAGCCAACTCGTCAGAAACTCCAACCACCTCACTTCCGGTTTCTAGTAGCATGAAGTGACTAAATTGGGTAGAAGAAATGAAAACAGCGCTTCCCGGAACTCAACTGGGGTGTGGAGTCTCCAGTCACAAAGTACCAAGCCGATGTAAAGGCTAAACAGTTCATTTAAAACAAATTACAGTACATATGATACCGTGCCGATGTAGATGGATATAGATGGGCTAATGTCCGCTTGGTCCGGTAGACAGAAAGGCGGAAAGAGTCCACCGTTGCAGTGTAACACACCACTGGTGTAAAGCCGTAGAGGCTCAGGAGCAAAGCCGGAGTCTGCCAGCGCTTCCATGTGACGTCACCTCAACATCAGGGCGGAAGAGCCGAACAAGAGGGAACTGCCAGTCAGCCCCAGCCTGGAACGCAGAAGAAGCTTGTTGCTGTGATGACGCGTTTCGTACAAATGAGCTTTGTCAAGTAATCTATTTTTTCCGGATGTTTCAGCTTTATGCTGGAGAGGCTGTGGGGCGGTCGCCGCTCATGCTCATATATGGTGGCACTGCCCACTAGTACGCCAGTACTGGCCTTTGGTCCTGCACTCGATTTAAGTAATTCAAGGCTTCCCTATACAGAATGACCCTTGGGTCACATTGTTCCACTGTATGGAAGAACCAGCCTGCCGATATAAACGCTCTATTTTTATTATTATTATTCAAAATTTGTATAGCGCCAACAGTTTAAGCAGCGCTTTATAACATGGGGGGGGCAAGACAATACAAATCAATACAGAGGGCCCTGCTCATTAGAGCTTACAATCTAGAAGATCACCCCTCATCTCTTAAATACTGCAAAATATCTTATCCCCGCTTCTGGAAGCAAACCATTATTCCTACCATTCAACAATGGCTACAAGTAGCTGATTATATTTATCATATGGAAGATCTTACATACGAACACAAAGATTTAGCCCCAGTTCCACATAAGTTATGGGCCTGCTGGTTCGCTTTTACTTTCTCCTCTAAGTATCGTATATACTCGAGTATAAGTCGAATTTTTCAGCACATTTTTTTGTGCTGAAAGTGCCCCCCTCGACTTATACTCGAGTCAAGCTCTTTTCTGCAGCAAAAAATTTCATTTTCCGAACCGACTTTGGGGCCCCGTATCTCAAGGCCACTTGATGCTAGAAATCCCAAATTTGGTATGCAAACCCAGTGGACCTGGTACCATAACATATCCAAAGCTGGGGTTCCTAGCACTAAGTGGCCCTGAGATACGGGGCCCCAAACCTGGTTTGGAAAATGTCATTCTCTCCTGCATAAAAGTGCTTGACATTTTCTGAATTGATTTTTGGGGCCCTGTATCTCGGGGCCACTTGGTGCTAGAAACTCCAGCTTTGGAAATTTTATGGTGCTAGTTCCTCTGGGTTTGCACACCAAATTCGGGGTTCTTAGCACTAAGTGGCCCTGAGATACGGGGCCCCAAATTCGGTCAACTATGTCTATCTGCAGCAATGTCATTTCGGGACCCTTTGGGTTCAGAGACCCCAAATTTTGACTGCAGCTAGGGGAGCATCTAGGAACCCTTAACTACCGAGTTTGAAGTTCAGGGGACCTATGGCTGCAAATGGGCACAGTGAGGCATGCAAATGGGCACAGCGATGCTGCAAATGGGCATTGTTGACCCTCTTTTCCACTTAAAGTAGCTGTGCATTTCTCACCCTCGTCTTATACTCGGGTCAATAAGTTTTTCCCAATTTTTTTGTGGTAAATTAGGGCCTCGACTTATACTCGGAACGACTTATACTCGAGTATATACGGTATGCTGAACTCACTTCTCAACCCACCTGACCATGACCACCCCGCATAAAGGTTTTCTTATTGTTGATTATGACTAATGCCGGAAACCTTCCACTTCCACCCCATTCCCCTTTTCCCCCATCCCCTGCCTTTTCTGACCTTTTCTTGTTCTTTTCTCTTATTTCTCTTTCGCCTATCTCCTACTTCTCCCATACGAAGACATGTTCCTATACATGTTCCTATTAGGGTTGTCTTTGATATTGATTGGGCCCTGGGCAAACATTTTCTCCCCCCCCCCCATTCTGAGGCATACAAAAAATAGCAGGTTGACTCAAAATCAGTTTACTGCAGCAGATCACACAGCGATTGCAATTGGTTTCCAGAGGTTACAGCCTTTCCTTACCGCTCACTGGCTGGTTGCTAAAGGTTACAACACATCATTTCTGCTTGCCGATTGGTTGCTAGAGGTTACTGCACATTATTAGTGCTCACTTATTGGTTGCTAGGGGTAACAGCACATCATTACCACTCACTGATTGGTTGCTAGAGATTACAGCAGATTACTACTGTTCACTGATTGGTTGCCACAGGCTAATGCACATCATTACCACTCACTGAGCACTGGAGCAATTCCAAATAATTAGTTACATAGTTACATAGTAGGTGAGGTTGAAAAAAGACACAAGTCCATCAAGTCCAACCTATGTGTGTGATTATATGTCAGTATTACATTGTATATTCCTGTATGATGCGGTCATTCAGGTGCTTATCTAATAGTTTCTTGAAGCTATCAATGCTCCCAGCTGAGACCACCGCCTGTGGAAGTGATTTCCACATCCTTGCTGCTCTTACAGTAAAGAACCCTCTACGTAGTTTAAGGTTAAACCTCTTTTCCTCTAATTTTAATGAGTGGCCGCGAGTCTTGTTAAACTCTCTTCTGCAAAAAAGTTTTATCCCTATTGTGGGGTCACCAGTACGGTATTTGTATATCGAAATCATATCCCCTCTCAAGCGTCTCTTCTTCAGAGAGAATAAGTTCAGTGCTCGCAACCTTTCCTCATAACTAATATCCTCTAGACCCTTTATTAGCTTTGTTGCCCTTCTTTGTACTCGCTCCATTTCCAGTACATCCTTCCTGAGGACTGGTGCCCAGAACTGGACAGCATACTCCAGGTGCGGCCGGACCAGAGTCTTGTAGAGCGGGAGGATTATCGTTTTATCTCTGGAGTTGATCCCCTTTTTTAATGCCAATATTCTGTTTGCTTTGTTAGCAGCAGCTTGGCATTGCATGCCATTGCTGAGCCTATCATCTACTAGGACCCCCAGGTCCTTTTCCATCCTAGATTTGAGCAAGTAAAGCGGCACATTAATACACATACTACAGGAAAGGGTCAGAGACTGCAAATATACTTCCGGAGAGCATCAGAGACTGCAGACATGCTACAAGAGACAATCAGAGACTGCAGACATGCTACAGGAGACAATCAGAGACTGCAGACATGCTACAGGAGACAATCGGAGACTGTGGACAAGCTACAGGAGACAATCGGAGACTGCGGACATGATACAGGTGACAATGAGACTGCGGACATGCTACAGGTGACAATCAGAGACTGCGGACATGCTACAGGTGACAATCAGAGACTGTGGACATTATACAGGTGACAATCAGAAACTGCGGATATGCTATAGGTGACAATCGGAGACTGCGGACATGCTATAGGTGACAATCGGAGACTGCGGACATGCTACAGGAGACAATCAGAGACTGCGGACATTATACAGGAGACAATGAGAGACTGCGGATACGCTACAGGAGACAATCGGAGACTGCAAACATTATACAAGAGACAATCAGAGACTGCGGATATACTACAGGTGACAGTCAGAGACTGCGGATACACTACAGGAGACAAACAGAGACTGCAGACATGCTACAAGAGACAATCAGAGACTGCGAACATTATACAGGAGACAATCAGAGACTGCAGATATGCTGCAGGAGACAATCTGAGACTGCAGACATCATACAAGAGATAGTCAGAGAACTTTCAGCAATGCACAGCTTTACAGTTGAATAACACAGCTCAGAGTTTCAGCAGTCAGGCATTTAATGGGTGTAAGGACATACCTGGCCATCTGAGCAAACTGCATACAGCCAGGGGTCCGGGGGCGGGGCTTCCACTCTCTGCTCTCACTATCTCACTACAACTACTCCCCCTGAGCATACAGGCATGGGGCGGGGTAAGAGCATCAGTGGAGCTGGTGCAATAAAAATGTATTGAATAAATAAAAAATAAAGGGCCTATACTTTCACCCAGGACTCTATTTACTTAAAGAAAAACTCACCCAAGCTCAACCGCTATATAGTATAGTTGGTGTGCAGAGTAGTCGGTGCTCTGGCTAATTAGGTCACAAAAGATCCATAGAAATCAAAGGCCGGCAACTCGACAGCTTCTCCATGGAAAATATTTATTTAAGCATTACAGCAATAACATCATCCAAAAATACTGACGCGTTTTGGCCTTAGGCCCTCATCAAAAGCATGATTTGATGAAGGCCTAAGGCCGAAACGCGTCAGTTTTTTGGATGATGTTAGTGCTGTAATGCTTAAATAAATATTTTCTATGGAGAAGCTGTCGAGTTGCCAGCCTGTACTTTCTATGACTCTATTTACTTAAGTGAGTTAAATACAGTGTGTAGACGTTTACCTGGGGTCTGTGGCATTGGGGTATAGAAGGGAATGGTCTGACACAAGCTGGTCATTCCTCCTGCCCTCCTCCTGCCTGACCCCATAGAGCTCAATCCAAGCGGGGGTTTGTTGAGTTTGTGTTCATATTATACTGCAACCAGTTGTCACTCTTCAACTGTTTCTGCTGTTGGGGGTTATTGTTGTAGCAAATCCTCAACAGAATATAATTTTATGTTATTGACCTTTATTACTATCCATCCTTCCAGTGTTGTTTATTTTTGGGGGGTGGCAAACAACCACTACCCCCTACGGCACCTCAAACACTCCCCCTCCCCGCTGTCTGCCGGTCCACCGGCACATACCCCATCGGCGGCCAGGATCGGCGAGCACATCGGGGAACGGTGGGCACACAGCATCGGGGATCGGCGAGCACATCGGGGAACGGTGGGCACACAGCATCGGGGATCGGCGAGCACATCGGGGAACGGTGGGCACACAGCATCGGGGATCGGCGAGCACATCGGGGAACGGTGGGCACACAGCATCAGGAATCGACGGGCACATCAGGCAGGGAATCAGGCTGCGGCGGGCATCTGGCAGCATCACTTTTGTCCTCTTCTCTTCTGAGATTACGGCGGCTTCCCGGCCGTGTGTCTCCTCCCCTCCTCCTAGGTGTCCAATGGGATTGCCTGACCTTTCAGCCAATCGGTAAATGTGGTAACAGACCTGCGCTTTCTGATTGACGGAGAGGCGATTTAGTGTTAGAAAAGCGAATATTCATTTTCTTTTATAACACACCTGGGTGGGTTCCAAGCGCAATGCTCTGAGCTCCGAGTCCACCCTATTTTGAAGCCTATTAGAGCCTATGGCTCTAATTAGGTGTTATAAACCTCCCCCCCGGCACTGTAACTCAGGCGCATCCTGAAAGGGGCTGGACACATGAATAGGGGGTGGCCACGGCGGCCATGAATAGATTTATGCTAAGCATGAATCTATCCATCAATCATATAGCGGGGTGGTGTGGATAGAGCAGGCCCTGCGCCCTAATGGTGTCAGGGCTGGGCTCAGCCCTTCCTTCTCTGAGCTGGCTGCTCAGCTGTCAAGAAATTGCCAGCTCCTATCTCTCCACAGTGATTCACCTGTTGATGATCCTGCTCGTCAGTCCTGCCTACTTAAGCCATCCAGTCCAGAGGAGCTCTGCCTTTGCCTTGGTCAACATCACAGAAACTGAGACGCTCTCCTGCGATCCTGTTCAAGATTTGCATTGCTGACATCCCTTCTGGCTGCAAATCCTGCTCGCTGTCCCACTACATTGATCCCTGACTTCTGGCTTGGCTGACTCTCCGTTCCGGTTACTGAACTCTGGCTATGTTTTGACTACGTTTGTTCTTTTTACTTTTATTATTAAACAAGTGTGATTTAACTGTACTTCTGTCTCGGCCTGATTTCATGGTTTCTGACAAATGGACGGGCTGCCCCTGCATCCTTCAGTAAATACGATTCAATCGCTTTACTTGACTGTGTGTGTCTCTAAACATCTTTTGTCATCACAAGAATGTCAGGACCCGGAGGTGTCGAAGGACTTGCAAGGTCAGGGCAACTAGTAGATGAACAGATTCTTTGAGTGGACCTCATGGGGGTAGGGCCACAGTAAATTAATATTAGATTCATGAAACTGCCTTTTGACATTCAGCAGGTTACATCCAGAAAGCTTAAACCTCGGGGTCTTGGTAGATTCTTAAACCTCGTACACACGATACGATTGTTGGCAGGGGATTGTCTGTTGACAGGCTGTTGTCTTAAAACCCTACCGTTAGTACGCTCCTTTTGACAATTGCTGTCCAACTTTCGGCCAACAAATGTTGAATGGCAGGCTAGTAAACTTTCGGCGGACAACGACGTCAGATTTTCGTATGGTCAGTACACAAATCCGTCACACAAAAGTCAAAAGTACAACTTGGAATCAATGCACACTAAACACGAAATTAGCAGAAGGTTGCCCAAAGGGTGGCGCTCAAGAGCTGAATTTCCTCATAGTACATCACTACGTTCGTGTTTGTTTCACGACAATTGTGTACCATTAAGCCTCGTACACACAATCCAATTTGTTGGCCAACAGAGCGTCAGACTTTTGTCCAAAGGGCGTGTGCCGGGAACTTGTCTTGCATATAAACGGCACACAATTGTCAGCCAACAAGCACGAACGTAGTGATGTACTACGAGGAATTTCAGCTCTTGAGCGCCACCCTTTGGGCACCTTTTGCTAATGTCCCTAATGTCGTGTTTGGTGAGCATTGATACCGAGATTGCGTGTTCACACTTTGGGCTTTTTTGTGACGGACTTGTATACACACGGATACGAAAATCTGACAACAGAGCGTTGTCCGCTGAAAATTTACTAGCCTGCCATCCAACATTTGTTGGCGGAAAGTTGGGCAACAATAATCTGATGGAGCATTCTAACGGTCCGATTTTAGGCCAACAGTCTGTCATCACACAGTTCCCTGCCGAAAATTCGATCGCGTGTACGAGGATTTAGTATGCAAGACAAGATCCCGACACACGCCCTTTTGACAAAAATCAGACAATTGGTTGGCCAACAATCGTACCGTGTGTACGAGGCTTTAGAGTTTTATTCAATAAATGTTGGTTGGCGCCATTATTTCCGCTTGTTATGTTGTATCCTGGAGCTTCTTCTAAATAAAGGAGGGATCCTTAAGCCTCGTACACACGATCCGATTGTTGGCCAACAGAGCGTCAGACTTTTGTCCGAAGGGCATGTGCCGGGAACTTGTCTTGCATACAAAAGGTACACAATTGTCGGTCAACAAACACGAATGTAGTGACGTACTACGTGGAATTTTAGCTCTTGAGCGCCACCCTTTGGGCACCTTCTGCTAATGCTGTGTTTGGTGAGCATTGATTCTGAGCATGCATGTTTTTACTTTCGACTTTTGTGTGACGGATTTGTGTACTGACCATACAAAAATCCGACGTCAAACCGTTGTCCACTGAAAATTTACTAGCCTGCCATCCAACATTTGTTGGCCGAAAGTTGGACAACAATTGTCTGATGGAGCGTAGTAAGGGTCGGATTTTAGGGCAAACAGTCTGTCCTCACACAATTCCTGGCTGAAAATCCAATCGTGTGTACGAGGCTTTACACTGCTGAGTTGAAGTGGAGGAAGGGAGCCCATGGTCCTTGATGATTTTGTCCTTACTGATAAGGAATTAGTTATGGAGTCCTTATGAGATATGTGAAAAGCATGGGTGAGATCTTGGAATCCAGGACCTGTGTGTGTTTAATGGTGAAAATTCTCTATTGCGGAACCATGTTATTCATTGATTTATGAGAGGTTCCTCATCATAAATAAAACCCACTCTTTATGTGTGTAGCAAGGTCCCAGGCCTACTTTGGTCTAATGAGAACCTCCAGGGCCAGAGATAGTTGACATCCTTCTGTATGTAGTGGGTTGTGAGGCATGGTTGGTGGAAGGTGATAAAAGTCATTGGACGCCAGACACTTCTTGAATGCAAAAGAGAGTTTATTTCTCTTAACAAACTTTTGGGAGAAAGTGGGTTAGGGCCAGGACACCCTTAAAGTGATTGTAAAGGCTCGCTTTAAAAAAAAATAATAAACATGTTATACTTACACTCCAAAGACATGCTGGTAGGTTAATTGGCTTCTGTCCAAAAATTGGCCCTAGTATATGAATGTGAGTTGGGGGCCTTGGATTGTGGGCTCCTGAGGGTAGGGACGGATGTGAGTGTGCGATGTATGTGTAAAAATTGACGGCGCTATATGGGTACCTTAAATAAATAATAATATAATAGATGTGCATCTTAATAAGATGCAATGTACAGGGATAGGGATAATTGTAGACACGCACACTCACTCAGGTTGAACTGGATGGACTGGTGTCTTTATTCAACCTTACTAACTATGTAACTATGTAACTATGTAACTTACCTCCTCTATGCAGTTGGTTTTGCACAGAGCATCCCAGATTCTCCTCTTCTCAGGTCCCTCTTTGCTGCTCCTGGCCCCTCCCTCCTTTGAGTGCCACTCAGTCAGCAGCTTGCTACAGGTTGTCACCAAAGCTGAGTCATGGCTCCTGGTATCCATTTAGAAAAGGAGCCCCGACCTGGCCCAGCCCCCTCTCTCCCCTGATTGGCTTACTGACTGCCACAGGAGCCAATAGTGCCGCTGCTCTGTCTCAGCCAATCAGGAGGAGTGTACTGGATGGCTGAGGGCATTGTGGACATTGCTGGAGAGAGAAGGAGGTCAGGTAGGTAATTGGAGGGGGGGTGTTGGGGGGCTGCTACACACAGAAGGTTTTTTATCTTAATGCATAAGATAAAACTAGATAAAACTGGCTGCACTGCATATCTCCTAAACCTGCACAGTTTAGGAGTTATCCCTGTATTTGCATGTGCCGACGTCATCGGCACATGCGCACTTAAGCCAACTGAAGCAACGGCACGTACTGTACTGTGCCATTCCCAGCAGCTCCCGCGCACATGCGCGGGAGTGACGTCATCACGGCTTTTGGCCAATCACAGATACCCGGAAGTAACCCCCGGGAGAGATGTCGCCGGCCAGAGGGGGAGACGAAGACGGCTGCGGGGGCTTCATTCTCGGGTAAGTAACTCATAATGAACTAGTATGCTATGCAAAGTAACTCATTATGCCTTTGTCTTGCAGGGTTTTTTTTCCGGGTTTACAACCACTTTAACAGTTCCTTTCACTTCCACTACAATAACTACTTGTAGTTCTTCAGCCCACTGAGCTCCCAGTCTCTCTCATTAGACTTGCTGATTCAATGCCACTGAATCCCTTGAGCTCCTCCAATCTTTCACGGTGGTATCTTCCTCAAGCGTCACCCCCGCTTCTCTGCTGGGTCCCTTGCTTGGCACTCAAGATACCTCTTAAGCTTCACACCACTGGCCTGCTCGGTCCCTGGCTTGACACACAAGGCTGCTCTGCAAGCGCCACCTCCGCTTCCTGGGTCCCTGACTTGATACCCACTGAAGTTTCCCAATTCCTCACCGTCCCCGGTTGGTGAGAATCCTGCTCCGATACTTGCTTCAGCTACTTACTATGGTCCCCAGTAATAAGGTGGAAGGTCCCTTTAGTGGCGACAGCTTCCCTTCTACCTCCGACCACGACAGGTTCTCCGGCCGGCAGAACCGTCACTACTGTTTGGACTGCAAGCCGGAATCCCAACCCTGCGCTGCTCTCTTGCTTCTGCATAGGTCCTCAGACAGCCTAGCAGCCAGATGTGCCCAGGATAGGCCCAATCTCTGGCCTAGCAGCCCTGACAATACAACACACTTCCACCCAGGGAGCCGTCCAGGTGGCACAAAACACAGATCACCTGACTCCACCCGAATGTTTAGGTTCTCCCAGCAGGCCAAGGGATTCATTGGCTGAGATACCCCATATACCCATATACCCATAACCTGACCTTGCATTGCCCATCTAGTACCATCGATTACCCGGCCACCTAGTGGTAGAAGAGAAAAGTGCAACAAGGCCAAACTTAGGGAGAAATCAATAGATCTCTAACAATCGACCAGGATAACTATTTCTGGCAAGTAAATTTGGGGAGCAACCCTGCCTAAACTCCAGGGTGCTACATGTAATATGGAGTAAATGACGTACTGTGATACATGGACTTATTTTAGAGTTCACTACTTAGCGAGAGTCTTGACAAGTGACGTTCTCAAGGCCGGACTGGCCTACCGGGATACCGGGAAAGCTCCCGGTAGGCCGCCTGCCCTGGGGCCGCCTTGAGCTGTGGCTGGCTGCAGCGCTCCCCTCCCTCTCTCTCTCTCTCTGTGTCATGGAGCTGGGTCTGCGTGTGTTCGGCGGCGCTGTAACAAGATCCCGCCCCCCTAGACCGACTTGTGTGATAGTAGATGGAACACCGATTCAATCAGTGTTCCACCTATGACACAAGCCAGCCTAGGCAGGCGGGATCTTGTTACAGCGCCGCCGAACACACACAAACCCAGCTCCATGACACACAGGCAATGGTATGTATTGATGGGAACAGTGAGGCTGCATTTGATGCACAGTGGGGCTGCATTCACGGACACAGTGGGGCTGCATTCATGGACACAGTGGTGCTGCATTAATGGACACAGTGGGGCTGCATTTGATGGGCACTGATGAGGCTGAATTGATCTCCTGTATCATGTCTGCAGTCTCTGACCATCTCAGTGTATCATGTCTGCAGTCTCTGACCATCTCCTCTATCATGTATGTTGTCTCTGACCATCTCTTGTACCATGTCTGCAGTACACCCCTCACATGTTTGTAAATCTTTTCTTCTATCTTTTCATGTGACAACACTGAAGAAATGACACTTGTCTACAATGTAAAGTAGAGAGTTCTTTGCCATGAGGTGCCATGTTGAACTTCCAGTGACCAGTATGAGAGAGTGAGAGCGATAACCCCAAATTTAACACACCTGCTCCCCATTCACACCTGAGACCTTGTAACACTAACGAGTCACATGACACCGGGAAGGGAAAATGACTAATTGGGCCCAATTTGGAGATTTTCACTTAGGGGTGTACTGACTTTTGTTGCCAGTGGTTTAGACATTAATGGCTGTGTGTTGAGTTATTTTGAGGGGACAGCAAATTTACACTGTTATACAAGCTGTACACTCACTACTTTACATTGTAGCAAAGTGTCATTTCTTCAGTGTTGTCACATGAAAAGATAGAAAAAAAGATTTACAAAAATGTGACTGAGGGGTGTACTTACTTTTGTGAGATGCTGTATATATAAAGCCCCATGTGCTTTCATATCTGTCTTCTATACAGTATTATACATTCTTCATATGTGCTTGGTTAAAATGCATGGTTTTCCCTTTCATGAACAAGAATATAATGACGTTATGATGTTGGGCTGGTATAATAATGCTATGGGGCTGGTATGACATGATATTATTCCTAGTCCGGCCCTGGACGTTCTCCTCTAACACCTGTTTCTCCATATCTTTTCCTCCAGCTCACATTGGTGGAATATTGGGATTTGCTAAAAGTTTTCTGATAAGGAGGTCTAAATACTGATAAGAATTGTCCCAGCAACAAGCCTGGAGCTCTCCCCTGATTGGCTGACTGAGCGTATATAAGCTGAACAGCCCTTACAATCGTCCTCTTACCCAAAAATATCAGACAATGGCAACACTGTGGGTCCTCTCCTGCCTGGTCCTGCTCAGCGGAGCCTATGGTGAGTACATGTACTGGATCTTTCTGGCACTGTATATATACTATATATATATTTAATGTATATATTTTGTTCTTTACACACACTTTACATATAAAATATTAAAGACACACCCACATTCATAGAGCGTATGTAATGTAGTACAATAATCTGATTATATGGAAGACTTGGCAATCTCCATCTTATTGACCACTTCGAAAAACCGTTCTATAGGATTAAATTCTGCTTTCAAAATGAACTTCCCCTCCACTATGGATAAAACAATGAAGGGAGCACTACTGAACAATATATGGCCGGGATAGCCCGGCTCTGACTATTTTAATATTTTTTTGAATAGACGAAAACAAGTAAAAAACTAAAACAAAAAACAGAAAAAGAAAAATCATCGTTATTAACGATCATACAGCATATAGACAAAGTGCAAAGATGATAAAGAGACCTAATGACCAAACAGACGTTGTGTTGTGTTATATGGTGGTGTGTAACAATGTATTACTGGCAGTTATAATAAGAATGTGTATTTCTCAGGTTGCGGTGTTCCCGCCATCAGGCCCCTTATCTCCGGCTACGCCAGGGTTGTGAACGGTGAAGACGCCGTCTCTGGTTCTTGGCCATGGCAGGTGTCTCTTCAGGTACGATCGTTTCTTAACACGTTTTAATTTTGTTGTCAAAATTATAAAATGTTTTAGGTTTAATGTCATTATGACGGAACCGCTTGGCACTCCATTTGGGTGCTTCCTTCCTGCCAAACAGTGCCTCCTGCCCTCCAAACCGTTCCGAGCAGACCAAGAGCTAATACCAGCCCTTTTTACCCCCAGCATCGTACACAGACAAGATGTTGGGATAAAACCAAAGGAATGACTGTTTATTGAAACTCAGACACATACAGTATCTCACAAAAGTAAGTACACCCCTCACATTTTTGTAAATCTTTTATTCTATCTTTTCATGTGACAACACTGAAGAAATGACACTTGTCTACAATGTAAAGTAGTGAGTGTACAGCTTGTATAACAGTGTAAATTTGCTGTCCCCTCAAAATAACACAACACACAGCCATTAATGTCTATACAACTGGCAACAAAAGTGTGTACACCCCTAAGTGAAAATGTCCACATTTTTTGGGCCCAAAGTGTCAATATTTTGTGTGGCCACCATTATTTTCCAGCACTGCCTTAACCCTCTTGGGCATGGAGGTCACCAGAGCTTCACAGGTTGCCATTGGAGTTCTCTTCCCCTCCTCCATGACGACATCACGGAGCTGGTGGATGTTAGAGACCTTGCGCTCCTCCACCTTCCGTTTGAGGATCCCCCACAGATGCTCAATAGGGTTTAGGTCTGGAGGCATGCTTGGCCAGTCCATCACCTTTACCCTCAGCTTCTTTAGCAAGGCAGTGGTCGTCTTGGAGGCGTGTTTGGGGTGGTTATCATGTTGGAATACTGCCCTGCGGCCCAGTCTCTGAAGGGAGGGGATCATGCTCTGCTTCAGTATGTCACAGTACATGTTGGCATTCATGGTTCCCTCAATGATCTGTAGCTCCCCAGTGCCGGCAGTACTCATACAGCCCCAGACCATGACACACCCACCACCATGCTTGACTGTAGACAAGACACACTTGTCTTTGTCCTCCTCACCTGGTTGCCCCCACACACGCTTGTCACCATCTGAAACAAATAAGTTTATCTTGGTCTCATCAGAATACAGGACATGGTTCCAGTAATCCATGTCCTTAGTCTGCTTGTCTTCAGCAAACTGTTTGTGGACTTTCTTGTGCATCATCTTTAGAAGAGGCTTCCTTCTGGGACGACAGCCATGCAGACCAATTTGATGCAGTGTGCGGCGTATGGTCTGAGCACTGACAGGCTGACCCCCCACCCCTACAACCTCTGCAGCAATGCTGGCAGCACTCATACGTCTATTTCCCAAAGACAACCTCTGGATATGACGCTGAGCACGTGACCTCAACTTCTTTGGTGGACCATGACGAGGCCTGTTCTGAGTGGAACCTGCCCTGTTATACCACTGTATGGTCTTGGCCACCTTGCTGCAGCTCAGTTTCAGGGTCTTGGCAATCTTCTTATAGCCTAGGCCATCTTTATGTAGAGCAACAATTCTTTTTTCAGATCCTCAGAGAATTCTTTGCCATGAGGTGTCATGTTGAACTTCCAGTGACCAGTATGAGAGAGTGAGAGCGATAACACCAAATTTAACACACCTGCTCCCCATTCACACTTGAGGCCTTGTAACACTAACGAGTCACATGACACCGGGGAGGAAAAATGGCTGATTGGGCCCAATTTGGACATTTTCACTCATGGCTGTTCTCAATTTTGTTGCCGGTGGTTTAGACTTTAATGGCTAATGGCAAACATATTGAGCATCTGTGGGGCATCCTCAAATGGAAGGTGGAGGAGCGCAAGGTCTCTAACATCCACCAGCTCTGTGATGTCGTCATGGAGGAGGGGAAGAGGACTCCAGTGACAACCTGTGAAGCTCTGGTGAACTCCATACCCAAGAGAGTTAAGGCAGTGCTGGAAAATAATGGTGGCCACACAAAATATTGACACTTTGTCCCAAATTTGGACATTTTCACTTAGGGGTGTACTCACTTTTGTTGCCAGTGATTTAGACATTAATGGCTGTGTGTTGAGTTATTTTGAGGGGACAGCAAATTCACACTGTTATACAAGCTGTACACTCACTACTTTACATTGTAGCAAAATGTCATTTCTTCAGTGTTGTCACATGAAAAGATAGAATAAAATATCTACAAAAATGTGACTGAGGGGTGTACTCACTTTTGTGAGATACTGTACTTTATAACCCACAGGAAAACATTCCCCCTCTTGAGGACATTAACATGACAATGCATACTTCAATAGTTTGCTAACAAGGTGGAGTGGACACAATACTAGCAGACAGACAGACACAATAGGTGACCCAATTAACAATGGCACAAAGCCACTTAGGAGGCACCCAATGGAAGAACCCTATTTATGATAAACATATTATAGCAGGAGACCCCAGTGGTTTAAGCCGATTACATTAACATCTACAGTCAATGCTGGTTTGAGGCATAGAGGCCCCAAATATGTATATGGATCTTCCAGTTCCCAGAGTCTGTGTGTTTTGGGAAGACATGGACTTGAATCCAAAGCAAGACCACTCCAAGGGTTCACCAGGCACCTACCTCTGAAAGAGTAATGTTCCCTTAAAAAGCCAAGGCCCATAGTCAGTAGGCAAGAGGCCACCTGCAGTCCTCTCCAAAAGCCTCTGTCCCGGTTGGGTCTTTCACAGTCATTTCTAGGGATCTATCACCTCAGAATACAATCTATTGTATACAACACATTCCTCTCTCCCCATCCCCAGAAATATGACTTTCTACAGACAAAATTTAGAGTTTCACTGATTGAATATTTTCGTTGTCAATTCCTATTTAAAATATTTAGCGTAAGACAGCCTTTTTAGAAAAACAACGTGGGAGGAGGCAGGGGTAGGTAACATTTCTCTTAGAAAAGTAAAGGGGGGAGGGGTATGGGAGAAGATGTGCCCCACCAAAGAATGTTAGAAGATGACACCTAGAAGCACCTAGATGCTGATAAGCAGGCAGAGAAGGTAGATGCCAGCCAGACATTAGAGGGGGAGGGTATGTGGAGAGGTTTCCCACTTTTATCTCCAAGGGGTAGGTGAAATGATCTGTATATAAAGCAATGATCTTATGACTCTCCTTCCACAGGACAACACTGGATTCCACTACTGTGGCGGGTCCCTCATCAACAGTCTCTGGGTTGTCACTGCTGCCCACTGCGGAGTCACGTGAGTTACAAAGTCAGTAATCACTGCAATGCTTTACTGGTCATCTGTCCACCCAGAGTCTCTGGTTTATAGACCAGGTACATCCTAAATATGAAACCATTTATCCAACTGTCCATCCAGAGCCTCTGGTTTATAGACCAGATACATCCTAAATATAGAACCATTTATCCAACTGTCCATCCAGAGCCTCTGGTTTATAGACCAGACACATCCTAAATACAGAACCATTTATCCAACTGTCCATCCAGAGTCTCTGGTTTATAGACCAGATACATCCTTAATATAGAACCATGTATCCAATTCACAACTGACCGTTAACTCTCTTTATCACAAGATATAGTAGGTAGGGTTTGTAGAGAAGAGTAGGGATGGGTGAACGGTCCGGCCCGAGCATAAGTTCAGGCCCAACTTTGGTCGTTCGGATGTCCGGCGAACACTGATCAATATGCGGTGTTCGCGGCAAATTCAAAAGCCGTCGAAACACCATTTAAGTCTATCGGACACTAACAAAAGTGCTAATTTTAAAGGCTTATATGCAAGTTATTGTCATAAAAAGTGTTTGGGGACCCGGGTCCTGCCCCAGGGGACATGGATCAATGCAAAAAAAAGTATTAAAAACTGACGTTTTTTCAGGAGAAGTGATTTTAATAATGCTTAAATTGAAACAATAAAAATCAAATATTCCTTTAAATTTCATGCCTGGGGGGTGTCTATAGTATACCTGTAAAGGGGTGCATGTATCACCGTGTTTAGAACAATACCACAGCAAAATGACATTTCTGAAGGAAAAATTGTCATTTAAAACTGCTTGCGGCTATAATGAATTGTCGTGTCCCGGAAATATAGATAAAACTCATTGAAAAAAAGGCATGGGTCCCCCCCAGTCCATTACCAGGCCATTTGGGTCTGGTATGAATATTAAGAGGAACCCTGAACCAAAAATTTTAAAAACAATTGCGTGGAGGTCCCCCTAAAATCCATACCAGGCCCTTCAGGTCTGGTATGGAAATTAAGGGGAACCCTGTGCCAAATAAAAAAAAAAACCCTTATCTGAGCATGCAACCTGGCAGGCCTCAGGAAAAGAGGGTGGATGAGAGAGCGCCCCCCCCCTTCTGAACCATACCAGGCCACATGCCCTCAACATGGGGATGGGGACAGGGGCCTCATCCCCACAACCCTTGCCCGTTGGTTGTGGGGGTATGCAGACAGGGGGCTTATCGGAATCTGGAAGCCCCCTTTAACACTGGGACCCCCAGATCCTGACCCCCGCTATGTGAATTGGTAGTGGGGTACATTGTACCCAGGGGCGGACTGACAACTTAGGGGGCCCCAGGAATTAGGAGATTATGGGGCCCCCGGGCAACAGGAGAAGATTATGGGTCCCCTGGGCAATAGGAGATTATGGGGCCCCCAGGAAATAGATTATGGGGCCACACAGTATACACACACACATATAGTATACACACACAGACACACAATATACACACACAGTATACACACACACATACAGTATACACACACAGACACACAATATACACACACAGTATACACACACAGAATACACATACTGAAAAGGTACTGGAGAGGCGGGGCAGCTATAATCTTGGGATGTTAAAAAAACCACAGATTTTTACATACTTTCCCTGGTTTTATTGAGGCTGGCAACCCTATTGGGGCCCCGTCCGAATGGTCAGTCCGCCCCTGATTGTACCCCTACCATTTCACAAAAAAGTGTCAGAAATAGTAAAAAAGACAAGCGACAGCTTGGGACAAGTCCTTTATTAAAAGATAAAAAAATTAAAATGTCTAGCGATGTAAATCCATGCTGCCCAACGGACCGAAAAAAAAAACCCTCAACAGTTCGCCTCCATGGGAGGCTCCCGCCAACTGATGTTTCTTCTGGGTGACAGCTGTTATATAGCTGAGGGCAGGGCCACCCGGTGATGTAAACGGTCAGACCCCAAAGCACCCTCTCCATATTGAGGGCATGTGGCCTGATACGATTCAGGAGGGGGGCACTCTCTCGTCCCCCTCTTTTCCTGTGGCTTGCCAGGTTTTGTGCTCGGATAAGAGTCTGGTATGGATTTTGGGGGGGACCCCTATGCCATTTTTTTTTAATTTGGTGCTGGGTTCCCCTTCATTTCCATACCAGACCTGAAGGGCCTAGATTTTGGGGGGACCCCCACGCAATTTTTTTTATGTTTTGGTTTGCGATTACCCTTAATATTCATAAAAGACCTATAGGGCCTGGTAAGGGACTGGGGGGGACCCATGCCATTTTTTTAATGAGTTTTATCCATATTGCCGAGACCCGACAATTCATTACAGCCGCAAGCAGTTTTAAATGACAATTTTTCCCCTTTAGAAATGTCATTTTGCTGTGGTACTGTTCTAAACACGGGAAACATGTGCCACTTTACAGGCATACTATAGACACCCCCCAGGCATGATATTTAAAGGAATATTTCATTTTTATTGTTTCACTTTAAGCATCATTAAAATCACTGCCCCCGAAAAAACAGCCATTTTTAAAACTTTTTTATGCATTGATACATGTCCCCTGGGGCAGGACCCGGGTCCCCAAACACTTTTTTATGACAATGACTTCCAGAAAAGCCTTTAAAATGAGCACTTTTTATTTTTCATGTTCGTGTCCCATAGACTTGAACGGTGTTTGTGTGTTCTGCCAAATTTTTTGCCTGTTTGCATGTTCTGCTGCGAACCATACCGGGGGGGTGTTCGGCTCATCCTTAGTAGAGAGTAGAGAAATGTAGATACTATCGGTAGCAAAGGCTTGTAGACTTTACTAAATCAATGTGAAGAAATTACCTTTCACTGCCAGGCATGTATGGAGAGAATAAGGTTGAATAAGGTTGAGTCTAAAAACGATATAGTCACCATGACACAGAACCATTTTACCAATGACCTGCCATGCTTCTCTTCCATCCAGATCTTCCCACCGTGTGGTCCTGGGTGTATTTGACCTTTCTTCCAATGCTGAGCCCATCCAGGTCAAGTCCATCGGCAGGGTAAGTTCTTTTTACTGAAGGAGAACTCAAATTTGTATGGGTTTTAGATATGACAAGGTGATCAGTGTCATCAATGTATCTTCTAAGCTTTCTTCCTATGTAGAGAATGTAGTGATATATGTATGGGTGGGCAGACTTGTGCTTCCTACATGGTCATGGCACACAGATTGAGACTTGTAGTATCCACAGATATGGGATAGATTTCAGAAGATCCTACAAGACATTTATTCCTCTCTTACAAACCTTTCTTTTATTTTTATTTTTTTTGGAAAAACATACAAATAAATGAATTAATTAATTTTAATTAGGTTGGACTAATTAGGTTGGAATTATGTTTCATTCGTAGGTTGGACTTGATGGACTTGTGTCTTTTTTCAACCTCACCTACGATGTAACTATGTAATTGAAAAGACCTGAGTACAGATGATAGAATTCCTGCATGTACTGGGGTCCTCTGGTATGACAAAGTAGGGGGTTAATCTAGACACAAGGTGTGCGCTCCAAGACTACAAGTGGTCTTCTAAATGGGGCTTTGTTTGTTTCTGAGTCCTGATGGAAGAAAGTCAATAAAACTGACCTCCCAGATTTCCATTTAGTCTTGCACAGTTGTACCGGCTCCTCTCCTGGACTGATTTCCCTCCACACTTTGAGCTTCTCACAATGTGCATTGGAAGCTGCAGCAAGTCAGATAGAGCCCATCTCATTACCTGGATGGAGGTCATCCACCGACATCAAGCGCAGAAGTAGGCAACCTTGGATCTCTAGTTGTGGTGAAACTACAAATCCCATTATGCCTCAGCCTCTGGGAATCATGTCTGTGTCTTCAATGCTTCATGGGATTTATAGTTTCACCACAGCTGAGTGCCAAGGACGCCTACCCCTGTGTGCTTTATTGTGAGTGGAATGTCCATAGCAACTGCTTGGGGTTTTTAATTGTGAGCTTAGATTCCTCCGATGTACATGGAGTTCTGGAACTTCCATCACTTTTTAGACTGTGGACTCTTTCCGCTTCCCTCAACGTAAAATAACATATTATGGCGGTTTAGGGTGGGGACAACTCTCAGTATAATGTTAATAGGACAATAAAAGATGACAAGTAAGCAGATTAAACAACAAACTGATGAGATTCATCAATCCTTAATATATATCTTCTCAGTTCTTTAGACACCCCCAGTACAATGCCGTGACCACTATCAATGACATCGCTCTAATCAAGCTTTCCAGTCCCGCCACCCTCAATGACCGCGTGTCCCCCGTGTGTCTTGCGGCTTCCTTTGATTTCTTCAATGAAGGACAAAGATGCGTCACCACCGGATGGGGATACACCAATGCAGCCGGTAAGGGGATTAGATGTTCTTCAAAAATACAAAGTATTAACCGGTGAAAGACCTTGGGCATACAAGGTATGCTGTCAGTACAACCAGTGTCAGTTTTTTTGCTGTGTGTATCCTGTAGAAAAGATTTCCCTTTTACTTCCTGCCATAGAGACCTCTTACTGAGGAATCCTTTGTAAAAAATAGAAGGAAATCATATCTTAGAGAGCTGTGACATGTGTCTTTATTAAAAGATTCTACTCACCTCCTGTTCCAGTGACATCCTTAAAAATTTGGATTTCCCATCACTATCTGTCACAATGGCCACCAAGACCAACAGAGATGATGGATCTCGGTGGTACAACTCATTATCGTACATGTACAATTACTTTTCCCCACTTCCTTTTCAGTCGTTGGGGCCCAGTTATGAGGACTGATATAATAATAACCTTTCCTTTGGCCTGCATTCCACTTTTTATCTCTACAGCTCAACTAAGTTCCAATGAACTGGTGACATGCAGCAACTCCACTGAAAGCATTGTATTATGGCAGGTTTTTTTGGTAGAATTAATTCTTATTTGACATTTTTTTTAAGTAGATGAATTACTCAGAAACGCTTCATAAATTGGACAAACTGTCAGACATTTCCACTAAAAAATGGAGCAAAATATCAGTTTCAGTCTAGCATGAAGAGGCATCACAATGATATGGCTTTAATATGGTCTTCATGGTGGGCTGTCAGTCTAGCATGAAGAGGCCTCACAATGATGTGGTCATAATATGGTCTTCTACAGAGGGCTATATTTAAAGATGTCTCCAGGTTAAATATGTTAGTTGCTGTCCATCTTTTATGTTAATCTATCTTCTCCCTTTCTCCCTCAGCACTGGCTAAGCCAGCTAAACTCCAGCAGGTGGCTCTTCCTCTTCTGACCAACACTGACTGCCAGAGATACTTTTTACCCAGAATCGAGGCCTCCATGATCTGCGCTGGTGCCTCCGGTGCCTCCTCTTGCATGGTACGATGACCTACAGACTTTCTGTTGACCATCATTAGCACTCTTCAGTCATCTTGTTGAACAGGACAATAGCTTATGGAGCCAAACATCTCTTGGTTCAGTTTATATGAGGCAGAACAGTCTATGTCACCTAACGATTATACACAGAGTATTAAATATATATATTATTATTATTGGATTAAGTATTAAATTAATCCTAATAAATAATTACGAGTGAATACTTAATGATTTACTTCACCATTGATGGCCCTGTGTTCATTCTCATATAGTGGATTATCTTCTGCATATCTCTGTTGTAGCTACCTGGTGAGGGATTCTTTTAGACTCCTTAATGGTTCATATACGGGTTTCATAATTTTTTTTTCAGAGTTCAAGTTCTCCTCTGAGACCCGTTGAGGTTCATTTGTTAAAGAATACTGTATATAAGATGCCATTGAGCTTGGTCTTGAGGTTGAGCAGTGCCATCATGGTGTAGATGACCTTTACGTGGACCCTACAAAGGCCAAAAACTGGCATTTATGTCATAAAGACTTCCTAAACTGGATGCCCAACAATTGTATTAGGCCTGTGGAGAGTTGAGAAGGGTTAGAAGTCCTGTCAGGGTTTTAGTGCTATCCAATGCCTCCCTTCATCAAATCTCCCTTCACGTTCTGTCAGACTGAATCAAATTCTTGACATCAATTACAGCTTTTCTTTAAACTGTATGGTAACCTCAAAAGAAAAACATTGGGACTACATTACTCCACAATCAGGTCGGGGGTTATGCCATATTAGAAGTAGATAATATTATTTAATGACTCCATAGTTCTGTCTACATTAACCTCCTCCCACCCAGCCTCACAGCCCTTTAACCTTAGAGGCAGGAATGACTTCCCAATCATTTGACCACTGTGATTGGCTGTTACAGTGGTCACATGGCCAGGAGCCATTGCCAGCTTCACTTATAACTAGAGAAAATGCGCAAACGAAACAGTTGCTCAACTTAGAGATGGAATCAAGATGTCATGTCCTTCATGGTTCTTTTCTCAGAGCCCAACAACGTTCTCCAAACTCCTCCAGCTTCTAGCAGCCATGTCTTGCCTCTTTGTCTTCCAAAACAACTCTCCTTTGTCCGACCACATGCTTCTTTCGAAATCCTAAGCCCCTCCCCGCCAACTTCCACCTATATCACATCCTGTCCTCTGCTTAGCTCCTAAACCAATCCAACTGGTTTTATTTATACAAACGGTAAACAATTGTCGGCCAACAAATGCGAACCTAGTGACCAACTATGGAGAGTTTCGGGTCTTGGGTGTCTCCCTTTCGGCTTCTGCGAATGTCGTGTTTGGTGAGCATTGATTCTGAGCAGGCGTGTTTGTACTATCGACTTTTCTGTGACGGACTTGTGTACACTCGATAGGAAACACTGACAGCAGGCCGTTGTCCGTCGAAAAAAATGTACTAGCCTGCCATCCAATATTTGTTGGCGGAAAGTTGGACAACAGTTGTTTGATGGAGCGTACTAAAGCCTCGTACACATGATTGGACTTTCCGACAACAAAACTTTTTGGAATTTTGTTCGAAAGGGTGTTGGCTCCAACTTGTCTTGCATACACACGGTCACACAAATGTTGGCCAACAATTACGAACATAGTGACGTACAAGGCGTACGTGATGTCTCCATTACAAATGCTAGTTTTACAAGACCGAACGCTTCCGGTTCCTCCTTGATTCCGAGCATTCCGAGTTCGTACTTTGGACTTTTGTCCAACGGACACGATCGGAAAGTCCGACAACACACATTTGTTGGCGGAAAATTTGAGAGTATGCTAGCCAACATTTGGTGGAAAGTCCGATGGAGCGTACACACGGTCGGACTTACCACCAACAAGCTCAAATCCAACATTTCCCGTTGGAAAATCCGATCGCGTGTACGTGGCACTAAAGTCAGATTTTAGGCAAACAGTCTGTCATCACACAATTCCCGGGCAAAAATCCGATCGTGTGTACGAGGCTTAAGGCTTCATGTACACTGCTGCTGGTAAACGGACGTTTAGGAGCAGTTGGGCATTTTTTTTTTCAGCTCTCCTCTATGTTATCCTCTATGTTATCTTATCAGTACATGTACACGGGGTCGTTTATAGTCGTTTCTAGGCAGAAGAAATTAGAAGCATTTTTTGGAAAGCAAAAAAAATGTGTTCAGGGAGGATGTTCAGAGGCATTTGAAAAGCCAAACGCCTGTAACAGCATGTAAATGTGTGTAAACGCGGTAACTCGCCATTTAGCCGTGTTTCGTTTACAGACGTTTATAATTTTGAATATTTGAAGAAAAAAAACGCTTCTAAACGCGGCAAAACTGACGTTTTTAAAGGTCGGTTGCTATCTGTCAAGTTAAATAGTTCAGGAGAGGTTACATAGTTACATAGTAGGTGAGGTTGAAAAAAGACACAAGTCCATCAAGTCCAACCTATGTGTGTGATTATATGTCAGTATTTCCTCCCTACTGTGGGGTCAGCAGTCCAGTATTTCTCTATTGTGGGGTCACCAGTACAGTATTTGTAAATTGAAATCATATCCCCTCTCAAGCGTCTCTTCTCCAGAGAGAATAAGTTCAGTGCTCGCAACCTTTCCTCATAACTAAGATCCTCCAGACCCTTTATTAGCTTTGTTGCCCTTCTTTGTACTCGCTCCATTTCCAGTACATGCCTCCTGAGGACTGGTGCCCAGAACTGGACAGCATACTCCAGGTGCGGCCGGACCAGAGTCTTGCAGAGTGGGAGAATTATCGTTTTATCTCTGGAGTTGATCCCCTTTTTTAATGCCAATATTCTGTTTGCTTTGTTAGCAGCAGATTGGCATTGCATGTCATTGCTGAGCCTATCGTCTACTAGGACCCCCAGGTCCTTTTCCATCCTAGATTCCCCCAGAGGTTCTCCCCCCAGTCTATAGATTGCATTCATATTTTTGCCACCCAAATGCATTATTTTACATTTTTCTACATTGAACCTCATTTGCCATGTAGTTGCCCCTCCCCCATTAATTTGTTCAGATCTTTTTGCAAGGTTTCCACATCCTGCGGAGAAGTTATTGCCCTGCTTAGCTTAGTATCGTCTGCAAATACAGAGATTGAACTGTTTATCCCATCCTTCAGGTCGTTTATTAACAAATTAAATAGGATTGGTCCCAGCACAGAACCCTGGGGAACCCCACTACCCACCCCTGACCATTCTGAGTACTCCCCATTTATCACCACCCTCTGAACTTGCCCTTGTAGCCAGTTTTCAATCCATGTGCTCACCCTATGGTCCATACCAACGGACCTTATTTTGTACAATAAACGTTTATAGGGAACTATGTCAAATGCTTTTGCAAAATCCAGATACACCACGTCTACGGGCCTTCCTTTATCTAGATGGCAACTCACCTCCTCATAGAAGGTTAATAGATTGGTTTGTCAAGAACGATTCTTCATGAATCCATGCTGATTACTGCTAATGATATTGTTCTCATTACTAAAATCTTGTATATAGTCCCTTATCATCCCCTCCAAGAGTTTACATACTATTGATGTTAGGCTAACTGGTCTGTAATTCCCAGGGATGTATTTTGAGCCCTTTTTAAATATTGGTGCTACATTGGCTTTTCTCCAATCAGCTGGTACCATTCCAGTCAGTAGACTGTCAGTAAAAATTAGGAACAAGGCTTACAAAGAAGGCTGTAAGCCTTGTATTCTTAAAACAGCACATTGGCTTAAAAATCTTACCATGCAATATAACAAATAAGTCTGCTATAAAATCACCGTAAATATCCATAGCAACACAGACAGCAAGATATTAATCAAAATGACAAATGACTGCCTGAAAACTCTTCAACAATTCTCCTATCTGCTCCTTTTTCAGGGTGACTCTGGTGGACCCCTTGTGTGTCAGAAGAACGGAGCCTGGACCCTGGC